>OX103975.1:2987048-3075317 GCA_944470395.2 Schistosoma turkestanicum
CTCGCGGACCCCAACCAGGTAAGCCTACATCTACCAACATGACTCAGTCCACTTGTTAGTGACTTCATGCATTTCTGCCATGTTTTGGTTTGGAAGGCCTTCCACAGTGTTCCAGACGGAAGCTGCTACCTTGACGTGGTGGTCCAACTTGCCTATCGTGATCACCCAACCGAGCTATATTGGCTGGAACTTATGTTCCTGAAGGTTCTACCATGCCAGACAGGTCGACTGGAGAACGATGAGACTAAAAGCAGCTACTCAATGTTTGAGGGCTAAGTCGTACTACTGACTGCAGAGAGGTGTGACAGCAGTAAGGTGTTCCGCTCGGACAACCAGCATCTGCAGCGATGCTGTATTCTCACAAGGAAGGAAGGGGTTAGAGAAGGTCGACCCTAAATTTATCACACCTCACCTTACCTCCGTCTCCGGTGGTAAGGGCTTTTAAGAGCTGAGCTAATGTTCAAAAAACCCTTAATAAAAAAGCCGCGCGTGACCCTCCTCAAGCAGCTTTTCCTTGGGCTCTGTGGTCACGCTCAGAGGTCTCTAAGACCTAAACTTATCTACCTCCTCAAGAAACAGCCTTACACGGTGTAGGCAGCCGGGAAGTGATAACCGCCCTCATACCCGTAACAGCACGCGAGATCAAATCGGTCATAATCAAATCCTTCTTTCACCCCCTAATATCTCTATCTCCACAACTATCCTCACATTCTTTTATCACAGTGCACAGCTAATGCCGACGATGCGAGTTCCCGAAACGTCATTCCTGGTCTCCTGAAACCTCGCTCTAAATTACATGGCAACTTGAACTGATGTATGTAGGTACCAAGTTCTACGTTGTAACTGACTGACTTTTGAACAAGGGAAAATTGGCAAGATCATAAGAACGTAACAACAAAAGACGTGAGGTTACTAAATTAAAATTTAGATATTTAAGTGATACAGACACACAGAAGCTGCGTTACATGTATGCAATTACTTTATCCTGCCAATCCAAAATTTGGAATACAAGAAATCACAACTATGCAAAATGTGGATTTAACTGTTGTAAAAAATGTCACCATCGGAGAGATGAAAACTAGCGAAAAATACGGCTTTTATTGCATGTTTACTTATCTTGTATATTGTCCGGTCGACCATCAGAAAAGCAAATCCTGATAGGGTATGTTAGGGGGTGTAGGAGGGATTCAATAGGAATGTAAAGTTTACAATATCTATGAAAAGTCATAAAATTATGTACTCAAAAGTACGTAAACCAGTTCTGTCTGAAACATGGTCTCTCGTGGAGCTAACTAACAAAAATCAAGAGTAAACTCGTTAAAAGACGTAGATACGAAGATGAGTGAACTCGTTTGTTTATTTACGAAAAGCACTAATAGAATACCCAAGCAGGAAATGGATCGCGATTAAGACATGAGATGAAATAAATCACAGACAGACAGATAGACAGACAAATACAACTCAGAACTTCGTACGTACGTACATCAAGTTCAGGTTGCCATACCGCATTAGCACACAGACTCAACTGTCATTTATTAAGAAATAAATGGAAACCAGATATATAAAACATTAGTCAACAACTTTACGAAATCTACTATATTGGGCTCGAAAAGTGACCATAAATCCTGATCTGCAACAAACGTTAAGTATTGTACCGGTCAATAGTTCACATACATTAGTCAGATGACGTAATAAAAAACATGTCACCATGTAATTATGGTGAATGATTTGTTTACAAGTACGGCTATATTAAGGAACTGAAAGAAACAAAAAACGATCACTCAAACTCGTAAACCGTATAACCGGTCACATGAAACTGACTATCAATTTTTAGAAAAATACCAGTAAACCAAAATATCTAAATGTAAAGAAACATATTCCATGGTATGAAAAACATCCAACGGAAGGTGGATACAAAAGAAACAAATACATCGATAAATAATCACAACGACTAAGGTCGTAGAATAATAGTAAAACTTGTTGGAAAGAACTTGACGGTTACCTGGAGATTTTTACCAATAGTCCCCAGAGCGTGTAGGCTATTAGCATCTGTTGGATCAACCCATGCTTCGACTCTTGAGAAAGGTGGGATTTTTTGTACATCCGGAGGGTCAATATCAATATTTAAGCAAATCACCAGAGCAACTGTTAAAGTTTTGATCTATTAAATGTAAATTTGTGTAGTTGGATTACCTTTTCTTTATGGTACTTTTCCTGATACAATACTTGTCCCTCGATTTCTTCTGTTAAATGTCGTGAATTAAAAGCAACAACTATGTCTTGTACAGGATCATTGTCTGTATCCGAGTCATGAAACTTTTCAGAGTTTAGCATTTTTCATACTAAGCTTATGTAACGATGATAAATCCTTTACTTATATCTCTGATGTGACTGAATACGTCTAGACCGTTCCTTTTGAGTGGATTTTCGTATGAATGGGCAAGCAATGTGAGACTTTTGACCTTGAAGCCGCAAAATTTTGACTGAGGAGGCAAAAAATCCTGTGATGTACTTTGTACAATTAGCGATCTCGTGAGCAAACGTATCAAAAATTTATGTAAATATACATTTCAGAAGAAAAATCCTCATTCATATTATCATCTCTGACTTCAAGGCTATTAATGATATCCCGATATCATGGACAAATCGAAGTTAGACCCGTTCATCCCTAGAGACCGCGGCTCATTTGTCTAGAAGTTTGGAATTAAAGCGCGGAGATGAAGGATCTGAGATCGCAGGTGTGTGCTACTAGTTGGTTGTATATCGACACGTATTGGCTCAACGTCCAGTCTAGTTTAACTTGTGATGCCGACAAAATTTAACAATCCACATCCTTAATCCCACACTGAAAAAGAAATTGCTTTTTCGTTGGAGCTGTTGTCACTTTCAGTATGTGCATTACTTTCAAGCCCGAGGCCTAATCAAAGTATTTTTTGGACAGATGAAGTTTGACATGGCTGGCACACGTGATCCGAAAACCCTCTCTTGGTTATTGGCCTACATTCTCTTCGGGTGTTCGATCACTAGGGTTAGACAACCTTACGACTCTGAAGGAGGTATTGTATATTCTGTATGCAAAAATGTCAGTGACATGTATGAGTATGCCCACGAAAATTTCACCAAATATTCATACAAATATAAATAAGTTAGATACTTTATAAATGTTAAATCATTTGTATCCCATTAACTATTCGATCATGCTGAAAGCTACAGGATTCAATACTCGTACCTCCTTACGTGCATGCCTTCCTGTATGAGTCTGTCTATAAGTCTCCTTTCTACACGTAATCTTATCTATAAACTGGTTTACACTTAACTAAACCTGCTAAAACCATTTTCATTTGACCTTATGTTGTTCTCGCTGGAACATACTCTTCTAAGAAATACTACTTTTCCATTGCAGCCCTTTTTCTTTTTCCAACGCAATCGTCATCTAAGTGTGATTAGCTAGTTTAACAGGCCACTGAAAGACTTATTATTTAACTGGTAAGCAACGTATTCAAAATAATCTGTCCTGGGTGGCTTGTAATAAAGCCCTTATATATTAACTTAGCGCTTTTAGAAAAGCTAGACTTGTTCGTGAAAAACAGTCTTCTTCGGCTGAAGAGACCGAATTGTGGTTTGTGTAAAACTGAGATACGGCAGTATTAGTATCATTTTGCTGCAAGAATTCCACACGAGAAGACTAAAAGTTACTAAACACAACTTCGTTTCACTCGACTTTTTCATGGTGTAAACTATTATAATGCAAAGTGATGTATAATGGCTGTGATATTTCAATCTTTTTTCTTATAAAAAGTGATTACGATTCTGACTCTCCGAAGTCGTTATCAAAATTGTAATTTGGAACAAATGATATTTAGTGGTCTTTACTGAGTTCGAATTTTCTCATTAATTTTATGGCTTAACTGCTTAGCGCCTTGTAATTCACTTTGAAAGTTTGTCCTTTATGCTCTGAGAAGTGGTCGTAACATATCACTCAGAAACAAAACTATTGATTACCAGTGTCCGCAAAATGGAAAAATTGGTCCAGCTAAGATCTCAGTCGATGCCAATGATAAATCTGGTCCCTCATCCATAAAAATCTCAGTGGTCAATCTATCAGGGCATGCTGCCCTACCTACCTCAATTCAGATTTCGGACAGTTTTGCGAACATACAGGTTTCTAATATTGGTTTCCCTGGTAATCCTGAATTATTTTCTACCGTTACGCATGATCGCTTCCATTTCCTTCTCCCTTGCTTTCGTTACCCACCATCGTTTGCAATTATTGCGTAGTCTTTTTATTAGCCTGCGCTTAAGCTGACTTCGCTCCTCATCATGTTCAGAGCCAGACGGGACGCATTTACAAGCATAAATCAGTTCAGGAGGAGCTCAACAGCTCAACAGGATCAACAGCCTCTCCCTATCCTTATGGTTTACCTTACTAGAAGACATTAAGGCTTCTCGAATATCGTTCCAAGCTCCTTACAAGGCCATTTAATTGTTTTTCTAGTTGTTCCTGAAGTATATTATTGGCTTTCTGGTCAATAAACAGAACCTTAAGATGTATCACTGATGTGTCTTTCCCACTCCAGTAAGCCACAAAAAATTGCACGCTCACACTAAAGCATGGTCGGAAACTAAACAAGTGCTCCGGAGCGAGTGACGGTGTTCTATCTATCTCTTCATCGGTGGGTGACATAGATTTGTTCTAGTTGTGGTCAGCGGTGATTTGTCTTCGGGGTTGCCACGTCAAACGATGTGTTTCCTTGTGTTTAAAGTTTGTATTAGCTAGAAATAGGCGGTAGTCTGAGCAAAGCTGCATCAGAAATTCGCCTGTGACCGTCGTTTATTGTTTTGACCACGACAGTGTAAGATCCACTCAGGCGTCTGTTCTTTTCACTTAGTCTACTTACTAAAGCATTGAAGTCACCAGCCGCTATTACTATATCAGAGAGGCTAACTTTGTAAAAGAGGTAAAGAAGCTTCCTGTAAAGCTCATCCTTTACTTTGTCTGAAGTGCAAAGTGTGGAAGTCCATGCAAAGAAAATGAAGAGTCCACGGCGAATGACCATATCTTTCTGTGTCCTTACAGTCCCGTTTATTCGGACAGTTAACAAGCACCCATGAACTCGGAACCAGACTAAGAGAGCTAGTTCTGTCCTACGAATCAATGCTATACCTTAACCACCGACCCCATGGGAAGCTACAGTGGGGCCTCTGGGTACATGGAGCCTAAACCGAATTGGTTTTCTCTCCGGACATGTTTAGGTTTTAATAATCACTGCAATCGGATTCTGTATGCCCATTTCGGAGATACAACAAACATCGATGGCAAATAATTCTACAGTCCTAGCCAAAGAAGCCGTTTGTTTGTGCGGCACAAAACTTGAACATCAAAAGCTTCAACATGTAGTATTGAGCGTAGTTTCGACAGAACAGAAATAAGGTTTCGTGCCATAAAATCGTTTGTATCGGCTGCACCAGAAAGTAAAGGAATGTGAGAAAGTCATGTCACGGAAGTGGGAGGGCTATTAAGAGGCGGAAGGAGGATTTGACTGTGGCCACTTTGGTTTAGTGTGCCATCACGCCTAAGAGGAAAGATGCCACTTCCCGGCTGCATACAACGTGAATGATTATTTCCAGGGGAACCTACTGTAGGGTCCATTTTGGTAGGTTTGTTTGGGAAAATCTTTCCATGTATATATTTGTAATATGTCCTTATTGGTTCTTTCAGTTCTACATTTAGTTTCAATTTTTTGTGCCTTTTTGAGTTCGTTTGTTCCTTTCCGAACTGCATTATGTTATTTGAGCCGATACTTAGATTGGACAACAGCCATACTGGTTTTGTTCCTCTGGCGGTTAATAATAATATTTATTCTCAAATAACTACGTTACAAGAGTCAAGCCAGTTTACAGGCTAGATCAAATCATCACAAATGCTTTCACATTTACTGAAAAATTTATAGCCTTTAAATTAAGTATAAGAGTCAAATTCTGATAGCATATTTACACCTTGTCACTTACAAAAACAGTATAATACAGCCACATTTTCAATAGTAGAGTACAAATGAGGAAGGTGCACAATAGGTTCTATTGGCGATTGGCCGAGATCAATAGTGAATTTGCTGGGAAAGGTCAGTTGGAACGCACTTGATACGAGCAGTGATCCAGACAGTCATGTACATAGGGTGCATGTTCCCTAGAGTCGCCAAGGATTTCCCACGGTGAATGGGGTTCTGAAAAGGAGAAAAGATAAAGAGAGAGAGAGGAAAAGACAGCAGCGTGGCAAGTGTATATATATAACCAAAGCACTACTTAACCTGTCGTGTTGAAGTAGTCACTACAGTAGTAAGTCAAGATAAAATTCACACTGACCACTAAAGTTAAAGTAAATTATGGGAATATAAGAATATGACCCACAGATGAAGGAGTACAGCAAAGAAGAAAGAAGAGTTGTGGAGTGTCAAGTGGAAAGAAGAGAAGTTGAAGCAAGAAGCTGGATTTATGTACGTTGAAATCGAAATTTCAGTTAAAAGAGTAGATTTTGTAAAAAGAAAACATTGATGAGTAAACGTTCTCACTAACTATTATTACTATTACTGAATGCCAACCTCTAAGTCATACTGTAAGCGCCTAAGTAAGCATGTTGCGGGTGTCTCGACAGAATAGCGACCTCAGCATAGTTTTGGAAACATGAACTTCAGAAGTAGCAAGCAAGAGCAACCTCAGTGTTACTGATTAGTCGCCTCATCAATCTAAAGAGCCGAAAGCAAACAAAATTTTCTGCCCCACAAACATGAGTGGGCTGTTTGGATTGGAAATCTGAGCACTCTTCCAGAATTGGAAACACTCTGTGTTAACATTGAAGGAATATCAGTGGTAATACTGTTTAGATAATGATGTATATTTATATTAATGATTATTAATAGAGCCATTACTTACCCAGATCAATTGTGTTGGTTTTCAACTGGGCAAGAAGCGTATCTAAACTTCCTGAAAAGCTATTCTTAAATCCAAACCTCAGTTTAGATTCTGCACCTACTTCTGAAGAATCTGCTGCTACACTGGTTGTCTTCTCTTTCATTTGTTGCTGCGCGTGTGAAAGAAGGTCTAGATTATCTGCGAAGAGCAACTCGTCCACCAGCATCCAAAATATTCATTGTATCCCGTGCTTCCCTTGAGGTGTTGACTTCTTCATAATCCAGTCGACCACCAGGAGAAAGAGAATGGGTGAAAGTCTGACATAGGCCTTCACTCTGAAGCAATCTGTGAGCTTTCCCATATGCACAACCATGCAGTTTAATCCGTCAAGAGAAATAAGTATTTTGTTAAGTATTTTACCCGGTACACCATTGTCTTGAAGAAGAATCCGTGATGTGATGTCCACCACGACGAACAATTTCTCATGTTCGATTCAACTTGGCGTTCCACACTGATCCTTAGTGACGCGATTTGGTTGGTACACAGTCGATCCTTACAGAATTCACACTGCTGATCTTGAAGTTCGGCTTCTACGGAACCTTTCATTTGGTTCAACAACAATCTGATGCATGATTTTTCTGGTAATTACGGTCGAGTGATGCCTCCGTAGTCGTCACACATGCTGATATCTCCTTACTTCGGTATCTTGATCAGATTTCCTTCTTTCTAATCTGTTGGTACATGTTCTTCCTCTCAAAACTTTCCGAATAAAGCTTGCAACATTTCTGCTGTGACGATATTGTCCAGTGAGCCTCTTCGTTGTATTGTATAGTTGTCTTATGTTTTCTTTTCATCCGAGTTTTTATGCTATCGTTGCTTCTTATCGATCCTTTTACCTTTCTTCACTTGCCTAACTGCCTGTATGTATTTTGCATATCAGTTGACTTTCTCTACTCAACTGTTATTGATCTTTGTCGTCTTTTCTTGAATTTTTCCAAAGTATCAACGGATACCTATTACTTACGATGGTGCTTCTTGAAACCCCAGAACTTCCGACACGCGGAATTAAACCCTTCTGTAATTCCTTTTCATTCGTTCACCATGGTAGTGTCCTCTTCACTGAGTAGTTCTTGAGGTGCTTGTAACTTAATGCTGAAGGCTATCTTGAAGTCCTTAAGTTTTTCAGTTCCCCAAATATAGGTCAAGTGGAACTTTCGTAATTCTGTTCTCTCACTTATCCAGTCTCCATTTAGTTTCACCCACCATCAAGAGGTAAGCTGAAGATGTAACTTCTTCTCTCTTAGTTTTTACATCCTCCATGGTGCTTTCGAACTTAATTATCGATGAAGATGTGAAAAGCTTGGTTCTTCGTAGTTAGATGCGGTGAAGCTCATTTGGTTTTGCATATGCGTTTGTGAATGGAATATTGTCCCACCTATAACCACTTTGTTGAAGACACATAAAGTTGCAAGTGTTTAACCGATATCGTTCTTCTCTCACAACCCATTATGTCTTCATATCCGATGTCATCCATTCCAACCTTAACCTCTAAGTTTGGTATTATGACGCTCAGGTTGTTACATAGGCATCTCTGTACAACTAACTGCAGCTTCTCATAAGTTTGATCTTTGTTGTCTTCATTGTCATTGTCGGTAACTGTTTGTCTCTGGATGAAATTCATTGAAGTTCCTTCCTTCTTCGTCTCTAAGGATGTCTGATAAAACCTGGTCCATGATTTCCAAATCCCATAATTGTTTTCCTACATTTTCGGAGAGCATAAGTGCAACACCTTAAATGTGTAAAGTTTTCTTCTTCGTGGTCGGAGTAAAATAGAATCTTTCATGAATTTAATCTTTTATCAGGCTGCATTCAATTGGCTCCACTTATTCCGAGCATCACCAGGTTGTATCTTTTCATTTCTGCAGCAACTTGAATAGTTCTTCCAGTCCCTCATATTGCGCAAATATTCCAAGTACCTCACTACTGATTAATTTGCTTATCATAATGGCCACTGGCCTCGTGAATGTCACAAAAACTCGTCTTTCATCATAAGACGTCATAAATATTCTAAATAAAGACCTTCCAACTACCAGGGCAGAGTTTTCATGGTTTGAATTAATTGTTCTGATAAGCCTTTTTTCTCAAATTTGTTTTCTGCGAGATGGGTTCGCGAACTTCATCCCAACCCTTATCTATCATACGAACGTTGGACTGGCATCAGCTTTAGAAGGGCTTCAGGTGGATTTATGTCCAGTAATTCTCAGAAGTCCCTAATCAGCACTCTAACGATCTAATATATGGTAGAATTAAACTCAAATAGGACACAGAAAGCAAAATCTAAATTAATGTCTTTTGGATTATGAATCACTCGCTGAATAGTGTGTAGCGAGTTCAGACTACTTACTTACTTACTTACTACTACTTAACCATGTTAAATCCCGTTAATGCCGAAAATCAAAACACCAGCTGTGATTAGAGGTGCAGGTATATTGACTGATGGTCTAGTGATAACGAAAAGATATCGAGACTCTAATAACGGAAGTAGGAAAAACCACCAAGGCAACCAAGCAATGTTAGCCACACGTGACGCGCGCAATTACTGGTCTTTAGTATGGTTATACAAAAGGAGTACTATAAAACAATCATTGGTACAATTAGGTACAATAATAAATGTTTCCATTTCATCAATTGCGTTCTTTTCGTAAAAGTAATTCATTAGAAGTGTACAAAGAACTCATCATATGAACAGATCATCAAATGTTCTAAGCAGCTAACATTTAAGCGAGTAAGAGGAATATATGAGATTAACCACACCTGTACATAAAAGCTTGACAATATTTAATTAAAAGATTACTAACAGAAGTGATACTGTGAGTCTCTTAAATAAGTTAATCGAAGGGCTTAATAAAAATAGATATATAAAAACTGAAGTGGAAATGATAGGGTTACAAAGGAGAGTCAGAATACAGGTTACGTAAAAGCATCAATCATTATTACAAACCTAACAGGTTCAAAGGAAATAAGGTTGATACTCACAATCAATAAACCAATAGTGTGTATACCTAGGAGCTTAAAATAGGCCGAAAATACCCTTAGTTACTTCCTTAATCATATAAAGTACACTCAATATGTAATTACTATTTGGAATACAATCTAAATCAGCGGTGAGTATTACTTGTATCCTAGCTGCTATAGGATTTCATGTTTATTGTATAAATGCCCAACAATTGTCTTTTACCAATTCTTAACTTCTTAAGAACTAAAATTAACCAAGTTTTTTTCTCTCACCAATTTAGAGATATACTATTATTGGGTTCGTCACTAAGTAGCTGTGGTTGCATTAGATAAGCTGGGCTGTGTGGAAGGAGAAATCTTCATGTCTGTTAGCATCTGCATCAGTTTCAGCTGCTGCTCAAGTAATAATTCAAGTTTGGCAGGATCCATGTTTCCAAATATTGGGTTCGTCACTAAGTATGCTTGAGGCTATTACGAGTTTACCTTAGTCGATAAACGCGAACGAGACTTTTACCAGCGTCCAGGTAGGCTACCTTGAATCCCCAACTAAAGTAAGAAGGCTTTGTAAGCGTAGAAAGTATATTCTATAAACACCCAGCAATCACAGTACAATCAAGCGCACAACTCTCGTTTATTTATACATCATAGAAACATCCTTGGGAGAGTTACGAAAATAGCACACTAAAATACACAGCAGCCAATCACAGCCATGGATTTTCCTGGTGGGAATTGAAATCTCAAGGTCATCTGATCAGCCCATGCTGACAAACGTGAAAAACGAAATAAGGTATTTATCAAGAGAGTTTTTGGGATATAACATCCCCAACAACTATCCTCTATCTGAATGATTTTATAGGTAAAGTTTAATTTCACTGATATTTATTTCTGATTAGTTTGTAGTGGTATACTTTTACGTAAAAAACACAATCGCTGAAATATAAACATTTATTATTGTACTTAATAACTATTATATCGTACAACTTTTGTTTCTCTGAACAAAAGACTATCTCTCGCGCGCCAAACGGATCTTTGCCTTTCGGCCTTCTCTTCTAGCTCGTTGTTAGCCACTTGTTCACCCTAGTGCCGTCGTCATTATTTCGATATCAACGAGGCTAGCATTAAATATACTTCTTCCGCTAGAATTTTCTTTTATCTGATTACTAGAATAACGGGATTAACATTTGTTAGTTATCCCGTGAAATGGTATGTTTAATAGGTACTACATTACAGTAACCATTGATTTATCATCGAAACATGGTTTATATAATTTTGAATCACAGTTTAGCTTAAATTGATAACAATTTGTCAATGTAAACAATGAAATCAATGAAATCAGTCAGTTTACCAGTCATTGTTTAGATTTCATAGTTTTAACCTAGATTTAAAAGACTATCAGACAGTCAATCTTCACACAAAAACTGAATACAGATAATTGCATTGCATCAGAGTAAACAGTCCTACAATTATAAACTGAATTCAATTCAAATAATCTTTCGTGTGCATAATTTAACCTCATAATGATGATGGTTTAGTGGTGACCAAGTAAAAACAGTTAACATAATTCGGAATTCTTATGACTGATTGAACTGCAAAATCGTACACCAAGGACAGCTAACAGACTCTTTCAAGGTGAAGACTGGTGTCAGGCAAAGTTGCTTGCTCTCACCCTTTCACTTTCTCCTGGTCATCGACTGGATTATGAAGACGCCGACATCTGGAGGGAAGCACGGTATCAACTAGACAGTTAGGACGCAGCTGGACGATCTGAACTTCGCAGATGACCTGGCTCTTTTATCGCACACGCAACAACAAATGCAAGAGAAGACGACCACTGTAGCAGCAGCCACTGCAGCAGTAGGTCTCAACATACATAAAGGAAAAAGCAAAATTCTCTGATGCAACACAACATGCATCAACCAAATCACGCTTGATGGAGATGCCTTGGAGGACGTTAACACCTTTACATATCTGGGCAGCATCATCAACAACAAAGGTGGATCCGATGCAGATGTAAGGGTGCGGATTGGCAAAGCAAGGGCTGCATTTCTACAGTTGAAAAATATCTGCAACTCCAAACAACTTTCAACCAAAACCAAAATCGGGGTTTTCAATACAAATGTCAACACAGTTCTACTGTATGGAGCGGAAACTTGGAGAACTACGAAAGGCATCATCCAGAAGATACAAGTGTTTATTCAATATCCAGATGTCTACGCAAAATACTTCGGATTCGTTGGCCAGACACCATCAGCAACAACTTACTGTGGGAGAGAACAAACCAGATTCCAGTGGAGGAGGAAATCAGGAAGAAGTGGCGGAAGTAGATAGGACACACACTACGAAAAGCATTCAACTGCGTCAGGAGACAAGCCCTCACATCAAACCCTCAAGGAAAAAGGAAAATGGTAGGCCGATGAACACATTACACCGAGAAATAGAGCAAGATATGAGAGGAGTGAACAAACATTGGACAGAACTGGAGAGGGAAGCCCAGGACAGAGTTGGTTGGAGGGAACTGGTGGTCGGCCTATCCTCGATTGGGGATAACAGGCGTAATTAAGTAAGTAAGTAAGTGGAAATCGACTATGATCACTACTAAGTACTAATTACTATCTCATCACCATAATCAGAAGTAAATCCAGGGTAAAGAATATATATATTCGAAGGAGAAAGGGGGCGATCTAGGTGAGCAGCAAGTTAGAAATGATGACAGCAACGTGTAAAAAGAAGGTCACGCGTAAGTAAGCGTTTTTGGTACAGTTAAACAAAACGAGTGCAATAATAAGTGTTTATTTTTCACCAGTCGCGTTTTTTTTAGTAGAACTGTTCCATTACAGCAGCCTCCTTCATAGAAAGGGTTTACACTTTCGATATGTAGGGGCTTGGTGTGTGGGGGGGTTGGTTGGCTGATGTGCGATTGTAGTGCGGAAGGGTCGACGACCAGGAAGCAATCCATGATGCTCGAGTTGTCACAGAAAGTCTTTAACGGAGAACGGTACCGGCGGTAATGTGCCATGTTTGCTGTTCGAGTTGGCGTGCAACACAAGCGTGGTTCGTATCCAGAATCGGAAGATTGCATTCGTAGCGATCCGGACCAGAAAGCACCGCAGACGTAGGACGGAACCAGATTGAGCGAACGAGCCAGAAACAACCAGAACGACCAAGTTCGAAACCAAACGTATGCTAGATATATTCGGAACCAGGACATCAACTGAGTTCATTGAAAAGAGAGTGGCTGATCAGGGCAGTTTTCGCCTAGATTGACTGAAGTCGACGGTAAAGACAGGGCGATGATCGAAGACGTGGGCTCAGAATAAAAAATGAAAGAAAAAGAGAAAGGTGTAGCATGCATGTAGTATGAGGATGATGTCCTATGCCGTAACCGCTGTTGATTGGGATATTAGTCACGAAGGAGAAAACTAGGAAACATCAATTTTTCGTTTAATTTCTTACGTTATACTAAACCTAGCCTTATTAAGCAACAATTGTAATAAAAGTCTGATATACATTGGATTGGAAGAGTTTGTAGTGTGTGTACAAATATGTTGAGCCTACAAGGCTTGTTCCAGCCTTTGGACGAATTAACTAACTCACTCTTCTCGAGTCATTGTTCGTACGTCTTTCAGCCTTGTTAACTATTCACTTATGATCATGGTTGTTTTCACTTGGGTGTGTCTGGCATGTTATTACCTGATTATAAATAGTTAGTAAAGCATTGAGTTGGCTTACTCGACTTCTCTACTTCGATTCATATTCTCATGTCTGTATGAGTGAAAGTTTACATAAAATAAATTCATCCTCAAACTGTATTTAACTTCTTATTCCAGCCATCGTGTGCAAATAGGGCTCACCCAAGCATAAAATACGAAAATTAGAGGGAAGATTTACTTCATAGTATAACCAATCATTCATACAAATACGAGTCAGAACGCGGACCACCAAAGTGGTGAGCCATACTTCAAATTTAACTCAGCTACTCAAAGCTTATTTCGGAAATTCAGTTATTTAGACCGACAGCAAAAAATGTAATATATACTAGAAAGGCCTCTCAGTCTACTCAAAAATATTACTGATTATAACATATGACAAAATAGGTCAAGCATACTGCTACTATTGTGGAGCGCGCTACTTATAAGTGGTATATGACGTGAGTGTCAACATAATGTCTGGCAGCAGAAGAAGATGGGGGAAGATCAAGAAAGGGAGAGTGGGCGGAACACAATGGAATTTGTACGAAACACATGAATAGTGACAATGGATTGATGTTTTGCAACAGGAACAGTCCAGTTCGATATGATGAATTGATATCGAACTGGACTGTTCCTGTTGCCAAACATCAATCAATTGTCACTATTCATGCGTTGCATACAAATTCCATTGTGTTTTCTAACTCTTCCTTTCTTGATCTTCCCCCATCTTCTTCTGCTGCCAGACATTACGTTGACACGCACATCATATACTACTTATAAGTAGCGCGCTCCACACTAGTAGCAGTATGCTTGACCTATTTTGTCATATGTTATAATCAGTAATATTTTTGAGTAGACTGAGAGGCCTTTCTAGTATATATTACATTTTTTGCTGTTGGTCTAAATAACTGAATTTCTGAAATAAACTTTGAGTAGCTGAGTTAAATTTGAAGTATGGCTCACCACTTTGGTGGTCCGCGTTCTGACTCGTATTTGTATGAATGATTGGTTATACTATGAAGTAAATCTTCCCTCTAATTTTCGTATTTTATGCTTGGGTGAGCCCTATTTGCACACGATGCCTGGAATAAGAAGTTAAATACAGTTTGTGAATAAATTTATTTCATGCAAACTTTCATCCATACAGACATGAGAATATGAATCGAAGTAGAGAAGTCGAGTAAGCCAACTCAATGCTTGACTAACTATTTATAATCAGGTAATAACATGCCAGATACACGTACACACTCAAGTGAAAACAACCATGATTATAAGCGAATAGTTAACAAAGCTGAAAGACGTACGAACAATGACTCGAGAAGAGTGAGTTAGTTAATTCGTCCAAAGGCTGGAACAAGCCTTGTAGGCTCAACATATTTGTACACACACTACAAACTCTTCCAATCCAATGTATATCAGACTTTTGTTACAATTGTTGCTTAATAAGGCTAGGTTTAGTATAACGTAAGAAATTAAACGAAAAATTGATGTTTCATGGTTTTCTCCTTCGTGACTAATATCCGAATCAACAACGGTTACGGCATAGGACATCATCCTCATACTACATGCATGCTACACCTTTCTCTTTTTCTTTCATTTTTTATTCTGAGCCCACGTCTTCGATCATCGCCCTGTCGTTACCGTCGACTTCAGTCAATCTAGGCGAAAACTGCCCTGATCAGCCACTCTCTTTTCAATGAACTCAGTTGATGTCCTGGTTCCGAATATATCTAGCATATGTTTGGTTTCGAACTTGGTCGTTCTGATCGTTTCTAGCTCGTTCGCTCAATCTGGTTCCGTCCTACGTCTGCGGTGCTTTCTGGTCCGGATCGCTACGAATGCAATCTTCCGATTCTGGATACGAGCCACGCTTGTGTTGCACGCCAACTCGAACAGCAAACACGGCACATTACCGCTGGTACCGTTCTCCGTTAAAGACTTTCCGCGACAACTCGAGCATCATGGATTGCTTCCTGTTCGTCGACCCTTACGCACTACAATCGCACGTCGGCCAACCAAGCCCCTACATATCGAAAGTGTAAACCCTTTCTATGAAGGAGGCTGCTGTAATGGAACAGTTCTACTAAAAAAACTCGACTGGTGAAAAATAAACATTTATTATTGCACTCGTTTTGTTTAACTGTACCAAAAACGCTCACTTACGCGTGACCTTTTTTCACGTTGCTGTCATCATTCCTAACTTTCTGCTCACCTGGATCGCCCCTTTTCTCCTTCGAATATTTATTCTTTACCCTGGATTTACTTCCGATTATGGTGATGGGATAGTAATTAGTATTTAGTGGTGATCGTAGTCGATTTCCACTTACTTACTTACTTAATTACGCCTGTTATCCCCAATCGAGGATAGGCCGACCACCAGTTCCCTCCAACCAACTCTGTCCTGGGCTTCCCTCTCCAGTTCTGTCCAATGTTTGTTCACTCCTCTCATATCTTGCTCTATTTCTCGGTGTAATGTGTTCATCGGCCTACCATTTTCCCTTCTTGAGGGTTACATGTGAGGGCTTGTCTTGTGACGCAGTTCAATGCTTTTCGTAGTGTGTGTCCTATACACTTCCAGCACTTCTTTCTAATCACTTCTTCCACTGGAATCTGGTTTGTTGTCTCCAATAGTAAGTTGTTACTGATAGTGCCTGGCCAACAAACTCGAAGTATTTTGCGTAGACATCTGGATATTGAATAAACACTTGTATCTTCTGGATGATGCCTTTCGTAGTTCTCCAAGTTTCCGCTCCATACAGTAGAACTGTGTTGACATTTGTATTGAAAACCCCGATTTTGGTTTTGGTTGAAAGTTGTTTGGAGTTGCAGATATTTTTCAACTGTAGAAATGCAGCCCTTGCTTTGCCAATCCGCACCCTTACATCTGCATCGGATCCACCTTTGTTGTTGTGATGATGCTGCCCAGATATGTAAAGGTGTTAACGTCCTCCAAGCATCTCCATCAAGCGTGATTTGGTTGATGCATGTTGTGTTGCATCAGAGAATTTTGCTTTTTCCTTTTATGTATGTTGAGACCTAGTGCTGCAGTGGCTGCTGCTACAGTGTTCGTCTTATCTTGCATTTGTTGTTGCGTGTGCGATAAATGAGCCAGGTCATCTGCGAAGTCCGAATCGTCCAGCTGCGTCCTAACTGTCTAGTTGATACCGTGCTTCCCTCCAGATGTCGGCGTCTTCATAATCCAGTCGATGACCAGGAGAAAGTGAAAGGGTGGAGAGCAAGCAACTTTGCCTGACACCAGTCTTCACCTTGAAAGAGTCTGTTAGCTGTCCTTGGTGTACGATTTTGCAGTTCAATCAGTCATAAGAATTCCGAATTATGTTAACTGTTTTTACTTGGTCACCATTAAACCATCATCATTATGAGGTCAAATTATGTACACGAAAGATTATTTGAATTGAATTACTATAGGACAGTTTAATCTGATGTATACAGTGCAATTATCTGTATTCAGTTTTTGTGTGAAGATTGATTGTCTGATAGTCTTTTAAATCTAGGTTAAAACTATGAAATCTAAACAATGACTGGTAAACTGACTGATTTCATTGATCATTTCATTGTTTACATTGACAAACTGTTATCAATTTAAGCTAAACTGTAATTCGACATTGTATAAACCATGTTTTGATGATAAATAAATGATTAACATGTTGTAGTACCCATTAAACATACCAGTTCACAGGATAACTAACAAATGTTAATCCCGTTATTCTAGTAATCAGATAAAAGAAAATTCTAGCGGAAGAAGTATATTTAATGCTAGCCTCGTTGATATCGAAATAATGACGACGGCACTAGGGTGAACAAGTGGCTAACAACGAGCTAGAAGAGAAGGCCGAAAGGCAAAGATCCGTTTGGCGCGCGAGAGATAGTCTTTTGTTCAGAGAAACAAAAGTTGTACGATATAATAGTTATTAAGTACAATAATAAATGTTTATATTTCAGCGATTGTGTTTTTTACGTAAAAGTATACCACTACAAACTAATCAGAAATAAATGTCAGTGAAATTAAACTTTACCTATAAAATCATTCAGATAGAGGATAGTTGTTGGGGATGTTATATCCCAAAAACTCTCTTGATAAATACCTTATTTCGGTTTTCACGTTTGTCAGCATGGGCTGATCAGATGACCTTGAGATTTCAATTCCCACCAGCAAAATCCATGGCTGTGATTGGCTGCTGTGTATTTTAGTGTGCTATTTTCGTAACTCTCCCAAGGATGTTTCTATGATGTATAAATAAACAAGAGTTGTGCGCTTGATTGTACTGTGATTGCTGGGTGTTTATAGAATATACTTTCTACGCTTACAAAGCCTTCTTACATTATAGGTTGGGGATTCCAAGGTAGCTCTACTCTGTGACTCTGGTAAAAGTCTCGTTCGCGCTTATCCACTCACGTAACCTCGTAATAGCCTCAAGCATACTTAGTGACGCAACCCAATATTTGGAACATGGATCCTGCCCCAAACTTGAAGTTATTACTTGAGCAGCAGGCTGAAACTGATAGCAGATGCTAACAGACATGAAGATTTCTACCTTCCCACACAGCCAGCTTATCTAATGCAACCACAGCTACTTAGTGACGAACCCAATAATAGTATATCTCTAAATTGGTGAGAGAAAAAAACTTGGTTAATTTTAGTTCTTAAGAAGTTAAGAATTGGTAAAAGACAATTGTTGGGCATTTATACAATAAACATGAAATCCTATAGCAGCTAGGATACAAGTAATACTCACCGCTGATTTAGATTGTATTCCAAATAGTAATTACATGTTGAGTGTACTTTATATGATTAAGAAAGTAACTAAGGGTATTTTCGGCCTATTTTAAGCTCCTAGGTATACACACTATTGGTTTATTGATTGTGAGTATCAACCTTATTTCCTTTGAACCTGTTAGGTTTGTAATAATGATTGATGCTTTTACGTAACCTGTATTCTGACTCTCTTTTATAACCCTATCATTTCCACTTCAGTTTTTATATATCTATTTTTATTAAGCCCTTCGATTAACTTATTTAAGAGACTCACAGTATCACTTTTAAATAAATATTGTCAAGCTATTATGTACAGGTGTGGTTAATCTCATATATTCCTCTTACTCGCTTAAATGTTAGCTGCTTAGAACATTTGATGATCTGTTCATATGATGAGTTCTTTGTACACTTCTAATGAATTACTTTTACGAAAAGAACGCAATTGATGAAATGGAAACATTTATTATTGTACCTAATTGTACCAATGATTGTTTTATAGTACTCCTTTTGTATAACCATACTAAAGACCAGTAATTGCGCGCGTCACGTGTGGCTAACATTGCTTGGTTGCCTTGGTGGTTTTTCCTACTTCCGTTATTATAGTCTCGATATCTTTTCGTTATCACTAGACCATCAGTCAATATACCTGCACCTCTAATCACAGCTGGTGTTTTGATTTTCGGCATTAACGGGATTTAACATGGTTAAGTAGTAGTAAGTAAGTAAGTAGTCTGAACTCGCTACACACTATTCAGCGAGTGATTCATAATCCAAAAGACATTAATTTAGATTTTGCTTTCCGTGTCCTATTTGAGTTTAATTCTACCATATATTAGATCGTTAGAGTGCTGATTAGGGACTTCTGAGAATTACTGGACATAAATCCACCTGAAGCCCTTCTAAAGCTGATGCCAGTCCAACGTTCGTATGATAGATAAGGGTTGGGATGAAGTTCGCGAACCCATCTCGCAGAAAACAAATTTGAGAAAAAAGGCTTATCAGAACAAATAATTCAAACCATGAAAACTCTGCCCTGGTAGTTGAAAGGTCTTTATTTAGAATATTTATGACGTCTTATGATGAAAGACGAGTTTTTGTGACATTCACGAGGCCAGTGGCCATTATGATAAGCAAATTAATCAGTAGTAAGGTACTTGGAATATTTGCGCAATATGAGGGACTGGAAGAACTATTCAAGTTGCTGCAGAAATGAAAAGATACAACCTGGTGATGCTCGGAATAAGTGGAGCCAATTGAATGCAGCCTGATAAAAGATTAAATTCATGAAAGATTCTATTTTACTCCGACCACGAAGAAGAAAACGTTACACACTTAAGGTGTTGCACTTATGCTCTCCGAAAATGTAGGAAAACAATTATGGGGTTTGGAAATCATGGACCAGGTTTTATCAGACATCCTTAGAGACGAAGAAGGAAGGAACTTCAATGAATTTCATCCAGAGACAAACAGTTACCGACAATGACAATGAAGACAACAAAGATCAAACCTATGAGAAGCTGCAGTTAGTTGTATAGAGATGCCTATGTAACAACCTGAGTGTCATAATACCAAACTTAGAGGTTAAGGTTGGAATGGATGACATCGGATATGAAGACATAATGGGTTGTGAGAGAAGAACGATATCGGTTAAACACTTGCAACTCTATGTGTCTTCAACAAAGTGGTTATAGGTGGGACAACATTCCATTCACAAACGCATATGCAAAACCGAATGAGCTTCACCGCATCTAACTACGAAGAACCAAGCTTTTCACATCTTCATCGATAATTAAGTTCGAAAGCACCATGGAGGATGTAAAAACTAAGAGAGAAGAAGTTACATCTTCAGCTTACCTCTTGATGGTGGGTGAAACTAAATGGAGACTGGATAAGTGAGAGAACAGAATTACGAAAGTTCCACTTGACCTATATTTGGGGAACTGAAAAACTTAAGGACTTCAAGATAGCCTTCAGCATTAAGTTACAAGCCCCTCAAGAACTACTCAGTGAAGAGGACACTACCATGGTGAACGACTGAAAAGGAATTACAGAAGGGTTTAATTCCGCGTGTCGGAAGTTCTGGGGTTTCAAGAAGCACCATCGTAAGTAATAGGTATCCGTTGATACTTTGGAAAAATTCAAGGAAAGACGACAAAGATCAATAACAGTTGAGTAGAGAAAGTCAACTGATATGCAAAATACATACAGGCAGTTAGGCAAGTGAAGAAAGGTAAAAGGATCGATAAGAAGCAACGATAGCATAAAAACTCGGATGAAAAGAAAACATAAGACAACTATACAATACAACGAAGAGGCTCACTGGACAATATCGTCACAGCAGAAATGTTGCAAGCTTTATTCAGAAAGTTTTGAGAGGAAGAACATGTACGAACAGATTAGAAAGAAGGAAATCTGATCAAGATACCGAAGAAAGGAGATATTAGCATGTGTGACGACTACGGAGGCATCACTCGACCGTAAGTACCAGAAAAATCATGCATCAGATTGTTGTTGAACCAAATGAAAGGTTCCGTAGAAGCCGAACTTCAAGATCAGCAGGGTGAATTCTGTAAGGATCGACTGTGTACCAACCAAATCGCGTCACTAAGGATCAGTGTGGAACGCCAAGTTGAATCGAACATGAGAAACTGTTCGTCGTGGTGGACATCACATCACGGATTCTTCTTCAAGACAGTGGTGTACCGGGTAAAATACTTAATAAAATACTTATTTCTCTTGAGGGATTAAACTGCATGGTTGTGCATATGGGAAAGCTCACAGATTGCTTCAGAGTGAAGGCCTATGTTAGACTTTCACCCATTCTCTTTCTCCTGGTGGTCGACTGGATTATGAAGACGTCAACACCTCAAGGGAAGCACGGGATACAATGAATATTTTGGATGCTGGTGGACGAGTTGCTCTTCGCAGATAATCTAGACCTTCTTTCACACGCGCAGCAACAAATGAAAGAGAAGACAACCAGTGTAGCAGCAGATTCTTCAGAAGTAGGTGCAGAATCTAAACTGAGGTTTGGATTTAAGAATAGCTGTTCAGGAAGTTTAGATACGCTTCTTGCCCAGTTGAAAACCAACACAAGTGATCTGGGTAAGTAATGGCTCTATTACTAATCATTAATATAAATATACATCATTATCTAAACAGTATTACCACTGATATTCCTTCAATGTTAACACAGAGTGTTTCCAATTCTGGAAGAGTGCTCAGATTTCCAATCCAAACAGCCCACTCATGTTTGTGGGGCAGAAAATTTTGTTTGCTTTCGGCTCTTTAGATTGATGAGGCGACTAATCAGTAACGCTGAGGTTGCTCTTGCTTTCTACTTCTGAAGTTCATGTTTCCAAAACTATGCTGAGGTCGCTATTCTGTCGAGACACCCGCAACATGCTTAATTAGGCGCTTACAGTATGACTTAGAGGTTGGCATTCAGTAATAGTAATAATAATAATAATAAACAGTTACTGAGAACTTTTAATCATCAATATTTTCTTTTTACAAAATCTACTGTTTCAACTGAAATTTCGATTTCAACGTACATAAATCCAGCTTCTTGCTTCAACTTCTCTTCATTCCACTTGACACTCCACAACTCTTCCTTCTTCTTTGCTGTACTCCTTCATCTGTGGGTCATATTCTTATATTCCCATAATTTACTTTAACTTCAGTGGTCAGTGTGAATTTTATCTTGACTTACTACTGTAGTGACTACTTCAACACGACAGGTTAAGTAGTGCTTTGGTTATATATATACACTTGCCACGCTGCTGTCTTTTCCTCTCTCTCTTTATCTTTTCTCCTTTTCAGAACCCCATTCACGGTGGGAAATCCTTGGCGACTCTAGGGAACATGCACCCTATGTACATGACTGTCTGGATCACTGTTCGTATCAAGTGCGTTCCAACTGACCTTTCCCAGCAAATTCACTATTGATCTCGGCAAATCAGCAAAGGAACCTATTGTGCATCTTCCTTATTTGTACTCTACTATTGAAAATGTGGCTGTATTATACTGTTTTTGTCAGTGACAAGGTGTAAATATGCTATCAGAATTTGACTCTTATACTTAATTTAAAGGCTATAAATTTTTCAGTAAATGTGAAAGCATTTGTGATAATTTGATCTAGCCTGTAAACTGGCTTGACTCTTGTAACGTAGTTATTTGAGAATAAATATCATTATTAACCGCCAGAGGAACAAAACCAGTATGGCTGTTGTCCAATCTAAGTATCGGCTCAAATAACATAATGCAGTTCGGAAAGAAACAAACGAACTCAAAAAGGCACAAAAAATTGAAACTAAATGTAGAACTGAAAGAACCAATAAAGACATATTACAAATATATACATGGAAAGATTTTCCCAAACAAACCTACCAAAATGGACCCTACAGTAGGTTCCCCTGGAAATAATCATTCACGTTGTATGCAGCCGGGAAGTGGCATCTTTCCTCTTAGGCGTGATGGCACACTAAACCAAAGTGGCCACAGTCAAATCCTCCTTCCGCCTCTTAATAGCCCTCCCACTTCCGTGACATGACTTTTTCACATTCCTTTACTTTCTGGTGCAGCCGATACAAACGATTTTATGGCACGAAACCTTATTTCTGTTCTGTCGAAACTACGCTCAATACTACATGTTGAAGCTTTTGATGTTCAAGTTTTGTGCCGCACAAACAAACGGCTTCTTTGGCTAGGACTGTAGAATTATTTGCCATCGATGTTTGTTGTATCTCCGAAATGGGCATACAGAATCCGATTGCAGTGATTATTAAAACCTAAACATGTCCGGAGAGAAAACCAATTCGGTTTAGGCTCCATGTACCCAGAGGCCCCACTGTAGCTTCCCATGGGGTCGGTGGTTAAGGTATAGCATTGATTCGTAGGACAGAACTAGCTCTCTTAGTCTGGTTCCGAGTTCATGGTTGCTTGTTAACTGTCCGAATAAACGGGACTGTAAGGACACAGAAAGATATGGCCATTCGCCGTCGACTCTTCATTTTCTTTGCATGGACTTCCACAATTTGCACTTCAGACAAAGTAAAGGATGAGCTTTACAGGAAGCTTCTTTACCTCTTTTACAAAGTTAGCCTCTCTGATATAGTAATAGCGGCTGGTGACTTCAATGCTTTAGTAAGTAGACTAAGTGAAAAGAACAGACGCCTGAGTGGATCTTACACTGTCGTGGTCAAAACAATAAACGACGGTCACAGGCGAATTTCTGATGCAGCTTTGCTCAGATTACCGCCTATTTCTAGCTAATACAAACTTTAAACACAAGGAAACACATCGTTTGACGTGGCAACCCCGAAGACAAATCACCGCTGACCACAACTAGAACAAATCTATGTCACCCACCGATGAAGGGATAGATAGAACACCGTCACTCGTTCCGGAGCACTTGTTTAGTTTCCGACCATGCTTTAGTGTGAGCGTGCAATTTTTTGTGGCTTACTGGAGTGGGAAAGACACATCAGTGATACATCTTAAGGTTCTGTTTATTGACCAGAAAGCCAATAATATACTTCAGGAACAACTAGAAAAACAATTAAATGGCCTTGTAAGGAGCCTGGAACGATATTCGAGAAGCCTTAATATCTTCTAGTAAGGTAAACCATAAGGATAGGGAGAGGCTGTTGATCCTGTTGAGCTGTTGAGCTCCTCCTGAACTGATTTATGCATGTAAACGTGTCCCGTCTGGTTCTGAACATGTTGAGGAGCGAAGTCAGCTTAAGCGCAGGCTAATAAAAAGACTACGCAATAATTGCAAACGATGGTGGGTAACGAAAGCAAGGGAGAAGGAAATGGAAGCGATCATGGGTAACGGTAGAAAACAATTCAGGATTACCAGGGAAACCAATATTAGAAACCTGTATGTTCGCAAAACTGTCCGAAATCTGAATTGAGGTAGGTAGGGCAGCATGCCCTGATAGATTGACCACTGAGATTTTTATGGATGAGGGACCAGATTTATCATTGGCATCGACTGAGATCTTAGCTGGACCAATTTTTCCATTTTGCGGACACTGGTAATCAACAGTTTTGTTTCTGGGTGATATGTTACGACCACTTCTCAGAGCATAAATGACAAAATTTCAAAGTGAATTACAAGGCGCTAAGCAGTTAAGCCATTAAAATTAATGAGAAAATTCGAACTCAGTAAAGACCACTAAATATCATTTGTTCCAAATTACAATTTTGATAACGACTTCGGAGAGTCAGAATCGTAATCACTTTTTATAAGAAAAAAGATTGAAATATCACAGCCATTATACATCACTTTGCATTATAATAGTTTACACCATGAAAAAGTCGGATGAAACGAAGTTGTGTTTAGTAACTTTTAGTCTTCTCGTGTGGAATTCTTGCAGCATAATGATACTAATACTGCCGTATCTCAGTTTTACACAAACCACAATTCGGTCTCTTCAGCCGAAGAAGACTGTTTTTCACGAACAAGTCTAGCTTTTCTAAAAGCGCTAAGTCAATATATAAGGGCTTTATTACAAGCCACCCAGGACAGATTATTTTGAATACGTTGCTTACCAGTTAAATAATAAGTCTTTCAGTGGCCTGTACAACTAGCTAATCACACTTAGATGACGATTGCGTTGGAAAAAGAAAAAGGGCTGCAACGGAAAAGTAGTATTTCTTAGAAGAGTATGTTCCAGCGAGAACAACATAAGGTCAGATGAAAATGGTTTTAGCAGGTTTAGTTAAGTGTAAACCAGTTTATAGATAAGATTACTTGTAGAAAGGAGACTTATAGACAGACTCATACAGGAAGGCATGCACGTAAGGAGGTACGAGTAATGAATCCTGTAGCTTTTAGCATGATGGAATAGTTAATGGGATACAAATGATTTAACATTTATAAAGTATCTAACTTATTTATATTTGTATGAATATTTGGTGAAATTTTCGTGGGCATACTCATACATGTCAGTGACATTTTTGCATACAGAATATACAATACCTCCTTCAGAGTCGTAAGGTTGTCTAACCCTAGTGATCGAACACCCGAAGAGAATGTAGGCCAATACCCAAGAGAGGGTTTTCGGATCACGTGTGCCAGCCATGTCAAACTTCATCTGTCCAAAAAATACTTTGATTAGGCCTCGGGCTTGAAAGTAATGCACATACTGAAAGTGACAACAGCTCCAACGAAAAAGCAATTTCTTTTTCAGTGTGGGATTAAGGATGTGGATTGTTAAATTTTGTCGGCATCACAAGTTAAACTAGACTGGACGTTGAGCCAATATGTGTCGATATACAACCAACTAGTAGCACACACCTGCGATCTCAGATCCTTCATCTCCGCGCTTTAATTCCAAACTTCTAGACAAATGAGCCGCGGTCTCTAGGGATGAACGGGTCTAACTTCGATTTGTCCATGACATCGGGATATCATTAATAGCCTTGAAGTCAGAGATGATAATATGAATGAGGATTTTTCTTCTGAAATGTATATTTACATAAATTTTTGATACGTTTGCTCACGAGATCGCTAATTGTACAAAGTACATCACAGGATTTTTTGCCTCCTCAGTCAAAATTTTGCGGCTTCAAGGTCAAAAGACTCACATTGCTTGCCCATTCATACGAAAATCCACTCAAAAGGAACGGTCCAGACGTATTCAGTCACATCAAAGATATAAGTAAAGGATTTATCATCGTTACATAAGCTTAGTATGAAAAATGCTAAACTCTGAAAAGTTTCATGACTCGGATACAGACAATGATCCTGTACAAGACATAGTTGTTGCTTTTAATTCACGACATTTAACAGAAGAAATCGAGGGACAAGTATTGTATCAGGAAAAGTACCATAAAGAAAAGGTAATCCAACTACACAAATTTACATTTAATAGATCAAAACTTTAACAGTTGCTCTGGTGATTTGCTTAAATATTGATATTGACCCTCCGGATGTACAAAAAATCCCACCTTTCTCAAGAGTCGAAGCATGGGTTGATCCAACAGATGCTAATAGCCTACACGCTCTGGGGACTATTGGAAAAAATCTCCAGGTAACCGTCAAGTTCTTTCCAACAAGTTTTACTATTATTCTACGACCTTAGTCGTTGTGATTATTTATCGATGTATTTGTTTCTTTTGTATCCACCTTCCGTTGGGTGTTTTTCATACCATGGAATATGTTTCTTTACATTTAGATATTTTGGTTTACTGGTATTTTTCTAAAAATTGATAGTCAGTTTCATGTGACCGGTTATACGGTTTACGAGTTTGAGTGATCGTTTTTTGTTTCTTTCAGTTCCTTAATATAGCCGTACTTGTAAACAAATCATTCACCATAATTACATGGTGACATGTTTTTTATTACGTCATCTGACTAATGTATGTGAACTATTGACCGGTACAATACTTAACGTTTGTTGCAGATCAGGATTTATGGTCACTTTTCGAGCCCAATATAGTAGATTTCGTAAAGTTGTTGACTAATGTTTTATATATCTGGTTTTCATTTATTTCTCAGTAATGATAATTGCGTCTTTGTGCTAATGTGGTATTGCAACCGGAACTGATGTACGTACGTACGAAGTTCTGAGTTGTATTTGTCTGTCTATCTGTCTGTCTGTCATTTATTTCATCTCATGTCTTAATCGCGATCCATTTCCTGCTTGGGTATTCTATTAGTGCTTTTCGTAAATAAACAAACGAGTTCACTCATCTTCGTATCTACGTCTTTTAACTAGTTTACTCTTGATTTTTGTTAGTTAGCTCCACGAGAGACCACTTTTCAGACAGAACTGGTTTACGTACTTTTGAGTACATAATTTTATGACTTTTCATAGATATTGTAAACTTTACATTCCTATTGAATCCCTCCTACACCCCCTAACATACCCTATCAGGATTTGCTTTTCTGATGGTCGACCGGACAATATACAAGATAAGTAAACATGCAATAAAAGCCTTATTTTTCGCTAGTTTTCATTTCTCTCCGATGGTGACATTTTTTACAACAGTTAAATCCACATTTTGCATAGTTGTGATTTCTTGTATTCAAAATTTTGGATTGGCAGGATAAAGTAATTGCATACATGTAACGCAGCTTCTGTGTGTCTGTATCACTTAAATATCTAAATTTTAATTTAGTAACCTCACGTCTTTATTGTTACGTTCTTATGATCTTGCCAATTTTCCCTTGTTCAAAAGTCAATCAGTTACAACGTAGAACTTGGTACCTACATACATCAGTTCAAGTTGCCATGTAATTTAGAACGAGGTTTCAGGAGACCAGGAATGACGTTTCGGGAACTCGCATCGTTTGCATTAGCTGTGTAGTGTGATAAAGGAATGTGAGAAGAGTTAGTCTTGGAGATAGAGATATTAGGGGGTGTAGGAAGGATTTGATTATGACCGATTCGGTCTCGTGTGTTGTTAGGGGTATGAGGGCGGTTATCACTTCCCGGCTGCCTACACCGTGGAAGGCTGTTTCTTGAGGAACCTGAAAAATAAGGTAGATTAGTTTTGGTCTTGGATACCTGAGAGCGTGACCACTGAGCCCAAGGGACAACTGCTTGAGGCGGATCACGCATGGCCTTTTTATGAAAGGTTTTTTGAGTATTAGCTCCGCTCTTAAAAGCCCATAGTGGGCAGCCCTTACCACCGGAGACTGAAATCCGTGAAGTAAGGTGAGGTGTGACATTTTTAGAGTCGACATTTTCTAACCCTTCCTTCCTTGTGAGAAAGCAGCATCACTGCAGATGCTGGTTGTCCGAGGGAAACGCCTTACTGCTGTCACACCCCTCTGCAGTCAGCAGTACAACTTCTCCCTCAGATCTTGAGTAGCTGCTTTTAGTCTCATCGTTCTCTAATAGACCTGCCTGGCATAGTAGAACCCTCAGGAACGTATGTTCCAGCCAATGTAGCTCGGTTGGGTGATCACGACAGTCAAGCTCGACCACCACGTCAAGGTAGCAGCTTCGGTCGAGAACACCGTGGAAGGCCTTCCAAACCAAAGCATGGCAGAAATGCATAAAGTCACTGACAAGTGGACTGAGTCATGTTGTTAGATGTAGGCTACCTGGTTGGGGTCCGCGAGACGAAATTCACCAATGGTTAGAGACCTTGAACGACATAACTCAGAATCGTTTGCTGTGACGCAGGTGCATCCACTGTTTGTGTTCTCGCTAATTCTAACCTTCTGAATTCCTCATCATCTCTACCTTTCTCCTTCTAAATTTACCTTACTGAAATATACTTCTCGAATCATATCTTCGCTCCCTAATCTTCTCCATTACTGCTAATATTTCTTCTATCACTATCACTCTTGGTTTTAAACTGACAGTTGCGTCTCTGTGCTGATGTGTTATGGCAACCTGGACTGATATACTTACGTACGAATTTCTGCGTTGTATCTGTCTGTCTGTCAAGTTGCCATACCACATTAGCACAGAGACGCAACTGTCAATTCAAATCCCATAGTAGTAGAGGTTGTTAAAGTATTGGCAGTAATCGGAGAGATTAGGGTTCGAAGATATTTTTGGAGAAGTAGAATCTTGTGAAATAAACTTAAAAAGAAACATAAAGGTGATGAGGAATTCCGAGTTTAGGATTTGAGAGAACACAAAGAATGAATACACCTTTACCATTGCAAACGGTTTTTAGCCATGGCATTCTGGATCTCTAACCATTGATTACTATCATCTAGCGGGCCGAAAAACTGTATTAATTCATTATATTTAATTCTAACTTTTCTTAATAATCTAAGTTTTAATAAATTGTATCGGGTTTGTTGTTTGTTATCCCTGGAATTGTACAAGCTAGTGATTCGATATCCTTATGTAAGTGCATTTGACTGATCCTGTGGGTTCAAACTTATTCATTGTTCTAGCTTCATATTTTGTTCCGCGGTTGTGGTTTAAGGTGATACCATTCTACTAGACTATTTTTGTTGTCTACTCGTCTTCCTAATCTTCTGGATTCTTCAACACCTCTAGTTTTGACTTTCTAAACTTTTCTCACTGAATCATACTTGTTGAATAATATCTTCTAATCCTAACCTCTCCGATTACTCCTAATACCTTTACTACTTCTTCTACTATTGGATTTGAATTAACGATTACATCTCTGTGCTGATGTCGTATGGCGACATGAACTGATGTACTTACGTACGAAGTTCTACGTTGCATCTGACTGACTGATCCAAAAATTTTTCACACTGTCGAACAGACTTTACTATCTAAGTCAAATTTACCTGGATCTAAAGTATGTTTGTTCTTTTTCGTGGACGAACTCCGGAGTAGTGTGTATAAGGATATCTATTTAGAATGTTTGAATGTATCCAACAGACTTTTAACAGTTAGTGCTATCAACAACCTTTTTTTTTTCAGGCAGAGTTTTAGAGGTTTGTGTTTTTACACATTTGAAATCATCAATCAATCAATCATTGTTAGAGAGAGCACCATTAGAAACCTGGAAGCACTGGAAGACGGTCGTTTCGTCCTGGTGTATGGGACTCATTAGCAGTGCCAATCCTTTTTGTGAAGTCCTTAGCTTACTATCACTTGTATGTATATCTAAGCAGTAAATCAATTTTGTACAACCTAGTTAAAATATCAATGGAGTTACAAAAGTACATTGCATATTCATGAGATATATATTACAAACATCATCTTCCTTGAATAAATATTCTACAATACTCATTAGCAATCACAGTCTGTGCTAATGTTGTGATCTGGCAAATTGAACTGATGTTACGTACGTACGTACGAAGTTTTACGTTGTAGTTGACTGATTAAGTAATAACCATAACATTTACCATTATTCCTTTTTCTTGTAATTTAATTTAATTTTTTTTTTCAAAGGCTCAATACGAACGATGGCAACCTCGTGCCAGATATAAACAATGCCTTGATCCAACTTTAGATGATGTAAAAAAATTATGCCTTAGTTTAAGACGTAATGCAAAAGATGATCGAATATTATTTCATTATAATGGACACGGTGTGCCTAGACCTACTGAGAATGGTGAAATATGGGTGTTTAATACGGTAAGTATCAATTGGATCGTTTTTTTTGTTTGTGTGTGTGTGTATGCTGTAATTTAGACTGTATTGTTTATCGATTAGTTTGAACGTTTGGTTTTACTGTAGTGCCTTTTTTTTAAAAATACACTGTCGACTACGGAATACATGTTTATATGATCAAGTCTATGCCACACGTTTGGCGATTTTGTGGAAAAGTAATATTACATGGTTTTATAAATGGTTTTAATCGGTGTTAACGTCTCAATTTGTCAACGTGTGAATTTACGAGACACATTAACGTGTATGATGTGTTTAGGTTTGACTTTTTGTAATCCTCTACTTCTGGCTTGAGAAAACAGCATCACTACAGAAGGTGATTGTCTGAAGGAACTATTTGATTGTTCGCACAATCCATATGGTCGGGCAAAAGCTAACAACGCAAACTAGTCAATGAAATAGCGTTTGATATTCCATATCTTCTGGTTCAAGACCAAGTATTTTAACCAGTAAAAAAACCATAGTTTCATGTGGTCATTCTAAGTTATTTACCAGACAGTTATTTATATGTAATTGTAAAGTGTTTGAAGTGTTTACAAAATCAATCTTTTATTGTTTCATTTTGTATGCTGTAAGAAGGGTAGTTTGATTTATGATGCCGTAAAATACTAGTGATTGATTTTCTGGTTTCGAGTAGTGAAGATGAGTGGTAGTTCGATTGAATGTGTGAAGTTTTATCACTTCAGGTAAAATTAGTTACTTTAATATAATTGAGATAAATTTAGAAGGAAAAAGATAGAGATGATGAGGAATTCAGGTTAGAATTTGAGAGAACACAAAGAATGTCAGTCAGATTAATAATTTTACTAGGATCCTGTATGCGCGTTTCCGAGACGCAGTATACATCGATGGCACGAGATTCTAAAGTCCTAGCTAATGATGCCTGTTGCCCTATTTGACACAATGCCCGTACATTAAATGCTCCAACATGTAGACTAGAACGAGGTTTCAAGAGACCAGGAATGACGTTCCGTGAACTCGCATCGTTTGGATTAGCGGTGCAGTCAGATAAGGGAATGTGAGTAGAGTTAGTTGTGGAGAGAAGAGAGGTATGTGTGGGTGCAGGAAGGATTTGATTTCGACCAGATTGGTCTCTCGTGCTGTTATGGGTATAAGGGCGGTCGTCACTTCCCGGCTGCCCACACCGTGGAAGGTTGTTTCTTGAGGAACCTGAAAAGGAAGGTAGATTAGTGTTATTCTTGGAGACCTGGGAGCGTGACTGCATAGCCCAAGGGACAACTGTTTGAGGCCGGTCACGCACGGGCTTTTTATTAAAGGTTTTTTGAGTATTAGTTCCGCTCTTGAAAGCCCTTAGTGGGTAGCCTTACCGACGGAGACGAAAATTCGTGAGGTAGGGTGAGGTGTGACATTTTTAGGGTCGACCTTTTCTAACCCTTCCTTCTTTGTGAGAATGCAGCATCGCTGCAGATGCTGGTTGTCCGAGGGAAACACCTTACTGCCGTCACACCCCATCCATCACAGTCATCAGTACGACTTCGCCCTCAGACCTTGAGTAGGTGCTTTTAGTCTCATCGTTCTCCAATCGACCTGTCTGGCATGGTAGAACCTTCAGGAACGTATGTTCCAGCCAATATAGCTCGGTTAAACACTTGTATATCTGCTGGATAATGGCTTGCGTAGTTGTTCTCCAAGTTTTTGTTGCCTCATACGGTAGACCTGTATTGATATATTTGTACACACAACAACAAAATCATACTGTGTCATTTAATAGACTTTGTCATTATTCTTCCTCCTAACAATACTCAATAATTAATGTCTCCTTTGTACACTGAATAATGAAAAACATACTTTTTTATTTTTCTTCTGATTTTCATAGAAATTCACTAAATACATACCATTATCATTGTATGATTTACAAAGATGGTTAGGTGCTCCTACAGTGTATGTATTAGATTGTCATAATGCTGGACGTATAATCCACATGTATGAAGTGTTTTGTGAACGTCGTAAAGCTGAAGTAAGTGAACAGTGTCAATCTATATATATATAGATATATATATATATATATATATATATATATGTATATGTATTCATGACATGTTGAAAGTTTTTTCCGTCTTGTTGTTTTCGATAAATTAAGTTCCTTTTCAGTGTTTTCTTAAATGATGATATTGTCATACTATTTTCAGTCAGTCATTCAGATACAACACAGAACTACGTACGTACATACATCAGTTCAAGTTACCATATCACACTTTGAATCAATCAATCAATAGGAAGGATTTGATTTTGACCGATTTGGTCTCATGTGCTTTTACTGGTATGAGGGCGGTTGTCAGACAGACAGACACAACGCAGAACTTCGTACGTAAGTACATCAGTTCAGGTTGCCATACCACATCAGTACAGAGACGCAACTGTCATTTCAAATCCAACAGTGATAGCAATGATAGAAGTATTAGCAGTAATGGAGAAGATTAGGGAGCGAAGATATGATTCGAGAAGTATAATTCAGTAAGATAAATTTAGAAGGAGCAATATAGAGATGATGAGGAATTCATAAGGTCAAAATTAAGGAGAACACAAAGAGTGGATGCACCTGTGCCATTGGAAACGATTTTGAGCCATGTCGTTCAAGGTCTCTAACCGTTGGTGACTTTCGTCTCGCTGACCTCAACTAGGTAGCCTACATCTACCAACATCACTCAGTCCACTTGTCAGTGAAGCCATGGATTTCTGTCATGTTTTGGTTTGGCCACCCCTAACTTTCTTTCAAGCTATTCCTACATCACAAAACATAGCTCAATGAGGCAGTTGGTGGTTAAGCATACGTAACATATGGCCCAACCACCTCAACTGATGAAGTTTCATTACTTCATCTATTGATTTGCCATCGTTACCTAGAACTCGTTTCCTAACGACAGCAATGCTTATACGGTTGTCCCAGGATACACGAGCAATGTTTCGGAGACATCGATGATCGAAGACTAGTAACCTACGAAAGTCCTCTACTCTTAACGGCATCCTGGAAGCACTGGACGGCCGTTTCGTTCTAGTATGGGACCCAGCAATCGCAGTGCGCATCCACCACTCCTACACCTCGCTGTATTCGGACCCGGGATCTTCGGTATTGTGTGCGAACACCTAACCATCGGACCACTGGGCCAGGGTTATCACTTCCCGGCTGCCCACACTGTGGAAGACCATACCACATTAGCATACAGAGATGCAATTGTCGACTCAAATCTTAAACTAGTAGAACTATTAGCTGTAATGCAGAAGATTAGGTTTCCAAGATATTATTCAGGAAGTAGATCTCAGTCGAATCAACTTAAAAAATAGGAAAGTAAAGGTGATGAAGAATTCAAAAGATTAATATTTGTGAAAAGACAAAGCGTAGACTCATCTACGCGATTGCAAACGATTTTAAGTCATGTCATTCAAAGTCTCTATCCGTCGGTTATTATCGTCTCACAGACCTCAACCAGTTAGTCTACACCTATCAACATGAATCAGTCTACTTGTCAGTAACTATTTTAGCTCTGAGTGTACGATACTACTAAAAACTACATATCTTCATGTTCATAGAATGTAATATTCTTGTTAATACTAGTATATAAATGTATATACATGTATATACCATCGGTTCAAGGTGTTTGTGCCTGTACAAGTCCTCTAAGTAAATCATCTCTATACTGTTTGACATTCGAGTTTTATCCTATTCCATGTACAAATTGACAGTTATCCCTTAGGTTACATTTAAATCTCAGCAAAATCCCTAGATCAATCAGAATTAGACATTAACACCGTCAGATGCCGGCCCAGTGGTCCGATGGTAAGGCGTTCACCTACAATGCCAAAGGTCCCAGGTTCCAATCCTGCGAGGTGGTGCAGGAGTCGTGGATGCGCACTGCTGATGAGTTGTCCCATACGAGGACGAAACGGCTGTCCAGTGCTTCCAGGTTTCTAATGGTGCACTGTCTAACAATGATTGATTGATGATTTCAAATGTGTAAAAACGCAAACCTCCGAAACTGTGCCCCAAAATCTCAGCTACATATGTTTTTTTAATTTTTAATAACGATTTTACAATGTTATACATTAAAATATTATTTGATATTTGGTATAATATTTACTTACCTACTTACGCCTGTTACCTCTAATGGAGCAGCCGATGACATAGTTCTATTCGGTAAAGACGCTGACAAAATGCAGAGTCTTCTGGCCACCCTAAGCATCAATGCAAGCATATTCGGGATGCGGTTTCCCCCCCGTCGAAATGCGAAATGTTGCTTCAAGATTGGGTTGCATCAGCACCTGAACTAGTGATAGGGAGTGAAGTAGTCGAGCGTGTAGACCGCTTCACTTTTCTTGGGAGTCTCATCAGTGCTTATGGCCTGGTGACTGACAAAATCTCAGCACGGATACAGAAAGCTCGATTGGCTTTTGCCAACCTGCGTCACTTATGGCGTAGGCGAGATATCCGTTTGCTGACTAAAGGACGAGTCTACTGTGCAGCTGTTCGCTGTGTCCTACTATACGGGTGTGAAACATGGCCACTAAGCTTAGAAGATATTCGTAAGCTACTAGTATTTTGTCATAGGTGCCTTTGAAGCATTTTTCGTGTATCCTGGGACAACCGTATAAGCAATTCTGTCGTTAGGAAACGAGTTCTAGGTAGGGATGGCAAATCAATAGATGAAGTAGTAAAACTTCAGTTGAAGTGGGCGCAGGTGCATCCACTCTAACCTTCTGAATTCCTCATGATCTCTATCTTTCTCCTTCTAAATTTATCTCAGTGAATTATACTTCTCGAATCATTTCTTCGCTCCCTAATCTTCTCCATTACTGCTAATACTTCAACTATTGCTATCATTGTTGGATTTGAACTGACAGTTGCGTCTGTGTGCTGATGTGGTATGGCAACCTGATGTACTTACGTACGAAGTTCTTCGTTGTATCTGTCTGTCTAATGGAGCATATATCGTTGCCTACTAGTATTCCCCAACCTACTCTATATCCTGGGCCTCCCTTCCTAGTTCTGTCCAATTTTTGTTCAGTCTTTTCATTTCTGTCTCCATTTATTTCGGCGTAATGTGTTCTTCAGTCTTTCTCTTTTCCTCTGACCTCGAGGATTCCAGTTGAAGGCTTGTCTTGTAACGCAGATGGGTGATATCATAGTGCGAATTATTCATGTCTATCTGATATGCTTGAAACTATTACGAGTTCACCTTAGTCGGTAAACGAGAGCGAAGAAAAATTATCCAGTGACACGTTAGGCTACTCTAATCCGAGCGTCCCAAGGCTCCACTAAGTAGAGGAAGAAGTCTTCATATGGTCTAGAAAGCATATTCTACAAACACCCAGAAAATATGAGGTATTTCATACAAACAAATCGAGTTTATTGATATATCAAACAAAAAGAGCGTACTAAAATGACCCATCAACCAATCACAATCAAGGATTTTACGAGTGGGCGATAATGTCATCTCAAGGTCAACTGATCAGCCCATACTCGAAAGCATCAAAATTCCAAAATTACGATCCCCAACATCCACAACACTATCATACTTTTTTCCTTGCTTCGATCAGGACACATTTGGGTAGTCATCTCTCAGTCTATTCACATATATACATATATTCAGTGATTTGTATATAAAAATCGATGGTCAGGGGCCCTGAATGACATGGGTCAAAATCGTTTGCAATGGCGCCGGTGCATTTATTCTTTATGTTCTCTCAAATCCTAATCTTCTGGATTCTTCAACCCCTCTAGTTTTGACTTTCTAAACTTTTCTCACTGAATCATACTTCTTGAATAATATCTCCTAATCCTAACCTCTCCGATTATTTCTAATACCTTTACTATCTCTACTACTACTAATGGATTTGAATTGACAATTACATCTCTATGCTGATATCGTATGGGGCAACATGAACTGATGTACTTACGTACGAAGTTCTACGTTGCAACTGACTGACTGATACTTGAAACTGTCACGAGTTCACCTTAGTCCGTAAACGAGAGCGAAGAAAAATGATCCAGTGACACGATAGGCTATTCTAATGCGAGCGTCCCAAGGCCCCACTAAGTAGAGGAAGAAGTCTTGATATGGCATAGAAAGTATATTCTACAAGAACACGGAAAATATGAGGTGTTCCATACATACACTAATCGAGTTTATATATACATGATAGAAACGTCCTTGGGAGAGCTACAAATAGAGCGTACTAAAAATGACACATCAACCAATGACAGTCAAGGATTTTCCAAGAAGGGAAATAATGCCATCTCGAGGTCAACTGGTCAGCCCATACTCGAAAGCATCAAAATTCCAAAATTACGACCCCTTATATCAAGTGAATTCTAGGGATCCCCAACATCCCTTGCACTATCATACTTTTTCCTTGCTTCGATCGGAACACAGTTGGGTAGACACGTCTCTCAGTTTATTCACATATATATACATATATATTCAATGATTTGTAAATATTAATCGATGGTCAGGGGCCCTGAATGACATGGCTCAAAACCGTTTGCAGTGGTGCAGGTGCATCCACGCTTTGTGTTCTCTCAAATCCTAATCTTCTGGATTCTTCAACAACTCTAGTTTTGACTTTCTAACCTTATCTCACTGAATCATACTTTTTGAATAATATCTTCTAATCCTAACCTCTCCGATTACTTCTAATACTTTTACTACCTCTACTACTATGGGATTTGAATTAACAATTGCGTTTGAGTGCCTATATGTTATGGCAACCTGAACTGATGTACTTACGTACTTACAAAGTTCTACGTTGCATCTGACTGACTAACTGACTGAATGATTTGTATGTTACTATTAACATTTCACATACATTTCACATAGATTTGTTTACATATAAAACTTGGTTTAAGTACTACTTTCAATGAATTTAATTTTAAAGTGTCACTCGTACAACAACCACAACAACAACTTAACTGTACCACCATCCACATTGTACTTTTATTATTCATTGTTGATGAGCTTGTCTGAGCGTGTATTGTGCGCTTAAAGCAGTCGTGTTTACCGCCTACGCATATTATGCATTTCTACGTTGTTTTTTCATGATTTCCATGCCGATTTGTACCAGTGACATTCCGTCTACAGCAGCACTATTAGGATTACTGCCAGTTCTGAAGCTTAGATTAACTGGGAAGGTTTAGGGCTATGGAGTTAGTGACCTTATCTTGTTAGTTAGCTAGTTAGTTAGTTAGCTACAACCTAGAACTTTGTACATACATAGATCAGTTCAAGTTGTCATACTACATTAGTACACACAGACGCAATTGTCACTGCAAATCTCGTAGTAGTAGAGGTGGTAGAAGTAAGAGCAGTAATTGGAGAGATTAGGATTCGAAGAAATTATTTAAGAAGTATTATCCAGTGAAATAAACTCAACAAGAGAAAGATAAAGAGTGAATACACTTTCTTTTAAGTTTATTCAACTAGATTATACTTCTGTCCTACTGTACGGATGCGAGACTTGGCCGTTAAGAGTAGAGGACATTCGTAGGGTACTAGTCTTCGATCATCGATGTCTCCGAAGCATTGCTCGTGTATCCTGGGACAACCGTATAAGCAATGCTGTCGTTAGGAAGCGAGTTCTAGGTAGGGATGGCAAATCAATAGATGAAGTAATGAAACTTCATCAGTTGAGGTGGTTGGGACATGTGTTACGTATGCCTAACCACCGACTGCCTCGACGAGCTATATTTTGTGGTGTAGGAGTAGATTGGACCACTCTTGGTGTTCTCTCTAATTCTAATCTTCTGAATTCCTCATAATCTTTGTCTTTCTCTTCCTAAATTTATCTCACTGAATTATACTTCTCCAATCATATCATATCTTCGCTCCGTAATGTTTTTCATTACTGCCAATACTTCTACTATTGCTATCACTGTTGGATTTGAACTGAAAGTTGCGTCTGTGTGCTGATGTGGTATGGCAACCTGAACTGATGTACTTACTTACGAAGTTCTGCGTTGTATCTGTCTGTCTGTTATACTTCTTGCATAATTTCATGGAACTCTAATCTTTTCTGATTACCGCTAATATTTCTACTATCTATGGCATTATAGGACTTGAATGGACAATTTTATGTCTCTGTGCTATAAGATGGTATGGCAACTTGAACTGACGTGTATGAAGTTCTACGTTGTAACTGACTAACTGACTGATAGATGCATTGTTGGGGAGGTTAGATCCCCAGATCTCGCTTGATAAATGCCTTAATTTGGACTTCACGTTTGCCAGTATGGGCTGATCAGTTGACTTTGAGATTTCATTTCCCACCAGGGCAATCCATGGCTGTGATTGGCTGCTGTATATTTTAGTGTGCTATTTTCGTTAACTGTCCCAAGGACATTTCTATGATGCATAAATAAACGAGAGTTGTATGCTTGATTGTACTATGATTGCTGGGTGTTTCTAGAGTATACTTTCTACGCTTACCAAGACTTCTGGTTTACCGCTTGGACGCCGGTTAATTGTCTCGTTCGCGTTTTATCGACTAAGGTGAACTCATAATAGCTTCAAGTGTAGTGAGTACCTAGAGTGACGAACATAACATGCATCTGCATCATTGGTTACACTATCATCTCGCTCGCTGACCCCTAACCACAGGTACTGTACACCTACCGCCTTCCCCACCAAAAAATATAGAAGATAACACTTTGCCATGCATTCAATTGATTTGGTGATTTCGTTTTTTCCTAAATATTGATTTTCGAAACCATGAATCGACCAATGTTAGTTAGACCACCATTAGAAACCTGGAAGCACTGTACGACGGCCGTTTCGTCCTGGTATGGGACTACTCCTCAGCAGTGCGCATCCACGACTCCTGCACCCCGCAGGATTTGAACCCATGACCTTCGGTATTGTGCGCGAACGCCCTAACCGTTAGACCACTGAGCCGGAGTCGTGGATCCTCACTGCCACTGAGGAGTCCCACACACCAGGACGAAACGACCCCAGTCCAGTGAGTGCATCCAGGCTTCTTCTAATGGTGTTCTAACTAACATTGATCGATTCATGGTTTCAAAAATGTGTAACTTAACAACACTCTTCACAACAACCCCGTAATGCATATATTGATTTTTGTTTCATTCCTGATTAATAATTTGTTTACTGAAATTTTGGCAGTGTTTTTGTTTGTTTGTTGTTGTTGTTTGAACAAAGTAAGTAACGATACACTAAAAATGGTCATTCACTCTTGAACTGAAATTGATGACCTTCAAATATAAATAAATAAAAATTGTTCGTGTTTGTTTGTTTTATTATACATTTTCGGGGAAGTTTTCATTGGAATTATACTGAATTACTGTTCTCGAACATGAAATACCTCAGACACAACACTATACTACTATTATTATTATTAGACTGATGACTGTGTGATTTATGGAGAACCTCGCGGGCTGTGCGCCAATGTGTGACCTTAAGGGGGACACACCTATTGAATAGGGTGAAAAGAGGTTGTTAAATTAATGTCAGTCACTCAGTTAGTCAGTACAGTACAGTACAGTACGTACATCAGTTCAAGTTGTCATACCACATTAGCGAAGAGAGAGAGATTGAATCATTGATTCGAATCTCGTAGTAGTAGAGGTAGTAGAAGTATTACCAGTAATCGGAAAGATTTGGTTTGGAAGATGTTATTCAAGGACTATAATCCAGTGAATTGGATCTGAGACGAGAAAGATGAAGGTTATGAGGAATTAAGATTAGAGTTTGAGAGAACACTAATAGAATAGATCCACCTGCACCATTGCAAACGATTTTGAGCCATGTCATCTTACCGACCCCAACCAACACGTCTACACTTACTAACACGTCTAAGTCTGGTTGTCAGTAACTTCATGGATTTGTGCCATGTTTTTGGTCTGTCCGCTCCTAGCTTTCTTCACGTCTACACCATAAAACATAGCTCGTTAAGGCAGTCAGTGGGCGGACATACGTAACACATGTCCCAACCACATCAAATGATGAGGTTTCACTATTTCATAGATTTATCTGCCATTCTTAACTCGTACCCTTTTCCTAACAACAAGATTGCTCACTTGATTGTCCCAGGATATACGAGCAATGCTTCAAAGACACACGTGATTGAATGTTAGTATCCTACGAATAACCTCTATTCTTAGTGGCCGTGTTTCAAAGCCTTAAAGTAGGATGGAGTGAACTGTTTTGCAGTAAAATCGTCCTTTGTTTAGTAGGCTGATATCTTGCCGACGCCATAAGTGATGTAGGTTGGCAAGAGCCTTCTGACCACTGAGCCGACATTCAAAGGTCTAACTTCAAACAATGCATCGTATTACTCGACTATCATCTATTGACTTCTGTGAGAAACTTCCTTGCACCCCATACGGCTGAATTCTGCTGGTAACGGCTTCTCATTAGAACTGAACTCTGACAATTCCCCTCATGAAGCTAGTCAATAAAGTTGTAAAGATAGTTGAATTTCATTCAAAATTATAAACTGCTCATTGTGAGACCAGTATTTGAAACACGGGGTTCGATTCTCGTTTGCGAAGTTGTGTATGCACACTGCTGATGTGTCCTATACTAGGATGAAACCACTGTTCAGTGTTTCCAGGTAGGTTTCCAATCAGTCAGTCAGTTAAAACGTAGAACTTCGTACATCAGCATATAAGTTCAAGTTGCCATACAGCACATTGATGCAACTGTCAGTTCGAATCCCACATTGGTAGAGATAGTAGAAGTATCAGCAGTAATGGAGAAGATTAAGGTTCAAAAATATGATTCGCGAAGTATAATTATGTGACATAAATGTAGAAAGAGATAGATAGAGCTGATGAGGAATTCAAAAGATTAGGATTTGACAGAACACAAAGAGTGGATGCACTTGCGACATTACAAACGATTTTAAAGGTCTCTAACCATTGGTGACTTTCGTCTCGTAGACACCAACCAAGCAGCCTACATCTACCAACATGACTCAGTCCACGTGTCAGTGGTTTCATGGAATTCTGACATGTTTTATTCTGGCCACCCCTAACTTTCTTCCAACCTACTCCTACACCACAAAACATAGCTCATCGAGGCAGTCGGTTGTTAGGTATTTGTAACACCTGTCCCCACCACCTCAACTAATGATGTTTCACTACTTCATCTATTGATATGCTTTCCCTACCTAGTACTTGTTTCCTAACGACAGCATTGCTTTCTCAGTTGTATCAGGATATACGAGCAATGCTCCGAAGGCATCTTGAATCGAATATTAATAACCTACGAATATCCTTAACTCTTACCGGCCATATTTCGCATCCCTATAGTGGGAGGGAGTGAATTGTTGTGCAGTAGACTCGACCTTTGGTTAACAACTTCATAAAGACTTCAATTTGCCATTCCGGATGATTGAAGATCGTGGACAACTTGAAGTGTTGCTGAAAGCCAGTTGAACTGATCTCCGAAATATTTTGCCCATTAATCCAATCTCTTAGATTGAGAGAATGATTCATAACATCATCCTTTTCTGAGATAGTTTCACTAACAAATAAATTTCTACACAACGGTTTCCAATATGCTTAGACAAATAACAACATTGATCAGTTAGTTTGTGCATCCATTCATTCATTAATGATACCAAAACCAACTCGTTTTTTTTAAAAAACAACCATCATTATTTCATGACCGACTGACTGATTGACCTTGTAGACTGTGTTGTTTTGACCTTTAATCATGTGATTGACCAATTTTCACATTCAGTTCATTTGTTGACATGATGCATCACGCATGCATGCATGTATGCTTAGTAGAGTAAGACAAGACAGAAGAGAGTAATCAACTCAACTTCACAATTATTATGATTATTGACTCTGTTCACTTCGAAACTATGACTGACTGGATGATGCTATTCAATTAGATGATATTTTCACATGTATGTGTAACTTTTTTCTATGCTCAATGATGTGTGTTTGAAGTGCGAAAAAAATCACACACACACAACCACACGCACACGCAGTTTGTTCATGCTTATTAGCTAGCTTTAAACAGCTGTTATATATCAAAACAAGAAATGATTGAATTGAGAATGCGTAGGTGTATTGGTTGTGCCCAACCAATATGGCTGAATTACCATGTACTGAAAGTCATGTGTACGTACATATTGTTATGCTAACCCGCTTGGCGCCCCACAATCTGGCCCAATTTGACCGAGAAAGGTAAATGGCACACACGAGAGAAGTCCACTTTCAAGCAGAGAGCTTTGGAGGTTTGTTTTTTTTACACATTTCAAATCATCAATCAATCATTGCTAGACCAAAAGATTAGAAAGCTGGAAGCACTGAAACACGGCCGTTTGTCCTAATATGGGACTTATCACCGTTGGATGCCGGCCCAGTGGTCCGATGGTTAGGCGTTCGCACACAATGTCGAAGGTCCCGGGTTCGAATCCTACGAGATGCAGGAGTCGTGGATGCGCACTGCAACTTAATAATAGTTTATTGTACTATTCACCGATTTGTTTCTGTTATCTCAACGAGCGATGTTATGTAATGTAGGAGTAAACCGGCAGAAAGCTAGGGCCAGCCAAACCGAAACAAGGCACAAACCCATGAAGTTACTGACAGTTGGACTGATACACAGATACACATTATTGTTAAAATATTCATCCAATATCCTAAGAGAATTATAGGCCAATTCCTATTGGTTAATTTCTACTGGTCAATTTTATGGTCGTCCTAGATATCAATGTCACGTGCTCCAATGTTGTTTGTTATTGGTTGTCCTGACTATCAATATCGTCATAACTGTCAATGTCACAGACTTCGATGATGTTTCCTATTCAACCAAAATGTATAAATACGCATTATCTGTAACGTTTTATGACCAGGACCCGGTCCCGGATCCGTAGTCCGGGATCCTAATTCTCTTCTGGATTCGGACCTCGTACTTTCTGGATGTTTGTAGAATACAGATTCTACTTCATATCAAGTCTAGTCTTCTTATTTTCACTCAATATGGGGATTGGGATAATCGGATTTGAGTACCATGTCGTACGTATCACCGGATCCTCGATCCTCGCTCTCGTTTTCCGACTAAGGTAGTAAACTCGTAATAGTTCAAGTATATCAAAAGTTGACGTGTTTACGTGCAGGCGTAACAGTGACGTCGTTGAGGTCTGCGAAACAATAGTAACCGATGGTTAGAGATGTTGAATGATGTAGCTCAACATAGTTTGCATTGACGCAGATACATCCATTCTTGATCTTCTTGCAAATTCCTCATGACCTTCATATTTTCTCTTTTTAAGTTTCGTTGACTGGATTACACCCTTGAATCGTATCTTCAAACCCAAAACACTTTTCAACCTTTGGTCATACCTCTGCTACCTCTACTACTATGAGATTTGAATCGAAAATTCAATCTCTATGTGCTAATGTGGTTTATGGTAACTTGAACTTATGTACCTGTACATAAGTGTGGTGCGCGCTACTTTTAAGTAGTATATGACGCGAGTAAAAACGTAATGTCTGGCAGAAGAAAAGATGGGGGAAGATCAAGAAAGGATAAGCCGGAACACAATGGGATTTGTATGAAACGCATGAACAGTGAAATGTCAGACAATGGATTGATGATGTTTTGCAACAGTTCGATGGATGATGGATTGATATTTTGCAAATTAACGATTTACAATATGGTTTTCCTATGATTTCGATAAATACAATTCGGTTGCCCTCACCTGTGTTCTCCTTCACTACATAAGAAGTTCTACCGTTGTGGCTGACTGACTGACTAACTAACTGTTCTGTTAAGCCTATTATTATTCATTGACGACGGTCTATAGAATGTATCCACAATTTATTTCAACTGGATAACAAATAAGTGAATTGAAAAATCTCTAATACACTAGCACAAAGTAGCACACAAAAAATTATTTGTCACACAGTTAACTCTGTCCCTACTTGAATATGCAATATATATATATATATATATATATATATATATATATATATGTTTTATTTCACTAGTAGTTGAATGTGTAGACCGCTTCACATATCTCGGTAGTCTCATTAGTGCTGATGGTCTGGTGTGTGTGTGACGACATCTAAGCACAGATACTAAAGGCTGGATTGGCTTTTGCCAACCTGCGTCACGTATAGCGCAGGCGAGATATCCGCTCGCTAACTGTGCAGCAGTTCGCTCCGTCCTACTGTACGGATGAGAAACATGGTCGTTAAGAGTAGAGGACTTTCGTAGGTTACTAGTCTTCGATCATCAATGTCTCCGAAGCATCGCCGGTGTATCATGGAACAACCGTATAAGCAATGCTATCTTTAGGAAATGAGTTCTAGGTAGGGATGGCAAATCAATAAATGAAGTAATGAAACTTCATCAGTTGAGGTGGTTGGGATATGTGTAACGTATGCCTAACCACCGACTGCCTCGACGAGCTTTGTTTTGTAGTGTAGGTATAGGTTGGAAGAAAGTTAGGGGCAGCCAATCGAAAACAGGACAGAAATCCATGAAGTCACAGACCAGTGGACTGAGTCATGTTGGTAGATGTAGGCTATCTGGTTGGAGTACGCGAGACGATAGTCACCAATGGTTAGAGACCTTGAATGACATAGCTCAAAATGGTTTGTAATGATGCAGTTGCATCCACTATTTGTGTTCTCTCTAATTCTAACCTTCTGAATTCCTCATAATCTCTACGTATCGAATCATTTTTTCGCTCCCTAATCTTCTCCATTACTGCTAATACTTCTATTATTACTATCACTCTTGTATTCGAACTGACAGTTGCGTCTGTGTGCTGATGGGGGCATGGCAACCTGAATTGATGTACTTATGTACGTACCAAGTTCTGTGTTGTATCTGTCTGTCTGTCTGTTTATTTCACCATATTCAATGTTTCAATGATTCTATTTAACTTTGAATGAATGAATGAATATGTTTTTCGTTTCTTCCTCAAGGCTGCTATAGCTGAACAAAAACAAATGGAATCAAATGAAAAGCCGGATCAATTCGATACGTTTCAATGCAATAACAATCCTCTTCATCATCAGCATCCGCACCAAACACATTCTGTGACAAATTTACCAAATATTCAAGTTCAAGTAATCTTGTTTATGCCATGATACACATTGATTATTATTATTTTTTCTCTATAATGTTCAAATTGTTGATTTATATTATTCTATTTGAAACCATGAATCGATCATTGTAAGACCACCATTAGAAATCCGGAAGCGCTGGACGGCTGTTTCGTCCTGTTATGGGACTCCTCAGCAGTGCGCATCCACAAATCATGCACCCCGCAGGATTTGAACCTAGGACCTTCGGTATTGTAGGCGAACGCCTACGGAATGATGGGCTGGTTAACCCTTATGCCCCCCTCTCGCCAAACGAAAACATGGCAGAAATCCATGAAGTCATTGATGAGTGGATTGAGTCATGTTGGTAGTTGTCGACTACCACCTGGTTGGGGTCCGCAAGATGATAATAATCGATGTTTAGAGACCCTAAATGACATGGCTCAAAATCGTTTGCAATGGCGCCGGTGCATTTGTGTTCTTTGTGTTCTCTTAAATCCTAATCTTCTGGATTCTTCAACACCTCTAGTTTTGACTTTCTAAACTTTTCTCACTGAATCATACTTCTTGAATAATATCTTCTAATCCTAACCTCTCCGATTACTTCTAATACCTTTACTACCTCTACTACTACTATTGGATTTGAATTGACAATTATACCTCTGTGCTAATGTGGTATGGCGACATGAACTGATGTACTTACATACGAAGTTCTACGTTGCATCTGACTGACTGACTGACTGACTATGCCTTCCCCACACGACCAACCTCTTGCCTTTATCCGAATGAGATATTCACTGGACTGTTGGAATGCAGCTGAACGATTTAAACTTTGCCGATGATTTAGCCCTTATATATCTGACGCACAACAACAAATGCAGCAGTAATAGGTTCCAACGTACACACTAGGGAAAAAAGCAAGATCTCCCAAATGCAACGCAACATGTAACAACTAAGTAACATTTGACGGTGGAGCCTCGGAGCATGTAGAAACCTTTATATATTATATCAAGGCAGCATCATTGATGAGCCAGGTCGATCTGATAAAGATGTGAAGGTGTAGATCAGCAAATCAAGGACAGCATTTCTACAATTGAAGAACATCTTGGACTCAAAACAATTATCAGCCAACATCAAAGTCAGAATTTCCAATACGTAAATGTCAAGACAGTTCTATTGTATCGGGCAGAAACTTGGAGAACCACGAAAGTCATCATTCAGAAGATACAACTGTTTCTTAACGGTTGTGTACACAAGACAGTGAGGATCCGTTGGCCAGGCAGCAGCATCATCATCAAATACCTACTGTGGGAGAGAATAAATCAGATTCCTCCAGCTGATAAAGAAATTACTGGAGGTTTATGGGACACACACATTGAGGAAAGCATCCAACTGTATCACAGGGCCAACCGTTGCTTGGGATCTTCAAGGTCAAAGGAGACGAAGAATGCCAAAGATCACATTACGCCCAGAATTGAAAGCAGCCATAAAAACAATGAATTAAAAAGGAAGGCTCAGCAGCCAGCAGCCCATAATCCATTAGGGGTAACAGCTGTAAGCAAATAATCGCCCTATACAAATATATACACATCATGATAGTTAATACGAACGTCGTCACATTTTAGCCAGTCAGCGCCAATCGATAGTTGAAGCAGATTAGAGAATATTCTTGTGTACAAATTATAAATAAAGTTAGATTTTTGTCAATTTTCACTTATTTTATTTAAGCAGAATTAACCATATTGTAAATGAGATAAATTATCGTGTGTGGTTACACTCATTATGGATGGATGATTGACATTTTTTTTTAAGGTTGTGCCTACCTACGCACACATAGAATTCCTTGTATAGTCGTGATTGAATGAGTTTTGCTGTTGTTGTTATCAATCGATATTTTTTTGTGAGAATTGAAACAAGGCGTTCTTTTAAACAAACCCTTTCTAATTATTTATGTTTATAGGTACGTATATATCATAGCTGTCGTACAAGTATAATTAATGGCTTTAGGGATACACTGGGTCGGTTAATAACTTGTTGGGGACGTGAGATCCCCAGAGCTCGCTTGGAAAAGGTCCTAATTTTGAATTTTTTTTATGTTTTCGCGCATAAGGCGCTTAGCTGATGTTACACCTGCACGTAAACACGTCATTTTGATATGTTTGAACTATTACGAGTTTACCTAGTAGTCGGAAAACGAGAGCGAGGATCGAGGATCCAGCGACACGACAGGCTGCTCTAATCCGAGTGTCCCAACCCCATATTGAGTAAAAATAAGAATACTTGAATGTGAAGTAGAACCTGTATTCTTCAAGCATCCAGAAAGTACGAGGTCCGAATCCAGAAGAGAAAAAGGATCGCGGACTAGGGATCCGGATCGTGGTCATAAAACGTTACACATAATGCATATTTATATATTTAGGTCGAATAGGAAACAGCATCGAACTCTGTGAAATTGACAGTCAAGACGACCAATAAGAAACAACATTTGGAGTGACATTGATAGTCAGGACAACCAATAAGAAACAACATTGGAGCACGTGACATTGATATCTAGGACGATCATAAAATTGACCAGTAGGAATGAACCAATAGGAATTTACTAATAGTTGTCTTAGGATATTGGATGAATATCCTAACAGTTGACCTTGAGATTACATTTCCCACTCGGAAAATCCTTGACTACTGTTATTGGTTGATGTATTTTTTTAGTACGCTATTTTTGTGGCTCTCCCAAGTACATTTCTATCATGTATAGTTAAGCTTGATTTATGTGCTTGTTGACCTCGTATTTTCTGAGTGCTTTCAACTCCTGATCAAGACCTCTAGATATAGTTAACCGAGCCAGGGACAAACGGATTAGAATAGCCCATTGTGTCACTGTATCATTGGTTTCGTTCCGTTACTGCCGGTCTCAAGCCCAGATAAAGCTGTAGGGCTAGGCATGGGGTTAGCACTCCTATTCTGTAGAAAAATAACTCACTACAAAAGAATACTAACCAGAAAAATATAATCTAAACCACTGGAATTAAGGTGTATTCAATATAACTGTTAGTCAGTTATATCGTACAACTTTGTATATATATATATATATATATATATATATATATATATATACATCAGTTCAGGTTGCCATACCGCATCAGCACAGAGAGTCAACTGTCACTTCAAATCCAATATTGATAGAGATAGTAGAAGTATTAGCAGTAATGGAGAAGATAAGGATTCGAAGATATGACTCTGGAAGTATAATTCCGTGAGATAACTTTGGAAAGAGGAAGATAAAGGTGAAAAGGAATTCAGGAGATAAGAATTTGAGAGAACGCAAATAATGGATTTACCTTCATCATCGCAAAAGATTTTGAGCCATGTCATTCAAGGTCTCTGTTAGGATATTGATCCAATATCCTAATAGAATTATTTGTCAGTCTAATTCTGCTAGTCAGTTCCTATTGGTTGTCCTAACTATCAATGTCACATACTTCAAATATTGTTTCCTATTGGACCTAACTGTATAAATATGCATTATCTGTAACGTTGTACGACGCCGGATCTTCTCGTCTGGGATCCTTATCCTCTTCTGGACTCACACCGCGTACTTTTTGTGTGTTAGTAGAATACACGTTCTACTTCATATCAAGTCTTCTTCTACTCAATGTGGGTTTGGGACGTTTGGATTAAAGTAGCCTGTCGGGTCACCGGATCCTCGATCCTCGCTCTCCTTTACCGACTAAAGTGAACTCTTCATAGTTCAAGCGTGTCAATGGGTATGTTGACATGCATGCATAGCAATCTCTAACTATCGGTTAGTAGTATAGTATGACTGGCATGGCGCTTTTCACTTTTTTCAGTTAGAGTTTTGAAGATTTGTGTTATTAAACACATTTGAAATCATCAATCAATCATTGTTAGACAGAGCACCATTAGAAACCTGGAAGCACTGTAAGACGGCCTTTCCGTCCTGGTGTATGGGACTCATCAGTGGCAGTGCGCATCCACGACTCCTGTACTACGTCGCAGGATTCGAACCCGGGACCTTCGGTATTGTGCGCGAACGCCTAACCATCGGACCACTGGGCCGGCGGCATCCAACGGTGTTGTTGTCTAACTCTGATTGATCTAGGGATTTTGCGCGACCTCACCCATTTGTCTTTGGTAGTTACTGCTTACACCCGACAGGGTTGAACTCCAGGTAAAACCGATCTATTTTTTAAATAAAATAGTTCCCTAATCTCTTACTTATTCTTAGTCGAGAGTTGTATATATAATGCTATTGTTAATTGCTTTTTCCGTATAACTTCTGTTCTCTCATTTTAAAGGCTACCTTACCATCATCTACAATTCATGTGGTCAGTATGGAAAATACATTTATGTTAGCTGCATGTGGTAAAGATGAAGATTTACCACAGAATCCAAATCTTCCAGCTGATTTATTTACAGCTTGTTTGACTACACCAATTCGTATGGCACTACGTTGGCATTGGTTACGTCATCAAGAATATTTTCCAGGTAAATCTTTTGTATATGTTGATTGATATCAGTTAGTCACAATATTATAGAATTTGATATGTACATACAAATCAGTTCAAGTTGCCATACCACAGTAGTAGTACAGTGAGAGATGACATGGTCTGGCTAAATTTGACAGTGGTTAAGGTAGTAAGAGTAGTGTTATTGGTAATGGAAAAGACTAGGTATGGAAAATATGAGTCGACAACATATAAACCAATGAAAAGAGAAAAGGCGGTCATCAGGAATTCAGAGGATCAGAATTTGAAGGAAAATGAAGAATGGATGCACCTGCGTTATACTATCGTCTCGCGAACCCCAACCTTTTAGTCTTCACTTATCAGCATGACTCAATCCAGTTGTCAGTGACTTCATGGATTTCTGCCATGTTTTGGTTTGGCCGCCCCTAGCTCTATTCCAGCCTACTCCTACATCACAAAACATCGCTCATCGAGGCATTCAGTGGTTGGACATTCTTCGCACACGTCACAATCACCTCAACTTCATTTATTGATCTGCCATCCCTACCTAGTACTCGTTTCCTGACTATAGCATTTCTTACTCGGTTGTCCCAGAATATATGAGCAATGCTTTGAAGACACCTGTGATCGTAGAGAAGGATACTACGAATGCCCTCTACTCCTACCGGCTATGTTTCACACTTGTAAGGTAGAATGGAGCAGCTGCTTCTCAGTAAACTCGTCCTGAACGTTTGTATTGAAAATTCTGACTTTGGTGTTGGTTGGTAGTTGTTTTAAGTTCCATACGTTCTTCATTTTTTAAAGAAAGGCTGCCCTTGCTTTGCTAATCTGTGCCTTCACATCTGCATCAGATCCACCTAGCTTGTCAATATTGTTGCCCAGACATGTGAAGGTTTCTACATGCTCCGAAGCTTCTGCGTCACGTTGAGGTGTATCTGAGGATTTTACTTTTTTATCTAATCGAATTTGTATGAAACGCATGAATAGTGACAATGGATTGATGTTTAGCAACAGGAACAGTCCAGTTCGATATGATGAACTGATATTTTACAAATGAACGATTTACGATATGGTTTCCCTACTTTACTGAGTAACTCTGTAATTTCGTTAACTACAATTCGGTTGCCCCACCTGTGTTCTCCTGCACTACATCATGAGACCTATTGATGAACCTGTTGCTCCTGCACAGATCATCTTCTCCTGCATTCATTGTTTTGTATGGGACAGAGGTGCTATATCATCTGCGAAGTCCAAATTGTCCAGCTGCATGTCAGCTGTCAAGTGTATGTCATGCTTCCTGTGAGATATTTACATCTCCATAATCCACTAGTCGACCACTAGTAGAAAGAGAGATTTAGAGTACGAGTTAACAATGGTGAATATTGTCTTGCTTCACTAAACACGATTGACTATGCATAGAATCATAACAAATACCTTTCCCTTTACAATTTGCCTTGAAAGCAGTAATGATGTTTGGGTAATTTAAATTAGGTGTCTATTGGGGACGTTAGATACCTAGAACTCACTTGGATTTTGTGTTTTCGCGCATGGGCTGATCAGTTGACTTTAAGATTATATTTCCCACCTTGAATATCCTTGTCTGTCATTGGTTGATGGATTATTTTAGTATGCTATTTTTGTGGCTCGCCCAAGGATATTTCTATCATGTATAAATAAACTCGATTTGTGTGCTTGTGAACCTCATATTTTCTGGGTGCTTGTAGAATACACTTTCTACGCCATATCAAGACTCATTTCTCTATGTTATGCCTGAACGTAAACACGTCAACTTGATATACTTGAACTATTAGTCGGAAAACGAGAGAGAGGATCGATAATCCGGTGACACGACATGCTACTCAAATCCGATTACCCGGACCCCCATACTGAGTAAAATAAGTAGACTTGAATGTGAAGTAGGACCTATATTCTCGTACGAGGCCCGAATCCAGAAGAGAATCAGGATCCCGAACTAGGGATCCGGGACCGGGTCCTGTTCATAAAACGTTACAGATTATGCGTATTTATACATTTTGGTCGAATAGGAAACAGCATCGAATTCTGTGACATTGACAGTTAAGATGACCAATAGGAAGCAACATTTGGATATTTGAAGATTGACAGTCAGGACAACCAATAAGAAACAACATTGGAGCACATGACATTGATATCTAGGACGATCATAAAATTGACCAGTACGAATTAACCAATAGGAATTGACCAATAATGGTCTTAGGATATTGGATGAATATCCTAACAATCTACTTAGTGGGTGGGGCCTTGGGACGCTTGGATTAGTGTAGACTATCGTGCTACTGGTGCATTTGTCTTCGCTCTCTTTTACCCCAATAAAGCTGAACTGGTAAATAGTATTCAAGCATATCATCAGTTGACTTGTATAAAAAAGTGTCATTTCCAATTTGATTGTTTTGGCCCAGTGGTCCGATGGTTAGGCGTTTGCGCATAATACCGAAGGTTCGAATCCTGCTAGATGATGTAGGAGTCGTGGATGCGCACTGTCACTGATGAGTTGTCCCATACACCAGGACGAAACTGCCGTCTAAACAGTGCTTCCAGGTTTCTTCTAATGGTGCTCTGTCTAACAATCATTGATTGACGATTTCAGACGTGTAAAAACACAAACCTCCAAAACTCTGCCGGAAAATATCGTAACAGTGCTCACTAGTAGTGACTAGCTTCGTGAGGAAATTCTCGGAGTTCTAGTTGAGAAGACGTGACCAATGGATGAGTTCAACCCTGTCGAGTGTAGGCAGTAACTACCCACCAAAGACAAATGGGTGAGGTCGCGCAAAATCCCTAGATCAATCAGAGTTAGACATTAACACCGTTGGATGCCAGCCCAGTGGTCCGATGACTAGGAGGCGTTCGCGCACAATACCGAAGGTCGGTCCCGGGTTCGAATCCTGCGAAGTGATGCAGGAGTCGTGGATGCGCACTGCCACTGATGAGTTGTCCCATACACCAGGAAGAAACGGCCATCTAAACAGTGCTTCCAGGTTTCTTCTAATGGTGCTCTGTCTAACAATGATTGATTGATTGATTGATGATTTCAAAAGTCTGCCTGAAAAAAACATGCATGTTTGTTTCACTGTTTTTTATCGTTACTAAATTTATTCACTTTTTTTATATTGTATTTTTCTTTCCTCATTGTTTTCATCAATCAATCAATGAAATGATGATTATGTAATTCAAGGTTACTTAGATGAAACTCTATTAGATCGTATACCTGGTTCTCATTCAAATCGTATGTCATTGTTGGGTGAAATGAATTGGATATTTACTGCTGTCACGGATACTATAGCATGGTGTAGTTTTTCCATGGATTTATTTCAAAAATTATTTCGTCAAGATTTACTGATTGCAAGTTTATTTAGAAATTTTTTATTAGCTGAACGTATAATGAAATATTATGGTTGTCATCCAATCTCTGCACCGATATTAATGCCAACTTATCAGCATAGTATGTGGTAAGTGTTATTTTTGAATGGTATATTTTTATATATATATATATATATATTGTCCTTCCAACCGCTTTCCTGCTCTTTTTTTTATTAGTTTGTATTTCACCGTAGGTAGATGTCTTCGAAGTATTGCTGTCGTTAGGAAACGAGTTCTAGGTAAGGATGGCAGATCAATAGATGAAGTAGTCGAACGTGAAGACCGCTTCACTTATCTTGGGAGTCTCATCAGTGCTGATGATGGCCTGGTGACTGACGAAATCTCAGCTCGGATAAAGAAGGATCGGTTGGCTTTTTGCCAACTTGTGTCACATATGGCGCAGGCGAGATATCCATTTGAAAACGAAAGGACGAATCTAATGTTCAGCAGTTCGCTCCGTCCTACTATACGGATGCGAAACATTGCCGTTAAGAGTAGAGGACTTCCATAGGTTACTAGTCTTCTATCATCGATGTCTCCGAAGCATTGTTCGTATATCATGGGACAAACGAGTAAGTAATGCTATAGTTAGGAAACGAGTTCTAGGTGGGGATGGCATATCAATAGATGAAGTAGTGCAACTTTAACAGTTTAGGTGGTTGGGTCATGTGTTGCGTATGCTCAACAACTGAATGCCTCAACGAGCAATGTTTTGTGATGTAGGAGTAGATTGGAAAAAAATTAGGGGCGGCCAGACCAGAACATGGCACAAATCCATGAAATCACTGACAAGTGGACTTAGCCATGTTGGTAGGTGTCGACTACCTGGTTAGGGTCCACGAGATGATAATAATTGATGGTTATAGACCCTGAATCACATTGCTCAAAACCGTTTGCATTGGCGCCGGTCTATTCATTCTTTGTGTTTCCTCAAATCCTAATCTTCTGGATTCTTCAACACCTCTAGTTTTGACTTTCTAAACTTTTCTCACTGAATCATATTTCTTGAATATCTTCTAATCCTAACCTCTCCGATTACTTCTAATACCTTTACTACCTCTTCTACTACTATTGGATTTGAATTGACAATTACATCTCTGTGCTGATGTGTTATGGCAACATGAACTGATGTACTTACGTACGAAGTTCTACGTTGCATCTTACTGACTGACTTTGACTGATTTATATTGCCTTCCAACTGCCTTCCTGCCCTTTTATCAGTATTTCACCATAGATGTCTTCGAAGCATTGCTCGTATATCCTGGGATAGTCGAGTAAGCAATGCCATCGTGAGGAAACAAGTACTAGGTAGGGATGACGAATCAATAGATGAAGTGGTTGGTACATGTGTTTCGTATGCCTAACCACCGACTGCCTCGTGTAAGAGTATGTTGGAAGAAAACTAGGGGCGGCCAAACCGAAACATGAGAGAAATCCATGAAATCACGGAGAAGTGAATTGAGTCATGTTGGTAGATGTAGGCTACCTGGTTTGGGTCCGCGACATGATAATAATCGATGGTTAGAGACCTTAAAAATCGTTTGCGATGGCGCAGGTGCATCCAATCTTTGTATTTTCTCTAATTCTAACCTCACTGAATTATACTTCTTGAATCATATGTTCGCCCCCTAATCTTCTCCATTACTGCTAATACTTCTACTATCGCTACCACTATTGGAATTGAATTGACGACAGTTGCGTCTCTATGCTAATGTGGTATGGCAACCTGAGCTTATGTACTCATGTACGAAGTTCTAAGTTGTAACTGGCTGACTGAGAAAATGTTATTGTGTATATAGTTTGCAAGTGTTGTAGAGAAGAGAATGTCCGCCGACTTGATTGGTGTAATGAGTAGGAGAGTTTGAAATACTTGTGATTAGTATCTACTGCACACTACCTCATGGACTAGGCCTCTATAATAAATAATTCGATTGTATGGTAGTTTATGTGTGTAGATGGTTAGTACATGTATTACGTATGCCTAACCACCGACTGCCTAGATAAGCGATATATTGTGGTGTCAGAGTAGACTGGAAGAAAGCTAGGGGGGTGGCCAGACGAAAATATGGCAGAAATCCATGAAGTCACTGACAAGTGGACTGTGAGCCATGTTTGTATGATAGTGTCAGTCAGATGCAACGTAGAACTTCGCACGTAAGTACATCAGTTCATGTTGCCATAACACATCAGCACAGAGATGTAATTGTCAATTCAAATCCAATAGTAGTAGAAGAGGTAGTAAAGGCATTAGAAGTAATCGGAGAGGTTAGGATTAGAAGATATTCAAGAAATATGATTCAGTGAGAAAAGTTTAGAAAGTCAAAACTAGAGGTGTTGAAGAATCCAGAAGATTATGATTTGAGAGAACACAAAGAATAAATGCACCGGCGCCATTGCGAACGATTTCGAGCTATGTCATTCAGGGTCTCTAACCATCGATTATTATCATCTCGCGAACCCCAACCAGGTAGTCGACAATTACCAACATGGCTACGTCCACTCGTCAATGACTTCATGGATTTGTGCCATGTTTTGGTTTGGCCGCCCTTATTTTTCTTCCAACCTACTCCTACACTACAAAACAAAGCTCGACGAGGCAGTTGTGGTGAGGTCTTGAATGACACGATAGCCATTACAAGTGGTAGTTTATAGGTTCATCCTAGTGCTTTATATCTTTTTCAACCAGTTCTATCTTTATTAATAAACACGAATGATCGTTTCTCCATGTCATGTTGGTTAACAACCGCTCTCTGAACATCTTGAATTTTGCGCACTCTCATTGATTGTTAAGTTGTAATTTTCATTACTCCTATGATGTGACTACTCTACTGAATAAGTGTAGTAGTTTTCTACATGATGACTACTACCATTTTTTCCTTATTCATTAGTTTAAGTCTGAGGAGTAGAATATTTCCATTTTCCTTTGTATTTATTTAATCGTTTTAATAATTTTCTTCAATGTTTCATTGAATTCAATGTTCAATTTTGTTTTGGCGCGCGCTTTTTTCGTCATTGATCAATACCTCACCCCGTCCATCCATCACACTCTTCCTCCCTCCTTACGCATCCCCAACATGTGTAATTAGGGATGCTTGGGATCATACTGTAGATCGTGTGATACATTATTTGCCAAAAATGTTAAAAATCATTGAAGATGGTAGTTTATACACAGAGAAATTATTGCCAATTATTAATCCGAATCCAACTACTACTACTACTACCACTACTACTACTACTACCAGTACTAGTACTGTCGCCAATCACAGCAATAATAATAATAGAGTGTTAATGAAAACAGTTAACAATGCTAATTATCCCATTGTGAACAATGTCATTCATCAAAATACTACTAACAATACTACTAATTGTAATAATCGTCTACCAGTAGTAGTAGGACCATCTTGTGGTGGTGGTGCTGGTGGTCCCATCGGTAATATACCATTTGATGTATGTACAAATCGGGCTCGTCATTGCTCTACACAACAACAACAGCAACAGCAACCTCATCCATTGCAACACCAACGACAAGATCTACTACTACCTCAAGGTGTTGCTGCAGGCATACTCACGTCGAAACAAGTTAAACTGACTGTACCATCAATTTGTGCATATCAGTCGAATAATAAATCGAGGGATGATAGTACTACTACTACTACTACTAATGCTCCGACTACTACGGCTACTACTACTATCAATAATAATAATAGTAATATTCCTATTCCACAACAAACATTGATAAATACAACGAATTCTACTTTGATGATGACGACCACAAGTTGTTGTTGTTGTTGTACTGCTGTGTCAACTGTCGCAACAAACACGACATCCAATGTAACGACAACATCAAAGCCAACTGTCACCGTTGATTCACATCCAACCAATCAAATGATTGATACTTGTTGTCATGAAAAATCTCAACTGCAAACTGATGATGACCATACACAGTGTAACAATAATGATAATTGTTCTACAGTTCATGTTCCATGTGGTTTGTATACTGTAAGTAATTTTTTTTATTTGAATGCGTTGATTGGTTCAATAAAAAAAAATGCGTTGTTTAGAATACAGTCATTATTTTTAAGTAGATTACTGTTTATGGTGATACACTCCCGACCGAGGGTACACTCCCAAGTAGAGGACATTCGTAGGTTACTAGTCTTCGATGATGGATGTTTAAGAAGCATTGCTCGTATATCCTGGGACACCCGAGTGAGCAACGCTGTTATTAGGAATCGGGTGCTAGGTAAGAATGGCAGATCAATAGATGAAGTAGTGACACTTCATCAGTTGAGGTGGCTGGGACATGTGTTACGTATGGCTAACCACCGACTGCCTCGACGAGCTATGTTTTGTGGTGTAGGAGTAGGTTGGAAGAAAGCTAGGGGCGGCCAGACCAAAACATGGCACAAATCCATGAAGTCTCTGACAAGTGGACTGAGTCATGTCGGTAGATGTAAGCTATCTGGTTGGTGTCCGCGAGACGTAAGTCACCAATGGTTAGAGACCTTGAACGACATAGCTCAGAATCGTTTGCGATGGCACAAGTGCATTCATTCGTTGTGCTGTCTCAAATGCTAATCTTCTGGATTTGTCAGCACCTCTACCTTTGTCTTTCTAACCTTATCTCATTGAATTATACTTCTTGAATAATATCTTCGAACCCTAGTCTTCTTCATTACCATTAATACCTCTACTATCTTTATCACTATGGGATTTGATTTGACATTTGCGTCTCTGTGCTAATGCGGTATGGCTACCTGAACTTATGTACATACGTACGAAGTTCTACGTTGCAACTGACTGACTATGGTGATACACTTTTGTTTGACACTTGTTTTAAATCGATAGTGGGCTAAGTTTGATGATGAGTGAGGCGGGGCGATCTAGTGTAAGCTAGAAACTTATAAATACAAGGAGTACTGAATTTACAGACAGTCTTATTGTCGTGGTACAGCAGTTATGCATCAAGAAATTTCAACGCAAATGCTCTGGTATGGCCCGGGTGAGTCCGATCCCCCTCTCTCTCTAAGTGCTCTCATATGGCCACATACATATAGCCATCGTTGAGGAAGTTCTACTCACTGCCTTCTCTTGATACTGGTGTTGTTTATGAAATTAAGGGGACGAAAAGCGAATATCTGGCACTCTAACCGGTTCGGTAGATAAGGAGGACCCATCTAAGGGGTTGAGAAACCCTCATCATAAACCAATGGTTCACACAATCTGCACAATCCTAACGGAACGAATGACCATGGAACTACACTTCTTGTTGTTACTCCACTACCTTGTGCATACTAGTAGATTCTTGAATCAAAATACTTGCGGTGTTGTGGATCCCTAAGAATCAGTCGGTATTCCATCCAACTTACACATTCAGTGATTTGTGTGACAGGATAGACAGACAGGCAGAAACAACGCAGAACTTCGTACATACGTACATCAGTTCAGCTTGCCATACCACATCAGCACAGAGACGCAACTATCAGTTCAAATCCAAGAGTCATATCAATAATAGAAGTATTAGAAGTAATGGAGAAAGAAGATTAGGGAGCGAAGATATGATTCGATAAGTATAATTCAGTAAGATAAATATAGAAAGAGAAAGGTAGAGATTATGAGGAATGTAGAAGCTTAGAATTTCATAGAACACAAAGAGTGGATGCACCTGCGCTATTGCAAACGATTATGAGCCATGTCATTCAATATCTCTAGCCACCGGGTTACGATTGTCTCACGCACCCCAACCATGACTCAGTCCACTTGTCTGCCAGTGACTTCATGCATTTGTGTGACAGGAATCAAATATGTTGTATTTTTTTGATTTTCACTGATCATCATATCTCCGAACTCTAATCTTCTCTATTACTGCTAATCGATGGTTAGAGACCTTGAATGACATGGCTCAAAATCGTTCGCAATCGCGCCGGTGCATTTATTCTTTGTGTTCTCGCAAATCCTAATCTTCTGGATTCTTCAACACCCCTAGTTTCGACTCTCTAAACTTTTCTCATTAAATCATACTTCTTGAATAATAATATCTTCGAATCCTAACCTCTCCGATTACTTCTAACTCCCTTACTACCTCTACTACTATGGGATTTGAATTGACAATTATATCTGTGTGCTGATGTGGTATGGGGCAACATGAACTGATGTACTTACGTACAAAGTTCTACGTTGCATCTGACTGACTGACTGATTACTGCTAATACTTCTACTATCTGTGCAACTATGGGATTTGAACTGACATTTGCGTCTTTTCGCTGATACAGTATGGTAATGTGAACTTATATTCATACATACGAAGTTCTACATTGCAACTAACTGACTGACTAATCATTTCGATAATTTTTTCTTTGGATCTCAAGGTTGTTCATTCATTGATACATTTTTCATTTAATTACAGGATCATCCAGTTACTGTTACCACTAGCAATGCTATTACCACTACTACTACTACTAGTACTGCTACTACCACTGACAATTCTACTACATCAAGTCGAACCTCTGAATTAACCATATCGAAATCAACTACATCCAAACTACCGAACTCTGATCTAGTTGCTCCACCTCCAGGTTTTAATAATAACGACAATGTTGACGAATGCCAACAACAGCACCAACTAGAACAGCCAGTCAAAAATATATTGATTGATTTAGAACAAAGCAATCATGATACTACTGATAACAATACTACTAACACTTCTACTACTACTACTACTACTGATGGTAATCATGCTGTTCATACTACTAAATCTCGTTTGACCAGTGGTGATGACAATGTTGACGTGAATGAGTCGCAACCGAAATTTCATACTACTGATACTTCATCAGTAGTAGTTGTATCGCAAACGATAACAAGTAATGCAGAAAAGTTATTGAAACAAGAAAATCTTGAAATTAGAACAGTAGTGCCATCTACCACTAGCAGTGGTTTGAATCAGTCGGCTGAACAGCAACAACGGAGAGCATCTTCTACTGGTTATGATCATCGTCATAATGATGAAGATGATTTATCTAGTCGAAATAAGAATGTTCAATCTTTGGAATGTGGAACTCATCAGGTATGTGTGTGTGTGTTTGGGTGGGTGGGGTTGAAAAACTGGCAGTGTTTATGTTATAAATCTCTTTTAGTAAAACTCAGTTATTCCTATTGCTTAGTATACTCTTTCTGACAACAGTACACTCGACAAGTTCCCAAATCGGAACACAGTTGAACAGGAAAAAGATTATATTCCAAATAGTAAGGTTAGACAGCTGAAGGAATGCGACTAGAGTTAGTCGTAGAGATAAGAGAGATATTATAGGGTGTAGGAAGGATTAGATTTTGATCAATTTGATCTCGTGTGCTGTTACGGGTAGGAGGGCGGTTGTCACTTCCCGGCTGCCCACACCGTGGAAGGTTGTTTCTTGAGGGACCTGAAAAGGAAGGTAGATTAGTGTTGGTCTAGGAGACCTGGGTGCGTGACCGCAGAGCCCAAGAGACAACTGTTTCAGGCCGGTCACACATGGACTTTTTATGAAAGGTTTTTTGAGTATTAGCTCTGCTCTTAAAGGCCCTTATTGGGCACCCTCGCCGCGGGAAACTGAAATCCGTGAGGTAAGGTGAGGTGTGACATTTTTAGGGTCGACCTTTTCTAACCCTTCTTTCCTTGTGAGTAGGCAGCATCTTTGCAGATGCTGCTTGTCCGAGGGAAACACCTTGCTGCTGTCACATCCCTCTGCAGTCAGCAGTACGACTTCGCCCTCAGATCTTGAGTAGCTTTTTTTAGTCTCATCGTTCTCCAATCGATCTGTCTGGCATAGTAGAACCTTGGGGAACGTATGTTGCAGCCAATATAGGTCGGTTGGGTCATCACGATAGTCGAGCCTGACCACCACGTCAAGGTAGCAGTTACGGTCGGGAAATAGCAAGGTTAAATGGAAGTAAGAAGCCGGAGCGAAGGCGAAATCGGAACAACGTTAGTATCTTTGTAGGTTTTACACGATAAGCTTCTAAACTGCACTACAAGTATCGACTGGCGCTGATTGGAAAAGAATAGGCCAATCAGTGCGCAGCTAACGCAGTCGTGCTCTAATCCATCTATGTCCCACTAACAGTTTGTTAGTTCATTTTTTTGTCAATGAGAGATGGATATACTTGGCTTCAATCGATACTCTGATCGGTGATTTTAATCCACTCCGTTCAAAAGGAAGTATGGTAACTGTGGGGTGGGGGTGAAGAGAGACATGTCACCGTTTCATGAAGTTATTGATTATTGGACACTGAGTCTCGGTAATAAGTGTAGACTACCTAATATGATCTATATGACATTCGCGACCGGTGGTTAGAAAATTTGTGTGGCGTAGCTTAAAATGATTGACAGTGACACAAGTACATCTATTCTTTGTTTTCTCCCAAATCAGTCAATTAGTTACCACGTACAAATTCGTACGTGCGTACATTAGTTCAGGTTGCCATACCACATTAGTACAGAGACGAAACTATCAGCCCAAATGTCATAATGGCAGAGATAATAGGATTAATACTGTTAATGGAGAAGATTACGGCCTGAAGTTATTATTCAAGAAGTATAATTCAGTGACATAACTTTAGAAAATGAAAGATAGAGATGATGAGGAATCCAGAAGATTAGAATTTCATAGATCACGAAGAGTGAATGCACCTGCGCCATTGCAAACAATTTTCAGCCATTTCGTTCAATGTCTCTAACCATTGGTGACTTTCGTCTCACGGACCCAATCAGGTGTCAATCGGGACTCTCACTTTCTTGTTACCTAGTGGTGAAGTCAAGTTTATTGTACTTCTGATCACATTGCAACTTGTTCGATAGAATTCGATCAGCACTAAGTAGCATTTGTTGCACGTGACATTGATCCACTACCCTGTTATCGACCGATCGTAAGTGCATTTCAGTCCTATAGGTAGTTAGTCGCGACAAGGATACCTAAATAATAATGATGTCTTTGTTTGTTCAACTGGATAACGCGGGATTGAATCTGTCAGGGGAGCATTAATTTCACCAAAATTCAAAGTTCATTTAACTGTGATGAATGCCGAATATACCGAAACATAGGTCATGCAGATACAGTTGTCTACGCAAGATACTTTCAATCTATTGGGCTGACAATCTCAGCACTAATCTACTGTGTGATATAACAACCCAGATTCTTGTAGATCACGAAGTCGGGAAAAAGCGCTGCAGGTGGAAAGAACCAACATTATGGAAAGCAAATAACTGCATCACTAGACAATCCGTCACCTGGAATCCTCAGAGTCTAAGTAAAAGAGTAAGGCCAGGGGAACACATTACGCCGAGAATTGTAGACAAGCATGAGAAAAATGAACAACAATTGAACAGAAAGAACTAAAAAGGAAGACCCAGGACAGAGAGTAGGGTAGCGAATGCTGGTCAGCAGCATATGCTCCATTGGGAGGTAACAGGCCTAATAAGTATGGTCAAAAGTTGAGTTTTACCTATCGACTGACTGACTACCTTCAATCAGAATGTTTTTGATATGCTCGTCAATTGACAGGCTTGAATGCTATTACGAGTTAACTTAACTCGGTAAACGGAGCGCAGTTACACATTAGACTATCTTAATCCGTTGTCACCGGCCCGGCTAATTATATCAAGATGACTAAATAAGGCGTAGACAAGCACCCAGAAAGTATGAGGTCCAAGCGCACACATCGATCTTACAGATACCATAATAGAAACGTCCTTGGAAGTTCCATAAAAGTAGTATACTGAAATAATACATCAACCAATAACAGTCAAGAATTTTTCAGCTGGAAAATCTAATCTCAAGGTCAACTGAGCAACTTGTGCGCGAAAACCTAAAAATAAAATCCAAAATTCGGACTTTTCCCAAGCAAATTCTGGGGATCTAACATCCCCAACAGTTTTTTTCCCAATTTTTCCCTAATTTTTCTCAACTAGAGTGTATCGCTCTTTTCTTTGATTATGTCAATTCTCTTTAATTTGTGTCTGTTTTGCTTTCTACAACTTAAGACTGGCGAAACTGTCTCATTGAATTCAAAATCGAAACAATCCAAACAGGTAACATTGAAGAGTAAACCAAATCCCAGTTTAAATGATGACGAGAACAATTTGAAAAAACTTGATGCTGCTGATGCTGATCACGAGTCAGCGGATGATTCCGACACAGACGATGATCTCTATGATGATGATGATGATGAAGACGATGATGTTGATGATGATGATGACATTGATGTCGATGATGATGATGATGACGACGATGAAGAGGAGGATGACGACGGCGATGATGATGAGGATGATGGTCGTGACGACAACGGAGGAGTAGAAGACAATAAAATGAAACCACCAGTGTCAAATATCACCACTACTACCAATACTACTACTAATACTACTAATACTACTGCTAGTAGTACTGGTGATTGTCCCAGCACAAATATTTCTAATACAATAACAACTTCTACAAATACTACTACTACTACTTCTAGTACTACTATGAATACTACTCATATACCAACTGAAATCGATCATGAATCAATGAAACGTGATAAACATGAACCACCGTCCGTTGAAATGGCCAACAACAACAATACTACTAATACTGATATTAAAGTAGTAGTCAATAAAAACTATAGAAAAAAACAACTCTCACGTAGTATTTCATGTTCAGAATTATCGCATTATACTCAACGTCCGAATGCTGTTCATGCATGTCAGGTGAAAATTACATGTCCAGCAGAAATAGTAGTACGTGATGAACAAGCGGTGAATACTGTGACTTCTACTACTAGTACACACCAGCCAGTTAGACAACTAACGGAATCTAATGACTTGACAAATGTAACGACCAGTACTACTAGCACTACTACTGCTTTTACGTCTACTCATGCTCATCATCAAGGTCAGTTGTTACAAAAAAGTCAACTGCAACAACATTGTCATGATTCTACAACACAAAATGATGAATTACGTACAAAGATGCAAAATAATTTGGAGAGTAATAGTAGTGATGTGAAATGTAGTCAATCGACAATAAGACAAGTGAGTTCGACTTGTTTGGTTGTTGTTGTTGTGATTATTGGTTTCGATGGTATTTTTATTACTATTTTTCTGGGGCAGTGTTTTGGAGGTTTGTGTTTTTTACACACATTTGAAATTATCAATCAATCAATCAATCAATCATTGTTAGACAGAGCACCATTAGAAGAAACCTGGAAGCACTGTTGAGACGGCCGTTTCGTCCTGGTGTATGGGACAACTCATCAGTGGCAGTGCGCATCCACAACTCCTGCATCACCTCTCAGGATTCGAACCTTCGGTATTGTGCGCGAATGCCTAACCATCGGACCACTGAGCCGGTATCTAACGGTGTTAATGTCTAACTCTGATTAATCTAGGGATTTTGCGCGATCTCACTCAATATTTATTACACTATGTTGTAATGGCTTGTTTAAATAATTCCCAACTAAATCCTATTACTTAGTATTCTCTGACCACAATACACTGGACAAGTTCCCAAGAATCAAAAAACACGGTTGAACAGGAAAAGATTATACTCCAAATAGCAAGGTTAAATGGAAATAAGAAGGCGAAAATATATACAACGTTAGTCTATTTATGGCATTTACATGAGAAGCTTCTGGATAGTAATTCACGTGATCGCCTGGATTAGATTTAGCCAATCCGCATGCAGCTAACAATACGAGAATTTTCTACCCTGTTCTCCAAGAATCGATCAGGCGCTGATTGGATAGGAAATTAGCCGATCAGCGCTCAGCAACGTAGTCATGCTCTAATTTAATCCACGTCCCACTAACACACTAGAATAGTATCCTTCGACCAGCGAGCAAGCAATGCTAGGGTTAGGAGACAGGTATGAGGTAAGGATGGCAGATCAAACAGACAGATACAACACAGAACTTATGTACTTATGTACATCAGTTCAGGTTGCCATACCGCATTAGCACAGGGACGCCACCGTCAGTTCAAATTCAAAAGTGGTGGCGATAGTATTAGCAATGATGGGGAGATTATTAGTGTGTAATTCAGTGAGATGAAGTTAGAAAGAGAAAAATGAAGGTCATGAACAAGTCGGAAGATTAGAATTTGTGAGAACACAAAAAGTGGATGCACTTGCGCCATTGCAAACGATTTTGAGCCATGTCATTCAAAGTCTCTAACCATTGGTGACTTTCGTCTCGCGAACCCCAACATGACTCAGTCCACTTGTCAGTGATTTCATGTATTTGTGCCATGTTTTGGCTTGGCCGCCCCTAGTTTTCATCCAAGCTATTCCTACACCACAAAAGATAGATCGTCGAGGCAGTCGGTGGTTAGGCATACGTAACATATGTCCCAACCACAGATCAATAGATGAAGTATTGAGAGTTTATCAGTTGAGGTGGTTGAGACATGTGTTAGCTATGCCCAAGCACCAACTATCTTGACAAGTGATATTGTCTGATGTAGGGGTAGGTTGGAAGAAAGTTAGGGGCGACCAGATTAAAAGATGACAAAAATTCACTGACAACTGGACTAAGTTATGTTAGCAAGTGTAGACTACCTGGTTGCGGTCCGCGAGATGTAAGTAACCGATGGTTAGAGACCTTCAATGACATGACTCAAAATAGTTTGCAATGGTGCAGGTGCCTTCATTCTTTGTTTTCTCTCAAATTCTAATCTTCTGAATTCTTCATGACCTTTGTATTTCTCGTCTTAAGTGCATTTCACTGGATTGCACTTCGCGTTCAATATCTTCGAACCCTAATCTTCTTCATTGCGGTTAACAGTTCTACTACCTCTTCTACTATGTGCTTCGGATCGACAATTTAATCTCTGTGTACTAATGTTGTATGGCAACTTAATGTGATGTACGTACGTACGAAGCTCTATGTCGTAGCTAGCTGGTTAACTGTCTTTAGAATATGATGTGTACAGTTCCCTAGATCTTGAACGCGTGTTATGCATTAATCTCTCACACCCTAAACCGCTTACGTGAATGAAAAGGTAAGAGTGGAAGTGAAAGTTTATTTACCTACTGAATCATGAGTACATTTACTCGTCTATATATATGTAAATATTCCAGCTTTTTAGAAAATGAATCCATTCCTTCACCGATGATATACATTCGTCCTTTAGAACGTCTCCAACGCTTATCAGATGGCTTACTCATTCAGTCATGTTACATCTTTGAACTGTCTGCCGACTAATACAGTGGAAAGTATTTAGACCAAATCTTGGTAAATAGTCTGGATGCGTTAGTCTGTGTAGTTCATCTTGAGTCTGACCATGAAGAAAAGGTCATGGATAGAAAAGGAAGAAAATAGTTCTATCACTGGCTAGTCTAGCGATCAAGAGAATTCATTCCGGATTATTTGGTTAAGGGAAGAAAGACTTATGAATAAATTTATCCTCAGAAAAACCACATTGATTATGCCCAAACTAGGTTTTTAGGGTGGAAAAGTAGAGCCGAAACTTTTGTCCATATGCATGTTATTAGGGGCCAATCAGAAGTGGGCAAACAAGAAGACTATTTAATGACCATCAGAAACGACCTAAGGGACGAATGAATGTCATTGGCATGGAAGTAGATTTGTTTTCTAGGTAGGTGGAATATATATGTATGTAGACGGGTATTTGTACATTTCATTCGGTAGCCAACTGGACTTTGTTCTCCACTTACCTTCTCGTTCAAGTAGCCATCTGTTTTTTTTTGGGGGGGGGGAGGGTTGTTAGTACTCGTCGCGATCGGATCTGGGACACCACACATCATCGTATACGTTCTATCCCCTTAGAAAATACATCCATTCCCTGACCAATGACATGCGTTCGCCCTTAGAGACATTTTACTAATGGTTATCCAATGACTTTCTCAATTAGCCACCTCTCATTGTCTATGTAACCACTGCTAGAGATTCAACTCAAGACATTACAAATCGCGTAATCATGCTCCCACCTCTGAAACCATTGATCTAACTAACATTTACTAGTTTAACTACTTCTTTAACTTTAATTGATTCGCGTTACATTTTTTTCAATATTCTTTCTAATAAGTAGCTGTCCCACTTTGATATGTCTGAATTCTGTTAATTTTTTTGGCTTGTTGCCAAAACTCTGTGAATTGTGTTTTTTTTTCTTGAAAAAAAGTCAATTGCCACCTGATGATGACTAGATAAGAAAATAGTCGTAAATTGATCGCTTCATTTAAAGTATTTTATAAATTTTTCATAATTCCCGTCTGCCTGTGGCTCTCTCTTTCTCTCTCTCTGACATATTCCTCTACTTGGTGAAGACGCTGAAAAAATGCAGAGTCTTCTGATTACCCGAAGCAACAATGCGAGCATGTTCGGGATGCGGTTTTCCCTCCACCGAAATGCAAAATTTTGCTTCAACCTGAACTAGTGATAGGAAGTGAAGTAGTCGAACGTGTAGACCGCTTCACTTATCTTGGGAGTCTCATCAGTGCCGATGGCCTGGTGACTGACGAAATCTCAGCTCGGATACAGAAGTCTCGATTGACTTTTGCCAAGCTGCGTCACTTATGGCGTAGGCGAGATATTCGTTTGCCGACTAAAGGACGAGTTTACTGTGCAGTGGTTCGCTCCGTCTTACTTTATGGCTGTGAAACATGGCCAGTGAGAGTGGAAGATATTCGTAGGTTACTGGTTTTCGATCATAGGTGTCTTCGAAGCATTGCTCGTATATTGTGGGACACCCGAGTGAGCAACTCTGTTATTAGGAATCTGTGTGCTAGGTAAGAATGGCAGATCAATAGATGAAGTATTGAAACTTCATGAGTTGAGGTGGTTGGGACATGTGTGCTGCGTATGCCTAACCACCGACTGCCTCGAAGAGCTATGTTTTGTGGTGTAGGAGTAGATTGAAAGAAAGCTAGGGGCGGCCAAACCAAAACATGGCAGAAATCTATGAAGTCATTGACAACAAGTGGACTTAGCCATGTCGGTAATTGTCGACTACTTGGTTGGGGTCCGCGAGATGATAATAATCGATGGTTAGAGACCCTGAATGACATTGCTCAAAATCGTTTGCAATGGCTCAAGTGTATCCATTCTTTGAGCTCTCTCAAATCGTAATCTTCTGGATTCTTCAGCACCTCTACCTTTGTCTTTCTAAACTTTTCTCACTGAATCATACTTGTTGAATAATATCTTCTAATCCTTAGCCTCTCCGATTACTTCTAATACCTTTACTACCTCTTCTACTATTGGATTTGAATTGACAATTACATCTCTGTGTTAATATGGTCTGGCTATATGAACTTATGTACATACGTACGAAGTTCTACGTTGCATCTGACTGACTGACTGACTCTGTAACTTGTAATATCACCATTCATATTTTCTAACGATAATCCTATCTCTCTCTCTTTCAGACTGATCATTCTAAACATCCACGAAATCCGCGTACATCTACACCGATGAAATCGAATCAATTGCCAGCACCACCACCACCACAATCATCAACGCATACACAATATCATCCACATGGTTATGAAAAATTATATTTATTACCGAATAACAATGATATGATTCACAACAATGTGTCTGGAGCAGCATGTCGTCATCGAACTGTTAACACTAATCAAAACAAATCTACAACAGTTAATCAACTGTATGCAGGACCGATCACTACAACTACAATACCATCTGGACAGATTAATCTGCCCAGTAAACAATATTTAGATGTAAGAAATTGTACAAAATTATCAAATGTAAATAATAGTACTACCACTACTACTACTAATAATAATATTAGTAGTAATGTGAAATATCAGAAAGAACATTGCGCAAATCCAAATAAATCTCAGGCGAATTATTGTACTGATACGTCTACATTGCCGCCATTGTGTCATTGTCAACAAGTCATTAATTCCACAGTGACGACAGTTACCACCGCCGCTACAACAACATCCGCTACCATGACGACGTCGACGTCGGCGACGACTACTACTACTACAGTTTGTTCTGGATCAGTGATAGGCGGTAGTGGACCATCGTCATTTTTTACTAGTCAAATGACTGCATTTAAAATTTGGTTACAAACAGCTGATGAACGACGTCCTGTAGCTACACAGTTACCAATTTTATTACAGGTTTGTGACAGAAAACATTTTTTTAAAAAATGAATATGTGTAGTTATTATTTGTATTACGGGGTTGTTGTGAAGATTGTTAAGTTACACATTTGTTTTTTGAAACCATGAATCGATCAGTGTTAGACCACCATTAGAAGAAACCTGGAAGCACTGCAGGACGGCCGTTTCGTCCTGGTGTATGGGACTCATCAGTGGCAGTGAGCATCCACGACTCCTGCACCCCGCAGGATTCGAACCCAGGACCTTCGGTATTGTAGCCGAACGCCTTACCATCGGACCCTTGAGCCGGTATCTAACGGTTTGAATGTCTAACTTGATCAAATTCACGGAGTTGCGCAACCTCATACACAGTCTTCGGTAGTTACTGTCTACTACACCCGGACAGGTTGAACTTCACTGGCCACATCTTCCCACTAGAAGTAGAAGAAGATTCCTCACGAAGCTAGTCACTAGTGAGCACAGGTAATTTGCATTACGGAGTTGTGGAGATTGTTAAGTTTTTCTGAAACCATGAATCGATGAATGCTAGACCACCATTAGAAACCTGGAAGCACTGAAAGACGGCCTTTTCGTCCTGGTATGGGATTCCTCAGTTTATTATTAAAGCGTATTCGGATTTCAACGATGAAGTTGCCTATCAGTCATAGGGCAAAGTTGTTACTCATAATTGAACTTGAGTACAGCGATAGTTACGTGTTCCATTTGGATGAACATCATATAAAGCGATGGTGTTTTCCTGTAATGGGTAAAGAATGTTGGGAAAATATCGGATTATAAAAACACAATAACACATCTCATCTTTTTCTACAGATGTTTTTTTGTCATTAGTAAAATCTTTCTGTAAGTAAAATGCACTGATAATTGGTGTCGATAACTACTATCATAAAGCCAACGCGTGACCAGCTTCAAACAGTTGTGTTTTAGGATTTGTGATCATACTTCAAAGTATCTCATATGAAGAGGTATTTTTCTGTGGTGTATAGGCAATGCTGGTGGAAACAGGTGGGTTTTGCGAGCCTTTGATATAGAAGTCTCATTGTACCGAATGACCGAAATAAGTCCATCAGTTATTCATTCCCATGTATCCCGTTGATTTAAGGTTTTGATGTCTTCCAACTCTTTTAGGTTAACTTGCACTATTCATCATCTTGTTCTAAGTACTGGATGCTAATTTTACGTTCTTCCATTCTTAAATAAAGACAGTGTTGCGTAAAAGGAGTGATTAAGAACTTCCCAATAAAAGTTGTTAGAAGTATGTGGGCGGTCGCCACTTCTCGGTCACCTACACCTAAGGGAGCCTGAAAAGGAAACTGGATAAGGGTTGGTTTTGTGACATGGAAGCGTGATCACAGAACCCAAAGGACATCTGTTTTTTTTTCCAACGTGTTAACTCCGCTATTCAAAAGGCTTTCTCGTTGGGGACGGAAATCTGTCAGATAAGATTATGTGTGACATTTTTTAGAGTCAACCTTTTTTCAACCCCTTTCTTTCTTTATGAGAAGGCAGCATCGCTGCATATGTTGGTTGTTTGAAGGAACCTCCTTATTGCTGTCACACTCTTCTACAGTCAGCAGTACTACTTTACCCTTAGACATATATATATATATATATATATATATCGACGTTGCCTTAACCGCTGGCCAATAACACGTGACAAACACAAAACCCTTATCAGAATAACATTTTACCTCTAATAGAAACACTGAGTGAGCTTGGAATCCTTATTGGTTCACAACTCGATAGCTTTCTCCGCTCTATCCTGTCTCTTAGTCTAAAAGTTCGTAAGCCAGCCTCCACAAAATTCGCTGACATAGTTTATATACCAAACGTACCAGACCACAACACACCGTAAAATGAGTAATGACAGTTTAAACATGAGCAGGCTAAAAGTGACTGTGAATAGCAGACAGACTGTAGTAAATGAGGAGTACTAGGTAAGGATGGCAGATCAATAGTTGAAGTATTGAAACTTCATGTTTTACGAATGCCCAATCACCGACTGCCTCGACGAACTTTGTTTTTTGGTGTAGGAGTAGGTTGGAAGAAAGTTAAGGGCGGCCAGACCAAAACATGGCACAAATCCATGAAATCATTGACAAGTAGACTGAGTCATGTTGGTAGATGTACGTTACCTGGTTGGGGTCCGCGAAACTAAAGTCATCGATGGTTAGGGACCTTGAATGATATGGCTTAAAATCGTTTGCAATGGCGCAGGTGCATTCACTCTTTGTGTTCTATGAAATTCTAATCTTCTGGATTCGTCAACAACTCTACTTTTGTCTTTCTAAAGTTATCACACTGAATTATACTTCTTAAATACTATCTTCAAATCCTAATCTTCTCCATTACCAGTAATACTTCTACTATCTGTGCCACTATGGAATTTGAATCGACTATTGCGTCTCTGTGCTTATGTGGTATGGCAACCTGAACTGATGTACTTACTTACGAAGTTCTAAGCTGTAACTAACTGACTGACTGAGTACTGATCTATTGTTTCAGCCGAGTATGGAATTCGTCAACAGTGCACAATCTCACATGAATCGATTAATGCCAGCTCATTGCTCTAGAAGTGAAGTATTCACTTCCCTTGAGTTGGGGGGTCGTGGATACTCACTGTCACTGATGAATCTCATACTCACAAGAAACACAACCATCTCAGCTATATGCTTCCCTTAGGTCTCCATTAATGATCTCACCTAGATCAATTCATTGCATTTCATTGCATTATCAATTGTCTCTCTCTCTCTCTATGTATGTGTGTGTGTTTATTTAATCAATCAATATTCAATTCTTATTTTATAGATTTTATTAAGTCAAAGTCATCGAATACGTGCAATGCAATTACTGAGTGAATTTCTTGACTTAGGATCATGGGCTGTAGCGCATTGTTTAACTGTGGGAATATTTCCTTACATTGTTCGACTGTTTCATTCACCAGTAACAGAAGTTAAACCATATTTAATATTTATATGGGGTAAAATTATTGCCAGTGCACAAGTAAGTTGAATTTTATTGTTCATTGTTCATTGTTTTCAATGGTTAAAACAAATTTTAGCAATGTTACATTGTTTGAACTGAATGAATTCAAGTTAATTATGAAGCTTCATTGTGTGCATTGTACATTTCCCGACCGAAGCTGCTACCTTGACGCGTGGTGGTCGGGCTTGCCTATCGTGATGACACAACTGAGCTATATTGGATGGAACTTATGTTCCTGAAGGTTCTACCATGACAGACAGGTCGATTGGAGAACGATGAGACTAAAAGCAGCTACTCAAGGTCTGAGGGAGAAGTCTTACTGCTGACTGCAGAAGGGTGTGACAGCAGCAAGGTGTCTCCCTCGGACAACCAGCATCTGCAGCGATGCTGCCTTCTCACAAAGAAGGAAGGGTTAGAAAATGTCGACCCTGAAAATGTCACACCTCACCATACCTCACGGATTTCCGTCTCCTTGGGTAAGGGTGCCCAATAAGGGCCTTTAAGAGCGGAGCTAATACTTAAAAAACCTTTCATGAAAAGGTCGTGCGTGACCGGCCTGAAGCAGTTGTCCCTTGGGCTCTGCGGTCACGCTCCCAGGTCTGTAAGACCAACACTAATCTATCTTCCTTATTAGGTCTCTCAAGAAACAACCTTACACGGTGTGGGCAGCCGGAAAGTGATAACCGCCCTCATACCCGTAAGAGAACACGAGACCAAATTGGTCAAAATCAAATCCTGCATTGTACATTTGAGATTGGGGCAAGTCTGCTCTACCTCCTCGAATGCTGTCACAGATCCATGTGTGTATAGGGGATTTCTACTCGCTGCTTTTTTTGAGTCAGGGGTATAGTTCACGAAATTGAGAGAACGGGGAAGCGAATCTTAGGTCAGAGGCTTAAAATCACGTACAGTAGTAGGTATCGAGGATCGATTTAGGGGAGTTGAAAAACTCTGAGTTTCTATGTATGGTGTAAATGAGCTGTAGGATCCTGAAGAAACGAATGGCGTTTGATGGATGTATTGTTGGTTGCTGGTTACCATGGGTCTTCAATAATGAAAATAGTTTTTGATAATGTTACATTGTTTGAACGGAATTTAGTTTAATTATGATATGACACCTTGTGCGCGAACGCCTAATCTCTGCACCACTTGACCTGCATCCAACGGTGTTAATGTCAATCTAGGGATTTCGATGCAACCTTACGCATATGTCTTCAATAATTACTGCCTACACCCAACAGGATTGAACTCCACTGGTCACATTTTCTCTCTCTTGAACTCCGACAATATCCTCAAGAAGCTAGTAGTCACTAGTTGAGCACATTGTAGGATTTTTTTCAATTAGAGTTATGGATATCATTGTTTCAACAGTGAAATCATCAGTCACTTATTGTTAAATCATGCCGGCCCAGTGATTCAAAGGTTAGACATTCGTGTGCAAGACCGAAGTTCCTGGGTTCGTATCCTGCGAGTAACAGAAGTCGTACATGCTCACTGCCAATGACGAGTCCCAATCCAAACTAGTGATAGACTATTTTCTTGCCCTGCTCTCCTGATCACGTCATACACTTCAATCTTTTGACCTTCTTCTCTCTATTAGCTAATTTGCACAAGACATCCCACCGCATATACTACTCAATAAGCCATCTTGTTAGTAGCAACCATCATATTTGAAGCTGTAGGAATCCCCCCCCCCCAGTGATACTTCGACTATTCTAGCATGTAACTTGATAATTTCATCTCTTCCATATATTGTGATGTTGTGTAAGAACGGATTTGAGATAATATATCTTATATCTTTGCCAAACTAACTAACTAACTTAACTGATCAGTTCATGATAAGAATAACCCCGACCGTAGCTGCTACCTTAACGTGGTGGTCGGGCTTGCCTACGGTGATGACCCAACCGAGCTATACTGGCTAAAACATATGTTCCTGAAGGTTCTACCATGCTAGGCAGGTCGATTGGAGAACGATAAGACTAAAAGCAGCTACTCAATGTCTGAGGGCAAAGTCGTACTGCTGACTGCAGAGGGGTGTGACAGCAGTAAGGTGTTTCACTCGGACAACCAACCAGCATCTGCAGCGGTGCTGCCTTCTCACAAGGAAGGAAGGTCGAGCCCAAAAAATGTCACACCTCACCTCACGGATTCCCGTCTCCTTGGGTAAGGGTGCCCACTAAGGGCTTTCAGGAGCGGAGCTAATACTCAAAAAACCTCTCATAAAAGTGCCGTGCGTGACCGGTCTCAAGCAGTTGTCCCTTTGGCTCTGCGGGTACGCACTCAGGTCTCAAAGACCAACACTCATCTATCTTCCTTTTCAGGTCCTTCAAGAAACAACCTTCCACGGTGTGGGCAGCCGCTCTCATACCCGTAACAGCACACGAGACCAAATTGGTCAAAATCGAATCATATCTTCGCTACCCAATATTCTCCATTGCTGCTAATAATTCTATTATTGCTATCACTCATGGATTTGAACCGACAGTTTCGTCTCTCTGCTGACGTGGTATGGAAACGTGAACTGATGTACTTATGTACGAAGTTCTGCGTTGTATCTGTCTGTCTGATAAGAATAACGACAATATTTCATGTTTTGCTTCTGACATTTTCATCGATCTCTCTGTCTGTCACCCCATCCTGCCAGCTTCTAATAATAACCTCAAACTAAATCTACACTGCGATTTGAGCGCAAGCTGTTATAATTCTCTCTTAGTAGAACCCAGTTATTCCTATTGCTTAGTTAGTATTGTCAGACATCAATCCACTTGACAAGTCTCCAAATCAGAGCACGATTGAACAGGGAAAAGATTATCTGTCAAATAGCAAGGTTTAATGAAAGTAAGAAACCGAAGCGAAGGCGAAGCGGCAACAATGTTAGTATCTTTATAGTTTTTACACGATAAGCTTCTAGAATGTTCTCCAAGTATCGACTAGCGCTGATTGGATAAGAATTATTAGCCAATGAATATCTTCGATCCCTAATCTTTTCGATTACTGCTAATACTTCTACTATCTCTAGTACTATCGCAGTAAAGGAGAACACAGGTGGGGCAACCGGATTGTATTTTAACGAAAATTACAGAGTTACTCAGTAAAATCGGAAAACCATATCGTATTTCGTTAATTTGTAAAATATCAGTTCATCATCCATCGAACTGGACTGTTCCTGTTGCAAACATTATCAATCCATTGTCACTATTCATGCGTTTCATACAAATTGCATTGTGTTCCCCCGACTATTCCTTTCTAGATCTTCCCCCATCTTCTGCTGTCAGACATTACGTTGGCACTCACGTCATATACTACTTATAAGTAGCTCGCACCACACTCGTCCCCCCTTTTAATACGCTGTCGTCGTAGTCTTTGAAAACAGGGACCCTGGACAGTTAACATCACCTTCCGTATTCCGTGACGCGCTACAATATGCCCGCTGGTCTGGAATGGGTACGGCATCTATCCGACGTGTAGCGTTTACTAGTTCCCGCTGCTGGGACACGGCGGCAGGCACACTCTCGATAGATTGCGACGCCAACAACTGTGCCTCCGACTCCCCATCGATATTCGGCAGAGCACGGCGCAACAATCCGGTGAGCTCCATAGCATGCACCAGCGGGTCACCATCAGCCGACAGCTTCGCCAACCGCGACTCCTGCAGAGCCTTGTCCCTGCCCACTGGGCTGTCGAACTCCTTCATCAGCTTCCCGGTGACCGTCTCCCACGCCGTCTTCCCGGCGGCACCGTCCAGGCTGTCGCATATCGCCTTTGCCCCACCTCACCGCAGCGCCCTGAGCCCCTTCACACCCACCAGCCTCACCGTGGCCTCAAACTCCTTCAGGAACCTCCGCAAATCTCCGTCCTCCAACTCCTTCGGCCACAGCAGCTCCTTCCTTCGAGCAGGCAGCGACACCAAATGTAGTGAATGAGAACACAGGTGGGGGCAACCGAATGGTATTAATCGCAAATTACAGAGTTACTCAGTAAAATAGGAAAACCATATCGTAAACGGTTAATTTGCACATCTTCAATCCATTCTCTGACATTTCACTATTCATGCGTTTCATACAAATTCCATTGTTTTCCCCCCACTCTTCCTTTGTTGATCTTCACCCATCTTCTGCTGCCAGACATTACGTTGACACTCACGTCATATACTACTTATAAGTAGATCGCACCACACTATGGGATTTGAATTGATGTTTCAACCTATCTCTTTCCCTCATGTTCATGTTCATGTTACATGGCATGGTGCCAAATTTTACATTGTAGCTAACTAAATGACTATGTGTTTCATTCATCAAAGATTTGACGTAGTGTGCGTCCTAAATCGTAGGTGTTTGTGTTTGTTTGTGCGGGTGGTGTGTGTGTGTGTGTGTAATGTTTTACTCCCTGTTCAACTCCACCTAATTTTTTTTTATCGTTTTCTTTTTCAGACTGAATTCGGTCGAAATGATTCAGTTCGTGATTTTGGTTATAAATATTTCATTACATGTTTAAGTGATACTGAAAATCTTTCGGTAAGTTTAATTGTTGTTGAATTCAATTTATCCTCCTTTCTTTCCTTGTGTATTAATTACTATTGTTCCTAGGGCGGCCAAACCAAAACATGAAGTCACTGACAAGTGGACTGAGTCATGTTGGTAGATGTAGGCTACTTGGTTGGGGTCCGTGAGACGATAGTCACCAATGGTTAGAGATTTTGAATGACTTGGCTCAGAATCGTTTGCAATGGCGCAGGTGCATTCACTCTTTGTGTTCTATGAAATTCTAAGCTTCTGCATTCCTCATAATCTCTATCTTTCTCCTTGTAAATTTATCTCACTGAATTATACTTCTCTAATCATATCTTTGCTCCCTAATCTTCAACATTACTGCTAATACTTCTATTATTGCTATCACTGTTGGATTTGAACTGACAGTTACGTCTCTGTGCTGATGGGGCATGGCAACCTGAACTGATGTACTTACGTACGAAGTTCTGCGTTGTATCTATCTATCTATCTATCTACTATTGTTCCTATGATTTGTGTAATGCTGTGAAGTGTATATATTTCTCCAAGCCTCCTCATGTATATTCACCTGTGTGTCTATGCTATGCTGCACCCAAACTCTAACTTATCATCATAACATACAGTTTGTTTGATTGATTGGTTTTAAACAAAAAATAGATGGCTTTCAATGTTCAATTTTTGAATTGTTGTAATGTAGCGTTTTTAGTCATGTTTTTCTGTTCGTTAAATAGATAGGTATTGCATTGTCCGTGATTGGCTTCTATATGAATATACTGGATGAGGAATACAAATATTTTGAAAGTTGAGATTTGAAATAAATACACTAATGAAAAACTAGATTCATATAATCGGTGATATCAGTAGGTCATTGACAAGTGGACTGGGGCATGTGGGCTAGTGTACACTCACTGGTTGGAGTCGGCCAGACAATAGTAACCGATAGCTAGTGACCTTGAATGACATGGCTCACGTCTACAGTGGTGCAGATGTATTCATTTTTTGTATTCTCTCAAATTCTAATCTTCTGAATTCCTCATCATCTCTATCTTTCTCTTTCTTAAGTTATGCCACTGAATTATACTTCTCGAATCATATCTTCGCTCCCTAGTCTTCTCCATTACTGATAATACTCCTGCTGTCTCTACCACTATGGTATTTGTACTGACAGTTGCGTCTATGTGCTGATGTGGTATGGCAACCTGAACTAATGTACGTACGTACGAAGTTCTACGTTGTAACTTACTGATTAACGAGCATTTAATAGTCACCTTTTTTTAGAAGCAATTATTTAAACACATATAATTACTGGTACAATGAAGCTTTTAAAGATTTGTCCCGCCGTACAAATGATTGAATTTGTGAGTGTATTAGAATACTACTAGTCTGCTCAAACGGAAGTAGATGGTTTTCTTAAGGGGATCACTCTCCTAACCTTGGACCTAAAGGTCTAATCCCGCAAGACAGTGAAGTCACTTGAAATGATGCGGTCTCCCATGGTTGCCGGTAACCAACAATGAGTTCATACGCTATTTGTTCCTTCAGGATCCTGTAGCCCATGTACAGCATTGGTTTTGAATTAGGTTTTTTCAACTCACCTAGATGGATCGTCGGTACTTACCGACTTGATTTAAGCTTCTTCTAGGTATTCTCTCTTTTCATGATTAACACTGCTTGTAGGAAGAAGCAGTTAGTAGGAATTTCTCAACAGTGAATTTATACGTGTGGCCGAATGAAAGTATTTGTAGATGGTAAGCTAACTCTATCCCTACTCTCGGCCGTACCAAGGTATTTTGGACCTTAAAGATCGTCCAAAAATAGTCAACCTCAAATGCTTTCTCTCACAACTGAACTGAGCCATGTTGGTTGGTGTCCGTTACCTAGTTTGGGGCCTGCGAGGTGATGGTTTGAGACTTTGGATGACATAGCTGAAAATCGTCTTCAATGGCACAGGTGCATCCACTCATTGCATTCTCTCAAATTTTAATCTCCTGAATTCCTAATTACCTTTTATCTTTCTGTTTTTAAATTTGTTTCACTGAATTATATTTCTTGAATTATCGATCTCTGACCTTTTCTATTACCGCTAATATTTCTACTACTAATAGGCGATTTGAATTTATAATTGCATCTCTGTACGTCAGTCAGCATTTGATTTTGACCAACTTGGTCTCGTGTACTGTTATGGGTATGAGGGCGGTTGTCACTTACCGGTTATCTACACCGTGGAAGGTTGTTTCTTGAGGGACCTGAAAAGGAAGCTGGATTAGTGTTGGTCTTGGAGACCTAGGTGCATGACCGCTGAGTCCAAGGAACAACTGCTTGAGGCGGATCACGCACGGCCTTTTTATGAAGGGTTTTTTGAGTATTAGCTCCGCTCTTAAAAGCCCTTAGCGGACACCCTCACCGACGGAGACGGAAATTCGTGAAGTAGGGTGAGGTGTGACATTTTTAGGGTCGACCTTTTGTAACCCTTCCTTCCTTGTGAGAATGCAGCATCGCTGCAGATGCTGCTTGTTTTCCGAGGTAGACACCTTGCTGCTGTCACACCTCTGTGCAGTCGGCAGTACGACTACCCCCTCAGGCCTTGGGTAGCTGCTTTAAGTCTGATCGTTGTGCAATCGACCTGCCTGGCATGGTATAACCTTCAGGCACATAAGTTCCATCCAATATAGCTCGATTGGGTCATCACGATATGCAAGTTGGACCATCACGTCAAGGTAGCAGTTTCGGTCGAGGATGTATGATCCAAGTTCCATGTTCTAGCTGACTGATTCATGGTTATCCTTTGTATCATGATCAATTCAATTCATCACATTAAATTCTATTGTTATTGTTGTTATTTTCTCACTACAGCCTCTCACTCGAACAATCACAGCATTTGCATTGGCTAAAATGTTAGAAAAAGATGAATCGGAAGAAGTAAGTGAATGTCCTACTGTTATACGTATGCTTTTTTGTGAATGAGATATAACATTAACTTTTATACAGAGCCCTCTTAATAGTGATGACTATATTTTTTGGTTAAACTTTCAAGGTTTATTTATTGTACACTGAAAGTAGACGATAATGACGCCTGAAGCCCCCCTAGGGCTACTGCCGGTCGCAAGCTTGGATAAAGGGGGAGAGTTGAAGGTATGGGGGGTTAGCGATCCCATTCCGTAGAAGGGTAACCGGCTGAGAAATTGCTAACCAGATACTGATCGGCAGCCTTTGCTCCACTGGGGGTACCAGGCGTAAGTAAGTAAGTAGGAAAGTAGACGACTGTATCGCTGAGATGCTGTATTTCAACAATATACTTTACGGGCACATTGGTGCTAACTCATGTAATATTAAGAAGTCGACTTCGGTGATATGGGTATGTGCTCTAAAATTTGCTCAAATAAATCCCATATTGTGTATTATTCACTGACTTTGGGACTGGTCTAAAAAAGCCAAGAACAGAGAGATGCTCAGTGATATACAGAAAAACTGTATTCACCTGACATCTCTCAGTCCATTACGGCACCTTGGCAGGGCTCTAATTTACTCAAAAACTCATTGAAATCTTATCAGACATGGCTTATAAATACGAACTAAAATTAGGTCTTCTTTAGTTTTCCTTTACACTTTTCACTCATCCGGCTATATTTTAAATAAATTGTCTCTTCCGTTTATATAATTGAATGAAATGTGCCTAGCAGTGACATACAGGACATACAGGTCATAAACTGAATGTAGATACATCTCAGAGTTGATGCCAACATTGGGACTCGAACCCCAGTACCTTTCGCTTCTAACGCCATCACGTTATACACTTAACTAATGAATCCAGATAGCCACTCACTTGTGCATTGGATGGTCGTTTCGTCCTAGTATGAGACTGTTCATCGGTGCGCATCTACAAATCCTCGCTTATGGGAATCGAACCCAGGACCTTCAGTTTTACAGGCGAACGCTCCACCTCTAAACCACTCAGCTGGCATCCACTAGTGCCAATATCTAACTTTGTTCAGTTTCACTGGTTGTCTTAAGTAGGACGAATCGCGTGTCCTAGATTTAACTGTTAGTCATATTCTATCTGTTCTCTGTACACTTGCATCATAATCGCTATAGTTGAAGCAGTCCGCATAGGATGTCCATATGTAGTGAACGAGAACACAGGTGAGGGCAACCGATTTGTTTTTAACGAAAATTAGAGAGTTACTCAGTAAAATAGGAAAACCATATCGTAAATCGTTAATTTGCAATATATCAGTTTATCAAATCGAACTAAACTGTTCCTGTTGCAAAACATCAATCGATTGTCACTATTTATGCGTTTCATACAAATTCCATTGTGTTCCCCCGACTCTTCCTTTCTTGATCTTCCCCCATCCTCTTCTGCTGCCAGACATTACGTTGACACTGACGTCATATACTACTTATAAGTAGCTCGCACCACACATATACTAACGAATACCGATTGAATTTCAGTTAAAAATATGAACCACAGGGATGATTCCTATATTTCTTTATTTATTTGTATGGTGCATATTTGTCTTTTTGCCATCACTGGTTATCATATATGCATATGAACCGTTGTTGTGGTCGTCAGAAGTGGCATCAACTTTGTGACCTCCGAAGAAGCTCGACTTTTTTTGTAGAGCCTCTTATAACTCTTCTAAATGAAGGCATTCCAATTGTCAGAACAGAGTTTCAATGGTTTGAATCATTTGTTCTGGTTAGCGTTTTTTTCGAGCAAGTTAGTTTTCTACCGGATGTGTAGTCTCCGACCTCACTCCTAACCCTCCTCCTTTAAACCGGCCTAGGAACCCGCAGTAGTCCCAGTTGGGGCTTCAGACTCTATAGAATAAACTCAGCCTGTAGCATTTCTACAGTTACTGTCGATTGCAACCATGAATATAGATTTAGGGTTAGCTATTCCATTTCGTAGAAATAAAAAACTTGTTCAACAGAACGCTAATAAGTAAGAAATCCACAAGAAAGAACATATTTTTAAGTAATTATTACTATTTATATTGGAAATAATAGTACAATAACAATTACTGTGGAATGTGACCTTGAAAGTAACCTACATGTTGTAGGTTGTCAGGATTCAAGAAGAAGTGTCCTTGAAGCATTGATCATGTATATTGGTGTACTGAACAATGATCAGACAATGGACTGTCTTCTTTTACATATCATCTGGTCTTCAAATCACCTTGATCGCGTCATTCATTTCTATCTGACATTGTTTTCTCCGATAGTAACTTTTTTTGGTGTTAGTCTGTTGCATACTACTTAAGTGCTATTTTATGAGTAGTATCCACTATATTGGGACAATTACGTCACGTTTTATATATTTACATGAAGAATTATTCTTACAACTGATTTTCTGCTCATCGTTTGGCGTTTACTGTTTCACTTTTTTTAGCCTGATCCATTTTTTCAAAATGTTTATTTAAAACAAAATTTCCTACCGATTGTATTGACTCAGTTATTTGATAATACACCAACAGAAACAGATGAAATGCTTATACGTATGCGTTTATGGCTTATTCTAGCATTGGCTAAAGTAAGTTCACTGTGTTTTAATTTTGGGGTTTGTGTATTGCGTAGTTTATCAACTTTGTATCTGTTAAGTTCGTTACTAGGTACTAACACTTGAAGCTATTACGAGTTCACCTTTATCGTCGATAGAACGCGAACGAGACAATGAACCAGTGTCCAGGTAGGCTACCTTGAATCCCAAGCGGTAAAACAGAAGTCGTGGTAAGCGTAGAAAGTATATTCTACAAACATCCACCTAGTACAATACAATGAAGCACACAACTGTCGTTTATTCATACATCATAGAAACGTCCTTGGGACAGTAACGAAAATAACACACTAAAATACACAGCAGAGCCAATCACAGCCATGGATTTTTACTGGTGGGAAATGAAATCTCACAAGGTCAACTGATCAGTCCATACACTCAAACGTGAAATCCAAAATTAAGGTATTTAACAAGCGAATTCTGGGGATCTAACACCCCACAACAGTATCGCTTTAGTGGCCTGTGATCTGACATTGATTTTGGACAAAAGGTTCAATGTGCTATTTCTGTATATCATGCTTAGGTGAACCTTGTTTTTTTGGTAATAAAATAACCAATACGAATCTAGCTGGACGAGTTTATTTCAGCCGAACGTTTACACAGACAGCGTCTGGAAGGCTAAGCGATGTGAAATGGAGAAAGGGAATCAGCTAACTCCATGCGATGAGGTATGGGTCGGGTAGTAATAGGTTAGGACATATAATTAGCGAAGTAATCAGTGCACATACTCACTCCAGTACAACACAACCGAAATTGTCGGTCACTGACAGCCATGGAACTACATCTCATAACGTTACTCCACTACCCTGTGGATTAGACTTTTGAGTCGAAGGCTCAAGGTGTGTGTTTTTCGTTAAGAAAACCTACTTCAATGGTGTAGGCAACTGGTCAGTATACTATTCCATTCATCAAATCAATCATTCATGTGTGGCATAATTATTTGAGTACAGGTTTTTACTGCGAAGTTTGTATTTTAACGAATTAACGTTGTACTTGTCAATAACATATTTTGCTAACTTTTTGGTCAGTCGAAGTTTCATTTCTTGATTCCACGCACAAATTATTCGTTAGATTAGAATTTAGTCAACAGATTCTTCTACGGTTATATTTTTATTTATATATGAACAACGGTTATGTATTCAAGGACGATTTACTTTGTAACTTCATGTCACCATTCAAATCACTATTTCCCTTATCCCGAAAATTTACTCAATGAAAACAAGTTACTCATAAGTAGTATAATTATATTTAAAAAAAATAAATATCACAACAGTTCATGTACTGTGATTTGATCAGTTGACTAATAGGAAGCGTTTATAGTTAGTGGATTTTCTGTATTTTCTAACTCACTATTAATATGAATGTTATTACATAATAACTGTTGTTATTTAATAATCTTTTATGAATATCTGTTTTTTGTTCACATTTAGTTATGGTGTAAAAACGATGAAGCTCGTTGGTTTGGTATTCGACATAATTTACCAGAAGTTCTATTGGCTTATTTGAATGATATTTCACCTGAAGTAAGTTGTAAGAAAGAGAGATATAGATAGGTGTATCTGATTTAAATTATTTATTACAGAAATCATGAATCCTGAATTTTCGGATTATCATTAGAAACCTGGAACCACATTAGATGGCCATTTAGTCATGGGATGGAACTCATCACCAGAAGTTAAGCGTGTGTGCGCAAGGTTGAAGGTCCTGAGTTCGAGTCCTGTGAGTGGAAGGAGTTGTGGATGCACCCTGGCACTGATGAGTCCCATACCAGGATGAAATGGCCGTCTTTCAGTGCTTTTAGATTTTTGTTGGTGATTTAACAAAACTATTCAGTACTATCATTCAGTCAATCAATAATAGATCTGATCAAGTCAATGTTTAGCCACTCTGATCACATTGCTTCATCATTTGAAATATGCTTGTGCATTTGTGTGCGTGTGTGATGATGGCTATGAAACATGTGATACTTGCAATGTGAAACATTTCAGTTGTATTTGTATGCATGATAACAGTGTGAGATGTGGATGCTTTTCGTAGTGTGTGTCCTATCCACTTCCACCGCTTCTTCCTGATTTCCTCCTCCACTGGAATCTGACTTGTTCTCTCCCACAGTTCGTTGTTACTGATGGTATCTGGCCAACGAATCCGAAGTATTTTGCGTAGACAACTGTTAATAAACACTTGTATCTTGTGTATGATAGCTTTGATAGTTCTCCATGTTTCCACTCCATACAGTAGAACTGTTTTGACATGTGTATTGAAAATTCTGATTTAGGTTTTGGTTGAAAGTTGTTTGGAGTTTCAGATATTTTTCAATTGTAGAAATGCAGCCATTGCTTTTGCCAATCCGCACCCTCACATCTGCATCGGATCCACCTTGATTGTCGATGATGCTGCGAAGATATGTAAAGGTGTTAACGTCCTCCAAGGCATCTCTATCAATAGTGATTTGGTTGGTGCATGTTGTGTTGCATCGGAAAATTTCGCATTTTCCTTTATGTGTGTTGAGACCTACTGCTGCAGAGACTGCTGCTACATTGATCGTCTTCTGTTGCATTTGTTGTTGCGTGTGAGATAGAAGAGCTAGGTCATCTGTGAAGTCCAGATCGTCCAGCTGTGTTATCTCTATCTTTTAAGTTTATTCCACCATATTCTACTTCTTGACTAATATTGTCGAACCCTAAAATTTCCCATTTCTCCTATTACCTTTACTACCTCTACTACTATGGAATTTCAAGTGATAATTACATCTCTGTGCTTATGTGGTATGGCAACTTGAACTGATGTATGTACGTACAAAGTTCTACGTTGCTGTTGATTGCCATACTATATAACCACAAAGCGATGGAATCATCGATATAAATTTCATAACTAATAATGCTAGTAGAAAGCAGTATTACCAGTAATCAAAATAAGATGAAGGTTTGAAGATATGGTTCACTATGTATAATGCAATGAAATGAGGAATTCAAAAGATTAGAAGTTGAGAGCAGCTTAAGAATGGGCGCATCTAGGCATTGACAAACGATTTTGTGCCATGTCATTCAAAAAAAGTCTCTAACCATCGTAGACTTCAACCAGGAAGTTTACACCTACATTGACATGTCTCAGTTCAGTTGTCAGTGACTTCATGAGTTGGTGCAATGTTTTGGTTTGGCCACGATTAGATTTTGTTACATCCTACCCCTACATCAACCAACGTTGGTCGTTGAGGTAGTTGGTGGTTGAATAAACATAGCAAATATCCCAATCATCTCGATTGATAACGATTTGCCATCCTTACTGAGTACTGTTTTTCTAAACACAGCACTGCTTACTCGATAGTCCCTAGATATATGAACAATGCGTCGAAGACCTATCTATCATTAACCTTCAAAATATCCTTCCTTCTTAGTGGCTATTTTTCACAACCGTATATTAAGACCAAATGAATTGCTGCGCAGTACACTCTTGGTTATCAAGATAAATATCTCGCCTACGTTAGTAAGACACAATGCAATCAACACTCATACAACTCCTGTAATATGTGAAACGATCATTTCGAAAAATGAGATATTTTAGCTTTTTGTCAATATGAAACTTGCAACAATCATTTCAGTGTTCAATTTTTGAAATTGTTTGTGCTCATTGTAGTAAACAATAGTTGAAGTGATCTGCAATAGTTGAGTTTGATTTATACCGACAGACAGATAAAACGCAGAACTTCGTATGTAAGTACATCAGTTCAGGTTGCCATGTCCCATCAGCACAGAGATGCAACTGTCAGTTCAAATCCAACAGTGAAAGCGATAATAGAAGTAATAGCAGTAATAGAGAAGATTAGGAAGCGAAGATATGATTCAAAAAGTATAATTCAGTAAGATAAATTTAGAAGGAGAAAGGTAGAGATTATGAGGAATGCAGAAGCTTAGAATTAGAGAGAACACAAAGATTGGATGCACCTGCGCCATTGCAGACGATTGTGAGCCATGTCGTTCAAGGTCTCTAACCATTGGTGAAAATAGTCTCGCGGACCCCAACCAAGTAGCCTACATCTACCAATATGACTCAGTCCACTTGTCAGTGACTTCATGCATTTCTGCCATATTTTAGTTTGGCCGCCCCTAGCTTTCTTTCAATCTACTCCAACACTGCAAAACAGTCGGTGGTTCGGCATACGTAACACATGTCCCAACCACCTCAACTGATGAAGTTTCTATGCTTCATCTATTGATTCGCCATCCCTACCTAGTACTCGTTTCCTAACGACAACATTTTTTTTCACAAACTATGAATGTGGGATTATTTTGACAGGTAGTTTCTTAAAAATAAATTAATCATGAATCAATCATTGTCGGACCATCATTAGAAACATGGAAGCACTGGACAGCCGTTTCATCCTCGGATTGGGACTTGTCGGCAGCGTGCACATCCACTACCAGGACTGTTATGCGGCTGTTTGGAAGCTATTAAACGTGAAACCAAGATTCATGAATTTTCGGGTCTTTCTGTCCTCAATTACGTGTATGCGGTTCCTCTAGCGGCAGTGCATATTATTTCGATTACTAGGCATAATCCTTATGCATGCCGCTGGAATAAAAGCAGCTTATAAGTAAGTACAAACCGATGTATGTAGTTAAACGAGCTGAGGATGTTGAAGTGTTACTGAGGACACTGCACACCTTTACAATTGACCAGCGCACACTGTGTATCGAGATCCGTTTTTAACTGAACAACTAGGCTCAGAGGTTTCATAATATCGAATCATGATTTTGGCTCATGGTTTGTTTTGTTTGTATGTACTACATTGCTTTCCTTGTTACCATCTACTTGGACGTCATTCTCATAAATAATAATTGCATCCCATCCGCCTCACGACTGTTATGTTTGTCACTAGAATATGCTTGAAGCTATTACGAGTTCAGCTTAGTCGATAGAACGTGAACGAGACAATTAACAGCGTCCGGATAGGTTACCTTGAATCCCAAGCTGTAAAACAGAAGGCTTTGTAAGCGTAGAAAGTATATTCTACAAACACCCAGCTAGTACAATACAATCAAGCACACAACTCTCGTTTATTTATATACATCATAGAAATGTCCTTTGGACAGTTACGAAAATAACACACTAAAATACACAGCAGAGCCAATCACAGCCATGGATTTTCCTGTTGGGAAATGAAATCTCAAGGTCAACTGATCAGCCCATGCTGGCAAGCGTGAAATCCAAAATAAGGCATTTATCAAGCGAGTTCTGGGGATCTAACTAACATCCCCAACAAGGACGTAACCACCGTCCAATGGTTCCAACAATCTCCATAACTACTGTATGATTATGTCTTACATGTTAATTATTTAGTCATTTCTCTCCAATTATTTTATTCTATTCAGGTACGAGCAGCTACAGTTTATGCACTTGGTAATTTGATTGAAAATCAAACTACCGACTTGTCGAAACAAAATCATGCTGATCAAGTAAGTTTGATAGTTGTTGTAGTGATTATTTTTGCTTTGGTTTAGTGCTTTCATTTTCCTTATGGACAATGTTATTTTAGTACAAATGATAGTAATAATAATATTACGTAATCTATTCGAAGGGAGACTATCCCTAACTCACTCACGTCTCATATAGTCGAAAAATGAAAATTTCGGAAACGCGAAGAAATCATTGCACGACATGAGACAGAGTGTAAATAATAGAAGTGCAGTAAGCTGGGCTGCCTCTTCTATTCTCCTACGCCATATA
>OX103975.1:3075813-3093549 GCA_944470395.2 Schistosoma turkestanicum
CGGCTGTGGTGCGAGCTACTTATAAGTAGTATATGACGCGAGTGTCAACGTAATGTCTGGCAGCAGAAGAGGATGGGGGAAGATCAAGAAAGGAAGAGTGGGGGGAACACAATGGAATTTGTATGAATCGCATGAATAGTGACAATGGATTGATGTTTTGCAACAGGAACAATCCAGTTCGATATGATGAACTGATATTTTGCAAATGAACGATTTACGATATGGTTTTCCGATGATTTTACTGAGTAACTCTGTAATTTTCGTTAAATACAATCCGGTTGCCCTCACCTGTGTTCTCATTCACTACAAAACCACCCACATTGTTCATCACAACGAACCTTTAGGAAACCTTCAGCTCTATATAGCACAATGTAGCTTATAGTATATACATCGTATGAGACACATCAGATAGTAAGAGATCTAATCCCCAGCCTCAACTTTTATCTCAATAGCAAACTTTTTTTCTCATTTGGCATAACAAACCTGTTTGCTGTTTTTTTTCGTTTTTGTCAATCTGTGTTAGTTATTCACGTGCTGGTTGTATTACGGACATTGAATTTATCAATGCAGACGAAGAGGAAAGTTTGCTGTTGACCGCAACCGATGATGGTTACATTCGTATATGGCGTAATTATACACATCATCTTGGTCAAGATGCGGAGATTTTAACTGCATGGTAAGTAAAGGTTTTATTTATTAGTTGGTCTCTCTGTGTGTGTATGTGTGTTAGTAAACGTTGTAACGGCTTGCTTAAATGATTCCCAGCTTAATTCCTATTGCTTAGTATATTCTCTGACCACACAATACACTGGACAAGTTACAAAAGAATCAAAAAGACGCGGTTGAACAGGAAAAGATTGTATATTCCAAATAGCCAAGGTTAAATAAAAATAAGAAGCCGAAGGCGAAGGCAAAAATAGATACAACGTTTGTCAATTTATAGCATTTACATGAGAAGCTTCTGGATAGTAAGTAATTCACGTGATCGACTGGATTAGATTTAGCCAATCAGCAAGCAGCTAACAGTACGAGAATTTTCTACCCTGTTTCTCCAAGAATCGATCAGGCGCTGATTGGATAGGAAATAATTAGCCAATCAGCGCGCAGCTGACGCAGTCATGCTTTAATTCCATCTATGTCCCACTGACACCTCCCCTTTCAGAAGATTTGTAGGATCTGGTGTTAGAGTCCAACTGCTTTCTTGTTGCGTTGCCACCCGTACATTTACGAGCCGCCTGCTTTGTAGGAGCCATGTCTTTAAACAACCGTCGATCGGACTGCTTCCCCGTCGATAAGTTTTTTTGAGGCTCATGAGCAGTATATGGTATAGGGCGTCTCGGACGTTAAATAGGTTTGACATCTGATTTCACTGGTAGGTGAGCTTACATATTCGTACAGCGGCCAAGGCTATTCTGAAAAACAGAGGCTGACTTCCTCTTCCGTTTATCAAGTAACCTTTCTTCTGTCTTCTTTGTAAGTGTCGGGGTATCCAATGATGAACACGATACGTTGCAGATACTGTTAATGGGTAAATCCATTATTCCCAGTTTTTTCTAGCATATCTAGACCAAGAAGATCAAGGTTTGGCCGTTCTGTCAGATAGCATATTCCTGTACATTTTGTTTCGTTGAAGGAAAATTCACACCAAAATTCTCACCAACCAATTTTAACACACCACCTGAAGCGCTTTTAGCTATTTTCTTAGATGGCTTCATTGGCGGTTTTCCCAGCAAGTGGTTATACGTTTCTCTAGACATTAAGGTGATATCTGATGGGGTGTGTCGATTTGAAAACGAGCTGATGCACCACCGTCCATCTGTATAGTAACATACTTTCTCCGAACGTCATAGTCTGTTTGGAAAACAGCTACCAGAGAAAGTGATTCAGTTAGACTCGGCTAATTTCACCACCACATGTCGAGTACATTTATGCTTCTTCCTGGGCTGAGACGTACGATTCGGTTGACAATGGCCTTCTTCATGTCCACGTCTGTTGCACATCGTGGAAGAACTTTCGAAGTTCTAGGTAAAAGCTATGACCCATGGAATTGAACCGTGTCGAATGTGAACCAGTTGTAACACGGGTAATCAGCAGTTACTGAAGGCGGAGAGGATCTAAAGTCACAACACACAAGTTTAATTTAATGCCTCACACCAAGAGAGAACACGAAGTGGTTGTCATGGCACTCTTTTATTTGAAAATTAAATACGCGAGGTTTGACAGGAATACGATGGGTAGTGTACCAAAGTCTTATGAGTCATCCTGTAAGTTTACAGCACTCAGAGCTTGTTCTTCAGCTTCCAAAGCGTTTGTGTTGTTTGATCGCCCTGAAATAGAAAGAAAACACAGAACGAGTTAGCAACATCATACATAATGATTTTGACTCCGTTACGGGTAATTAGCGGTGCAGTCAGATAAGGGAATGTGAGTAGAGTTATTTGTGGAGAGAAAAGAGGTATGTGTGGGTGTAGGAAGGATTTGATTTTGACTAATTTGGCCTCTCGTGCTGTTACGGATATGAGGGCGGTTGTCACTTCCCGACTGCTCACACCGTGGAAGGTTCTTTCTTGAGGGACCTGAAAAGGAAGGTAGATTAGTGTTGGTCTTGGAGACCTGCGAGCGTGACCTCAGAACCCAAGCGACAACTGCTTGAGGCCGGTCACGCACGGCCGCTTTATGAAAGGTTTTTTGAGGATTAGCTCCGTTCTTAAAGGCCCTTAGTGGGCACCCTTACCACTGGAGATGGAAATCCGTGAGGTAGGGGAGGTGTGACATTTTTAGGGCCGACCTTTTCTCACAATTCCTTTCTTGTGAGAAAGCAGCATCGCTGCAGATGCTGGTTGTCCGAGGGAAACACCTTACTGCTGTCACACCCCTCCATCACAGTCAGCAGTACGACTTCGCCCTCAGACCTTGGGTAGCTGCTTTTAGTCTCATCGTTCTCCAATCGACCTGTCTAGCATGGTAGGACCTGCAGGAACATATGTTGCAGCCAATATAGCTCGATTGGGTCATCACGATAGGGGAGCCCGACCACCACGTCAAGGTAGCAGCTACGGTCGGGACTCCGTTACACAGTCACCCGATGAAGATAATATATTCGATAGTCACACAACATCATAGATTGATTGAAATTAGTCATTTACAACACCATCGAACTGCGACTCAGCGATCAAGATGTTAAACGTTTGTATATGTGAGCACGAAGTTCCTGAATTCTATTCTTGTTTTTAAGATCGTAAATGTGCAACCGGACTTCCCGATTGCTTCAGGTTTAGTCAATTCATGATTTAATTCATTTTCATTGACTATTTTTTCTATGACAACAATCCTGATGATTAATTATGTAAATATTTCGTTTCTTTCCGTTCCTCTCTCTCTTCTCGCCGCCTTCTCAACACACACCAACACATACACTTGCAAACATACCTATACCGTACACGCACATATTATCTATCCACCTTTAAAAGGAATGGAATAACAGATTTATATCAAACCGACTATCCAATCGGTGTTGTAGTTCACTGGAGTCAACAAGCCAATCAATTAATTGTCTCCGGGGATACACGTATTATACGTTTGTGGGATTGTTACAGTGAATCAAAACTACGTGATATTAATACAGGTTGTGATGTATCAGTGACATGTTTAACACAAAGTATTGACCATCATTTTGTAGCGGCTGGATTCAATGATGGTGGAATACGTGTATGGGATGTACGTATTCCCGCATCGTCAGTCTCATCATCGTCGAGTCATATGAATTTTACCGGCAGTTGTAGTAGTAGTAGTAGTGGTATTGCAAGTGGCGCTAGTAGTGTTAGTAATAATGATAAGTAAGTTATTTTTACATGTTATTTTAATAATAATTATGACTATTATTATTATTATTATTATTATTGTTGTTGGAGACCTTGAAGTAGTCGAGTGTGTTGACCGTTTCACTCACTTATCTTGAGATGTCTCATCAGTGCTGATGATGGCCTTGATGACTGATGAAATCTCAGCATGGATATAGAAGGCTCGATTAGTTTTTGCCAATCTGGGTCATTTGTGGCGTAGGCGAGATATTTGTTTGCTGACTAAAGGACGAGTGTACTGTGCAGCAATTCGCTCTGTCCTACTATATATGGATACGAAACATGGCCTGTAAGAGTTGAAGATATTCGTAGGTTGCTTGTTTTCGATCATAGGTGTCTTCGAAGCATTGCTCGTATATCCTGGGACAAACGAGTAAGCAATGCTGTTGTTAGGAAACGGGTGCTAGATAAGGATGGCAGATCAATAGATGAAGTATTGAAACTTTATCAGTTGAGGTGGTTTGGACATGTGTTACGAATGCCTAACCATCGACTGTCTTAACGAGCTTTGTTTTGTAGTGTAGGAGTAGGTTAGAAGAAAATTAGGGGCAGCCGAACCAAAACATGGCAGAAATCTATGAAGTCACTGACGAATGGACTTAGCCATGTCGGTAGGTGTCGACTACCTGGTTGGGGTCCGCGAGACGATAATAATCGATGGTTAGAGACCTTGAATGACATGGCTCAATGCCGTTTGCAATGGCGCCAGTGCATTCATTCATTGTGTTCTATGAAATTCTAACGTTCTGAATTTCTCATCACCTCTATCTTTCTTTCTAAATGTATCTCACTGATTTATACATCTCGAATCATATCTTCGAACTGTACTCTTCTCCATTACTGTTAATACTTCTACTTTCGCTACCTGAACGTATGTACTGATGTACGAATTTCCACGTTGTAACTGATTGACTGACTGACTTTGAAAACAGGTTCTGACTCCTTAGAAGAAGAATGTATATTTGAAGTGATACAGACTTCTTGCTCGAATACTATTGCAACAACTACTAGTAGTAGTATTCGTAGTCAAGTCAGAAAATGCTTTGAAAACATAGTTCCAGATGTTCAATACAGGTTTCCATCCATTAGATGTACACGTTTTGAAGGTATTTAAGGGTGTTTATTTAAGATAACACATATTTATCGTCTGACTTATCAAGAATTAATCTTCTACTAAGTGGTGATTAACTGATTGAGTCAGCTACGACGTAGAACTCCGTACGTACGTACGTACGTACATTCACCGGTTCAAGTTGCCTTACCACATTAACACAGAGAGATCGAATTGTCAATTCAAATTCCATAGTAGTAGAGGTAGTAACAGTATTAACGGTAAGCGAAACGATTAGTGATCGAATATCCACTACTCGTACTGACCATGTTTCACACTCATATAGTAGGATGGAGCAAACCGCTGCGGAGTAGACTAGTCCTTCAAGTGTGCAGATGGCTTTCATCATGATGCGTCATCACTCTTCTGAATGCCCGACCGAAGCTGCTACCTTGACGTGGTGGTCGGGCTTGCCTATCGTGATGACCCAACCGAGCTATACTGGCTGGAACATATGTTCCTGCAGGTCCTACCATGCCAGGCAGGTCGATTGGAGAACGATGAGACTAAAAGCAGCTACCCAAGGTCTGAGGGCGAAGTCGTACTGCTGACTGCAGAGGGGTGTGACAGCAGTAAGGTGTTTCCCTCGGACAACCAGCATCTGCAGCGATGCTGCCTTCTCAGAAGGAAGGAAGGGTTAGAAAAAGTCGACCCTAAAAATGTCACACCTCCCCTACCTCACGGATTTCCGTCTCCTCGGGTAAGGGTGCCCACTAAGGGCCTTTAAGAACGGAGCTAATCCTCAAACAACGTCTCATAAAAAGGCCGTGCGTGACCGGCCTCAAGCAGTTGTCCCTTGGACTCTGCGGTCACGCACCAACACTAACCCATCCTCCTTTTCAGGTTCGTCAAGAAACAACCTTCCACGGTGTGGGCAGCCGGGAAGTGATAACCGCCCTCATACCCGCAACAGCACACGAGACAAAATTGTTCAAAATCAAATCCTTCCTACATTCCCTAATACCTCTCTTATCTCCACAACTAACTCTTCTCACATTCATTTATTACAGTGCACAGCTAATGCAAACGATGCGAGTTTGCGAAACGTCGTTCCTGGTCTCCTTAAACCCCGTTCCAAACTACATGTTGGAGCATTCAATGTACGGACATTGTGTCAAATAGGGCAACAGGCGTCATTAGCTAGGACTTTAGAATCTCGTTCCATCGATGTGTGCTGCGTCTCGGAAACGCGCATACAGGATCCGAGTAGCATCACTCATTTGACCTCACCATGTCAAGACAAAGAAGCAGCTCGATTTACCCTTCGTGTATCCGGTAGCCCTGATGCTGCTTCTAGGGGCCTCGCCGGTGTAGGTATAACATTGAGTCGTAGGGCAGAACAATCTCTCCTTGACTGGATCCCTGTATATAGTCGATTGTGCGCCGTCCGACTGAACGGGACAGTAAGGACTCGGAAAGATAGGGACACTCGCCGTTGCCTCTTCGTCATATCAGCCTACGCACCCACTGACTGCAGTTCAGACTAGGTTAAAGATGAGTTTTACAGAAAGCTTTCGGACCTCCTCCAAAAAGCTAGGCGCTCTGATATAGTTATAATGGCTGGTGACTTCAATGCACAAGTAGGTAGACTAAGTGAAAATGAAAGACACCTAGGTGGATGTTACTGTCTCGCGGCTGAAAGAACAGACAATGGCGATCGTCTGTTGCAACTGTGCTCAGATAACCAACTATTTCTAGCAAACACTAATTTTAAGCATAAGGAAAAACACCTTTTGACCTGGCGACCCCCGAAGTCGTCTCAACGTTGGACACAACTAGATCATATCGCCATCAGCCACCGATGGAGGGGTTCGATAGAGGACTGTCGCTCGTTCTGGGGCACATGTTTAGATTCAGATCATGCCCTAGTGCGAGCACGTATTTGTTTGAGGCTTGCTGGACGTAGGAAAGACACCGTAAGGAAGCCTCTTAGGGCTTTACTTGATGATAATCAAGCTAAGAAAATATTTCAGGAGGAACTAGAAAAACAGTTGGGCGATCATGCAAGTGATTCCCATCCGGAGTCAGGTTGGAATGATATAAAGAAGGCTGTGGAAACAGCAGTGATATCTGCTAGCAAGGTAAACCATAAGGCTAGGATGAAGCAGTGGATTTCAGTCGCATCCACCGAACTGATGGATGCACGAAAACGCATCCCACCTGACTCTGAACATAATGAAGAGCGTACTCAACTTAGGCGCAGACTTATAAAAAGCCTACGTAACGACCGTGAACAGTGGTGGGTGGCGAAAGCAAAAGCGATGGAAAAGGCAGCGGCGATAGGCAACACTAGACAACTTTTCCGCCTTATCAAAGAAACCGGTATTAGGAACCCGAATGTGAGTGAGACTATCTCGGAAAAGGATGGTCTTATTATCCATTCTCAATCTAGGAGGCTGGACCGATGGGCAGAACACTTTAGGGTTCAGTTCAACTGGCCTTCAGCCACTCTTCAGTTACCCACGATCTCCAGTCATCCTGAATGGCAAATCGATTTAAGTCCTCCCAGTTTACATGAAGTTGAGAAAGCTATAGGAAATCTAAGGAGAGGTAGAGCGGCAGGTCCCGATAGGCTTACCCCTGAGATGTTTAAGGATGGTGGTCCAGTTTTAACGGTTAGACTGACCGAGATCCTAGGTAGAATCTGGGAAATGGACGTAATCCCATCTGACTGGTCTCAGTCGCTAATTGTCCCAATCTACAAGAAAGGACAGAAGTCCTCTTGTGACAATCACAGGGGAATAAGTTTAACTAATATAGTTTCTAAATTGTTAGCCTCGATTATACTTAGACGTCTAACTAGAGCTCGCAAAGAGCAGACTCGAGAAAACCTGGCTGGTTTTCGACCTGGACGTGGTTGTATAGACCACATCTTCACACTACGACAGGTCCTGGAACACAGACACACATTTAGACGTCCGACAATAGTCGTGTTCCTGGACCTTAAGGCGGCATTCGACTCAGTGGATCGTGAGGTTCTGTGGCAGTGTCTGTCATTGAAAGGTGTACCAAAGAAGTACATTAACCTTATACAAGCACTCTACTCGAACACCACTGGTCGGGTGAGAGCATATGGCGAACTGTCATCTGAATTCTCTACATCAAGTGGTGTCCGTCAGGGCTGCCCACTCTCTCCATTCTTGTTCAACTTTGTCGTAGACATCCTCTTAGAGTTAACATTAAGCTCGTCAGATTTTTCAGGGGTTCACCTTCTACCAGGAAAGTCGCTTACTGATCTAGAATATGCCGATGACATAGTTCTATTCGGTGAAGACGCTGACAAAATGCAGAGTCTTCTGACTACCATAAGCAACAATGCGAGCATGTTCGGGATGCGGTTTTCCCCCTCGAAATGCAAAATGTTGCTTCAAGACTGGGTTTCATCGGCACCTGAACTAGTGATAGGGAGTGAAGTAGTCGAGCGTGTAGATCACTTCACTTATCTGGGGAGTCTCATCAGTGCTGACGGCCTGGTGACTGACGAAATCTCAGCTCGGATACAGAAAGCTCGATTGGCTTTTGCCAACCTGCGTCACTTATGGCGTAGGCGTGATATCCGTTCGCTAACCAAAGGGCGGGTGTACTGCGCAGCAGTTCGTTCCGTCAGTCAGTCAGTCAGATGCAACGTAGAACTTTGTACATAAGTACATCAGTTCATGTTGCCATACCACATCAGCACAGAGAAGTAATCGTCAATTCAAATCCAATAGTAGAAGAGGTAGTAAGGGAATTAGAAATAATCGGAGAGGTTAGGATTAGAAGATACTATTCAAGAAGTATGATTCAGTGAGAAAAGTTTAGAGAGTCGAAACTAGAGATGTTGAAGAATCCAGAAGATTAGCATTTGAGAGAACACAGAGAATAAATGCACTGGCGCCATTGCGAACGATTTTGAGCCGTGTCATTCAAGGTCTCTAACCATCGATTATTATCATCTCGCGGACCCCAACCAGGTAGTCGACAATTACCGACATGGCTCAGTCCACTAGTCAATGACTTCATGGATTTCTGCCATGTTTTGGTCTGGCCGCCCCTAGCTTTCTTCCAACCTATTCCTACACTACAAAACAAAGCTCTTCGAGGCAGTCTGTGGTTGGGCATACGCAACACATGTCCCAACCACCTCAACTGGTGAAGTTTCAATACTTCATCGATTGATCTGCCATTCTTACCTAGCACCCGATTCCTAATAACAGCGTTGCTCACTCGGGTGTCCCACGATATACGAGCAATGCTTCGAAGACACCTATGATCGAGAACCAGTAACCTACGAATATCTTCTACTCTCACTGGCCATGTTTCACAGCCATAAAGTAAGACGGAGCGAACTACTGAGCAGTACACTCGTCCTTTAGTCAGCAAACGGATGTCTCGCCTACGCCATAAGTGACGCAGGTTGGCAAAAGCCAATCGAGCCTTCTGTATCCGTGCCGAGATTTCGTCAGTCACCAGGCCATCGGCACTGATGAGACTCCCAAGATAAGTGAAGCGGTCTACACGTTCAACCACTTCACTCCCTATCACTAGTTCAGGTGCCAATGCAACCCAGTCTTGAAGCAACATTTTGCATTTCGAGGGGGAAAACCGCATCCCGAACATGCTTGCATTGTTGCTTAGGGTAGTCACAAGACTCTGCATTTTGTCAGCGTCTTCACCAAGTAGGACTATGTCATCGGCATATTCTAAGTCAATAAGCGAGCCACCTGGAAGAAGGTCTACTCCTGAAAATTCAGACGAGGATAATGTTATGTCTAGGAGCATGTCTATGATAAAATTAAACAAGAATGGAGAAAGTGGACATCCCTGACGGACACCACTTGATGTAGAGAATTCCGGTGACAGTTCGCCATAAGCCCTCACTCGACCAGTGGTGTTCGAGTAAAGAGCTTGTATAAGGTTAATGTACTTCTGTGGTACACCTTTCAATGACAGACACTGCCACAGAACCTCACGGTCAACAGAGTCAAATGCCGCCTTAAGGTCTAGGAAAACAACTATTGTAGGACGCCTAAATGTGTGTCTATGTTCCAGGACCTGTCTGAGTGTGAAGACGTGGTCTATACAGCCACGTCCAGGTCGAAAACCAGCCTGGTTTTCTCGAGTCTGCTCTTCACGAGCTTTCGTTAAGCGTCGAAGTATTATTGAGGCCAATATTTTAGATACTATATTAGTTAGACTTATTCCTCTGTGATTGTCACAAGAAGACTTTTGTCCTTTCTTATAGATTGGGACAATCAAGGATTGCGACCAGTCGGATGGGATTACGTCCAGTTCCCAGATTTTACCTAAGATCTCAGTCAATCTAGCTGCTAAAACTGGACCACCATCCTTAAATATCTCAGGGGTCAGTCTATCAGGACCTGCGGCTCGTCCTCGTTTCAGATTTCCTAACGCTTTCTCAACGTCATAAAGACTAGGGGGACTTACGTCGATTTGCCATTCAGGATGACTGGAGATCGTGGGTAACTGAAGAGTGGCTCGTGGCCAGTTGAACTGATCCCTAAAGTGTTCTGCCCATCGATCCAGCCTCCTGGATTGAGAATGGATAATAAGACCATCCTTTTCCGAGATAGTCTCACTCACATTCGGGTTCTTAATACCGGTTTCTTTGATAAGGCGGAAAAGTTGTCTAGTGTTGCCTATCGCCGCTGCCTTTTCCATCGCTTTTGCTTTCGCCACCCACCACTGTTCGCGATCGTTACGCAGACTTTTTATAAGTCTGCGCCTAAGCTGACTACGCTCTTCATCATGCTCAGAGTCAGGTGGGATGCGTTTCCGAGCATCCATCAGTTCGGTGGATGCGACTGAAATCCACGGCTTCATCCTAGCCTCATGGTTTACCTTCCTAGCAGATATCACTGCTGTTTCCACAGCCTTTTTGATATCATACCAACCTGCTTCTGGATGGGAATCGCTTGCATGGTTGCTTAACTCTCTTTCTAGTTGCTCCTGAAATATTTTCTTGGTTTGATTATCATTAAGTAAAACCCTAAGAGGCTTTCTTACGGTGTCTTTCCTACGTCCAGTAAGCCTTAAACAGATACGAGCTCGCACTAGAGCATGATCTGAATCCAAACATGTGCTCCAGAACGAGCGACAGTCTTCTATCGAACCCCTCCATCGGTGGCTGATGGCGATGTGATCTAGTTGAGTCCAACGTTGAGACGACTTTGGAGGTCGCCAGGTCAACAGATGCTTTTCCTTATGCCTAAAGTTGGTGTTCGCTAAGAATAGGCGGTTATCTGAGCACAGTTGCAACAGACGGTCACCATTGTCTGTTCTCTCAGTCGCTACACCATAACATCCACCTAGATGTCTTTCCTTTTCACCTAGTCTACCTACTTGAGCATTAAAGTCACCAGCCATTATTACTATATCAGAGCGCCTAGCTTTTTGGAGGAGGTCCGAAAGCTTTCTGTAAAACTCATCTTTAACCTCGTCTGCACTGCAGTCAGTGGGGGCATAGGCAGATATGACGAAGAGGCAACGGCGAGTGTCCCTATCCTTACGAGTCCTTACTGTCCCGTTTAGTCGGACAGCGCACAAACGACTATCTACTGGGATCCAGTCTAGGATAGATAATTCTGCCCTAGGACTCAACGCTATGCCTACACCAGCAAGACCCCTGGAAGCAGCATCAGGGCTACCGGATACCCGAAGAGTAAATCGAGCTGCTTCTTCGTTTTGACAAGGTGGAATCAGGTTAATGACTTTACTAGGATCCTGTATGCGCGTTTCCGAGACGCAGCATACATCGATGGCACGAGTTTCTAAAGTCCTAGCTAATGATGCCTGTTGCCCTATTTGACACAATGTCCGTACATTAAAAGCTCCAATATGTAGTCTAGAACGGGGTTTCAAGAGACCAGGAATGACGTTTCGTGATCTCGCTTCGTCTGCATTAGCGGTGCAGTGAGAAAAGGGAGTGTGAGTAGAGTTAGTTGTAGAGATAAAAGAGACATTAGGGGGTGTAGGAAGGATTTGATTTTGACCAATTTGGTCTCGCGTGCTGTTATGGGTATGAGGGCGGTTGTCACTTCCCGGTTGCCCACACCGTGGAAGGTTGTTTCTCGAGGGACCTGAAAAGGAAGATGGATTAGTGTTGGTGCGTGACCGCAGAGCCCAAGGGACAACTGCTTGAGGCCGGTCACGCACGGCCTTTTTATGAAAGGTATTTTGAGAATTAGCTCCGTTCTTAAAGGCCCTTAGTGGGCACCCTTACCCAAGGAGACGGAAATCCGTGAGTTAGGGGGAGTGTGACATTTTTAGGGCCGACCTTTTCTAACCCTTCCTTCCTTGTGAGAAGGCAGCATCGCTGCAGATGCTGGTTGTCCGAGGGAAACACCTTACTGCTGTCACACCCCTCTGCAGTCAGCAGTACGACTTCGCCCTCAGACCTTGGGTAGCTGCTTTTAGTCTCATCGTTCTCCAATCGACCAGCCTGGCATGGTAGGACCTGCAGGAACATATGTTCCAGCCAGTATAGCTCGGTTGGGTCATCACGATAGGCAAGCCCGACCACCACGTCAAGGTAGCAGCTTCGGTCGGGAGTTCGTTCCGTTCCGTTCTCTTATATGGCTGTGAAACATGGCCGTTAAGAGTAGAAGATGTTCGTAGGTTACTAGTATTCGATCATAGATGTTTAAGAAGCATTGCTCGTATATCGTGGGACAGCCGAGTAAGCAATGCTGTCGTTAGGAAACGAGTACTAGGTAAGAATGGCAGATCAATCGATGAAGTGGTGAAACTTCATCAGTTGAGGTGGTTGGGACATGTGTTACGTATGCCTAACCAGCGACTGCCTCGACGAGTTATGTTTTGTGGTGTAGGAGTAGGTTGGAAGAAAGCTAGGGGCGGCCAAACCAAAACATGGCAGAAATCCATGAAGTCCCTGACAAATGGACTGAGTCATGTTGGTAGATGTAGACTACCTGGTTGGGGTCCGCGAGACGAAAGTCATCAATGGTTAGAGACCTTGAACGACATGGCTCAAAATCGTTTGCAATGGCGCAGGTGCATCCACTCTTTGAGCTCTCTCAAATCCTAATCTTCTGGATTCGTCAGCACTTCTAGCTTTGTCTTTCTAACCTTATCTCACTGAATTATATTTTTTTGAATAATATCTTAAACCCTAGTCTTCTTTATTATAACATTAATACCTCTACCATCTTTATCACTATGGGATTTGATTTGACATTTGCGTCTCTGTGCTAATAATGTGGTATGGCAACATGAACTTATGTACATACGTACGAAGTTCTACGTTGCAACTGACTGACTGACTCTTCTGAATGAATACCTTCCAACTGTTAGGCCAGATTTTAAAAGATTTGAATTATTTTTTCTAGTTAGTTTGTTTTTCCAGCAAGTTAATTTTATACGAAATGAAGTTACTAAACAACGTCATGCTCCCAACCCTCATCTTTTATGTGCTTGAGACCGGCAGTGACCCCTAAGGGGCTCCCACTGCAGTTAAAACTTGAGGTTGACTGACTTTTCATCAAAAAACACTTTGAAAGTTTTTTCAACCTCATGTCTTTTAGTCATGAATCAAACTTAGAACCTTGAATTTAAGTCATTTTTTTATACATTCAATGTGTGAGCTATGTTCTGTAGTGTAGGAGTAGGTTGAAAGAAAGCTAAGGGCGGCCAAACCAAAACATGGCAGAAATCTATGAAGTCACTGACAAGTGGATTGAGTCATGTTGGTAGGTGTCGACTACCTACTTGGTTAGGGTCCACGAGATGATAATAATCGATGGTTAGAGACGCTGAATGACATGGCTCAGAACCGTTTGCAATGGCGCCAGTGCATTCATTCATTGTGTTCTATGAAATTCTAACCTTCTGAATTTCTCATCACTTCTATCTTTCTCTCTTTCTAAATTTATCTCACTGAATTATAATTCTCGAATCATATCTTCGCTCCCTAATATTCTCCATTACTGCTAATACTTCTATTATTGCTATCACTCTTGGATTTGAACTGACAGTTGCGTCTCTGTGCTGATGTGGTATGGCAACCTGAAATGATGTACTCACGTACAAAGTTCTGCGTTGTATTTGTCTGTCTATCGCAGGTCTCTAAGACCAACACTAATCTACCTTCCTTTTCATGTTAGAGACCCTGAATGACATAGCTCAAAATCGTTCGCAATGGCGCCAGTGCATTTATTCTTTGTGTTCTCTCAAATCCTAATCTTCTGGATTCTTCAACGCCTCTAATTTTGACTTTATAAACTTACCTCACTAAATCATACTTCTTGAATAATATGTTCTAATTCTAACCTCTCCGATTACTTCTAATACATTTACTACCTCTTCTACTATTGGATTTGAATTGACAATTACATTTCTGTGTGCTGATGTGGTATGGCAATTTGAACTGTTGTATACTTACGTGCAAAGTTCTACGTTGCTGTTGATGATGATGATGATCATTTAAATGTATCGTTTTGTTCTGTTTTGTTTCAGTCTCATATTTAATAGTCAAGCAGATACTGGTAGAATTTATAAAATTGCATTCTCATCTACAACTAATCGGTTATATGCTATCGGTGCAATGGGTGGTATTGGTGCATGGCATTTATCTTATCCTACAGCGGAAACGAATTCAATCAATACGACTGGTAGTGGTGCCACTGCTCTTCAAACCGCTGGTTCCAATCATCCACGTCGTTATATATCTACCGTAGTGAAATCATCTATGAACAGCATGGTTCATAATCATCAAGGTGTTGCGGCAACTCGACGATTTCGTCGATTACCTTGTCCACCACGTTTATCAACATTACCAGCGAATTCATTAGTGAATTGTGCTGATTTAATGGTAAGTTTTTTTTTCCTATTTGACTTTGAGGATTCCTTGTGTGTGTGTGTGAGAGAGAGAGAGACCTCTTCCTTACTTTATGATGTAGTTTGGTGATTGCTGCAATGTGTATCCTATCCGTCTCTCTAAAGCCTAAGGTGATGGCGAAGGCGAAGGTGAAAATAGATACAACGTTAGTTTCTTTATAGCACAGTTACATGAGAAGCTGCTGGATAGTAGTAATTCACGTGATCGACTGGATTAGATTTAGCCAATCCGAGTGCAGCTAACAGTACGAGAATTTTTGGGCAGATTTTTGGAGGTTTTTGCGTTTTTACACATTTGCAATCGTCAATCAATCATTGTTAGACAGAGCATCATTAGAAACCTGAAATCACTGGACGGCTGTTTCGTCCCGGTATGGGACTCATCAGCAGTGCGCATCCAAGACTCATGCACCTCGCAGGATTCGAACCCGGGACCTTCAGTATTGTACGCGAACGCCTAACTATCGGACCACTGGGCCGGCTTCCAACGGTGTTAATGTCTAACTATGATTGATCTACGGATTTTGAGCGACCTCACCCACTTGTCTTTGGTAGTTACTGCCTACACTCGACAGGGTTGAACTCATCCATTGTTCACGTCTTCTCAACTAGAACTCCGAGAATTTCCTCACGAAGCTAGTCACTACTAGTGAGCATTTTTACGATATTTTGTGGCAGAGTTTTGGAGGTTTTTGCGTCTTTACACATTTAAAATCATCAATCACTCATTGTTAGACAAAGCACCATTAGAAACCTGGAAGCACCGGACGAGAATTTTCTATCCTGTTCTCCAAGAATCCATCAGGCGCTGATTGGATAGGAAATAATTAGCCAATCAGCGCGGAGCTGACGCAGTCATGCTTTTATTCCATCTATGTCCCACTAACAGGTTTTACCTTTCCTATGATAGGTTGTTGTTACTGATTGAATTTAAGCTAACGGATCCGAAGTCAAACAATCTATTCATTTTGTGTACGAGCTGGGATACTTTCCGAGTGCCCAAACCGAAGCAGATGGGGACTACATACTGGATTCTTTGACCCAAAAGTCTAATCCACTAGTCAGTATAGTTACATGAGGAAATGCAATCTGATAGTTGGCGGTAACCAAGAATAAAGTGGGGCACATATGTATATGTCTGTACCCACTAACTTCGTTTAAGCGCCGGTCGCATTCTGTTTGTTCTTCTCGATTTCGTAAACAACACCTTGGTCACGGCAAGGCAGCAAGCAGGACTTTCTTGACTTGAAAGCACTTTGTGAGGGAGATTGGCCTTGCCCCCCACTCTCGGCCATATCAGGATAATTAGGGGCATCATTCTCCCGTCGATTCCCATCCCAGATTTTATAGCGAGGTAATTTACCTAAACACATCGATACTGATCATTCAAACACATGGGAAATTTCCTGATACACTCTAAGAAGAATCCATAGAGTTTGAATGAAATACAAATTTTGAATATCTGTGTAAGTTGCTTTTAGATCGTGAACCGATCATTTCTGGACACTATCATTGGAAACCTTGAACTACTGGTTAGGAATTTAAGTATTCTCTCTCGGGACCTAAAATCCTTTGTTCGATTACTGCTTGTATGGTGCTGATGAATGAGTACTGCTGAAGAGTTTCCATACTAGAAAGAAACAGCTGTCCAGTGCTTCCAAGTTTCCTGATTTCAATGGCACTTGGAATAGTTTGTGTCAGTGAACTGTCAGTTTCTATTTACTTTCAAAATATTATTCAAACTTGTGTTTGTCAATTGTGTTGTCAATCTACAGAGTTCATATTGTTTTTGCCCGAACTTTGCTGCTACCTTCTCGTGGTGGTCGGTCTTGCTTATCGTGATGACCCAACCGAGGTATATTGACTGGAACATATGCTCCTTCAGGTCCTACCATGCCAGACAGATCGATTGGAGAACGATGAGACTAAAAGCAGCTGCCCAAGGTCTGAAAGTAAAGTCGTACTACTGACTGTAGAGTGGCGTGAAACCATTAAGATGTTTCCATCGGATAACCAGCATCTGCAGCAATGCTGCCTTTTCACAAAGAAGGAAGTGGTAAGAAAAGGTTGACTCTAAAACTGTCTCACCTCACCTTACCTCACGGATTTCCATCTCCGGGGGTAAGAGCTTTTAAACAAGAACCGGAGCTAACACTTTAAATACTGCCCATAAAAAGGCCGTGCGTGATCGGCTCTGTGATCACGCTCCCAGGTGGTTAAGACCAACACAAACCTACTTTTCTTTTCAGGCTCTTCAACATATTGTTTTTACTCCAAATACACACACTTTAAACTTCATCTACTTTTCATTTGAATTCATCCACCAGAAAATGCACTAACCCCCCCTATCAAAACTTAACTTCATACAATCTCTATTCATGCTTCAGTTTATTGTTTAAAATGATGATATTCATTATTGAGTTATGCCGATTGGGATGTTTTACATTGTGAATCATGAATCAATCATTGTTAGACAACCAATAGAAACCTGGAAACACTGTAGCATGGCCTTATCATCCTAGTATGAGACTCTTCAGTGGTGTGCTTCCACGACTTTCGCTTGCCGGGGAGTTTGACCTAACAATCATCGATCTCCATAACTCTATAATGAATACCATACAATGTATTCACTAGTGAATAACCGTGACCAGTAAAGTTCATCTGTGCCAAGTGTAGCCCCATGACTACTGATGACCAATCGATAAGGTTGCGCAAATCCTTGAATTGATCAAAAATTCAACATTAACACTAGTGGATGCTAGCTCAGTAGTTTAGAAATTAAGCGTGTTCACATGCGCAAAACCGAAGCTTCTGCATTCCATTCCTACATGCATTGGTTGTAGGTGCTCGCACTGCTGATAAGTCTCATACTAAGACGAAACATCTGTCCACTGCTTCCAGATTTCTGTT
>OX103975.1:3093636-3115041 GCA_944470395.2 Schistosoma turkestanicum
AACAATAATAATCATGTCAGTAATAATAATTTTAGTCGTGAACAATTTGGCACACCGATTTGTTGTGCTTTTCATCCAAATGAGGTTTGTATTCAATTTTATTGGTTCATTGATTTGTTCTCTTTCGATTACATGTTCAATGTTTTTGGTTTATTTAAATGCGTTTCATAATGTGATTGAGTACATGATGATCATTTTTGAGTGTAGTGATTAGTGTGTGTGTGAGATCGAGGTCACTTTACGGAATAGTTACATCATCATCATAGAAAATAGTGTAGTTTAGTTTAGCTACAATGTCGAACTTTGTAGGTCGTAGGTACAACATACCAAAGTTCAAGTTGTCATAACATATTACTACACTGGTCAGTTAGTCAGTTACAACGTAGAATTTCGTACGCACGTAAATCAGTTCAGATTGCCATACAATGGATGAGTTCAACCCTGTTGGGTGTTGTAGGCAGTAACTACCAAAGACAAATGGGTGACGTGGCACAAAATCCGTAGATCAATCAGAGTTAGACATTGACACCGTTGGATTCCGGCTCAGTGGTCCGATAGTTAGAGGTTCGCGCACAATACCGAAGGTCCCGGGTTCGAATCCTGCGAGGTGATGCAGAAGTCGTAAATGCGCACTGCCACTGATGAGTTGTCCCATACACCAGGACGAAATGGCCATCTTCCAGGTTTCTTCTAATGGTGCTCTGTCTAACAATGATTGATTGATCGATGATTTCAAAAATGTGTTGAATAACACAAAACCTCCCAAAGCTCTGCCTAAAAATAACTTGAGTTATGTTTTAGAATCGCAACAGAGTTTTCTGGATGTACACTACACAGAATTCAATAAACTGTCGTGCTCAATGTGTATTCTTTTATTTTTCCCTATCTATCTATTCTCTAGCCACTGATTGCAACCGGTTTTCATGATCAAACTGTTGTCCTATTGAATGTTCACAATAAATCTGTCAACTACAAAGAAACATGAATGACTATCAATGGATTGATGAAACGAACTTTTTTTACCTCTGATAGATACATGATTATCTCTCTCGCTCAGTGTGTGTGTTTACGTGACTCTGTACTATTACTATTACTACTACTACTACTACCGGTCAATGACTACTATCGTTGATTTACCGGTCAATCTACTTACCATATGTATGATCAGTCAATATTCTCTGTTTTTTTCTGATATTCAATCGGTGCTCTTTTGTGCGTTTCATTTTTAATTTTTGGTATATATATTGATATTATTGTTGATTTTAACAACAACATTGTCATTCGATTAGCTCGTCATCATCATCATCAGCATCTCAGTGAAAAATTGCTCTTCTAACATGATCAAATGTGAGTTGTATCGTAGCGCATTCAATGTTCAATGTGTACTGTGTGCGCGTGTGTTTGTATGTGTGTACAGTATAGATATATATATATATATTCACATCAAACTGATCCGGTTTTTTTTTAATTCACGGAGAGAGAGCGGAGTGATTTTTCCCTGTTTTTTTTTCCAACCCAAGACAAAAACTTTTATTTATTATTCTCTGCATGTACAGAAACAAAATGTGATCTTATTTATTTCAAAATTGTAATCTCATTTCGCACCTTTTCTCTTACCTGTCTGCTGTGTCTCCTCATTTGACTTTATTGTGTGTGTTGTGGTTGGAGTGTGTGTGCCAGTCAGTCGGGTGTGTGTGTTTTGGTTGGTTGGTTGGTTGAGATTGCTGGTACTCAGTAAAAATAAAAAAAATCACCTTATTTTTTTTTAAGATTTTGTTTCCGAAATTCCGCAGTCCATACAAAAAGATCGACGACTTATTGAAGAAAGCAACGTTGTGCATCGTCAGGACTCTTCATGATCATTTTGTCTTTGTGTGTGATGTGAAATCATCATCATCATTGGTGTTTTTGGTGTATGACGAAAAGGCACACACACACACACACAGAGATGCACGCTTGTTACATACATCGAACTGTTGTCTGTGTAAATCTCGCATTTGTGCTACGGTAGTAATGAGAAGCTAAACACAGATTTTTGTGTGATGAGTTTATTTTATGCGATGGTTTGAAAACAGATAGAGATGAAAAATTGAGAAGTGTAACGAATTGGAAAAGTCATGTCCTCCAACTCTTATTGGTGAAATATGACTCACTATTTACAGTCCTATGGTAGCTAGTAACACACACACGCTAAGTGTTTCTTTATGATCGTTTAGCCCAAAGTACATCTGCTTGCTTGGAACCAGACTTCTTTTTAAAGCCCCCTAGTTGAATCCTCTGTAGCCACCAACCTGGTCTCATCTCTGGACGTTCACTTTTCATCTCATCAACTTCCTAAAAAACATTGGTCTCACAAAAATGTAGTGAGTAGGACTTCATGGACAATGGTTGTCTATGTATGGGAATATGATAATATTCTTGAGAGGAATAGTGAACCATTTGCACTCGAACATGTTCCAGGGTATTTCGGGGGTTAATTTCTTGTGACCTAATTCTTACCGTCAACAAAATATGTTTATTGAATTACAGATTTTCTCCAATATAGAACATAATCTTTCTAACACAGCTATTACTTGAGATTGTTTTATTACGGTTTGGAAGAGAACAAGTCCTAGTGATCACTGAATCGTAATCAATGTCATATTTATGAGTACTTACGTGCTTAGTCGAATTCTATTTCATCAGGAAAATAGGTAATTCAATGTACTGTAATAAGGTGAGACGTTAGTAAAATCAATTTAGTTTGCAGTAAACCTTAGATCTGGGTTTACAGCTCGTTAGCACAGTAACAATACAGTACTAGTGTAGTGTATACTACTTGCAATATAGCTTATAAGTAGTATGCAGCGGCTTTTCTCTCAGAAGTTACTAACCAACAGTAGAGTATCGGGCCTAGATGTATGCCGCAAGAATAAATCGCAAATTTCATAATGTCCATCACACACACCATATAACTCAATCGAAATTAAGAATACCTTTCGAGTTTTTAAAAATTAGATTCCATACAAACGATTTGTGGAAGTACTTTGGTAAGGTGCATGGAAAGTTCGTGATCATTTAGTTTAAAGTAAAACGATAACATCAAACATATGAAGTGCCTAATTCCATACATATATATATATATATATATATATATATATATATATATCAACAGTTGACATAACATGTCAATTATTCATTTTCTGTTTCAAACCAATTTGTTTGTAGTAGGATCACAAGGAACTCAATAGGTTGTAGGTTTTCTGAATGATAAGTAGGTGAAACGAGATGAAGTCTGATATGTTCGTCACTAGGTACGCTTGAAGCTATGACGAGTTTACCTTAGTAGATAAACGCGAACGAGACAATGAACCAGCGTCTAGATAGGCTACCTTGAATACCGAGCTGAAGATAGAAGGCTTGGTAAGCGTAGAAAGTATATTGTACAAACACACAGCAATCACACAATACAATCAAGCACACAAATCTCGTTTTTTTTATACATCATAGAAACGTCCTTGGGACAGTTACGAAAATAGCACACTAAAATACACAGCTATGAATTTTCTTGGTAGGAAATGAAATTTCAAGGTCAACTGATCAGCCCATGCTCGCAAACGTGAAATCCAAAATAAGACATTTATCAAGCGAGTTCTGGAGATCTAATATCGAAATGCTGAAATATAGAATGAGTTTCATACATGACTTATCTTTATAGTGATGTAATAAGAAAGATGTGTCTTCTCCGTTGACCTCAACTTCATCACTCCTTAGAGAAAATGTATTGATGAAGAATTAGTAGGCAACAATGAATTTCATATCAAACTATGCAAAGTATTCAGAAATAACCCAGTAGACTAGACAAATACTTGTTAAAAGTAATAGAGGGTTGGGTAGCTAGTGATATTTCTATAAAATTAATGTCGAAAAACTGTTGATATTCCAGGGTAGATAATTCTAAGTTGTGAGATCACTAAAATCGGACAGGTTCCATGAGTTCTACAATGATTTACACTTAACTCATACTGTATCATTGTAAATTGACAGTATATGGCTTCCAAAGCACATAAACATCTCAACGATTACTCATCCTCTTCCCCATACAATACTATATTTCCGTCACTGACAACGAATATCTTGACACTTGAATGAACTGTTCTTCCACCGATTCGATTCTCTAAGCAGTATCAAAGAGCACTGAAATCATAGATATATATTCACTTAGATGGTTAAAATTCAATTTAATCTCTTACAGAATTAAGTTATTTGTAAAACTCAATCATTTCTGTCTAGTTTATGCTCTTGCGAGTTAATATCGATCCTCAGTGATGAGCATAGTAGATGTAGCAAAAAGAATGACTAGTTCGCTGTGACCCAACTCACGTTTCATTGGTCTTCTTTCACTGCCAGATTCAAGCACTTGCTTAACACTGAACTCATCGATAATATACTTTCATTCTGTTTAATATTTCAGAGAACTAACTCTTCCTGGAGCCGCTGCGTGGCTACAGCCACTCCAGAGCTAGGATAAAGCAGGAAGATTGGGCGTGGCGTTGGCGACCTAATCCCTCAGAACTATAACTCGCTAAAAACGATGCTAACCAGTCAAACTAATTCACACTCTACCCTGGAAGGTAAAAAGTCTGCATTTGAAGAAGAGTTATGACATCATGAGGCAAACACCCTTTATAACAGACAAGCAGAGCAAACATTCATTTAGGTGCATCGAATGTTCGCACAATATTATACTATGTAGGTAGATAGAACCAAACCACCATCAAAACATCTTGCAAGTTGATTCACTCATGAATATTGAATTCAAATTTTAGCGCCAAAATCAATTGGGAAATCTATTGACTAATCTATGTGATGAGTTTTAAGTTAAGATTAATAAACATTTTTCAAAAATTTTATATACTATTATCAGATAATAATAGTAGTAGTGTAGTGAACGAGAACCCAGGTGAGGGCAACCGAATTGTAATTAAACGAAATTACAGAGTTACTCAGTAAAATCATCGGAACACCATATTGCGTAAATCGTTTATTTGCAAAATATCAGTTCATCATATCGAACTGGACTGTTCCTGTTGCAAAACATCAATCCATTGTCACTATTCATGCGTTTCATACAAATTCCATTGTGTTCCCCTCACTCTTCCTTTCTTGATCTTCCCCCATCGTCTTCTGCTGCCAGACATTACGTTGACACTCACGTCATATACTACTTACAAGTATTGACATTTGAAGTTAGTGTTTAAACAGGTATATTTGAAAGGTTATTTGAATGCTCATTTTACTAGAAAAAATATTTCCGTTTTCAGTATGTACACTAGTTTGTAGTTATTAAAGTCATGAACTCGCGGTTGTAACTAAAATAGTCATTAAAATTCACAGACTACTGAGTAAAAGTTCCGTTTGGGAATATTGCTCAGTATTTCATATTCATAATCCTATTTTGGATCGATCTTAGATGGTTCTCAGAGTTATTAGTCCACAAAATGAACTACTGACATAACTATCAAGCAGCATTAAACTCAGAATTTTCAATACGAATGCCAAAAAAGGACTACTGTATGGGGCAGAAACTTGGACAACCACAAGGATCATCATCCAGAAGATACAGGTGTTTATCTGCACCTGTTATCTGCGCAAAATACTCCGAATCCGCCGACCAGGCAAAATCAGAAACAACCAACTGTAGGAGAGAACAAATCGGATTCTAGCGGAGGAAGAAATCAGAAAGCTCCGGAATCGTATAGGACACACATTGAGGAAAACGCCCTCATAAGACAAGCTGTCACCTGGAATCCTCAAGGCCAACGGTAAAGAGGAAAGCCAAGCAACACATACACTGGGAAATAAAGACGGACATGAAAAAACTGAACAACCATTGGACAGAGCTGGAAAACAAGGCTCAAGACAGAGTACGCTAGATAATGCCGGTCATCGGCCTATGCTCTACTGGGGGTAACAGGAGTGTGTAAACAAATGAGTAAAATAAACTACCGACTCAACAATCTATGTTAGCCTCAAAATATACAAGTCTTTTAAGAATTATATTAGTATAACACATATATATGTATTAAGAAAGTGCTGAACACTTCCACTGTAGTGAACGAGAACACAGGTGGGTCAACCGAATTGTATTCAATGAAAATTACAGAGTTCCTCAGTAAAATCGGAAAACCATATCGTGAATCGTGAATTTGCAAAATATCAGTTCATCATATCGAACTGGACTGTTCCTGTTGCCGAAACATCAATCCATTGTCTGACTTTTCACTGTTCATGCGTTTCGTACAAATTCCATTGTGTTCCCCCCCACTCTTCCTTTCTTGATCTTCCCCCATCCTCTTCTGCTGCCAGACATTACGTTGACACTCATGTCATACACTACTTATAAGTAGCTCACACCACAGTAGTAATAATCGTAGTAAAACGTTTCAGTCAACTCATAAAAGATGAACGATAGTACTATCCACTTGTACTTTTGCCTATTATTATATGTAGTGACGTAATCTCTATTTTATTTCATTGTGATTATTGACTCACAAATCGCCTTGATTGGTTTTAACATTTTCATATAACTATTCATGTATATTAGAGCGTAAAGCCTGATGACGATCTAATCGAAAACAACAGTATTATTCGCTTATATGTGTTGTTCAAATTCATTGGGTCACATTTGATACCCTTCGTCATATGTCCTAAAACGATGAATTATAATTGATTGATCGACCAAGAAATGACCTCTAAGTGGATGAACTTTTATTGTATTTCATCCACACTAATGCCTTTTCTCGCTTCATATAAGTCAGTTTTCTATGAATTAAGCGTATATATCACACACTCACACAGAGACAAACATTCAACTCTCCAACATCATGCATCATCAATAAACACAAAAAAGGTTACAAAAAAATGTTCATTCACCAATATCGATTTTACCATGTTAGTAAGAAGACATATACACAATAAAACAAGAACAAATAAGGCTTGACTCTCTCCTTTTCTATTACAGACTTAGAAATGAATTCATGTTAATACTATGTAGATTATATATGAAAAACTAATATGAATCATGAAAGTGTTTTAACGTTGTTTTAATTCGTTGGCAAAAATCAATAATTCATTTGAATGTCCGATATTTCATTGGTGTTGTCAGCACTGTTGTTGTAGGTTTCGGTGGTGGCTTTTTATTAATCAACCGTAAACGATATTGACGATAATCTTCTTGGGCTTGTTTACGTAAACTCACTATTGGTACAGTATATTTCGGTCGACTCCATGGAGAAAAATCAACTGGTCTTATATTATTTGGAGTCATATTATCAGTCCATAAATTTTCATTACAATTACATTTTAATTCAATTGGTACCAGTAGTGTACTGAATGGATGAATGAGATTACGTCGATTATCATTGTTATGATGTATTGGACATGTATTCCATAATGATTTAGTATATGCATTCTGTTTAGCATAATATTGTTTTAATTGATGTATATGTTGAAATTTTTCTGCATCGATTTCATTCATCTGGTGGTAATGTTGAAATTGTAAACGTTTTATTGGTAAATTCAATTGTTTCAATCGTTCACATTCATAAACATACCAACGATTCATGTTGAATAGAGTTGGTTTTGTAGAATTTTCAATCATATCATTAAATGACATGAATTAATGATTGAAATTAGGATCCAATCTGAAATTTTCTGGTTTTTTTTCGCGAACAAATCTAATCTTCCGCGTTATTGGGTTTTAAACAAAACAATAGCAGAGCAGCACTCCAATGGCTGCTGACCTTGAAACACAATGAGAAAACCCACCAATCAAATGATGAGGTAAGTGAATACACACAGAAAAAAAAAATTGAAACTTTATAGCATTGATTGTGAAACAGAAAAAAAATTAAACAAAGAATATAATCATTTGACTTTGATCATTATTTAATTAATTATCTATCTATCTATCCATAGGAAGAAGGAACAATGGAATTGAACACATTGAACAGAAATCAATTTTTTCGCATTTGAGTTGGGTGTTTTTTGTTTCAAACAAAATAATAAAGTACAAACTTAAAATAATATGATCACATGAAAGAGAAAATAAATGTAGTTGATGTCTATTCTATTATGTTCTGACTAATAATTGATGATTGTTTAAGGAAAAAGATTAGAATGTGTAGTATTCACACTTATTTTCGTTTGTTGTTCATTGAAACATTGAATATATCTGTCTCACGGTTACCGGTTTTCCAGTTTGTTACTGAAAATGATCTCATTACTTGATGATTAGTTGATATCTGTATGAAACCCTGATATGAAGAAATCAGAGTAGTCAACTACTATGCAGTGTGTAAAAAAAAACGCAAAACCTCCAAAAAACTGTGCCCCAATATATCGTAACAGTGCTCACTAGTGATGACTAGCTTCGTGAGGAAATTCTCGGAGTTCTAGTTGAGAAGACGTGACCAATGGATGAGTTCAACCCTGTCGGGTGTAGGCAGTAACTACCAAAGACAAATGGGTGAGGTCGCGCAAAATCCCTAGATCAATCAGAGTTAGACATTAACACCGTTGGATGCCGGCCCAGTGGTCCGATGGTAAGGCGTTCGCCTACAATGCCGAAGGTCCCGGGTTCGGATCCTTCGAGGAGCAGGAGTCGTGGATGCGCACTGCTGAGGAGTCCCATACTAGGACGAAACGGCCGTCCAGTGCTTCTTGCAGGTTTCTAATGGTGGTCTAACAATGATGATTGATTAATGATTTCAAATGTGTAAAAAAAACGCAGTTGAGTTTGTTTCAACGTAAAACCAATATTACAAACCTAGAAGCACTGAAATAGCGTTAAGTACTAGTTTGGGACTTATTAGTATTGTGCATCTATCACTCACTGCATTCGTGGGACTCGAACCTAAGGGACTTCTTCTTCGAGTGTCAATGCCTAGCCTCTAGACTAACCTGATACTTGACAACTCGGTGCTAACTAACAAGTTTTAGAGTGATTTGAGTGGGATACAATTTTTTGTCAATCGTAAGTTTGATTTAAGTATGTAAAATCAGTACTTAACCATATTCATATAAAGAATCTTCATTTTCGGCTTGGACTGTCAGTGTGAGATCACTGATATTAAAAGTGGCTATTTATCTGTTTCGAATAAATCTCTCAATAATTCCTTGCAAAAAATTTCAATGTCTGGAAACAAATTGCTGAAAGTACTTCGAGTGACCAGCATGATTTAGAAAAAGTTTCTGGACATCTTCGGAAAACGTGGGATAAATATTTCATCATTTGAACGAAGTGAATCAGGTTTGTTACTCACTTAAAAATTACAATTCAGAAACATTGAAAGCTAACCATTATCTTTAATCCTTATTTGTTTCTCAAACTAATCTTGTAAGAGAAAAGCTTCTCCCAATTCGTACTTGTCAGTCATGTTTAATTCTCTGTTTTAAAATAGTTTAAGCATTAAAAAGCCAAATGTGTAGGGTTTTCAAGTACAAAACATTATCGAATCACATCCGAATTACACTTACCTCATAGTAGTTCAATGTTCAAAATTAATTTTTTTGACTAAACATCATGATGTTTGAACGAAGTGACTGATTCGAAATTTACGTGCAAACGATATATTCATAAAACAATCATTTCAGTTGATTTATTTTTCGCAACAAAAAGAATAAATTGGAAATTGAATACATTTTCACAATGTCTTCTTGTTTCGTTATCAGTCAGTTCGATGTCGAGGAATAATTGTTTTTTTTAAAAAAAAAAGATTACAACTCCTCCAAAATAATCAATACTGTAATTGATCTAACTGTTATGATGTGATATATAATGAGCCAATCAGAATTGATCAAATGAATTTCGGTCATTTGATATGACCATGAGAAAATGTCCTTAGGGAATGATGAATATTGGTCATTGGTCAACAAATGACTTTCTTTTCTAACGTGATAAAATAGAGATGTATATATGGACTTTATGTTTCCAGAGTAGAAGATATTCGTCGGTTAATGGCTTTCGATCATCAGTGTCTTCGAAGCATTGCTCGTATATCCTGGGACACCCGAATGAGCAACGCTGTTATTAGGAAACGGGTACTAGGTAAGAATGGCAGATCAATAGATGAAGTGGTGAAACTTCATCAGTTGAGGTGGTTGGGACATGTGCTGCGTATGCCTAACCACCGACTACCTCGTCGAGCTATGTTTTGTAGTGTTGGGATAGGTTGGAAGAAAGTTAGGGGCGGCCAGACCAAAACATGGCACAAATCCATTAAGTCATTGATAAGTGGACTGAGTCATGTTGGTAGTTGTCGACTACCTGGTTGGGGTCCGTGAGATGATAATAATGGATGGTTAGATACCCTGAATGACATGGCTCAAAACCGTTTGCAATGGCGCAGGTGCATTTATTCTTTGTGTTCTCTCAAATCCTAATCTTCTGGATTCTTCAACACCTCTAGTTTTGACTTTCGAAACTTTTCTCACTGAATCTTATTTCTTGAATAATATCTTCTAATCCTAACCTCTTCGATTACTTCTAATACCCTTACTACCTCTTCTACTATTGGATTTGAATTGACAATTACATCTCTCTGTGCTGATGTGGTATGGCAACATGAACTGATGTACTTAAGTACGAAGTTCTACGTTGCATCTGACTGACTGACTGAGAATTACTTTCGTGTTCTTGTAGTCAGTTTGTGAGGATTAGAGACATCGTATATCATATGAATATTACAAATCGTGAAAAACAGTTTTGAGTGAATACTCACCAATGCATTGACAAGATATTCTTGAAATCCCTAGTTCATTCAATCACTGATGATATCCTCTAACCATAAGAATTAACAGTCATGTATCCTTGTTTTGAATGAATAAACCAATTGATAAATACACATGGAAAATTTTCTCCAGTTTATCGGTAAATATAGAATGACTTTTTGAGATTTTTTCTTGACATCGACTGGATTATGAAAACGTCGACATCTGGAGGGAAGCACGGTATCAACTGGACAGTTAGGACGCAGCTGGACGATCTGGACTTCGCAGATGATGTAGCTCTTCTATCGCACACGCAACAACAAATGCAAGAGAAGACGACCAGTGTAGCAGCAGCCTCTGCAGCAGTAGGTCTCAACATACATAAAGGAAAAAGCAAAATTCTCCGATGCAACACAACATGCACCAACCAAATCATTCTTAATGGAGATGTCTTGAAGGACGTTAACACCTTTACATATTTGAGCAACATCATCGACAATCGAGGTGGATCGGATGCAGATGTGAGGATGCGAATCGGCAAAGCAGCGGCTGCGTTTCTACAGTTGAAAAATATCTGGAACTCCAAACAACTTTCAACCAAAACCGAAATCAGCATTTTCAATAGAAATATCAAGACAGTTCTACTGTATGGAGCGGAAACTTGGAGAACTACGAAAGCCATCATCCAGAAGATACAAGTATTTATTAACAGTTGTCTACGCAAAATACTTCGTATTCGTTGGCCAGACACCATCAGCACCAACCTACTGTGGGAGAGAACAAACCAGATTTGAGTGGAGGAGGAAATGAGGAAGAAGCGGTGGAAGTGGATAGGACACACACTACGAAAATCACCTAACTGCATCACGAGACAAACCCTCACATGGAACCCTCAAGGCAAAAGGAAAAGAGGAAGGCCAAAGAATACATTACGTCGAGAAATAGAGAAAGATATGAGAGGAATGAACAAACATTGGACAGAACTTGAGAGGGAAGCCCAGGACAGAGTTGGTTGGAGAAAATTGGTGAGCGGCCTATGCTCCATTGGGGGTAACAGGCGTAAGTAAGTAAGTGAGTTCTTGAGAAGATCATTTGCGGAGCTATTGTAATGAATATATATTGAGAAGGAATTGAGATATTATACTCTTATAACTGGATCTCTGTCAATAGAAACACAAACAATGAATCTGTATCTTTCATTTCAAAAATGAAATAAAATTTCCATGTAAAATTTGACAGAAGTAGTAACGATTTCTAGGAAAACAGTACAGTTAGTGTCCGAAAATAATCACTGACAAAAACTGTAAGTTAATATGGCGGCTAGTCGATGTGAATAGTTTTTCAGAGATATCGATGATGAATATAATTGGCTGGTCAACTCAAACAATGATCGGAATGTTTATTTTAAAAGTTGTATATAAGAATAATGTTTAGTGATTTTTGGAATGATTAAGTGGGTGAGCTTAGACCAGAATCCCTGCGGAGGAATTACATCAAGAAGCAGCGCTAGAGGTGGAGGACACGACACACATGGTGAAAATCTCTTAACTGTGTCAAAACAAGACGAGCTCTATCTTAGAATTTTCAAAAAAAAAAAGAGGAAAAGAGGTAGATCAAGGAATAAATACACTACGATGACAATCAGAAACAGACATGAAAAAAAGGGAATAGCGATTGGGTAGAAAGGAAGGCTCAAGACAGAGTAAGCTAGATAATTATGGTCGGCACCCTATGCTCCATTAAGGGTAACAAGTGTAAGTAAGAAAGTAAGTAGGCAAAGAGGAAATGACCACATGATTTCGAAATAATCAGTCAATAGAGATCTCATGTGAACTGAATGTATTTCTCACTAGAAGTAATGTACTATATTGACTTCATATATGATTATTAATTTGTATAGTAATTTACTGATATACTTGAAACTATTACGAGTTCACCTTAGTCGGTAAATAAATGATCCAGTGACACGATAGGCTATTCTGATTCGATTGTTCCCTGCCCAGCTAACGATATCAAAAAGTCTTGATATGACATAGAAAGTGTATTCTACAAGCACCATGAAAATATGAGGTATTCATGTACAAAAATTGAGTTTTAATTGTACATGATAGAAACGTCCTTGGGAAAGTCACAAAAACAGCATACTGAAATAACAAGTCAGCCAATGACAGTCAAGGATTTTCCGAGTGGGAAATGTAATGTCAAGGTCAACTGATCAGCCCATTAATAAAATCCAAAATTAGCACATTTAACAAGTGAGTTCTGGGGATCTAACGTCCTGAACATTTACTCACTTTCATAATTTATTCCTAAATTCTCATAACTATGAAGAATCGGCAAGAAAATTCATTGTCCCCATATATTTCTTCATAAATACAATTTTCTACAAGGATTGATGACTATAAAATCATAAGAGCAGAAACATCTTTGTCACTATATCGATAGGAAAACATCGATTGTGAAGCTTATTCTCTGTTTCAGCATTTCGACTTCTTTATCTCACCATTTATTGACTAATGGATTATAATTCATCGTTTTAGGACATCTTATGATAGTTATCAAATGTGACCGAATTGAATTTGATCATATCTGATTGAAGCACTCTATTCGATAAACATCTCAGTTCTATCGTACATCTTTAATGAGTTGACTAAGAATTTTTAATGCTACTACTACTACTACTACTACTACTACTACTACTACTACTACTACTACTACTACTACTACTGTGGTGTGTGCTACTTATACGAACGATATAAGTAGTATAAGAAGGAACGTGAAAGAAGAAGTCGCACGGTCAGAAGAGGAAAACGGAAAGCAAATGGAGTACCAACAGGAAGGAAAGGAAGCAACAACAGGAATGGAAGAAGGATGGAGTATTGGAAGTCACGACTCAAAGGTGGTGTGCAAACAGAGTATTCAATGTAATGTTTTCTTTTTTAACTGACTCGCAAGATTCGAACCCAGGACCTTCGGTCTTGGGTGCGAACGCCTAAACACTAGATCATTGAGCCGGCATCCAAAGGTGTTAATGTCTAACTCTGATCAATCTAGAGATTTTGTGCCACCTCAGCCATATGTCTTTGGTAGTTACTGCCTACTCCCGACAGAGTTGAACTTCACTGGTCACGTCTTCCTACTAGTGTTCCGAGAAGTTCCTCACGAAGCTAGTCACTAGTAAGTCATTGATGCTCATCGCTGATGAGTCACATGCCTGAACAAAACGGCTGTCCAGTACTTCCAGATTTCTTATGGTGGTCTAACGATGACTGACTGATGATTTCAATGTGTAAAGACACTAATCTCCATAAATCTAATTGAAAAAATAAATAATTTAGAAAATGTTTAATCGTAACTGAAAACTCATCACACAGATCTTCCAATTGGTTTCTGCGCTAAACTGTGAATTCAATATTCATCATAGTATAAATCTAGATAGTTTAAAGTTGAACGACATGTTGACATTCTTGATGCTGTTGTAATATAAGCAAACAGACTTGTCATTTACGTATTTTATTTGTACAGATAGTGTAAATCCATTTTAATGATGGTTTAATTCTATCTACATACTATAATATTGTGCGAACATTCCATGTACCTAAATAAATATTTGCTCTGCTCGTCAGAAGGGGCGTTGGCCTCATAACGTCATAACTCTTCTTCAAATGCAGACTTTTTACCTCCGAGGGTAGAGTGTGAATTAGATTTTCTGGTTAGCATCGTTTTTAGCAAGTTATAGTTCTGAGGGATTAGGTCGCCAATGCCACGCCCAATCTTCCTCCTTTAAACAGGCTCGGGAGCGGAGGTAGCCACGCAGCGGCTCCAGAAAGAGTTAGTTCTCTGAAATATTAAGAGAATGAAAATATATTATCGATGAGTTCAGTGTAACGTAACTCCTTGTATCTAAAGGTGAAAGAAGACCAATGAAACGTGATTCGGGTTTCAGCGAACTAGTCATTCTTTTTGCTACATCCACTGTGCTCGTCAGTGAGGATAACTATTATTACCGAGCAAGAGCATAGACTAGACAGAAATGATTGAGTTTTACAAACAACTTAATTCTGTAAGAGATCAAATCGAATTTAAAACATCTAAGTGAATATATATCTGTGATTTCAGTGCTGTTTAATACCTAAGTGGTGGAAAATTCAGTTCATTCAAAGGTCATGATATTCGTTGTCAATGATAAAAGTATAGTTCATAATAGGAATGAGGATGAGTTATCGTTGAGATGGTTGTGTGTTTTGTAAGCCACATACTGTCAATTTACAATGATACTGTACAAGTTAAGTGTAAATCATTGTAGAACTTATGGAACCTGTCCGATTTTAGTGATTTCACAACATATAATTATCTACCCTGGAATATCAACAGTTTGTCGACATTAATTTTATAGAAATATCACTAGCTACCTAACCCTCTATTACTTTTACCAAGTATGTGTCTAGTCTACTGGGTTATTTCTGAATACTTTGCATAGTTTGATATGAAATTCATTGTTGCCTACAAATTCCTCATCAATACATTTTCTCGAAGGAGTGATGAAGTTGAGGTCATCAGAGAAGACACATCTCTCTCTCATCACATCACTATGAATAAGTCATGTGTGAAACTTATTCTGTATTTCAGAATTCCAACTTCATCTCGTTTCACCTACGAATCATTCAGAAAACCTCCAACCCAGTGATTTCTTTTTGATCCTACTACAGACAAATTATCTTGACGTGCTATGTCAACTGTTGGTAGATGGAATTAGGCACTTCATATGTTTGCTGTTAATTATTAACTCTGAAATGAATGTTCGGAAACTTTCCAGGTACTATACAGTAGTATTCCTATCACACATTCCTGGTAATGACAGAGAACTGGATGAAAGCTTCGAACTAACCTAAAAGAATATCTAGTCATTTCTTAGGAATTTTTTGAAATGACTAGACTAGACTAACTGATGAGTTATTTTAAAGAAAACTATGATATTAGGAAGTATAAACAGAGTTTACATAGTTTCCTATTGTGCTAATAGATGAAAATTAACAGTGCTCAAGAATCCATGTAATGACTGAAACAGATTTTAATGCGTTGATAGATTTCAGGGTTTACGGTTCAGAGTTTCTCTTTAAACGAAACGATTTCACTCACAAAAGTTCTAATGCACTTTAGCCATGTTTATTCACAATTTTATTTAAAAATCAATTGTGTACTATTTTGAATCCAGTCAGATGGTTCATAAATTACAGAGGTATTTGATTGACTTAAGATTCACTTCAAGAAATATTCTTTCAGGTTTAGATTTACACTTGGCATCACCACTTTTGATGTAAACGACAACTTATTGAAATCATGAATCGATCACTGTTAGATCACCATTAGTAAACCTGGAAGCACTGGACAGCCGTTTTATCCTGGTGTATGGGACTTATCAGCAATGCGCATCCACAATTTCTGCTTCTTGCGGGATTCGAACCCATGACCTTCGGGTTTCGTTTTCAATAAGTAACTCAACAATCTCCACAAACTCGTAATGACAAGGATTATTATTTAGTAATGATAAAGTAATTTTCCCCAAATTATTTTCAACTTTCCAATTACTATTTAAAGGTTTGTCTTCAGATTTTAATTGGAAATCTGTACTTGTCTGTTTGGATTTACCGTGGTTGGTTTTGATTGTTTTGACGATTCAAGCGCTCTGATAGGATCTTCTCCTTAAGACAGTGTGATATTCCCAGGAATATATATATTCACTGTTAGGGAAGTCTTACGCATTGCCTTATGAGAATAGTGGTGTTTTCGACAGAATCAGGGGTACAAGAAACGAATATTCGTCACTCAAAATGGGTTGTTAGTCAAGGAGGATCGACCATAGATGAGTAGGAAAACCCTGATCAAAAACCGATGTTCTAAATGAACTCCACTATACTGAAGAAACAAATGGTTAATGAACTTTTATCTTTCACTGGATGATATCATGAAACTGTCTCTTCCGACGTTAATCTTCTGTCGTATGAATTAGATCTGTAGATCAAAGTCTGGTTTTCTGATTCTCTGTAAAGGCCACCCTACTTCCGTTTGGAAACCCTGGTGGTATCGCAGTCAGAGTTGGTGTTCACTCTGTGATTGGATTCAGTAGATAATGCAACGTCGTTTGAAACGAAAAATACTGAGTTCCAGTCCTGGAGTGAAATTCAACTTTGAGATAGATGAACATCTAGCTTATGCTGAGTGACAAAAGTGACGAAACGAACTAGTCACATTGCTTACCACTTATTTTGATTTGGCAAATAAATCATATTATCACTTCGCCTGTTAACCCTCAATAGAGAATAATCTGACGACCAGTTTTCTCCAACCTAATCTGTCCTGTGCCTCCTTTTCCTGTTCTGTTTAATCCTTCTGTCCATTCTTCTCATGTTTGTCTCCATTTCTCAGAGTGATATGTTCCTTAGCCTTGCTCTTTACCTTTGAATTTGACGGTTCCAAGTGAGGGCTTTTCTCGTGACTATGTTGAGTGCTTTCCTCAAAGCGTGTCCTATCCAGCTCCAACTTGTTGGGGATGTTAGATCCCCAAAATTCGCTTGATAATGCCGTATTTTGGTTTTCACGTTTCGCCAGCAGGGGCTGATCAAATGACCTTGAGATTTCAATTCCCACCAGCAAAATCAATGGCTGTGATTGGCTGCAGTGTATTTTAGTATGCTATTTTCTTAACTGTCTCAAGGACGTTGTTATGTTGTATAAATAAACGAGAGTTGTATGCTTGATTGTACTGGGATTGCTGGGTGTTTGTAGAATATACTTTCTACGCCTACAAAGTCTTCTATTTCGATTCTGGGATTCAAGGTAGCCTTCCTGGAAGCTGGTAAAAGTCTCGTTCGCGTTTATCGACTAAGGTAAACTCGTAATAGCCTCAAGCATCCTAAGTGACGAACATATCAGTGGCGACGGGGCTCACAATTCACAATGTCAATTAATCTTGAACAGTTAGAATCTTTACTGGAACGTCAAGGTAAACGATATGAACAGTTCCAGGAACGTATGTTGGAGCTGTTAATGAAACAAATGAATTTGAATCACAGAGGTTTTGCCGATGATTCATATAATCCGCATACAGACTCGATAGTTAATTCCATTCATGAATTTCATTTTGATGGCCTTGCTGGTGTGACTTTCGAGTCTTGGTTTAAGAAGTATGAGGATTTGTTCAAGGTCGACCTCAACAATCTTGATGACGCCACCAAAGTCAGAATCCTTTTGAGAAAGCTCGGCACAATCGAACACGAACGTTATAGTAATTTCATCCTCCCAAAGAACCCACGAGATTTCTCTTTTGATGCTACAATTGATACGCTGTCGCAAATCTTCTCTGAACAGTCATCTCTCTTTAATATTCGTTATCAATGCCTCAAAATAATCAAGTCAAATGAAGATGACTGGGTAAAGCATGCTGGCTTAGTAAATCGTGAATGCGAACGATTTAAATTATCATCAATGACGGAAGATCAGTTTAAGTGCCTTGTGTTTGTGTGCAGCTTACAATCTCCCGACGATGCTGATATAAGAACCAGAATTCTAAGTAAAATTGAACAGTGCCCAAACATCTCGCTTCAAGAAATAACTGCAGAGTGCCAGAGATTAGTAAACTTGAAGCATGATACCTCCATGGTCGAAAACAAGGGCCTCTCATCATACGTGCATTCCATTAGTGAAAAGAAAAATTCCAATTCGGCCCAAAAACCCAAAATGAATCCACCTTCTGCTTGCTGGCACTGCGGTTCATGGCACTATGTACGGAACTGCCCATTTAGGCAGCATAGATGCAGGAAGTGTAAAGTCATCGGTCATAAAGATGGCTTTTGCCTACAGAAAAAGCCAAAGCGATCCAGAAGTGCTAAGAAGCCTGTTCCTAGATCCAGTACCAATGCATTGAGCCTAATATCTTCCTGCCAAAGTTCATCACCAGGTGAGAGGAAATTTATTACTCTTAATATTAACGGTTATTTGTGTAGAATGCAAATAGATACTGCATCTGATGTCACTATCCTCTCACGCAAAAATTGGACCAAATTGGGCAGACCAAGCCTGCAGCACACAACACAAAAGCCTCGTACAGCATGTGGTAATTATCTTCGTCTGTTAGCACAATTGGAATGTAAAGTTGCTTTCCGAGATTCGTCGTTTACTGGGGTATGCTATATAACGCCAGCTGATCTAAATTTACTTGGTTTAGATTGGTTCGACCAGCTAAAATTGGCTGATGTCCCGCTAAATACCATATGCAACCTGGTATCACAACGACATGACCCAGTAGCGTATACGAAGAAGCTGATGACAGAGTTTTCAACCATGTTTGAACCTGGATTAGGTCGGTGCACTGCTATGAAAGCAACACTTCGGTTGAAACATGGGGCTAAGCCTGCTTTTCGTCCAAAGAGACCTGTACCGTATGCTACATTAGCAACAGTAGATGAAGAGCTGGATCGCCTTCAACGACAAGGAGTTATTACTCCCGTTTCTTACTCCAGCTGGGCAGCACCTATAGTCGTTATCAAGAAGGCCAACGGCACGATACGTATATGTGCTGACTTCTCTACAGGTCTCAACGCAGCTCTAGAACAGCATCATTATCCTCTGCTAGTCCCAGCAGATCTGTTCACTATGCTGAATGGGGGAAAGTTCTTCGCAAAGCTTGACCTAGCTGATGCTTATTTGCAAGTGGAAGTCGATGAAGCATCTAAAGAGCTCCTTACTATCAACACTCATCGTGGTTTGTTCCAGTATAACCGTCTACCTTTTGGAGTTAAGACTACCCCATCTATCTTCCAACAACTAATGGATACTATCCTGTCAGATATCTCAGGGGTTGCAGCTTATCTCGATGATATCTTGATTGTTGCGAAGACGTTAGAACAGCTACGGGAACGCACGACATTGGTACTACAACGCATCAGTGACAATGGTTTCCGGTTACGCCCAGAAAAATGCCAGTTTCTATTGCAGTCGGTAAAGTATTTGGGATTCATCTTTGATGCCGACGGTCGCAGACCGGATCCTGAAAACATCCGAGCTATCAAACTGATGCCCACTCCCACTAATGTTTCCGAATTACGATCTTTTCTCGGTTTGATCAGTTATTATTCAGCTTTTGTTCCCTCGATGCATGATATTCGCGCTCCATTGAATTGTCTACTGCAGAAGCATAGCACATGGAACTGGACTAAAGAGTGTGACGCGGCTTTTGGTAAACTGAAGTCTATAATTAGCTCGGAATTGTTATTAACACACTACGATCCATCCATGCCGATCATCGTAGCAGCAGACGCTTCAACATATGGCCTAGGTGCTGTTATTTCACATCAATTTCCAGACGCGTCAGAAAAAGCCGTTATGCATGCATCCCGTACACTGACCCCAGCAGAAAAGAAGTATAGCCAGATAGAGAAAGAAGCTCTTGCCCTTGTGTTTGCTGTTCGCCGTTTCCATAAGTTTCTGTACGGTCGGAGATTCACGCTCCTCACAGATCACAAGCCTCTGTTAGCAATATTTGGTTCAAAGTCCGGCATTCCAGCCCATTCTGCAAATCGTCTTCAGCGATGGGCCTTGGTACTTTTGGGGTATGATTTCGAAATCCAATATCGACGTACTCTACAATTCGGTCAAGCAGACGCCTTGTCACGACTCATTAATGATCAAGTGGCGGCTGAGGAAAACATGGTGATCGCATCTCTGTCAGTAGAAGACCACGCAGAATGTTATCTGACAACCGCAGTTCGCGCATTACCGGTGTCTGCAACAGACATACAAAATGCTTCTAGAAACGACCCCATCATCAAGATGACGATGAAATATGTCACTAACGGTTGGCCGTCGAAAAAGTTTGAAGGTGACATGAAGCAACTGTATCAGCGGCGGGAGTCACTATGCATCGTCAACGATTGTCTGATGTTTGGTGAAAGAGTAGTGGTGCCAGAATCCCTTCGTGCAAAAGTGCTGAGACAGTTCCATCTTGGTCATCCTGGGATTAAACGAATGAAGTCCATAGCCAGGAGTTATGCATACTGGCCTCACATGGATCAACATGTCACAGCGTTGGTTGAAAAATGCATCCGGTGTCAGCAGGCGGCAAAGATGAATGCCAAAATTCCGCCGGTTTCATGGCCCAAACCTGAGCATCCTTGGTCCAGGATACATGTCGACTTCGCTGGCCCAATAAATGGAACAATGTATTTAATTGTCGTCGACGCCTTTTCTAAATGGCCGGAAATCAGCCCCGTTATGCCGCCCACTACAACTAAGACTATACAGCTCCTAACTGAAATTTTCTCACGAAATGGCATACCAGATGTGATCGTATCCGACAATGGCTCTCAATCCACCTCTTCCCAATTCCAGAATTTCTGTCAACGGCTAGCTATTAAACACTTACGCTCGCCACCATACCACCCGCAATCGAATGGGCAGGCGGAAAGGTTTGTGGATACGTTTAAAAGAGCACTGCTCAAGTCAAAAGGGGAGGGGACGCCAGCCGAAACGTTACAAAATTTCTTGTACGTCTATCGGACAACACCAAATGAATTGTTACCGGAGCAAAAGTCCCCAGCTGAAATCCTGATGGGAAGAAGATTGAAAACGATTCACAGCCTGATGCATCCGACAATG
>OX103975.1:3115540-3222659 GCA_944470395.2 Schistosoma turkestanicum
GATTAACTGTCTCAAGGACGTTGTTATGTTGTATAAATAAACGAGAGTTGTATGCTTGATTGTACTGGGATTGCTGGGTGTTTGTAGAATATACTTCTACGCCTACAAAGTCTTCTATTTCGATTCTGGGTATTCAGGGTAGCCTTCCTGGAAGCTGGTAAAAGTCTCGTTCGCGTTTATCGACTAAGGTAAACTCGTAATAGCCTCAAGCATCCTAAGTGACGAACTTATCACAACTCTTCTTTCTGATTTCTTCCTCTGATGGGATCTAGTTTGTTCTCTCCCACATAAGTTGTTGCTGATGGTGTCTGGGCAACGAATCCAAAGTATTTTGCGTAGGAAACTGTTATTAAATACTTGCATCTTCTAGATAATGGCTTTCGTGATTCTCCATGTTTCGCCCCACACAATAGAACTATCTTGATATTTGTGTTGAAAATTCTGATTTTGGTTTTGGTTGAGTTCCAGATGTTCTTCATTTGTAGGAATGTTGTCCTTGCCTTGCCGATCCGCACCCTCAAATCGGCATCAGATCCACGTTGCTCGTCATTTGCAAAAACATAACAGTCTTCTATGAGCTGGTTATAAAGAGCTCCAAAAACACCATTTTGAAGACTGTGGGGGATTCGAAACCGTTTAATACACACTAACAAAAAATACTAGTTACTTTCTACATGTTTCTCACTCGCCTCTCATTTATCTCTATTTTCTCTCCTACATAAACTTCAAATATTCCTATTGAAATAAGTTAACTCTGCTCACTCATTCTGTGTTTAACATGTGTGTTTGATCTATACAAATTGGCAACTGATTTTAATTGTGACGACTTTCATCGCATCATGCTAAGCTACCATAGCTTAAACTCCTATTTCACCATCAAATCTTATTACGATCATTATCTGCCTTGAATTTCAAAGTTGCTTAAAATGTCTCGGGTTGATATCGTTCCGACACTAATAAATTCAACTTGTAATAATTGTTAAACAAGAGGAATTATCACACAATTCATTCGCTAGGTCTGCTTTTGACTGTCAGGGATTACTAATTACGCCATACTTCATTCTGTATCTCGACGAAGATGTTCCAATTGTAACGCTTCATTCATACAACAGAGTATATTGGATGTTTATTCCAGTTGTCAGGCAATCATTGTTTGTGCATAGTATTTTTTATTCCTCTAGTGTTATTATGGATTATTTTAAAAAACTATGGAGAAAAGTTTCAAAGAGCAAATCGATGTTTTTTCCAGTTTGACAAATTTTTTAGAATTCATATGTCTGACAGTAAAAAATCACCATTTTGTTGGGTACTAACTGTTTCCAGACCGGTTGTGTTAGCGAATAAATGAATTTTCGTCTGTGTTTTCATTCATTCTAAATGAGCTCATCTGTGTTTCGCCTGATAATTATCTCCGTTGAACAAATCTTTACTGAAATACTTTGCCTCACAAGTTAAAAATCTACAGATGCTAAATGAGACGAATAAGGTTTATGATATACTGAGCCAATCAGAAATGACTTCATGAGAAGACCATTGTATGACCGTCAGAAATGGGTTTAGCTTTATTTAACTAAAAGGAATTTGAAAAAAATATTCGGGAAAATACGAGCGTTAAAGAAATAAATGTCGTTGACGAAGTGTCTTTGTCGAAACTGGGAACGAAACGCATTGTGATTAACTAATGCCGAGTTCCGTAAAAAGAAAGACAAAAGGGTAACGACACAGAATTCGACTTTATACAGTTATAAGAACGAAATTATAAATGCTGGTATACCAAATGTTGTTCACCGACAATAGTGCTAATAAGCACCTAGATTGATATTGGTACGAACAAATATCATTTATAACTTAGGTGGCGAAACTGAACTAAAAAGACGGATTGCAGGAACACCGGCCACAATAATAGTTACGGTCGGGGCCTTAAATATAAATTAAGTGTTAATATGACTGACTGAACTCAAATGCATCTACACTGCAACTCCCTTGCAAACTACAGCAGTGTTTACCTGTGATCGATGTGATATATGATGAAGTTGTGTGAGAACATAAATTTATCTAGTGCACAATAACAATATAAAAGAAATCATTCTAAGTGGATTTTTCTTGAATAACAAAATACCACTAGATGACATTCACTAGTTCTACAATGTAGTCATCATATGACCAAAGCTATGCTGTTTCTGAAGGCTTCAATGAATAACACTTTGGAACAAAAGAGACAACTACTTCAAACAAAGTATTTACTAAATATATTTTGGATGCAGGGCTTTAAATCGATATCTTTCGATCTTCCAAGGTGAATAATAATTAATCAAGTTCCTGTCTTCTGGAGTTTACTGGAGCCATTAATATATGTCACGTAACTAATTAATGTGTTCAGAAAAAGACGGTTGCCAATTTTTCTTTCCAATGGTGATAAATATTCCTTCATTGCACCAAGGAGTTTGTTCAATTCTTCTTTTTAACTGATGACTCCATTACGTTTGATTTTGACTGTTTTCTCGGCTAAAGATCTTGCTTTAATCAACCCAGCTTTACTCATTCAGTTCTTCTTTATCATAATCATTTGTTCATTACGTAACCACTAATGTCTAACCCTTGAGAATATTGCTATCATCAGTATTAAAGGTTATTCATGTATATAAGATATATATTAGTCTAATTAGTCCATCAAAATCACTTACACCCTCGCTATCGCAGTACTACTGTGTGGCCAGAGCAGCTTTCAGTTAGTCTCTTTAACAGCATCAATCTCACAAAATAGATGGCATTGACAATTGAAATATAAGTCTTGAACATAAAAATTCCGCTTAGATGACTGCATAAAATGATGAAGATTGATTATTGATGGAACATAAATTTATTGCAACTTTGTACACATCCACTGAGAATATGTTATTACTTTTAGCATGGCAAAACAAATTCCATGAGAATTTTTCCTGAAGGCGCAAATTTCATAAAATCTTCCAGATAGATAAACACCCATAGATTGATGAACCGAAGAGACGATTCTAACCTATTTAGGTTACTTGAATATGAATCATCTTATACTCCACAAATGAGTATGGAAAAAGGTAAGTGACTATAAAAACAGCTTCATATGACCTGTTAATCGCAAAATATTTATGCAAAAGGATTTTGACAAACATGCACACAAAACTGCAGCCAACATATCAAAGCAATCAGCACAAAAACAAAGATAGAAACCGGAATTCAAATCTCTACGTTAAGTGAAGAAACAGTATAGAAATAAACATAAATATTTTTGAAGTCTTCAGACACCATATCACTTGCAAGTAAGCAAATTCATCTTACTTCATTACATATAGATCAAAAGATGCAGCACAGAAAGTAGCTTATCAACAGATTTATCTCTAACGTGAAAACAAAAGTTTGACGTACTCCCTCTTTTTATCAAGCTAGGTAATTACCAGCACAAAAACACTGGCCCCATTATCATTCTCGGTTATGAATCCTTCGGGATAGGAAAGATCAAGTGATCATTTGTTGTGTATGGATTACCTCGCATCTCATTTGCTTCGATTGAGAGGTTCTAACATCATGAATCTATAAGCCGGTAAGTCCAAGTGACTTTTCGAAGGCTTCTGAATAGGTCGATAATGTTTACTAGACCAAGAAGACAGATAATTGATGAACGTTGATAAAGATCATTATATATATAATTCGTATTTCCAAGTTGTAAGATCCACTATCAAGGTCCTTTACTGTTAGATACTAAGACATTCTCGCTTTTCAGATTTCGTCAATTTTAGCCGACGGTACAGAGCGTTTGCTAGAAGATCCCAGTCAAAAGTATTGAATAAAAATTCAGAGAGATTTGATTTAGATTCACATGTTGGAATTCGACTGCAAACAATATAGCCTGCTTGATGGATGGTGCAAAGCATATATCCAACCAAAATAGTTATCTGCTGAATGTGCTGTTAATTGGAAAGGATTGAATTGGAAGTGCATTATGCAAAGCCCGACGCATAGAATAAAAATGTAAATATTTTAGTCAGTTCAACGTTATCCAGCAGAAAACTTACAAGCAACAAATGTACGTTTAATGAAGTGGTTACATGAGAGTTGGTGAGTCTTTTGTTTCCAGTAGATTTAAACACACGTCTAAGATTATAACAGAGGACAAGCAACTTCAAAGTCTTGCCTAATGTCCATGATTATCAAAAGTGAGTATTGAGTGATATAAAAAAAAAATTTAATCCATGAATGTTTGTAAAAAGCATGTCAGAGAACTATTGCTGTGAAAGTGAGTTAAGATGAAACAAGGTGGGAAACACGAAACTGTGTACTTGATGGACATAAATCAGATGTACTTACGAATAGTTAGAAGAATGACAAAGTGATTTTAAAACTAACTCTGATTCAAAATTTTTCACAATTTTACTACCTCGAAACCATGTTAAAGGATTATATTTGCACAGAATCTTAAAGTGACTTACTAAAACTGGCGTTGTTTTTGGTTTCCATTTAGCCCTACCGCATCTGGTTATATCTTTGAAGTCACCAAATATATTCACCCGCTTATCAAAAAATTACTCTCTGCTTAGAACTTTTGGTGAAATGTTTAATATCACTTGAGGTGTTAGTAAGGCAGTTGTGAGCCGGAAATCCAAGCCTCATGAGTTTAAAAAGCAACCATTTATGGTCTTTTCACATTACTGATTTTCATTGATTACCCAGTGGATAAAATCAAACTCCACATCTAGGGCTGATTCAGGTTCTAAACCCATACACGAAAGAAGAGTTAGACATTAGGTGAACGCAACGTGGAAATCACTCATGCTGTAGACCGTTATACCATAAAAAATCTTTTGGACATACCAGCTTAAGTTTACAAATGTGGAACAGGTCTACCGTTCCAGTATAATCAACATGTGCACTAGTCTCCAGTCCTACAGGTCTTCATGGAGAAGAGTTTAGATATCTCTTGGTGAAGAAGGTAAATTATTCTTCTAGCAACAAGAGTAATTGTAAACTTGGATAAATGGAGTGTCTGTAGAGTGTGAAGGACTCGGAGGACTATTTGATTGGCTGAGGATGTGAAAACATAGCAGTTGAAAGACTTCGGAAAGAGCGAAATCCATAGGATGAAACTACAGCTTCAATATACAGATAAAAATAACTTACTTTCGTTTACACCAATGATGTCCAGATAAGGAGGTTCATCAAGTGACAGGGATTTACATAAACTTCAAAAGGACAATACAATGATAGGAAAATAAGCTGGGGGTAACAAGTAAGAATTTAACATGTCAAAACATCAGGAGGTGAATACTTAACCCAATGAGGAATTGATAAGCAACATCATTTCTTAGAAGTCAAAAAGAGAAAAGCCAGAGGCTCACATTATCCTGCACAGAAGGTCGGCCTTGTTTGAATTTCTCTTTCATCCAAATGATTATAATAATTCCAGTGGATAGCTTCAACAGTAGACTTGATAAATATACCCGCCAACTCCCATTTGGATGAGTTATACTCGGTGACTGTTTCATGAATTATCTAATGTCGTCATTAGCATACATCATTATATTGTCTTCATGTTGCTTGCTATTATCTCATTTCCCTCTCAGTTCTTGCACTTTTGTGTGCTTGTTCGTCTGTATTACCAACCAAAAATTCTAACTATTTACCTCTTGAAACAGTAGTCTCCCTTCGACCAACCTTCCACCTGGTAATATAAAAGATGCTGTTTTCAAAAAACTTATGCAATGAGACAACTGCATTAACTCAGATCCTGATCTACTCAAATCCATAATAAGCCACTAAACTGAATATAACTAAAGTAATTAAGAAGCAGTACCCCATGTTACCGCTTAAGATTAACTGGAACCTGAAAGCATGTCAAAGTAGTGAGTAACAAGAACAAAGAAATGAAATTGTTCTTACCAGTCCAAATTGCAATATTCTCCACATTGGAACTAACTAATCTTCCACCTGGTAATGTGATGACTTCTGGTATGCAGAAACCTTGATAACCTGAAACAAAACCACTAATTTATATCAAGGGACATACAAATCCATAAATAACTGCCAACTGAGTAGAAGCAGTGCAGTTGAGTGGCTAGACTACCATTCACTGGACACTATCAGATACCCGTAACCAAACATTAAGATGAAGGATTGAGCGCTGGCTCGTGAAAAAGATGTTGGATATTCGAGTGCAGCGAAACTTGATGGGCTAAGGAGGAAATTTCCTCAAACTTAGATTATTTGTTAACAACAGCTCCTGGCCAAGGATGTTAACGTCCACACATCAGTACGATTTAGTGACTGTAGCACAATCTTGTTTAACATGGTTGTAAACGAAATACTCAGGCGCGACGAGAATGAAACCTACCTTTACTTCGCCAGAGCAAATAAAACGCGCATGACAGAGCATCTTCTACATGTCCAAAGTCTACGAGAATGGTGGAGGTTAACAGTCGATGATCGCTGACGGACACCCTCAGACATCTTCCAAAATCATATCCTAAACTATTTACCTCAGGCACACCACAAACCTGAAAAGAGAAGAACTTGGGAAAAGAGAGTGACTGAACGCTTCCTTCAGGTGAAAAAGAGAGCCTGGTACAGGTGGAAGATCTCTCTGAAGGATTCTGAATGTAGTCCTTACTTGGCATTGAGAAACAGATTCAATACTAGAGTTCAAAATGATAGGAGACACTCCCAGATGAAGCTGGCTGCCAAAATGCAGATGAACCCAAAATATCTGGTTAGGTTCACGACCAAAAGAAAACCTGCGAATCAGGCTTGCGCACGCAAACGTCCAAATGGCAAATATCTTACCAACCTAGGGATGGCTGAGACCTTCAGCACCAACTTCACCGATCATTTAAATCAAGTACCTACACGTTAAGAGTACTACTCAAACCTAATGCCAGCTGATGGTCTAGGAAATATCGAACTTACTCCTGACTGAGAATTGAGAAAAATTAAATCCTTATGTTCAAGAAAGTCATCGGGAAGTGACGCTATTCGCCTCATATCCTTGAATCAGTCTGCAGAAGCCCTCAGTTCACCTGGATGTGTATTGTTCAGGCATTCACTGGAGTCACTCTAACTCCCAGCTGAATGGAAGCAAGCTACTCTCTTTCCACTCTTCAAAAAAGGAAATAGGAAGGATCCAGCATGTCACAGACAGTCAGTTACTACCAATACTTTCAAAAGTTCTTGAAGGATTGGCGAGTGAAGTAATGAGGGAGTACATGGAGAAGAACGAAATCCTCGAAGATCAACACAGGATTCGGAAAGGCAGGTCGTGCGCATCCAGTCTTTCCATGGTATGAAAAAGCTGGAAAATCAGCTGAGACCGGACAATACCCTTTATTATAGATTACTTGAATTAAAAAAGCCTTTGATGTAGCAACCCGCGAGATGTTGGATATTTGATTGAATTAGTGGAGTCGAGTGGCTAGACCATCACACTTTGGGCACTACCAGATATCTGGGGCAGTACACAAGAAGCAAAAATCCAGCGTAAATAAATCATATGTGCCATACTAGCTCGTGAAAATATATTGCTTTCTGGATATTGGAAGATATTGTTAATTGGATGTGTTTTAATTCACTTGCCCTAATGAACACCATGCAAACAGAGTGATGCGAAATCAAATTTCATGTCGAAATCCACAAGTCGAAGCAAAGCAGAAAAGGCCAAGAATGCTAATGCGCCTTCTGTTACACAAGACGTGATTGCTGGAAAATTTACTGAATCCGAATGGTTTGCGTAAACTTGATTGTTACACATTTAGGAATGAATTGATTGAATATGATTTGGCAGAGAAGATATGCTATGAGATCGTTCAGGATATAGTTGATGTGTCACTCAGTGACATCTTTCAGATATATTTAAAAAATCAGCTGATACCATTTACAGTTCATCAAGCGTCTCTGTGTTTTTTACAATACATTGATGTAATTATCATTGGACAATTTTGTAAATTAAAATATGTAGTTAGAGTTCATGTCCTGTGACCAAGGAGAACCTGATATTAATCTTAACCCAGAATGGCTCGAAGATGAACGTACGATCGAGTTATTATTATCAGATTCTTTATGTTAGTTGCTGAGTCAAGTAAGATTGATTCATGGGCTCAAGGAGCGATTTCTAAAACCTTTTATACAAAGGTTTTAGACAATGTTCAACCTCAGAAAGATCATCAGTTAGCACAGAAAGCTGACCTCAACCTTACACATAAGTAGGTTTCTCTGTTTTACATTTGAGAATCGATTCTTGTACTATGGATTTATTGTTAATCAGAGGATATTTTTTGAAACTAGGATAACTGTTAAGAATTTTAGGTGATCGGAGGATCAAAGCTCGAACATACTTGCGTATTCATAGATCGGTTGAACGTTATAATAAGGACACGCTTTATATGACAAAACTGGTCAATAATGATAATCAAAAATCCTTCAACGTAACAACTCACGAATAAACAAGACGAGAACAGATAAAAAAATACGACTGATCCCATACATCATGACACTGCTTGGTGAAGCAGGTAGATAAACGATATCAGTATCAATTTTGAATGCTTATAAAACCTTTTTTTAAGAAATTACTTACTACCACAATACTATTGTGATAATGTCATATAAAGTTAGATCTTAAAAATTCCATTGAGTCAGGTAAAGGTTAGATTGTGTTATGTTAGGTAAATAAGGCGTTTCAGATGTCGTGTCGAGTTCATTCGGATTAATGTTTACTAAAAATGTATACATAAATAGGAATGCCTAACCACCGACTGCCTCGACGAGCTATGTTTTGTGGTGTAGGAGTAGGTTGGAAGAAAGTTAAGGGCGGCCAGACCAAAACATGGCACAAATCCATGAAGTCACTGACAAGTGGACTGAGTCATGTTGGTAGATGTAGACTACCTGGTTGGGGTCCGCGAGACGAAAGTCACCAGTTGTTGGTGACCTTGAATGACATGGCTCAAAGTCGTTTGCAATGGCGCAAGTGCATCCATTCATTGTGCTCTCTCAAATCCTAATCTTCTGGATTCATCAGCACCTCCACCTTTGTTTTTCCTAACCTTATCTCAATGAATTATATTTCTTGAATAATATCTTCAAACCCTAGTATTCTTCATTACCATTAATATCTCTACTATCTCTATCACAATGGGATTTGATTTGACATTTGCGTCTCTGGGGTGATGTGGTATGGCAACATGAACTTATGTACATACGTACGAGGTTCTACGTTGTAACTGACTGACTGACTGAGACAATAAATAGCGCTGTTATCTGGTATTTTAACCCCTTATTCTAGCTAAGACAGAATGAAATATAATCTTTTTAACAGCGGAAATAGAGTAGCATCAAACGTGATGAAATATTACTGTAACAAGAATCCGAGAAAAACATCTCTAGTTAGAATACTAAGTCCTGTCATTTAGTGGTTGTGCTAAAAACAAGATCTTTAAAGTTCTTTCAGCACTGTTAATTACCTTAGATGGCTGAGTTCAGCAGTAGGCCAGTAATATCTTAAATATCTCAGTTGTATCGTATGTAAATGCAGAGCTAACGTATGTAAGTTCTCATTCTTTTGTGTAATAATCGGTTTCATCAAGGTCACATATTAGACTTAGTGATTAAAGTCAACCAATGTAAGACAAAGGTTCATAGGCAATCATTTAATAGTTATTAGACCGTCCTTGTATTTTTGACTAATGAAACGAACGTAGTAAACAATGAAAGTGTGTTTACAAGATAGAAGTCATTATGTCATCATAATTTAGCTCAAATGTATGGGTTTCTTCAGCATCAACTTATTCTTTCTCATCAAAGTTCACTATTTTTCGATCGCTGTATTTTTGGTGAAATAGTAAAACCTGGTTGACTGTAGCGATAAGACACAGAGTACTTGCTCTAGATCGCCGTCCATCTGAACGTACGACTTGTTAGTGTAGAGGTAAAGTGGAAAAAAGCTGCCTTATTGAATCAGGTTATTCGACGCAAACTACTTGGCTGAGGTCCTAGTGTTTTCCGTAGCTGATGGTTGCAAATTTTGACTTAGTTCAAAATCAATCACAGTACATGAACGACTTTACTCTTTTTCTTAGAATGCTCTTACTATTGTGCTAATTTACTAACTTATTTAAGTATGTTATCCATACTTAAATTTTTCAATTACTACTAATAGTGCTACAACTTTTACTACTCTGATATTTGTTTTCATTATTTCAACTCTTTAAACTGATATGATTTAAAAAACTTGAAATGATACAAATATACTTTAGGTTGTATGCTACTTACGATTATCTGACTGTAAAGTTTTCCGTATATTCTGCTTACCACCGATTAAATCTCAGTTTTACGAAGAAATCGTGATATTAAAAACAGCAGTTTGTTTTGCTGAATGACATGGTAGAGTTTATGACATTGTAAAATATTACCACAACCCCTGACCGTAGCTGCTACCGTGACGTGGTGGTCGGGATTCCCTATCGTGATGACCCAACCGAGCTATACTGGCTGGAACGAATGTTCCTGAAGGTTCTACCGTGCCAGGCAGGTCGGTTGGAGAACGGTGAGACTAAAAGCAGCTACTCAAGATCTGAGGGCGAAGTCGTACTGCTGACTGACTGTGGAGGGGTGTGACAGCAGTAAGGTGTTTCCCTCGGAAAACCAGCATCTGCAGCGATGCTGCCTTCTCACAAGGAAAGAAGGGTTAGAAAAGGTCGACCCTAAAAATGCCACACCTCACCCTACCTCACGGATTTCCGTCTCCGTCGGTAAGGGTGCCCACTAAGGACTTTTAAGAGAGGACCTAATACTAGAAAAACCTTTCATCAAAAGGTCGTGCGTGACCGGCCTCAAGCGGTTGTCTCCTTGGCTCTGCGGTCACGCTCGCAGGTCTCTAAGACCAACACTAATCTATCTTCCTTTTCAGGTTGCTCAAGAAACAACCCCGCACGGTGCGGGCAGCCGGGAAGTGATAACCGCCCTCATACCCGTAACAGCACGCGAGACCAAATTGGTCAAAATCAAATCCTTCTTACATCCCCTAATATCTCTCTTATCTCTACGACTAACTCTAGTCACATTCCTTCATCTCACTGCACAGCTAATGCAAACGATGCGAGTTCACGAAACATCGTTCCCACAACCAGACAAATTCATTGCTAAGTCAAACGAAACAATAGATTGAATTTTGAAAGATAATATTAAAGATGTTAGCATGTTTTAAACTGAATTTAAATTAAGAATTCGGTACTCCTACTTGGAACTCATTAGCTGAATGTATCTGCCACGTTTCAGAGTTGATTTTTACTCCGAAACTTAAACCTAGAACTGTTCACGTCAAATACTATCACTTTAATCACTGAAAATATTTTCGAAAAAGTGCTTCATTTCCACAATCTCTCAAGTATATACTGCCTAAGAGAATTTTACATTTAGATGAAACCCTATATTCAATGTTTTTCGATAGTCATAAGTTTTTTGTAGATGACTAGTTTCATAAAACTCTCATTAACATTTAAAACAAGCCAACCAACATTCATGCCAATTTAAATCTTACACTAATGATTTTTCTGACAAGATTAATGAAATTCCGTACAGTTTTTCCCGCTAATCAATTTGAATAAAGCAAGTAGCTTGCAGAATAACATGGATTTATTTGATTTCGTGGTTTCTTATCGCATGCTTACAACCTAAACAGTAGTATATTTAGCGTTAAAGAAAACAACATTGTACAAACTTTATATGAGATCTGATATCGGAAAAACTTCTCACCATTTAAGATGAATGAAATAAAGACTAAATACAAATATTTGTAGGATTGAACATAAGAATATTCTAGAATACATAAATGACAACATAGAAGCAAATTTATTCACATACTGAACACTGGTGTCACAGTGAAGCAACTATTAGACCACAATTGACTTTATATAGCTTCGTAAGGAAGTTTCTCTGAAAAGACATGACCAATGGAGATCAACTCAGTCTAATGTATAGCAGTATCCATTGAAAACAGGTCCTGGAACACAGACACACATTTAGGCGTCCTACAATAGTTGTCTTCCTGGACCATAAAGCGGCATTCGGCTCTGTGGATCGTGAGGTTCTTTGGCAGTGTCTGTCATTGAAAGGTATATCAAAGAAGTACATTAACCTTATACAAGCTCTCTACTCTAAAACTACTGGTCGGGTGAGAGCTTATGGCGAACTGTCACCGGAATTCCGCACTTCAAGTGGTGTCCGTCAGGGCTGTCAACTTTCTCCATTCTTGTTTGACTTTATCATGGACATGCTCTTAGAAATAACCTTATCCTCGTCTGAATTTTCAGGAGTGGACCTTTTACCAGGAGGCCCGCTAGTTGACTTAGAATATGCCGATGACATTAACACTGTTAGATCCTGGCTCACTGATTCAGAGCTAAAATATTCTGGCATGAGACCGAAGGTGTTGAGATTGATTCCCACAAGTGGGGGTCTTGAACGCACGCTGCTACTTATGAGTCCGATATCCAGGACGTAAAAGCTATCCAGTGCTTCCTCGTTTCTGATGGTGGTTTAATATTGGTCGTAACATGATTTCAACTAGTCATTTGTTACTGAATAGTTGTGAAAATGATTGAGTTTCATCGAATTCATGAACTGATCAATGTTAGACCACTAATGGACACACTGAGCGACATCGTTTCTTCTCAGTTTGAGATTTCTCAGCTATGCACATCTACTAACTCACGTCAGTCAGTCAGTCAGTCGCAACGTAAGAACTTCGTACGTATGTACATAAGTTCATGTTGCCATACCACATTAGCACAGAGATGCAAATGTCAAATCAAGTCCCATTCTGATAAAGATAGTAGAAGTATTAATGGTAATGAAGAAGATTAGGGTTTGAAGATATTATTGAAGAAGTATAATTCAGTGAGTGAGATAAGGTTAGAAAGACAAAGGTAGAGGTGCTGACGATTCCAGAAGATTAGGATTTGAGAGAGCACAACGAATGGATGCACTTGCGCCATTGCAAACCTCACGGGCTGCATTTAAACTCAGGACCTTCAGTCGTCCAGTGCGTCCCGGTTTTCCATGATCAATGAAATTACTTTGTTGTTGGTTTTCAGAACTTCTGAACACTTGTTAGGTCTCTGTTGATTTACGAATTATCATCGGTATAATCAATATAAGAGTAAGGTGCGGATTGGCAAAGCAAGAACAGCATTTCTACAAATGAAGAACATCTGGAACCCAAAACACCTACCAACCAACACCGAAGTCAGAATATTCAATACAAGTATCAAGACAGTTCTACTGAATCAGGCAGAAACTTGAAGAACTACAAAAGTCATCATCCACAAGATTGATGAGTATTGATTAACAGTTTTCTACGCAAAATACATCTGATCCATTGGCCAGACACTAATCATTAGCGACAATCTAATGTGGGAGAAAACAAACCAGACTCAAGCAGAGTAAGAAATCAAGAAGAAGCTCTCGAAGTGGATAGGACATACATTAAGGAAAGCATCCAGCTGCGTCACAAGACAAGCCTGAAGGCCAAATGAGACGAGGAAGACCAAAAGCTACATTGCACCAAGCAGTGGAGACAGAAATGAGAAGAATGTACAAAAATTAACCAGATCTGGAAAGAAAGGCCCAAAACAGAGTAGTGTGAAGCAGGCTAGTCGGTGGCCTATGCTCCATTGAGGTAACGGGCGTAAGTAAGTAATATAAGAGTGGCTCATACGATTTAATACATTCCATTTAATAGTTTCCACTGTTTTTTATTTAGAAATGAAGATATCACTGAAAAAAATGAAACTATTCCCAAGAAAGATACAATTGACAATATCAACAATGATCAACATTCCATTCAAATAACCAATCAACAGAAGAAATCTCGAACATTGAAAAAGATTGTAAATAAAGGTAAATAAAATCTCTGCGTTTTTACATAACAATGGAAACATTGAAGATCAAACTATACTTGATATATATACTGAGTAGCTACGCATACTCGTGGGGTTCTGTTGCAGTGTCTGTCATTGAAAGGTGTACCAGAGAAGTACATTAACCTTGTACAATCTCTCTACTCGAACACCATTGGTCGGGGTGAGAGCATATGGCGAACTGTCATCGGAATTGTTTACTTCAAGTGGTGTCCATCAGGGATGTCCACTTTCTCCATTCTTGTTTAACTTTGTCGTAGACATCCTCTTAGAGTTAACACTAAGCTCGTCAGATTTTTCAGGGGTTGACCTTCTACCAGGAAAGTTGCTTAGTGATCTAGAATATGCCGATGACATAGTTCTATTCGATGAAGACGCTGACAAAATGCAGTCTTCTAACATGTGTTATGTATGGCTAACCACCGACTGCCTCGACGAGTTATGATTTGTGGTGTGGAGTAGGTTGGAAGAAAGCTAGGGGCGGTCAGACTAAAATATGGCGGAAATGCATGAAGTCACTGACAAGTGGACTGAGTCATGTTGGTAGATGTAGACTACCTGGTTGGGGTCCGCGAGACGATAGTCACCGATGGTTAGAGACCTTGAACGACATGGCTCAAAACCGTTTGCAATGGCGCAACTGCATCCATTCTTTCAGCTGTCTCAAATTCTAATCTTCTGAAATCGTCAGCACCTCTACCTTTGTCTTTCTAACCTTATCTCACTTAATTATACTTCTTGAATAATATCTTCAAACCCTAGTCTTCTTCATTACCATTAATACCTCTGCTATCTCTATCACAATGAGATTTGATTTGACATTTGTGTCTCTGTGGTGATGTGGTTTGTCAACATGAACTTATGTACATACGTACGAAGTTCTACGTTCCAACTGACTGACTGACTGAGTAAATACGCACACTTCATCCTGTCAGTCATAACATCTCAATGGAACTTTGAGAAATTCTACACGTACTACTTAAGTAAGTAGACTATAGGTCATTTATTAGTTTAATCTTACTTTAGTAAAATACTATGGATTAGTAATGCCTGTTAATGAAAGGTATGGAAAAGAGTGAACAGCTTAGATGCAGCTTGACGGTTCGGACATCGCAGATAATGTAGCGTTTCTGTCTCACACACAACAACAATGCCAATGAAAGCAGTCTGTGTAGACAGCAGCAACCTCTGCATTAGTAGGTCTCAACATACAGCGGAAATAAGTAAGATCCTTACATACAACACAACATTTACCAAACAAATTACTCTTGATATGGAAACCTTGACATTTCTTTTTGGTGAGCATTACTGATAAACCAAAGGGATCTAGAGCAGATGTAGAGAAACGGATTAGCAAGGCAGATGCAGTACTTTTACAATTGGGGAGCATCTGAAACTTAAAACAATTATCAAATAACACCGATGTTACAATTTTCAATACGAAAATTAACACAATCAATTCTACTGCATGGAGCAGAAACTTGGTGAACCACGAAAACTATCCTCTGAAAGATAGACGACGTATTGATTAACAGTTGTCAACATAAAATCCATATCAAGATTTGCTGGCGAGTGAAAACCAAACTGTGGGAGATCAGACCAGATTCCAGTTGAGGCCGAAATCAGGAAGAAGCTCTGGAAGTGGGTGTGACACGAATTGAGAAAAGCAACCAACTGAGTCACAGGACAAAACCTCACTTGTAACCACCCTCAAGGTGAGAGGAAAAGAGCAAGACCAAAAGACACATTACGCCGAGAATTGGAGAAAGATGTGACCACCCTAAGCAACAATGCAAGCATGTTCGGGATGCGGTTTTCTCCCTCGAAATGCAAAATGTTGCTTCAAGACTGGGTTGCATCGGCACCTGAACTAGTGATAGGGAGTGAAGTAGTCAAACGTGTAGACCGAGTCACTTATCTGGGGAGTCTCATCAGTGCTGATGGCCTGGTGACTGACGAAATCTGATCTCGGATACAGAAGTCTCGACTGGCTTTTGCCAACCTGCGTCACCTATGGTGCAGGCTACATATGCGCTTGTTAACCAAAGGACGAGTGTACTGCTCAGCAGTTCGCTCTGTCCAACTATACGGATGCGAGAGTTAGCCGTTAGGAGTAGAGGACTTCCGTAGGTTACTAGTCTTCGATCATCGATGTCCCCGAAGCGTTGCTCGTGTATCCTGGGACAACTGAGTAAGCAATGCTGTCGTTAGGAAACGAGTATTAGGTGATGATGGCAGATCAATAGATGAAGTAATGAAACTTCATCAGTTGAGGTGGTTGGGACATGTGCTGCGTATGGCTAACCACCGACTGCCTCGTCGAGCTATGTTTTGTAGTGTAGGAATAGGTTGAAAGAAAGCTAGGGGCGGCCAAATCAAAACATGGCACAAATCCATGAAGTCACTGACAAGTGGACTGAGTCATGTTGGTAGATGTAGACTATCTGGTTGGGGTCAGCGAGACGAAAGTTACCGATGGTTAGAGACCTTGAACGACATGGCTGAGAATTGTTTGCGATGGCGCAGGTGCATCCACTCATTGTGTGCTTTTTAATGTTCTCCATTACTGCTAATACTTTTATCATTGCTATCACTGTTGATTAACAACTTTTAAAAATGTTGTAATTGATAATTCGATTTGCTCATTTCTATGGTGTTTTAGTGCACGAAAACTATTTCGTAATTTCGATTATTTATTGTTTAAAATGATCGTTAGTATATGGTTGGGAAGATGGTTGAATTTCACTTAAACCATGTACAGCTGATCAGTGTTTGACCATCATTGGAAACCCGGAAGCACTGGATGGCCGTTTTGTCTAAGTATGCACCAAATCAGCCATGGGTATCCATGACTCTGCAAACGAGAATTGAACACAGGAGTTTTGGCTTTGTTTTTGAACGTCAGCCTTTTTACCACTGCTCGAGAATCCAACGGTGTTCATCTCCAACTTTTATCAATCCACGATACTGAATGACCATCCTCCATTATCTTCAGTGGGTAGCTTCTTCAGACTCATACTAGGTTTGCGTGGAAATTCTCTGAGTTTCAGTAAGAAGCTGTGACTAGTGGAGTTTAACCATGCTGGATGTGAGGTACTTACCCACCAAAGACAATGGACGACGATCACACAGTATTATAGACGAATTTAATTTGAAAATTAACACCGTTGTATTCCAGCTCATCGGTCGAAAAATTATGCGTTTTCTACGATATCAACTGTTGAGGGTTTGATTCTGCTCTTGCATATTGCTGACAAGTCCCATACTGAGACGAAGCGGCCGTCCAGTGCTTTCAAGTATCTAATAGTGGTCTAACGTTGATCAGTTCATAATTTCAATGAAATCGGACAGCGATGGCTTTACAACATAAACATCAATGACCAAACTTAAGACTGAATCTTTTAAATAATACATTTATAGTACTTAATTCGATTTCAGCAGCTTACACCTTCGAACGTCAATTTTAATCTATGACAAAACTTGGATTTTAATTAGTTGTTATCACTGATTCATATTGGTTCATTTGTAGTGATGTTATTATCTAAGTTGTCAGCATTTCCTATTTTATAAATAAATTAATTGTCAGTGTATTGCATGCAATACCGTATTTGTAGAGACTTAATAGTTTCTCAATGCTGATATTTAGAACTCCAATTGATCATTCTCTGTTGTCACATTTGCATTCTGAGTCAATGGCGAAAAATTCATGGACACATATTTCATCGTTGTCATAAAACTCCATATATAGACGATACGGTTAGGATAGACAATTGGTGTTGAAGACTGATTTAATTAACTTCCGAATATCAACAACTTATGACAAACCACCGGCTACCCCGACTAGTTATGTTTTGTGGTGTAGTTTTAGGCTGGAAGAAAGCTAGGGGCGGCCAGAACAAAACTAGCTGCAAATCCATGAAGTCACTGACAAGTGGACTGAGTCATCTTGGTAGTTGTAGACTATCCTTTCGGGGTCTGCAAGACAATAGTAACCGATGGTTTAGAAATTTAAAATGACATCGCTGAAAATCGTCTGCGACAGTGCAGATGCATTTATTCCTTGTAATCTCTCAAATTGTAGCCTTCTAAATTCCTCATCACCTTTATCTTTCGCTCATCAAGTTTATTTCACTGGATTACACTTCTCGAATCATATCTTCGTTCCGTAATCTTCTTCATTACTGCTAATAATTCTACTATCTCTACCATAGTGGGATTTGAATTGACGATCGCATCTCTCAGTGCTTATGTGGTACAGTAACTTGAACTGATGTACCTACCTACGTATAAAGTTCTACATTGTAGCTGACTAACTGATATACTCCTACCAGTGGCTTGGTCCACTATCTATATACTCAATAAATTTCTCATTTATAGCAAAGCGTAGGAAAGTTCAAAGTTCACTATGACCATTAATAAACTATGAGATACAGCTGGATTCAACTGTGACAAATGCTCTTCACTAAAGGCGAAGCACACATGATGAATTTCAGTGCTACTCTTTGCTTTGTTTTCGTTGGGGATGTTAGATCCCCAGAACTCGCTTGTTAAATGTCTTATTTTGGATTTCACATTTGCGAGCATGGACTGGTCAGTTGACCTTGAGATTTTATTTCCCACAAGGAAAATCCGTGGCTGTGATTGGCTGTTCCGTATTTTAGTGTGCTATCTTCGTAACCGCCCCAAGGACGTTTCTATGATGGATAAATAACCGAGACTTGTATGTGCTTGATCGTATTGTGATTGATAGGTGTTTGTAGAATATACTTTCTACGCTTACCAAGACTCCTGTTTTACAGCTTGGGATTCAAGGTAGCCTATCTGGACACTGGTTCATTGTCTCGTTCGCGTTCTATCGACTAAGCTGAACTCGTAATAGCTTCAAGTGTAGTTAGTACCTAGTGACGAATATAACAATTTTAAAAATGACTGATAAAAACTATTCTTCAATTTCAGATCACACTAAAATATCCACTGAACAGAAAAAAGATTCAATTCTTGAATCAACGAACCAATCGAACAATTATTCCACAATCAAATCATCTTTAGATAATCTGTCAATGGAAGTGAGAGAATTTCTTGATGATTTAATCTCTTTCTAAATAAAATTTTCATTTTCAAGAATAGATTACTTAAAAATGAAACTAGTAGTAGTAGTAATAACAACAACAACATTATTATTGATCAAGAATCGAACCGACATAGAAAGAAGCCAGTGAAATCTACTATGAAACAAATACCAGAAACTATGGTAATTTTAATTTTTGTAAAATAATATATATATATATATATATATATATATATATATTATATTACGCTTGTTACACCCGATGGAGCATAGGCCCCCCTCCAGTTTTCTCCAACCAACTCTGTCATGGGCTTCCCTTTCCAGTTCTGTCCAGTGTTTGTTCATTCTTCTCATATTTTTCTCTATTTCTCGGCGTAATGCGTTCCTTGGCCTTCCTCTTTTCCTTTTACCTTGAGGGTTCCATGTGAAGGCTTGTCTTGTGATGCAGTTAGGTGCTTTTCGTAGTGTGTGTCCTATCCACTTTCAGCGGTTCTTCTTGATTTCCTCCTCCACTGGAATGTGGTTTGTTCTCTCCCACAGTACGTTGTTACTGATGGTGTCTGGCCAACGAATACGAAGTATTTTGCGTAAACAACTGTAAAGGAATACTTGTATCTTCTGGATGATGGCTTTGGTAGTTCTTCAAGTTTCCACTCCATACAGTAGAACTGTCTTGACATTTGTATTGAAAATCCATATTTTGTTTTTGGTTGACAGTTGTTTGGAGTTCCAGATTATTTTTCAGTTGTAGAAATGCAGCCCTTGCTTTGCCAATCCACGCCCTCACATCTAGATTGGATGAAAAATATTTTAAACGAAAGATAGGCGTTTCTAATTTTTAAATCGCACACTAAAATGCTACATATGAGTGATATTCTTCAAATGAACATGATCTGAACAGTGAATCAATCAGAGTGTGCCTAAATGAAGAACAATAATAATAAAATTTAAGTCTCTAGGATTGTTCAGATCAGAAACAATTAGAAATCAATAATCTCATTGAATATTGATCCGATCAAGGTCATGAGTATTGATTATAAAAAGGTCAAATATTCAGTAAAATGTAGCAGATGTAATGAACTGAAGTTTTCTATAGTTTACGATTATGTAGATTAGATGTTTCAAAGTATCATAATCAGTAAGACTGATTGTGAAAGTATGTAAGTTATGGAGTTTGATTGTTCAATGTGTAACAGTGATTAAGATCGGCTGATCTAACTTATTAGACCAGTAAGTATGAAATAACAACTGGCAAGCAACTGGATATCATCTATCCGTGACGAAGTAGTAGTCACTAAACTATATATGGAGAATTCATCAATCTCTTTCACAAACTTCCTGACGAGTGGACTTAGCCATATCTGTAGTTGTCGACTATCTGGTTGGGGTCCGCGAGATGATAATAATCGATGGTTACAGACCTTGAACGACATGGCTCAAAATTGTTTACAATGGCGCCGGTGCATTTAGTCTTTGTGTTCTCTCAAATCCTAATCTTCTGGATTTTCCAACCCCTCTAGTTTTGAATTTCTAAACTTTTCTTACTGAATCATACTTCTTGAATAATAATATCTTCTAATCCTAACCTCTCCGATTACTTCTAATACCTTTACTACCTCTACTACTATTGGATTTGAATTGACAATTACATCTCTGTGCTGATGTGGTATGGCAACTTGAACTGATGTACATACGTACGATGTTCTACGTTGCATCTGACTGACTGACTGACTCCGTAAACTTCCTCATACTACTAATTATCACGAACTGTATTCAGTAGTATCTAGTTGTGACATTGAATTTCTAGTGAGATTCTATGTTGAATCAGTTCCATTCATGCCATCTATAGCTCTAATACTGATAAGAGTCGGTGGATGTTATTTACTCAATTTCATGAACTGATTTATGTTTTCTCTATTGGCGACTATTCGCCTTCTCAATAGTTTACATTTTTTTTTAAACCATGAATCGATCAATGTTAGACCACCATTAGAAACATGGAAGCATTCCGTGAATTGATCAAGTTACACATTAACACCGTTAGATACCGGCTCAGTGGTCCGATGGTTAGGCGTTCGCCTACAATACCGAAGGTCCTGGGTTCGAATCCTGCGGGGTGCAGGAGTCGTGGGTGCGCACTGCCACTGATGAGTCCCATGCTAGGACGAAACAGCCGTCCAGTGCTTCCAGGTTTCTAATGGTGGTCTGACATTGATCGATTCGTGGTTTTTAAAAAAAACTTGACCCTCTTCACAACCCCGTAATGCAAATTTACATTTTTGCCACAAATTGAGTACTTTCATTTCTGTGAAGTTTTCAATTGATCAAACTTACTAACTGTGATATTCTTTGAGTTTCTCTGTAGTAGTTCTCTACACCGAAAATTGATACGTGTTCCAAATGCAAAGTTTTTTTCAGTTAATTAATTCCAATTAATTCCTTGGTGTTCAATTCAGTTTCAGTCTTTCAACGGAACGTGTCTTTTTTACTTATCTTCATTGAAATACAAACAGTTAGTTTTGCAAGTTTAGACCGCTGTTAGATGACATCATATTGAATAATAGGAATCTTTAATAATAAAATGCCATGATGCATCAATATCTTTCGTACGACTTGTAGTATCTAGAAACTTTTGATCAATTCTATTATTATATCACATGATTAATACAACTTACTTTTTGTCTGTTCAGTTCAACAATTACTTACTTACCTACTCTCATTTACGTCTGTTACCTCGCCCAAAGTAATCCACCGTCACTCTTTTACCTTAATTTTTACTTCAGCTAAAATTTGGTTTACTTTCTTCAACAGTCGGTTGTTGTTTTTGTTAACTGTGTCTGGTCAAGGATTAGAAATGTTAGTAAATACTTGTGTATTTTCTGAATGATGTGGCTTTAATAGTTCTCCAAGTCTCCGTCTCATACAGTAGAACTGTTTTGACATTTTTTTTATTGAAAATTCTGACTTTTGGTGTTTGTTGATAGATAGTTGTTGTTTTGACTTCCAAATGTTTTTCAATTGTAGAAATACTGCCTATTGCTTTGTTCATCCATGTCTTTACATCTGCATTAGATCAATCTTGCTTATTAGTTCCTTATTTCAAAACGTGTCACTATTTTGATGTAAAAATGTGAACTACTTATACATTTGCAAGTAGTTAAATCAATTTAGCAACATATATTTCGAATATATTATTTTTTTCTTCGAAAAATTTATCTCTGTAGCTAAAATGTAAACGTATCAATGGATCAGGGAAATTAATTTTCGATGATGAAGGAAATTTAATCAGTGTGCCTAAATTATATCCAGCTAATAATAGCAATAATAGCAATAATAAACAAGACGAATCACTGACAACCAATTCATATTCATCCAGTGGAATTGATAATAACATTTTGGGCAATAAAATCCCCATTCAATGGCGTTTTGTATCCGAGTCATACTGTTCTAATAATACTACTACTACTACTAATAATAATAATATCAACAAAAATACAATTCACAATCAGTTTGATATAAAATTGAATAGTCAACAAATAAGAACAGCCAGATCATCGATATCCAATGTGAGTTTGTATTTTCTTCTGTTCAAATCACATGTTTTCTTAGTGTGTAGTAATATATTTTTATGCCAGTCAATGAAGTGATTTTGTATTCCGCGGGAAAATAATGTGAAGTTGAACATTGATCAAACACTAGTTTGTTTAAATATGTAAGCGTTATAGTAACGGGGATATAAGTGATTATTACTTACTTACGCCTGTTGTGATGTGAGCTACTTATAAGTAGTATATGGCGTGAGTGTGAACGTAATGTCTGGCAGCAGAAGAGAAGATGGGGGAAGATCAACAAGAAAGGAAGAGTTAGAACACAATGCAATTTGTATGAAACGCATGAATAGTGACAATGGATTGATGTTTTGCAACAGGAACAGTCCAGTTCGATATGATGGATTGATATTTTGCAAATGAACGATTTACGATATGGTTTTCCAATTTTACTGAGTAACTCTGTAATTTCCGCTAAATACAATTCGGCTGCCCCACCTGTGTTGTTCACTACACTGTTACCCCCAATGGAGCATAGGTTGACGACCAGTTTGCTCCAAACAACTCTGTCCTGGGCTTCCCTATCCAGTTCTGTCCAATTTTTGTTCATTCTTCTTATATCTTTCTCTATTTGTCGACGTAATGTGTTCTTTGGCCTTCCTCTTTTCCTTTGACCTTGAGGGTTCCATGTGAGGGCTTGTCTTATGGCACAGTTAGGTGCTTTGCGTAGTGTATGTCCTATCTACTTCTATCGCTTCTTCCTGATTTCCAACTCCGCTGGAATCTGGTTTGTTCTCTCCCACAGTACGTTGTTGTTGATAGTGTCTGGCTAACGAATCCGATGTATTTTTCGAAGTAAATTGATTATTACTTGAAGGAATAGAAAATGCTCAGATTTCATAATATGAAGGTGAGATATCAGTTTGAGGGTGGTCGATATTCACAGATCTATCAGCTACTAACTAGGAACAGTTGAAAGATTGGTTTAAATGATCTGAATTCTATTTTATGGTTCCACGAGATGGGTTCGTCAACCCTGTGCCTAATCCTCCTCCTTTATCCGTGCTTGAGATAGGCAGTAACTCCAGAGCGGCTCCAGGTGGAGTTAATTGGAAGGTTGGTGAAACTATGAATTTTTTTAGTGACTGAAATGTTTGGTACATGTGTTTGGGACATGTGTTACGAATGCCTAACAACCGACTTCCTCGACGGGCTATGTTTTGTGGTGTAGGAGTAGGTTGGAAGAAAGTTAGGGGCGGCCAAACCAAACACATGGCAGAAATCCATGAAGTCACTGAGAAGTAGACTGAATCAAGTTGGTAGATGTAGGCTACGTGGTTGGGGTCCGCTAGACGAAAGTATACCGATGGTTAGTTACCTTGAACGACATGGTTGAAAACCGTTAGCAGTGGCGCAGGTGCATTTACTGTGTTCTATGAAATTCTAACCTTATGAAATCCTCATCACCTCTGTCTTTCTATTTCTAAATTTGCTTCACTGGATTATACTTCTCAAATTATATCTTTGAACCCTAATCTTCTCCATTACTGTTAATACTTCTACTATTGCTACCACTATGGGATTTGAACTAACAGTTGCGTCTCTGTGCTGATGCAATATGGCAACCTGAACTTTTATACTCAAGTACAAAGTTCTACGTTGTAACTGACTGATTGAATAGTAAAATGGGAATTTTATTCACTTTGTATATGATATGGAATGGAAATTCCTGGTCAAAAAAAAACAAAGATTGTGATTATCATTCTAGCATGTTTCGCTTTGTTGACTGACCTCTGTAATAAATAAACAGAGTCATATTTCACTCTGACCTGCTTTGTTTTTCATTAACACAGACAATCACTGGTTTTTGTAATATTGATCGCGATTGCGTAATCGACAATTTGAATTTCTCATTTCTAACAAATCGACTACATTTTCACAATTTTAACTAAACATCTAGTTTCATGCATTAACAAAGGTACACATACTACATCCTTAGTCAATAGAATGTAACACGAATAGTTTTATGTTATCACACCTCAAAGATAGACTGACCAGGAGAGGAGTTGTAGTGGGTAAGGATTTAGTTGCCTGTTAAACCACCTGAATGTAGGAACAGCTCATGCTAACTATCATGTATTTGCATGGACGAAGATAGTCCATACTATCCTATGGGATTCACACTCACATTTTCCGAGTTTCAAAGTCTGAATTGTTACTATTTAGACAATTTGTGTTACTTTGTTTCTTCTCATATTGAAATCATGAATTAATGATTTTTAGACCACCGTCAGAAAGAAACCTAGAAGCACTTGAAAGTCAATTTGTCATAGTATGGGACTCATCAGTAGCAGTGCGTATTCATAAATCCTCACCACTCACACAATTCCGAATCAAGGACCTTCAGTCTCGCGTTCACGAACACTCAACCTATAGACTACTTGTTGGGGATGTTAGATCCCCAGAACTCGCTTGATAAATGCCTCATTTTGTTTGGATTGCACGTTTGTGAGCATGGGCTGATCAATTGACCTTAAGATTTCATTTCCCAACAGGAAAATCCATGGCTGTGATTGGCTGCTGTGTATTTTAGTGTGCTATTTTTGTGACTGTCCCAAGGACGTTTCTATGATGTATAAATAACCGAGACTTGTATGTGCTTGATTGTATTGTGATTGCTGTGTGTTTGTAGAATATACTTTCTACGCTTACCAAGACTTCTGTTTACAGCTTGGGATTCAAGGTAGCCTATCTGGACACTGGTTCATTGTCTCGTTCGCGTTCTATCGACTAAGGTGAACTCGTAATAGCTTCAAGCGTACCAAGTGACAAGCGTAACACTACTGAGTCAACTTCCATGCGTGTGTTAATATCTAACTTGACTAATTATACTCATGTCAGTAAGCATAAACTACTTACTTATTCACTTACTTATTTACACCTGTTACCCCCATTGGAGCTTAGGCTGACCACCAGTATTCTCCGAACCAACTCTTCTCTTAAACCTTCATTTCCAGTTCTACACAATTGCTTTCGGCTACCGATTCTTTAACTTTGACGGCTCTAAGTTGGGATTTGTCTTGTGACGCAATTGGGTGCTTTCCTCAATGTGTAGTAAGTATCCTGCCCACTTCCAGCGCTTCTTGCTGATTTCTTCCTCCATCGGCGTCTGGTTTGTTCTCTCCCACAGTCGTCTGCTTTTTTTATGTTTAAAACACTTTGAATTCTCTTCCCTTTTCATTTCTTTATTCATGATCCTCATGAATTCTCGTTGTTTTCTCTTCTTAATTACTACTAGTCAACAAATAAACTGAAAACCCGTAATCATAGTTTAGATTTCACTGTTGTTGATGATGATGATCATGATGCCCAACTTCAGTTGGATAGAATACGTTTGCAAAAAATTAAAAATGCATCGATCAATTTACCGAATACCATCGATTTGATTGATTTAATGCCTGGTGTTACAATCACCGATGGGGAACATTTGAAAATTAGTCAATTCACAGTAAGCAGCGGTTGTAATTTTTTTTTGGTTACTTTTTTGTATTGTCTGATATTCGATTGCGAAATGATTAATCGATCATCAGTAGACCATCATTAGACACCAGGAATCACTGGACGAGCGTTTTGTCTTAGTATGAGACTCATCAGTTGACAGTGCGCATCCACAAGACGAGAGTCGAACTGTTGGGGATGTTAGATCCCCAAAACTCGCTTGATAAATGCCTTATTTTGGATTTCACGTTTGCCAGCATGGTCTGATAGGTTGACCTTGAGATTTCATTTACCACCAGGAAAATCCATGGCTTTGATTGGCTGCTGTGTATATTTTAGTGTGCTATTTTGTGTAATTGTCCCAAGGACGTTTCTATGATGTATAAATAAACGAGAGTTGTATGCTTGATTGTATTGTGATTGCTAGGTGTTTGTAGAATATACTTTCTACGCTTACAAGGCCTTTTTTCTTCAGCTTGGGATTCAAGGTAGCCTATCTGGACACTGGTTCATTGTCTCGTTCGCGTTTATCGACTAAAGTGAACTCATCCTAATAGCTTCAAGTGTAGTACCTAGTGACGAACATAACACGAACCCAGGACCTTTGGTTACGCACACGGACAATAAACCGCTAGAACATTTTGAACCAGAATCTAACGGTGTTAATATGCAACTTGACTCAATCCATGATATTGCGCAATCTCACTCATGCATGGCCTTTTTATAAATGGTTTTTCTTGACTATTAGCTCCGCTCTTGAAAGCCCTTAATGGGCACCTTTACCGCCGGAGACGGAAATCTGTGAGCTAAGGTGAGGTGTGACATTTTTAGGGTCGACATTTTGTAACCTCTTCGTTACTTCATTGTGAGAAGGAAGTGTCGCCGCAGGTGCTGGTTGTTCGAGGGAAACACTTTACTGCTGTCACACCCCTCTGCAGTCAGCAGTACGACTTCGCCCTCAGACCTTGAGTAGCTGCTTTTAGTTTTCATCGTTCTCCAATCAACCTGCCTGGCATGGTAGAACCTTCAGGAACATAAGATCCAGCCAATATAGCTCGGTTGGGTCATCACGATAGGCAAGCCCGACCACCACATCAAGATAGCAGCTTCGGTCGAGAGACGCTATAGATGGATTCTCCATACTGACTAAACCGATTTAAGCGTTTGACACTGGCCTTTTATCTTCTGAATTCCATAAACAACCCCTGTCCTTTATAGTGACTATGTTCATGTGGCCAAATTAGGGCATTCCAAGAGAGAGAGATAGAAAACAGACGTTCCTATTTCGAACGTACCACGGCATTCTGTGGCAGTTTTCTGTCGGGTATTATTAATAAACATACTAGAAAAAATATTCTGATATCCTTGTCGCTATTTTTTTTCTCTGAAATACACTTTTTTTCAAAATTTCAGAATGAACAGTTCACTTCTATTTTAAATACAAATTGGAATAATCTTGAAGAAATTCCATCAGTTAAAACAAATTAAAATACTTTCATTCAAATAATTTTTTATTTACTTATATTAGTCAGTAAATCATGTCCCGCTTTTTTTATTTATGTGAAACTTTGTTTTAAATCATGGAAGAAAATATACACATTGATCAATATTCAACGTTGTTAATTTTATTCTTATGATCATTTGGGTTATTATTGATGAGATGATTAAAAGTAAATTTCTGAAATTAAGTGGTATTGAAGTAGAGATTTCATAGTTTGGGATGTGATCTGGTTTGAAAAGTAATAAAAATTACAATATGGGATTTGCATTTCGTCCTACTGGGGACTCGTCAGTCAAATATTTCTGAGTTTGTGTTAATGTTCTTGTAAGGACCTCAATCCAGTGTGACGTGCATAGAATGTTCAAGGCACAGTTTATTCACATATTATTTACTCATAGTCTTCAGATACCAATTCGCAATACAGGCATATTATTGACTTTCATCGCTCACATCTCTTCTGATTTTCAGTGTACTCCCGTCGCACCATACATTCCTATCTCCATCTCGTCAGGGTCGTCTACTTACTTACTTACATACTTACGCCTGTTACCCCCAATGGAGCATAGGCCACTCACCGGTTGTCTTTAACCAGCTCTGTCCTGGGCTTCCCATTCCAGTTCTGTCCAATGTTTGTTCATTCTTCTCATATCTTTCTCTATTTCTCGGCGGAATATGTTCCTTGACCGTCCTCTTTTCCTTTGACCTTGAGGGTTCCAAGTCAGAGCTTGTCTTTTGCAAAGTTGGGTGCTTTTCGTAGTGTGTGTCCTATCCACTTCCACCGTTTCTTCCTGATTTCCTCCGCTCAAATCTGGTTTGTTCTCTCCCACAGTATGTTGTTGCTGATGGTGTCTGGCCGTCAAATCCGAAGTATTTTGCGTAGACAGCTGTTAATAAACACTTGTATCTTCTGGATGATGCCTTTCGTAGTTCTCCAAGTTTCCACTCCATACAGTAGAACTGTCTTGACATTTGTATTGAAAATCCTGATTTTGGTGTTGATTGATATTTGTCTGGAGTTCTAGATATTTTTCAATTGTAGAAATGCAACCCTTGCTTTCCCGATCCGCTCCCTCACATCTGCATCGGATCCACCATGGTTGTCGATGATGCTGCCTAGATATGTAAAGGTGTTGACGTCCTCCAAGTCATCTCCATCAAGAGTGATTTGGTTGGTGCATGTTGTGTTGCATCGGAGAGTTTTGCTTTTTCCTTTATGTATGTTGAGACACAGTTTATTCACATAATACGTACTCATGGTCTTCAGATATCAATTTGCAATACAAGCAAATTGTTAACTTTCATCGCTCACATCTCTTCTGAGTTTCCAATGTACCCTGGTTGCACTATTCATCCCTATCCCTCTTTCGTCAGGATTGTCGTCCACTTTCTCTATTTTTATTCAACTTTGTCATTGACTTGCTTTCAGAGACGATACTCTCATCATCTGACGTTTAGGTAGTTGACCTTTTCTACCAGGAGACTCTTGTTTTCTTAGAATATGCCGATGACATAGTTCTGTTTGGTGAAGACGCTGACAAAATGTAGAGTCTTTTTTGAATACCTTAAGCAACAATGTAAGCATGTTCAAGATGTGGTCCACCTCTTCCAAATACAAAATATTGCTTCAAGATTGATTGGCTTGCATCGGCGCCTGAACTAGTGATAGGGAGCTATGTAGTTGGGAGTGTTGACCGCTTCAAGTATCTCGGAACTCTCGTCATTGTTGATGGCTTGGTGCGTGACGAAATCTCAGTACGGATGCAGAAGGTTCGATTGACTTTTGACAAACTGTGTCCCTTATGGTGTAGGCGATATGTTCGTCTACTAAGCGAAGGATGAGTCTGCTGTGCAGCAGTTTGCTCCATCCTACTTTATCGCTGTGAAACATGGCCAGTAAGAGTGGAAGATATTCGTAGGTAATTGGTTTCGATCATAGATGTCTCTGAAGCATTGCACGTTTATCTTGGGACTATCGAGTAGGCAATGCTGTTGTTAGGGAACGGGTACTAGGTGAGGATAGCAGATCGATAGATGAAATATTGGGACTTCATCATTTGAGGTGGTTGGGACATGTGTTGTTAATGGACAACCATTTTTACTGCCTCGTTGAGCTATATCATGTGGTGCAGGAGTAGGTTGGAAAAAAGTTAAGGGTAGTCAAACCAAAACATAGCACAAATCCATGTAGTCACTGACAACTGGATTGAGTCATGTAAGTGTAGACTACTTGCTTGGGATCCGCGAGATGATAGTAACCGATGGTTAAAAACCTTGAATGGCATCGCTCAAAACCGTTCGCAGTGGCTCAGGTGCATCCGTTTTTCTTGTTCTCTCGAATCCTAACCTTCTGAATCCCTCATCACCTTTATTCTCATTTTGAATTCACCTCGCTGGAATGTACTTCCTGAATGATATCTTCAAGCTATATTCCTTTCGATTACTGTTAATACTTCTACCACCTGTACTACTATGGGATTTGAATTGACAACTGCATCTTTGTGTGCTAATATGGTATGGCAACTTGAACTGGTGTATGTACGTACAAAGTTCTACGTTGTCACTCACTGACTTTAAAAGAATCGCATAGAATTCAGTATCTTTTCAAATTTAAAAATTAGCTTATCTAGTAACCACTATTTGAGTAATTATCCACAGTGACATATCCGGACAATGGAAACTCGATAAAATATACTATTACACTTTTATGACACATTTATATGCTCTCTTTATCCTCAATTTGATTAGCTTGTACAGTCGTGCAAATTTTTTCAAACAAATTCGTTTAACATTTCTTCATATTTTTCTCCGTGTCCCTTACATCACTCCAATCATTTTTCGTTTTGATAAATCATTGCTTTAGATCAATTCTTTTAGTAGGTGAATGGTTTGTATTACGTCACTTATCATCTTACAGTGAGTAAATTTATTCTGTATGGTAGTGAATTTTTCTCTGTAAACACTTGAAAAAAAGATTGTTTCTGAAATTTTTATCACACTAAATTTTTACTCTGTTTACTAACTTTATGAAATAAGCAACTTAACTGATCCTTGAACAGTGATTAACTTCACGGCTTTCTAGTGTTCAATGTTGATGAAATTTGTAACTGATCTAGGAATAAAACTTTAAGTGTATAACCTCTTGAAACTATTGTACTGTGACTTGATTGAATAAGACAAACATGAAGCCGATCATTGTTCAAGGTTCTTTAGCTCAGTCGAATCCTAATAGCTGAAGGTAGACGTCATCATTTGTGATGGTGGCTGAAATGAGTTTGAGTCAAAGAGGACTTTCAATTGTCTCCTTATGTTCTTGATGTTTTCTAATGATGAATGCCAACTATTATAACCTCCTGTTGAAAAAAGTTCCCTGATCAATGTCTTCGACCACCTGATTCTTGAATCGGCTGTAAAATTTCATCGATTATCGTTCAGTTATGAATATTTATACAGGATTCACATTAGCATTCCAATGCAATACGTCTGGTGAGAAAGTGAGTGCTGAATTACGATGGCTCTCTAACTAAATGAGAACTAATTTGCTCATCGCAATTGATATTTCTAAATACTTTTTTCAGCAAACAGTTATTGATCAGCATAAATGCCAGTGAACATATCTCTGTACTTATTTTGATATTCACGCCAGGTCTCGGCTCCCATGTCATTCTCTAGCCGAATTCTAAATTAATTGATGATCTCTAGAGTGTTTGAGTTCAAGTCCGAGATTAAAAATTCTAACACTAGAATGAAAGTATATCCATCTGATGAGAATCGTACTGGAAGAAAACAGTTCGTTGAAAATTAGGAAGCACTCACTAAACAGTAGTTTTGTTCAATATATCGATACTCTTCAAAACTGTACAACAGTGACGTAACAATGGGTCAAATTCAAAGATTTTAGTTACTCAATGATTTGTGCACACTGATCTGTTGTAGTCAATTTAATAGATAGAATAAGCTTATCTATTGTCAGTTGCGAGAACAAGCCAAATTACAGTGGGCGAGGAAACCAGGAAGAAGCACTGGAAGTGCGTAGGACACAGACTGAGGAAAGAACCGAACAACATCTCAAAGAAAAACGTCACCTGAAATTATCAAGGCCAACGGAATAGAGAAAGACCAAGGAATACGCGGCAGCGAGAATTGGAAACATGCCTGAGAAAAATGAACAACAGTTGAACAGAACTAGGAAGGAAGGCCCAGAACAGAGTCGGTTGGAGAATGACGGTCGGTGGCCTATGCTCTACGAATAAGGGTAACAGGCGTAAGTAAGTGAGTAATTGACATTAGCGATAAGCTGTTTCACCACGGACAGTTTCTTGCTAGAAATACATCTGATTTTCTTATCAGACAAAGTCAGTAGTGAAGAGGTTACAATCGGTATTCTAAGGATGGTTGCGCACTTTCTGAATCACAGAATACCAAAAGTATTGTAGCCTTCAGGATACTTAAATATCTCACGTTTGATCACTAGAATAGATCTTGAATGGCATATTGATCAGGAAGTCTATACAACAACACCTTTTATCGATTTATTTAGGTCATGTCAATTAATCATCTCAAGTATCGTTAAAAAGAATTTGTGTACTTTTACGTCGAGTCCGAAAGGCTTGTCCCTAGACTTCAGACAAATTAACTCGTCCATTCTGCCCCAGTTATTATTCTCTCGTCTTTTGACCTTGTCAACCATTCGTTGATATGTTGATCGTTTTCATTTGAGTACGTGTGTGCATTGCTCACTTCCGTTATAGCATGTCTGGCTTATTTTTGTCAGACCATAAATTGTTAGTCATGCCTAAGTACACGGAGTTGGTTTGCTCGCCAATCTCCACTTTTCTTTAGGCCTTGATATTCTCATGGTCTGTCTGTATGAACGATTGCTTGAAATAAACTCATCTAACCTCATCCATATCTGGCTTCTTCTTATTACCGTCGTCACACAAACAGAGTTCTCCTTAGTATGATATACATGGACTGAAGGGAAGATTTATTTCATATCCTACTCAAACGTTCGTAACTAAAGGAATGAGCTCACAGGCCAAAAAAAGTAATGAGCCCCATTCCGAATCTAACGCTAACAAAAAGTGGTAAGCCTGACATCGAATCCAACTCAGGTACAAATTATCTAGAGTCGCGAACGCGCGCTGCTGACGAGTCTCATACTAGGAGGAAACCGTCATCGAGTACTTCTAGGTCTATAGTGATGGGCTAACATTGATCAGCTCATGATTTCAAGTATGAAAGTATGGTATTGAGTAATTTTTAAACATAAATCTCTATAATCAAATACAAATTCGTTTAACTTATTTTGAGGTTTGTTCAGAAGAACCAAATCATTCAGCTCAGCGAACAAAACATCATTACAAGCAAGATCTCGAATGAGATGGTTAGTGAAAAAAAACCAACTTTGAAACTACTATAAACCGAGTAACAATTAGCGTAAAGATATTTTCAAGTCAGTAGTTACAATGACTTCTATCTGAGGACATTTAACATCATAAACTGTCTTCAGTTGGACATCGTATAAAATCGAGCCTTACTTACTTACTTACTTACGCCTGTTACCACCAGTGGAGCATAGGCCGCTCACCAGTTTTCTCCAACCAACTCTGTCCTTGGCTTCTCTCTCCAGTTCTGTCCAATGTTTGTTCATTCCTCTCATATCTTTCTCTTTTTCTCAGCTTAATGTGTTCTTTGGACTTCCTCTTTTCCTTTTGCCTTGAGGGTTCCATGTGAGGGCTTGTCTTGTGACTCAGTTAGGTGCTTTTCGTAGTGTGTGTCCTATCCACTTTCAGTGGCTCTTCGTGATTTCCTCCTCCACTGGAATCTGGTTTGTTCTATCCCACAGTTCGTTGTTGCTGATGATGTATGGCCAATGGATCTGAAGTATTTTGCGTAGACGATTGTTAATAAACACTTGTATCTTCTGGATGATGGCTTTCGTAGTTTTCCAAATTTCCGCTCCATACAGAACTCCGCCAATAGAACCTTCGGCGCTACTGCCGGTCCCAAGCCTGAATAAAGGAGGAAGTTTGGGCATAGCGTTGGTGACCCCATCCCATCAAAAACTAACTTGCCAAAAAAACGCTAACCAGAAAAACGAATTCAAAATCGAGCGTACAATGTTATTAATTCACTACTGTGTGTGTACACACGACCAAATCCGACAGTCAAATTCAAAATCATAAACTCAAAAAAATCTCCACTGTCATTCTAATCTAAACGTCTGGTTAATAAAAATACTTGAACATACAAAATACTCAGTGAAATCGGTCGGACAATACTATTTTTTTAAATAGTATATGTTCCCACAAGAAGTTCAACAAAATTACACACAATGTTTCATGTAATAAGTTTCATAGACTTTTTCAATTTGTTTAAAATAGTAGCTCTTTAAAAAAACAAACTCTCAACATTTTATAAAGTGAGATTCAAATCGATTCGGCTGCGAAAAAAATATTGTTAGACTACCTACCATTAAAAAGAAACCTGAAAGCACTTGATGAGCATTTCATCCCGAGTATGGTTGGTACTCATCAGTGGCAATGCATGCTACTTGCAGGATTCGAACCCAGGACCTAGAGCGCGAATGCTTAACCTATGGACCACTGAGCCGGCCCGTACCCAACGGTGTTAATGTTTAACTCTGATCAATCTAAGGATTTTGAGCCACCTCACTCATTGTCTTCGGTAATTACTGCCTACGCTCGATAGGGCTGAACTAAACTGGTCATGTCTTCTCATTAGTAAGCACACATTTCTGGATTTTCGCATTATAGTTTTATGAAGATTGTTGAGTTTTACCGATGAAATCATAAATCGATCAATGTTAAACAACCAAATATTATTATTATCCGATCGATTAGGATCAATGTGATAACTCAAATTATTGATTATTTTAAGGGGTCATAAATCAAATTTCATATGTTTGAATACAACTCAGCGATGATTAGTTTTTATTATTAATATGCCACGACATTTCTAGTTACAAGAAAATACAAATATTACTGTAGTAGTTCACAGTACTCTTCATTAGTAGTTTTGTTTCAATTTAAAACGCACGCGCACGCACACACATACACACGCAGTTTGAAGAAATCAACAATAAAAGTAAGTGATTGTCTGTTTTGATTCTTGTTTTGCATTATGGGGTTGTGAAGATTGTTAAGTTACACATTTTTGAAACCATGAATCGATCAATGTTAGACATTAACGCCGTTGGATGCCGGCTCAGTGGTCTGACGGTTAGGGCGTTCGCGCACAATACCGGAGGTCCTGGGTTCGAATCCTGCGGGGTGCAGGGGTTGTGGATGCGCATTGCTGAGGAGTCCCATACCAGCGCGAAACCGCTGGTGGTCTAACATTGATCGGTTCTTGTGCCATTGAATGAAAATGTACATTTTACATTGATTGAAGATTTTCGGTGGATTTTTTTGAAGTTTTGAAGTTAGGAAAAATTTTTGTGTTCTCTGAAAGAGATTAGAAGATTTTAGGTGCCGATCTGTTTGTTGAACTCATGGGATGGATAGTTGTAGACTGTTTCGGAGTTTTATAATAAGACGAGTCAAGTGTCTTGCTCTGCTTGATTGATAATGACACGTTAGCTAAGGTTAGTTGTGACAAATGTAGCCCAGAGAGTATTATGACTTTTAACTTCTCTGTTATACCACCATAAGAAACCTGGAAGCACTGGACGGCCGTTTCGTCCAGGGTTGGCAGTAACTATCAATGACAAATGGATGAAGTCGCGCGAAATCCCTAGATCTATCAGAGTCAGAAATTAACACCGTTGGATGCTGGCCCAGTTAGGCGTTCGTGCACAATACCGAAGGTCCCGGGTTCGAATCCTGCGAGGAGCAGGAGTCGTGGATGCGCACTGCTGATGAGTCCCATACCAGGACGAAACGGCCGTCTCAACAGTGCTTCCAGGTTTCTAATGGTGGTCTAACAATGATTGATTGATGATTTTAAATGTATAAAAACACAAACCTCCAAAACTCTGGCCCAAATCAATTTAACTTCTCAATTTACTTACGCCTGTTATCGTTCAATGGAGCATAGGCCGTTGACCAGCATTCTCCATTCTCCAACTTTTCATATATATATATATATATATATATATATATATATATATATATATACTGTAATAAGAAATAACCTCATGAACAGGAAATAGTTCCTAACAATTTAACATACTTCGACATATGTAAAGCACACCATGATACGACTATGCTAAATTATACTAAACGTGTATTTTACTTTTGATTAGGTTTAGTAATAAAAATTTAGAAATTGATTCAGGTTATCCAAATGACTGACTGAATTTCTCATTACTGAGTTATGTAGGTAGTTGTTCAACAATGCACTTGTCAATCAATCATTGTTAGACCAACATTAGAAAGCTGGAAACAATGTATGACCGTTTCAGTGATTGATTCGTAATTTCAATCTTGATTGTTCTATCTTGAAAAATCATAAAATGTATTCACTAGTGACTACTAGCTTCGTGAAGAAATTCACGGAGTTCTAGGTGAGAAGATGTGACCAGTGGAATTCGATCTTGTCTAGAGTAAGCAGCGACTGCTGAGGGCGATGAGTGAGATTGGCCGAAACTTTAGACATTAACACCGTTGGATGTCGATCCAATGATCCAAAGGTTAAGCATTCATGCGTGAGACCGAAGGTCTTGAGATCAATTCTCTCAGGTGGGGATCGTGGGTGCTCACTGCCGAATAGACCCATACTAAGACAAATTAGCTTTCTAGTGCTTATAGGTTTCTAACGGTGATTTCGATGACCATATTTCAATCGAAAATCTTTTTAAGTTGAATTTAAATACTATGCAATTACATGTATATGTTTCAGTGTGGAGGTATCTCTATGAATTACTGGAAAAACTGTTTTATTTACTTGTTCTCATGGTAAATTTTCCATACGAACTAACCCTAGTTAATCAACTCTATTTTTAAAACAAATGTTTCGATTCGACGGACATGTAATGATGATGATATATGCCGATAAGTTTAACCTGTTTGTATCATATTTGTGATTGAGTTTGTAAGTTTTGATCGATAACTATGCTTGACAGTGTCTCCAAGGATGGGACAGTGGACAAACCCGATTGGAATCCGTTTAGCGGATACGATTTTTCACTGAGTATTGTAACAACTATGCCTTGTTTACGATTGTTGACTAGCACATAGCCTGGACAGGGTCAAGGTTCTGTGGCAGTGTCTGTCATTGAAAGGTGTACCAAAGAAGTACATTAACCTTATACAAGCTCTCTACTCGAACGCTACTGGTCGGGTGCGAGCATATGACGAACTGTCATCTGAATTCTCTAAATCAAGTGCTGTCCGTCAGGGCTGTCCACTCTCTCCATTCTTGTTTAACTTTGTCGTAGACATCCTCTTAGAGTTAACATTAAGCTCATCAGATTTTTCAGGGGTTCACCTTCTACCAGGAAAGTCGCTTACTGATCTAGGATATGCCGATGACATAGTTCTATTCGGTGAAGACGCTGACAAAATGCAGAGTCTTCTGACTACCATAAGCAACAATGCATGTTCGGGATGCGGTTTTCCTCCTCAAAATGTAAAACGTTGCTTCAAGATTGGGTTGCATCGGCATCTGAACTAGTAATGATAGGGAGTGAAGTTGTCGAGCGTGTAGACCGAGTCACTTATCTGGAGAGTCTCATCAACGCTGATAGCCTGGTGACTGACGAAATCTCAGCACGGATACAGAAAGCTCGATTGGCTTTTGCCAACCTGCGTCACTTATGGTGTAGGCGCGATATCCATTCACTAACCAAAGGACGGGTGTACTGCTCAGCAGTTCGCTCTGTTCTCCTATATGGCTGTGAAACATGTCCGTTAAGAGTAGATGTTCGTAGGTTACTAGTATTCAATCATAGATGTTTAAGAAGCATTGCTCGTGTATCATGGGACAACCGAGTAAGCAATGATGTGGTTAGGAAACGAGTACTAGGTAAGGATGTCAAATCAATAGATGAAGTAATGAAACTTCATCAGTTGAGGTGGTTAGGACATGTGTTACGTATGGCTAACCACCGACTGCCTCCACGAGCTTTATTTTGTAGTGTAGGAATAGGTTGGAAGAAAGCTAGGGTTGGCCAAACCAAAACATGGCAGAAATCCATGAAGTCATTGACAAGTGGACTGAGTCATGTTGGTAGATGTAGACTACCTGGTTGGGGTCCCCGAGATGAAAGTCACCAATGGTTCGAGACCTTGAACGACATGTCTCAAAATCGTTTGCAATGGCACAAGTGCATCCATTTGTTGAGCTCTCTTAAATCCTAATCTTCTGGAATCGTCAGCACCTCTACCTTTGTCTTTCTAAACTTATCTCACTGAATTATACTTCTTGAATAATATCTTCAAACCCCGGCCTTCTTCATTACCATTAATACCTCTACTATCTTTATCATTATGGGATTTGATTTGACATTTGCGTTTCTGTTGTGATGTGGTTTGGCAACATGAACTTATGTACATACGTACGAAGTTCTTACGTTGCAACTGACTGACTGACTGGACAGGGTAATAAACTTACTAAATTTATCAAAATCTGTAAATATATTCAGTTAGTATTTGTATAAGGCAACTTTTTCTTTTGAACACAGATGAATGAAATCTCTACAACATTCATTGACGAGACACAAGTACTTCAAGAAACAATCCACAACTTGATCAATGCTAGGAATCAACAACAACAGCAACAACAAGCCACTTACATGGATGAACAATCCACAAGCTGTCTACCGAATAGAATAAATCTATCACAAGAAATTTTAAAAGTGATTGTTGCTTTGTCTGCCTTGAAATTACCAATTCATTCATTGTACAAAGAGGATAAAGCTACACAAACAGATGATCTACCCGGTACCTCGTTGAATTCAACTTATCATGGATTAGCATCGAAATGTGTGAGTATTTCACAAATGGCTGCAAGTATATTTAGTTCAAACAAAAATACTAATAATAACAACAGCAACCATACAGCAACTTACATGAATGATGTACAAGACAGCAATGCATGTCCATTTATACGTGTTGTTACACGTAAAAATGGTATATTGATTCATTTAGGTCAGTTGATTAGTATAGCTGAAGATCAGAGATCATTTATTATGCGTAATGTGATTAGTTTCGATCCGTTACGTGTGCATGAACGAACAATTTCCACGTTGAAACCAGCGGAAATTCTAGCACTCACCGAATCGAAACTACAAAGTCAACATCGTAAACGAGGGAATTTGTTATCGGAATATTTACAAAATCAAATGAATTTTGGCAATTCAGGGAAGTAAGTATTTTATTTTAATTTTTTCGGTTATGAATTTTGTGTGTTGAGTCATCATAGTAAATTTCTATGGTTGGTATTTACGAAATGATCTTCGCTGAATCACTCACTATCAGAAAATTGAAAGCACTGGATGGTCATTTTGAGTAAGCAATGCTGTCGTTAGGAAACGAGTACTAGGTAAGGATGGCAGATCGATAGATGAAGTATTGAAACTTCATTAGTTGAGGTGGTTGGGATATGTGTTACGTATGCCCAACCACCGACTGCCTCGACGAGCTATGTCCTGTGGTGTAGGAGTAGGTTGGAAGAAAGCTAGGGGCGGCCAGATCAAAACATGGCAGAAATCCATGAAGTCACTGACAAGTGAACTGTGTCATGTTGGTAGATGTAGACTACCTGGTTGGGGTCTGCGAGACGAAAGTCGCCGAAGGTTAGAGACCTTGAACGACTTGGCTCAAAATCGTTTGCAATGACGCAAGTGCATCCATTCGCTCTGCTCTCTCAAATACTAATCTTCTGGATTCGTCAGCACCTCTACCTTTGTCTCACTGAATTATACTTCTTGAATAATATCTTCAAACCCTAGTCTTCTTCATTACCATTAATACCACCTCTACTATCTTTATCACTATGGAATTTGCTTTGACATTTGCGTCTCTGTTGTGGTGTGGTATGGAAACCTGAACTTATGTACATACGTACGAAGTTCTACGTTGCAACTGACTGAATGACTGCGAGGGTGGTGGATGCTCACTATTGTTAAAATCTGAGTTCCCTCATACAAGCACAAAACGGCCGTCCACAGTTTCCAATCTTGCATGCGAACGCCTAACATCTGGACCTCTATATGGTCCCTGACTACATATATAGGTAAGCTAAATGGAGGTGAGGTGGAAACTTTCTAATTGCAACACGGAAGTTTGAAATAATTCAGTATATACACAGTTAGCTACGCTTCCATGTCAGACACAATTACGATCTAATATTTGAGTAGGTTGTGCAATACGATCGCATTGATTGACTTCCGAAATCCGTTTGACAAGTGAATGTTCTTATTCGACTCCACAATGATTATTTATTTGTAATAAAGAAGTCAACTTTTCATGTTTACACACATTTTGTTGATTACAGTTCATTGTGTGAAAACACCAGTCAAGTCAATTTATCCAATCGAGAGCATCATCATCAAGTCCACGGTCCATTGCTGATCACTCCCAGTGATGTTCTGATACATTTTAGTGAAGTACACGAATTAAGCATTATACCAGTGATACGTTTTGATCGACCGAAGCATATGCGACAGAATAGTTCCAATGGTAAATTTAAACAACTTACACAGTTTGAACACTGTGAACACAGTTATCACGATGTGTCTAACACAAGTAAATTAACAGACGGCACCAATAAGGAATCAGATTTATCAGTGACGTGTAATGAGTCTATGAATATTGCCAATGGTTCTACAAATTCCGGTCCATGTGAAGTTACTAGTCAATCAGCTGAAACGACGAATAATGATAATTTGTTGATACTAAAGGAAACCGACCAGGAAGGCGGCAAGAAATCTTCACTGAAGAAAACAAATGAGCAGATGCAAGATGAAGTCGGAGCAAGAGAAAAATTGAACACATCAGTGAAACATTTGAAATTCTCCGAAAATAAATCAATCTCACAGATGGAGTGTAATGCCGGTAGGAACTGTGACAGCAATCAAAATGTCCAACCAGATCAACCAATAGAAGTGTCAGACGAACAAAAGCAGAAAGTTGAAATCAAACCGCAATCTGTGCGTAAAATCAAAAAACATAACACTTCTATGGAAAGTAGAAGATGGCCAGAACGGCGTTTTTTCAATAAACAAAGATATTCGGCCGTAAGTTCCTTGGGTTAGAGTTTGGTTTTTATTTTAAACGCTTGTCAGTAACTGTTGAATTAGTGAAAAGTATGTAATGACTCCGCATTTTCGATTAGGCAGCTATTATCCACTGGTTAACATAGCTACAAGGGCTCAAGGCAGAGTATACGGACGCCAAGGTGTAAACCATAGTACTTTCTTCCATTGTGGCCGATGACATCACGCAAGTTTACGTCAACATGCATTCGGAATTCCTGGAATTCTTTGTAATTACTTACAGAAACTTGTATTAGTCCAGGAATGTGATTGATCAGTCTTTGTTGACGTTTGTATTATGTGACTAGGTATCGCTTTTCGGTCTTCCTGGGATTTGTTGCATCGTCATGTACAGAGATATTTCAGTGATCTAAATTCACACTGGATTCATGTTTCATTGTAAACACCGTTCATGGGATTACAGGATATTCGTCTGTAGGGTGAGATTTGTGCCTTTGGACTTCAATGTTATGCCTTATATACAATTTCGTTAAATTTACCATTAAGCAAAAACCAGTGAAACCGACTTGGTGTTTGGTTGCTTGAACAACAAACAGCCTAATAAACTAGTGTAATTTTACCTCCTAGTTACATTAATTCCCAATAGTTTACAGTCTACCGCCTGGCAACAGTTGTTAGGGTGGTACGTTTTTTTATCTCTTTTTCGTCAGGAATCTATGTCAACTGAAATGTGTCCTCAACACTAAGTAATTTAAAAATCACTTACTTTGGAATTTTTCCCCGAAACAAAAAACATGGATTGAATAAGAGTTTTTGCAGATCTCGCTCCTATTGAAGTGAAGGAGAACACAGGTGAGGGCAACCGAATTGTATTTATCGCAAATTACAGAGTTACTCAGTAAAAGAGGAAAACCATATCGTAAATTGTTCATTTGCAAATCTTCAATCCATTGTCTGACATTTCACTATTCATGCGTTTCATACAAATTCCATTGTGTTCCCACTCTTCCTTTTTATTGATCTTCCCCCATCTTCTCTTCTGTCAGACATTACGTTTTTACTCGCATCATATACTACTTATAAGTAGCGCGCACCACACTATCTTTTAGATTATTGAATCAAGATCCCGAAAATCCACATTTCCAGCCTTAGTCTTCTATTCACGATCGGATGAGGCGGCTATGCTAAGCACAGACTTAGTGAGTTATTCTATACCGGTGAATAATGGCTACTTGGTGCACTGTAGTCGGGGCTCTGAGCATCTCAACTAATATTGATGTTTAGTGGCGACCGCCTATATGAAATATTTTTATTCCAAGCGATGTTTTCTGTTATAATTCACGATTAATGATCACTTAGTTTACATCATAGTTTGGTGTTCACTTTAAAAAATCAATATCAATCAGAGAATATCGATCAGTTTTGTGATATTAAAGCATAATTCCTTGTTTGCACTTACTGCTGGTTTCAAGTAAGAAATGGGAGTGTAATTTTTTAAATTACTTATTTACTTATGCCTATTACCCTCAGAGAGAGAGATTAGGCGGCCGACCAACATTCTCCAACCTACTCTATCCTTGGCCTTCCTTTCTAGTTCTGTCCAATTGTGTCTGTCTCCATTTGTCGGCATGATGTGTCCCTTGGCCTTTCTCTTTTTCTATGGTCTTGAGGATTTGACGTGAGAGTTTGCCTTGTGAGGCAGTAGGGTGATTTCTTCAATGTTTGTCTTATCCACTTCCAGTGCTTCTGTTACTTACCCATGTAAACATGTCATTCGACACGCTTGAACTATTACGAGTTTACCTTAGTCGGAAAACGAGAGCGAGGATCGAGGATCCAGCGACACGACATGCTGCTCTAATCCGATTGTCTCGAACCCCCCATTGAGTAAAATAAGAAGACTTGATATGTAGTTGGACATGTATTCTACCAGCATCCAGAAAGTATGAGGTCCGAGTCTAGAAGAGGATCAGGATCCCGGACTAGGGATGCGGGTCCGAGTCCGGGTCATAAAACGTTTCAGATAATGCGTATTGATACAGTTAGGTCTAACAGGAAACAACATTGAAGTCTGTGACATTGATAGTCAGGACGACAATAATATTAACCAGTAGAATTAGACTTACAAAGATAATTCTCTTAGGATATTTGATGAATATCCTAACAACTTTTTCCTGATATCATCCTCCGCTGGAATTTTTTTAATAACACTTAGCTGTAATACTGAGGAACTATGGTAAAGTTTCGTTCTTGGAGCTATAATTGTTCTTTTGAACAAGATCATCAGCATAAACGTCATATATAAATTAGGATATTTCACTTCTACCTGGAGTTTTTACTGATGATGTTGTTCAGAAGAAGAATAATGACAGCTTCACAATCAAAACATCCAGCTTCAACAACGAAACTCCACAATGATGGGTCAGCCAGCTACAACGTAGAACTTTTTACGTATGTATATCGAGTCAAGTTGCGATACCACGTTAGCTAAGAGATTGCATTGTGTCATGAATTTCTTCTGAACACATAAGTTGGTGTTGAGTGTTGAGATACCTATGACTTCTGTGTTATATAATTAGGAGATTTGGATTGAACTCCGTTGAGAAAAATGACGATTGAGGTATACACTCGGTCGTTTGAAATAATTCAGTTTTATCGATATTATGACCATGAGGCATACCATTTTAGATGGTGAAGATTTGTAGCTCAGATGGATGGATGATGATGATGGTGGTGTTTGGTTCTCTGAGCTGCGGATGTTTTGGTTGTGGAGCTTTTATCATTGTTCTCCTGAACAACATCATCAGCACAAACTTCAGATAGAAGTGAAGTATTCGAATTTCTCCACGTTTGACCTGTAGCTTGTTCTGCTAACCTCAATCTTGATTGATTGCTGTTGACCTTAAATCTATCGTTGTTTGCACCTTTGTGTTTGATTGTATCCCCATTTTGATCTGTTTCGTGATCCTATGTCACATACGAGGAAAAACACCTTGTGACTATTTTCCAAAAGAACGGTTATCCATGCAACTTCATCGAAAAACATCAACCGAAATCATCAACAGAAGCGAAATTAAGCACAGGAACTAATAAACGGATCATCCTACCATACATAAAAGACATCGGAGCATACAGCACGACTACTGAAACCATTTGGAATAGGTGTGGTACACAAACCAACAGAATCACTTCAATCAATCCTATGTAGATCAAAGGACAAAATGACAAAAAGGAAGAAAGACCAAATATCGTCTACAAAATGAACAACTGTTCAGACTGTGAAAAACACTACATAGGACAAAGTGGACGATCTCTTCAGCTTTGTTTTCGTGAACATCAATCAGCAGTCAAACGCAATGACAATTCTTCGCTTATATCAATACTTACCGACAATTATGGACATACTACATTCGATTGGAACAATGTGGCAGTACTGGATAGGGGGAGAACAAAGGACACTACAGAATTTTCGGAAGCTTGACTAGCACTCAGGTCAATTAGTCATCAACAAACATATCGACAATGACCCGACTTATCAACCAATCAGAAAAATCATCGGCGAACAGAGGATCAAGAAACAGATCAAAAGGGGGATAAAAATCAAAACAAAGGTGAAAACAACGACAGGTTTAAGGTCAACAGCAATCAATCAAGATCGGGGTTAACAGAACAAGCTACAGGTCAAACGTGGAGAAATTCGAATGCTTCATCTCTTCTATCTGAAGTTTGTGCTGATGATGTTGTTCAGAAGAAGAACAATGATGAAAGCTTCACAACCAAAACATCCTGCTCAAAGAACCAAACACCACCACCACAATGCCATTTTAGAGCTAAGTATTGTCTTTATTTAAACCTTTCATTTGTCTAATAAGTTGCTTGGTGAGTACACCCAATATTAGCTATCTCGACCGAAGCAGATGAATGTATAAATGCACAGTGTCTGGAGGCCAATTCAAATAACTTGAGTGAACATCACTGATCGACTAGAGAATCTTAATGCAAGATTGGTTGCCTAGAATATCCTACCAATCACCTTCGCTAACCTGTCATGCAGGACATCGCTAGCCATATCCCCGTCAAACTGAAGTTTAACGAATAGAAGTTTCGTTTGAATCAATAAAGTCTTCGAATTGTTTCTCACTGTATACATGTATTGTTTTAAGAACGCTCTATTACATATATAAAGTGTATGCGGAAACGTTCCAGAATATTGAACTAGTGATTAGAAATCAAGGAGGTGACAAGCTTTAGATCGTTGTGTAATGAACTAATCGAGATCAGATTTAGTGGGTAATTAATATCAGTTGAAAACATGAATTTGGTTTCAGACATTTGATGGCCATATAACACCTGTGGCAAATTTCAGTAGATAGGGACTTGAACATTTATACATCGCCTTGAAAGATTTCAGAGTATGAAAAATTATTCTACTACACTAAAGGCCTTTAGTCCATTTGTCTTTGGACTTTGAAAGGGAGGTAGGCTATCCTTTCGGTTCCATCAGTGTAACTGTTTTGATGGATACATATGAATTTCTACACCCAGTTGACAATAAACTTAAATAAAATACTTGTCAATTTTTGATTGTGGCAAAGAACGTAAGCTCCTTCGTATTTTGAAGTTGTGAAGATTATTGAGTTACGTTTTGAAATCATCGATCGATCAAAGTTAGACCAGGATTAGAAATATGGAAGCGTAGGAAGGCCGTTACGTCCCAGTACGGGACGCACCAACAGTAGGCATCCACAACTCCCGCACCTCTCCGGATTCGAACCACGGACCTTCGATCTTACGCGCGAACACCTAACCTCTGGACCACTGAGCCGGTAATAATGTCTAACTTCAGTCAGTTCACAGTCTTGCGCAACCTCATACACTGTCTTCGGTGAGCGCTGCTTCAAATCCGAACAGGGTTGGACTATACCAGGTCCTGGGTTCGAATCCTGCGTACTGCTCACTGTCCCATATCTGGAAAAAACGGCTGTCCAGTGCTTGCAGGTTTCTAATGGTGGTCTAACATTGATCTATTCGTAATTTTAAGAAATTAACTCTTTGCACAAATGAACGTTTCGTATAGACTGATTCATATTGATCAATTCATGTTTTCTCATGTTCATCAAAACTTGTAGGCTGATAGCAATGTCAAAACACAAACAAAATCTCTCAATTTTTCCGGTACATCATTTTTAAAATGTCCAACATCAACACCACATTTGACAAACAATCGTGCAGGTTCACCGACAAAATGGTACGATGACGCGATTGTATCGATAACAATTCAACAGTCATCATTGATCAATTCACCGGCGAACTGTTCAAATAGTTTGTTGAAAACAAGAAAGAAATTAGCACAGTGACCACTGAAAAGATTGAAAATTGAATTATCTATTTATTCTATCTGCGGGATTTATACAGAATTTACTCTTGGTTGGTCAATAATTAATATTATCGATCGTGTTGGAGTGATTTCATTAATCTTTTTTGATAATAAAAGTGTTCGATTGTGTTGGGGGTTTTGTTTTTCCAAAAAAAATCATTTCTAAACTCTAAAGATATTTTGGGGCACAGTTTTGGAGGTTTGAGTTTTTACACATTTGAAATCATCAATCAATCATTGTTAGACCACCATAGATGATTTCAAATGTGTAGAAACGCAAACCTCCAAAACTGTGCCCCAAAATATCGTAACAGTGCTCACTAGTGATTAGCTTCGTGAGGAAATTCTCAGAGTTCTAGTTAAGAAGACGTGACCAATGGAGTTCAACTCTGTCGGGTGTAGGCAGTAACTACCAAAGGCAAGTGGGTGAGGTCGCGCAAAATCCCTAGATCAGTCAGAGTTAGACATTAACACCATTGGATGCCGGCTCAGTGGTCCGATGGTAAGGCGTTCGCGCACAATACCGAAGGTCCCGGGTTCGAATCCTGCGAGGAGCAGGAGTCGTGGATGCGCACTGCCACTGATAAGTCCCATACCAGGACGAAACGGCCGTCTTTCAGTGCTTCCAGGTTTTTAATGGTGGTCTATCAATGATTGATTGATGATTTCAAATGTCTAAAGATATACCTGTATTCCGCGTTGTTATCATAGGATGCCCGATATTGTTTGGTGCGACGTGGTTGCAAGTAGTCGCCTGCAGGCCCGTCTTGAATTAGCTTTCCATGTTAGTTGGCTGTGTTTTTAATGAAACATATAGACAATGTTGAACAAAATGGTAGTCGAACACAGTAAACGTCGAACTACCTTTTTAAAATTATCGATCGGCAGCAAGAGTTTAACTCGGTTTGCAGCTCATTTAGTGTTATTGCTTGTCTTAAGCCCGAATAATGGAGAAAGGTTGGGTATGGAGTTATCGACCGCATGATGCAACAAAGGAGCTAACAGGCAGGCAAGCCAACCAATGAGATTTAAGAGCAGCAGGACAGATGGGTATAACTTTTTAAAAAGGTCTCGAAAAAAGAAGGCCTACTGAACCGACCGAATATCGAATCAGTGCCAACAGACTTTCTCATAAATATCACCTCATCAGAAATCAGCGAAATCAGTATGACTGTCATACAAATCAAGAGTGGCAAAGCAGCAGAATTGGGAAACCTATCAGTTGAAGCACTAAAATCAGACGTGGAAGTAACTGCAAAGATGTTCCATGCTTTCTTCAGCGAAATTTGCAAGGGAGAACAAGTACCAATAGACAGGAAAGAAGGATATCTAATCAAGGTACCAAAGAAAAGAGATCTCAGCAACTGTGAGAACTACTGAGGTGTCACCTTTCTATAGATACCAGGAGAAGTCTTTAACACAATGTTGTTGTACAGGAGATGGGCAACTTCGAGAACAACAGGCCGTACTCCGTAGGGATCGATCATGTATCGACCAAATCGCGACACTACGGATCATTGTCGAACAATCACTTAAATGTAGCTCACCACTGTATATCAACTTCATTGAGTACAACAAAACATTCGACAGAGCGGAAACTACGGTACACCTGAGAAGATAGTCAGCATCATGTGGAATTTTGACGTTAGAACTCGCTGCAGGATCGTGCATGTAGGGAAGCTCTTAGACTCATCCGAAGTGAAGACCGGTGTCAGACAAGCCTTTGTCTTCTTACCCTTTCTCTTTCTTCTGGTGTTTGACTGGATAATGAAGAAGTCATCATCTCAGCAGAGGTAAGTGGGTAAGGTAAATAGCTAGGATTCAGACAGATTATCTGTACTTCCAAGATAACCTAGCTGTTCTATCCTCCACAAATTAAAAAAAGCAAGTGGGAACAGCCAGTGTAGCAACAATCTCTGCAGCAGCAGCACAGTGCGTTCCTAACCAATGAAGAACCTCTGCATGGGATGTGTAGTTTGACATCCCTAAGTAACATTCTTGATAATAAAGGGAGATCTGGTGTAGATGTGAAGACAGACTGATAAAGTATGAGCAATACTTCTATAAATGAACAACACCTGGATCTGAAAATAACTTTCATCTGTCATGAACCAATATCTACTCAAGATACCCAGGATCCATTGACCAGACATCATTAGCAACAACCTTGTGTATCAGGGAATAAACCACGGAGGAGCTGATAGTGTAAAGGACATATGCATTGAAGATGTCAGTATATGGCATCACAAGGTAAACATTTACTTGGAATCTTAAAAGTCAGGGAAAAGATGTAAACCAAAGTGCACAAAACGCCAGGAATCGAAGGCAGATCAAAGTAGATTGAAGAACACTAGTTGGTAGTCTATACTTCACACGAGAAGTAACAGCCACCAGTTAAGCAGTGAGAATTTACAGGCAACATTTCAGAGAAACTTGAAACCAGGGCATAACAGTCATAGGGCAGGTTTATAGTACAGACTAAAACTAATCAGATGTAAGATAGAGTTTCTGGGAGTTCAGAGTAGAACAATGGTGAACAGCTTACTTCAACCACAATATTAATGGTTAAACAAACTAACTTAAGAAATTGATTACTTTTCCGCGCGATATTAACACAAACTAAAAAGGTTGAGATATTTAGGAAACAATTGATATGGTTTATGAATTTTTGAAGATATGTAACTAAATTACACAAGTACACATCATCAACACAAAGTATTTCCCCGGTACTTCAACACTTAACGATCACTACTGTTTCTACACCCTAACCAAAACTAATATATCCTAACCCTCGTTTAATTCTTTTATGTAACTCGTTCTTATATCCACTGCCTCCTTCATGGTCATTTATAAGTGATTAAATGACGTGAATAGAGATGATGGAGAAAATTTCTAGCTCAGGTGGATAGATGATTGTGAAGCTTTCATCATTGATCTTCGTCTGAACACAACAACATCATCAGTACAAACTTCAGATAGAAAAAGTTGAGGTATTCGAATTTCTCTAAGTTTGACTTGTAGCTTGTGTTCTGTTAACCTCGATCTTGATTGGTTGAGCTGTTGACATGAAAGTTGTCGTTGTTTGCAGCCTTGATTTTGATTTTATCCCCCCCGTTCTGATCTGTTTCTTGATCCCATGTCACCTATGATTTTTCTGATTGGTTGATAATTTGGGTCAATGTCATATGAAGAAAAGTCAAATATCATCTACAAAATAAGTGGTTGAGACTGTGAAAAACACTACATAGGACAAAGTGTAAACGACCCCTTCCGCTTTGTTTACGTGAACACCGATTAGCAGTCAAACGTCATGACAATTCATCGCTTATATCAATACACACCGACAATAATGGACACATTACATTCGATTGGAACAATGTGGCAGTACTGGATAGGGGGACGAACTAAAAGAACACTAGAGAATTTTTCGAAGCTTGACTGGCACTCAGGTCAATCAGTCATCAACTAAGATATCGACATTGACCCAATTTATCAACCAATCAGAATAATCATAGGTGACATAGGATCAAGAAACCGATCAAAAGGGGGGGATACAATCAAAACAAAGACTGCAAACAACGACAACTTTCATGTCAACAGCGCAATGAATCAAGACCGAGGTTAGCAGAACAAGCTACGGGTCAAACGTGGAGAAATTCGAATACTTCACTTATATTTGAAGTTTTAGCTGGATGTTTTGGTTGTGAAGCTTTAATTGTACTTCTGAACAACATCATCCGCACAGAGAATGAGACACCACGAGGTGAATATACAGAACTCTGTCATTCAATAAACTAATATCATTCTTAAACTAATCTGCAACTTTAATGGATAGTTCATTGATCGATTCATGGTTTCAAAAATGTGTAACTTAACAATCTTCACAACAACCCCGTAATGCACATTACCTATGCTCACTAGTGACTAGTTTCGTGAGGAATCTTCTCCGAGTTCTAGTGGGAAGACGTGACCAGTGAAGTTCAACCTGTTCGGGTGTGTATGAGGTTGCGCAACTCCGTGAATTGATCAAGTTAGAAATTAACACCGTTAGATACCGGCTCAGTGGTCGGATAATTAGGCGTTCGCGCACGATACCGAAGGTCCTGGGCCCGAATCCTGCACGGTGCAGGAGTAGTGGATGCGCACTGCTGATGAGTCCCATACCAGAGGACGAAACGGCCATCCAGGTTTCTAATGGTGGTCTAATATTGATCGATTCATGGTTTCAAAAATAGTTCATAAGTCATTAAAAGTTCACTAGATGAAACAATCTACCGACGGCAGTGTCAGTCAGTCAGATGCAACGTAGAACTTCGTACGTAAGTACATCAGTCCATGTCGCCATACCGCATCAACACAGAGATAAAATTGTCAATTCAAATTCAATAGTAAAAGAAAAAGTAAGCGTATTAGAAGTAATCGGAGAGATTAGGATTAGAAGATAATATTCAAGAAGTATGATTCGGTGAGAAAAGTTTAGAAAGTCAAAACTAGAGGTGTTGAAGAATCCAGAAGGTTAGGATTTGAGAGCACAAAGAATAAATGCACCGGCGCCATTGCGAACGATTTTGAGCCATGCTATTCAAGGTCTCTAACCATCGATTATTATCATCTCGCGGACCCCAGCCAGGTGGTAGTCGACAACTACCGACATGGCCAGGTCCACTCGTCAATGATTTCATGGATTTCTACCATGTTTTGGTTTGGCCGCTCCTAACATTCTTCCAACCTACTCCTACACTACAAAACAAGGCTCGTCGAGGCAGTCGGTGGTTCGGCATACGCAAGACATGTCCCAACCACCTCAACTGATGAAGTTTCATTACTTCATCTATTGATCTGCCATTCTTACCTAGCACCCGACTCCTAATAACAACGTTGCTCACTCGGGTGTCCCACGGTATACGAGCAATGCTTCGAAGACACCTATGATCGAAAACCAGTAACCTACGAATATCTTCTACTCTTACTGGCCATGTTTCACAGCCATAAAGTAGGACAGTGCGAACTACTGCACAGTACACTCGTCGTTTTTGGTCAGCAAACGGATATCACGCCTACGCCATAAGTAACGCAGGTTGGCAAAAGCCAATCAAGCCTTCTGTATCCGAGCTGAGATTTCATTAGTCACTAGGCCACCGGCACTGATGAAACTCCCAAGATAAGTGAAGCGGTCTACACGTTCGACTACTTCACTCCCTATCACTAGTTCAGGTGCCAATGCAACCCAATCTTGAAACAACATTTTGCATTTCGACGGTGGAAAACCGCATCCCAAACATGCTTGCACCGGTTGCTTAGAGTAGTCAGAAGACTCTGCATTTTGTCAGCGTCTTCACCAAGTAGGACCACTATGTCATCGGCATATTCTAAGCAACGGCAATGTAATAAAAAAAACATTGAACATAAATCATCCACCATGTTGTTTTAATTCAATGTTCATTGTCAAATGATCTTGATTGCGATTCCTAGCTATTAATAACAGTAAAAGTATGATAGATAAACAAGATAAGCATACTTATTATTATTCATATAAATGCATATATATGTATATTAATGTGGGCAATACAAATTAAAACAACAACAACAGAATTTCATTTTCTTCTAAAATAAAACAACCATAATTGAACATTGAACTAATTTTCTTCAATTGTTTATTCCATTAGAAAACCGCAAAAAAACTGTGATACTAAGAAGAAGGAGAAGAAGGCGAAGAATAGAGCGTAAAGTTAAAACAAACATTGAATCATAGTTCTGTTTTGTGTGTGTGTGTGTGTTTTTCGTTCAATGAAATCAATCGTCCTAAATTACCACACATCCACCTTTCTCTTGGAATGGATTATCTTTTTTACTAGCAAATCCTGAGACTAAACAATCTTTATCACGATTTTGTTCCATATAAACAATCATTTCTTGTACACATTCTGATACAGGACGACGATTTAAATTTGCCTCTTGCCTTAGCTGTTCAACAAGTTTACGTTGTTGACTTAAAGTTGACATTGATTTATAATTTGATTTGATTGGTTAGTTTAGTTTAGTTTTGGCCAATCAGAATGCTGAAAGATTTCAAAAAAACAAAGAAAAAATTTAAAAAACAGATCGATAAGAAGGATGAACAAAAGTTTGTAGTGTGGTTGTCATTGAAAGACTGTGCCTAATTGCGACTAGCCTGATTGAATAAACTATGTTTCCCTTAGTCAATTAGGCTAGCTTTGAAGTATCACTCACTGACTTCCTAAATTTTGAGTACAGACGGCTCAGTTTAGTGTTTAATTACAGTTTAAATGACATATTGGCATGGTTTTTGACGTGGTGATATTAGGTTGATTGGTTTCGATTCGTACGGAAAGAGAATTGGTCACTTGAAGAAGGTAGCGCATATGGGAAGTGTTGAGTTGTATTAAGAAATCAATTTTATTAACCGTCACTCTTTGATTGTGTGAATTTCTAGGTGTTTTAATATGAATCTATTTACAAGTACCAATCACATATTTGCTTATTGTGTAACAGTGTGTAGTTATGAAAGAGGTTCTTGATGAATAATTGTTGACATAAACTGAAGTACTTACTTACGTATGCCTGTTACCTCCAATGGAGCATAGGCCGCTCACCAGTTTGCTCCAACCAACTCTGTCTTGTGCTTCCCTCTCCAGTTCTGTCCAATGTTTGTTCATTCCTCTCATATCGTTTTCTATTTCTCGGCGTAATGTATTCTTTGGCCTTCCTCTTTTCCTTTGACCTTGAGGATTCCATGTGAGGCCTTGTCTCGTAACGCAGTTAGGTGCTTTTCGTAGTGTATGTCCTATCCACTTCCACCGCTTCTTGCTGATTTCCTCTTCCTATGGAATCTGGTTTGTTTTCTCCCACAGTACGTTGTTACTGATGGTGTCTGGCCAACAAATGCGAAGTATTTTGCGAAGATAACTGTTCATAAATACTTGTATCTTCTGCATGATGGCTTTCGTAGTTCTCCAAGTTTCCACTCCATACAGTAGAACTGTCTTCACATTTGTATTGAAAATCCTGATTTTGGTTTTGATTGATAGCTGTTTGGAGTTTTAGATAATTTTCAACTGTAGAAATGCAGCCCTTGCTTTGACGATCCGCGCCCTCACATCTGCATCGGATCCACCTTTCTCGTCGATGATGCTGATGTAAAGGTGTTAACGTCCTCTAAGTCATCTCCATCAACAGTGATTTTGTTGGTGCATGTTGTGTTGCATCGGAGAATTTCGCTTTTTCCTTTATGTATGTTGAGACCTACTGCTGCAGAGGCTGCTGCTACACTGGTCGTCTTCTCTTGTATTTGTTGTTGCGTGTGCGATAGAAGAGCCAAGTCATCTATGAAGTCCAGATCGTCCAGCCGCGTCCTAGCTGTCCATTGAATACCGTGCTTCCCTTCAGATGTCGACGTCTTCACAATCCAGTCGATCACCAGGAGAAAGAGGAAGGGTGAGAGTAAGCAACCTTGCCTGACACCGGTCTTCACCTCGAAAGAGTCTGTTAGCTGTCTTCCATGCACGATTTTGCAGTTGAATCCATCATAAGAATTCCTAATGATGTTAACTATTTTCTCAGGCACACCATAGTGTCGAAGAAGCTCCCACAGTGTTTTCCTGTCCACGCTATCGAATGCTTTCTCGTAGTCGATGAAGTTGATAAACTGAAGTATACGTCATAAAATCAGTTAAATACATTCATTTCCGAATTATTTTCTTTTCGGAAGCACTTGATCTAAAAGTTCTGTTTACGTTTCATAACTAATGGAAGTGTTCAGCATTTTCTTAATACATAGATATATGTTATACTAATATAATTCTTAACAGACTTGTATATTTTGAGGCTAAGATAGACAGTTCAGTGTTGGTAGTTTATTTTACTCATTTATTTACTCACTCATGTTACTGCCAGTAGAGTATAGGCCGCCGACTAGCATTCTCTAACCTACTCTGTCTGTCCCCTCGTTTCCTCTTTAGTTCTATCCGAATGCTGTTTATTCGTCTCATGTCTTTCTCCGGATGTAATCTGCTCTTTGGTCTTCCTCTTTTTCTTTGGCCTTGGTGATTCCAAGTGAGGGCTTGCACTGTAATGCATTTGGGTGCTTTCCACAATGTGTCCTATCCACCTTGAGTGCCTTTTCTTAATATCTTCCTCCGTCGGAATCTCTCCCACAGTTAGTTGTTGCTGACATTGTCTGGTCAGTGGATTCGGAGTATTTTGCGCAGATAACAGGTGCAGATAAACACCTGTATCTTCCGGATGATGATCTTTGTGCTTGTTCAAGTTTCTGTCTCACACAGTAGTCCTTTTTCGGCATTCGTATTGAAAATCCTAACTTTGGTGCTGGTTGATAGCTATTTCAGTAGTTTATTTTGTGAACTAATGAATCTGAGAGCCATCTAAGATCGATCCAAAATAGGATTATGAATATGAAATAGTGAGCAATATTCCCAAACGGAACTTTGATTCAGTAGTCTGTGAATTTTAATGATTATTTTAGTTACAACCACGAGTTCATGACTTTAATAACTACAAACTAGTGTACAACATACTGAAATCGGAAATATTTTTTCTAGTAAAATGAGCATTCAAATAACCTTTCAAATTTCCCTGTTTATACATGAAAGTCAAAGGTCAATACTTTAGTAATATAAACAGGTGTGGTGTGAGCTACTTATAAGTAGTAAATGACGTGAGTCTCAACGTAATGTCTGGCAGCAGAAGATGGGGAAGGATCAAGAAAGGAAGAGTGAGAACACAATGGAATTTGTATGAAATGCATGAATAGTGACAATGGATTGATGTTTTGCAACAGGAACAGTCCAGTTCGATGGATGATGGACTGATATTTTGCAAATGAACGATTTACGATATGATTTTCCGATTTTACTGAGTAACTCTGTAATTTTCGTTAAATACAATCCGGTTGACCTACCTGTGTTCTCGTTCACTACACAGGTAAATGTTAATTCCTACAACAAGATTTTCTATGTATAGGGTCATATTCGTTAATAATCACTCAAAATATCAAATAATTTTAAAAAGTTTTTCTTTTAAACCAATTTGAGAAGAACAAAATATTCAACTTACCCTAATATATCAACTAATCACAAATTGAATTATAGAATTAAATGTTAACTATGAAAATTATTTTCCAGTAAAATCAATCTGTTCCTACTTATATATTCCTATTTATATATATATGCAAATAATTAAGGAAAACTTTCCAAAATCGATCAATATAACATAGAACAGGAAAGAAAAAAAACATCATTCAACCAATCAAATTCCAGTTTAACAAATCGATTACTTTAATTTGATTGGTCAGAGTATTTCGTTAAAAAAAGCAGAACAGATATTGATCAATGTTGAATAAATGCATGTTCGTTCGTTTGTTTATTTATTCATTGGCATGCCCTTACTTTGTTTAGTTTATTATTTTGTTGTAATGCCAAGTATTATTGTGGTGCGCGCTACTTATAAGTAGTATATGACGTGAGTGTCAACGTAATGTCTGGCAGCAGAAGATGGGGGAAGATCAAGAAATTAGGAAGAGTGAGAACACAATGGAATTTGTATGAAACGCATGAATAGTGAGTGAAATGTCAGACAATGGATTGATGATAGATTGAAGATTTGCAAATTGACAACGGTTTACGATATGGTTTTCCTATTTTTACTGAGTAACTCTGTAATTTGAGATAAATACAATTCGGTTGCCCTCACCTGTGTTCTCGTTCACTACATTATTATCACTGTTTATCATGTTTATAAGGCTCAGGTTATCAATATCGATTGTCAATATTTTGTGAAATTTTTTGTTTAAAGTGATTTGAATCATTTTTGATGATTCTTTGTAGTGAAAGCGAAACGCTGAATTCGTGTAAGCAGAGTCGAATTGGTGTTATGAGTTTGAGTCAACATTTCAAAAAGTTTTGACATTAACTAAGGCCAAGTTGAGGTTAGATTTGAACAGGTTAAATTGGGGTTTATGAAAAAGATTTATGAATAAGTGTAAAGGTTTTTGTCATGACATGACATGAACCTATAATACAATATATTGTTGGGGATGTTAGATCCCCAGAATTCGCTTGATAAATGTCTTTGGTTGGGATTTTATTCATGGGCCGATCAGTTGACCCTGGGATCACATTTCCCACCAGGAAAATCCTTGGCTGTGATTGGTTACTGTGTCATTTTAGTGTGCTATTTTGTGACCCTCCCAAAGACGTCTCTATGGAGTATAAATAAACGCGATTTGTGTCCTTGGATTCATTATGTGCTTGCTGGGTTTTTGTAGAATACACTTCCTACGCTCTATCAAAACTTCTTGCTAGTAGCCTACCTGGACGCTGGTTGATTGTTTTGTTCTCGTTATTCGACTAAGGTGAACCCGTAATAGTGTTAAGCATACCTAGAGACGAGTGTAACAGTAGTTGAGATTTAGAGTAAAAACTAGAGAGAGAAAATACTATCTAGTTTCATTCACAATCTTCATAACGCACTGAATTACAGCAAGTACTTTAACTCACAATTTACTGTGACGGTAGTTATGTTTCCGAAAGTAATCGTTAGAAAAACGCAAACCAGAACATATGATTTAAACTATTTAAAATCTATCAAGATAGTTAGAAGGTCTTCATTTAGAAGAGCTATGAAACATGATAAAAGTTGAACTTTTTCAGAAGTTATGAGGCTGATGTCCCTTCCGACAACCAGAGCAACCATACATATAGGCACATAAAATGTTAGTACATTATGGGAGACTTGGAGGGTCATTTGAGTTGCTGTAGAAATGAAAAGATAAAACATGATGGTACTTGAAATCAGTGAAATACATTGAGAGAGTGAACCAGATTCTATCTCAGGGAAAAATTAAGAAAAAGCGCTAAAGGTGGATAGGACACGCATTGAAGAAAACACCCAAATGCTTTACAAACCAAGCCTTCACCTGGAATCCTCAAGGCCAGAGGAAAAAATAAAGACCAAAGAACATATTACATACAGCATTGGATAGGGAGATGAGAAGAATAAACAGCGTTTGGATAGAACTAGAAAGAAAAGCTGGGGATTGAGGAGATTGGAGAATGCTGGAGGTAACTCTGTTTACAAAAATTTAAAAGAAATCATGTTACTACTGATATACTTAATAGTAGACATTGTTGTTTACGTAAATAATCCTCAGATCGTTATTGTTTAGTTAAAATTAGAAAAATCATTTTCAAACAAATTCTTTTTATATCATTGAACAATACCTAGATTGAAATGGTGCTAACAGTTTGATTATACCTGGTGCAAAACCAATCAGAATCAAGGTAGAAGACCTTGAATTGTGTGGCAAAACTAATTCATCAAGCAGAAGTTTTGCATGACACTTGGTGTCAGTTCATGCTGAAAATCCTAACTTTAATCACCGACTGTAACTTCTAACACTCAGTCATCATTTCAGTTCCCCGTAAAAACGCTGTAGCCAGATTTCAAATCAAGTAAGTGGGCAGCTCCGCTCATGGTCACTTTAGTACACTTCAAGGTTGTTGCTTCATTTTTGTTCCATCCTGACAGTGAGACATTTATTCGTACGAACATCAGCATACAATTCAATTTGTCGAATATAATTACCTCTAATGTCTTTCATTTCCTTTGCAATATTGTATTTTTCTGTCTCCAGATTCTAATAAACGAGATAAATCAAATGACTATTACTCAATCTATGATGAATTAGGAGTTCTTTTGAATATAATGATTTGTGTACATTGAACTTTGAACAATGAAAAACACATGCTCACTTTTTCAAAAACGCGTCTATTTAACTAATCAGGGGTTATTTTAATCAGTGGTCGAAATGTATACAAACATACAATCGATGCCTTCAAATACCTTGTTTCGGTTGGAAATGAGGAGAGTACCCTTTCTTCTCCAAATACTCTCAAATGGCCAAGCGTATATATTCACAGTCAGGGAAATATGACTTATTGTCTTTTATCGTAGCATAAGTGTTATATATGAAATTAAGAAGATAAAAAAGCTAATATTAAATTTTTAAATCAATTCAGTCAATAAAGAAGATCCATCTAGTAGAACTTGAAAACCCTTCATTCCATACCGTTGGTGAATATGGGGCTCCCCAAACCTAATAAAATAATAGGAGCATGAAGCTACTGTTTGTTCTTGACTTGTTCTAGATTAGACTCTTGGTTCGAAAGCTCGTGGAGTGACGTGCTGTTATGGGTATGATGGGAGTTGTCACTTCCCGGCTGTCCACACCGTGGAAGGTTGTTTCTTGAGGGACCTGAAAAAGAAGGTAGATTAGTGTCAGTCTTAACGACCTGAAGCGTAACCGCAGAGTCCAGGGGACAACTGCTTGAGGCCGGTCACGCACGGCCTTTTTATGAAGGGATTTTTGAGTATTAGCTCCCCTCTTGAAAGTCCTTAGTGGGCAACCTTACCGACGGAGACGGAAATCTGTGTGGTAGGGTGAGGTGTGACATTTTTAGGGTCGACCATTTCTAACCACTTCCTTCCTTAAGAGAAGGCAGCATCGCTGCAGATGCTGGTTGTCCGAGGGAAACAACTTACTGCTGTCACACCCCTCTGCAGTTAGCAGTACGACTTCGCCCTCAGACCTTGAGTAGCTGCTTTTAGTCTCATCATTCTCAAATCAATCTGCCTGGCATGGTAAAACCTTCAAGAACATAAGTTCCAGCCAGCATAGCTCGGTTGGGTCATGACGATAGGCAAGTCCGACCACCACGTCAAGGTAGCAGCTACGGTCGGTCGTCAATGGTCAGAGACCTTGAACGACATGGCTCAGAATCATTCGCAATGACGCACATGCGTCATTGTGTGTGTTCTCTCTAATTCTAACCTTCTTAATTCCTCATCATCTCCATCTTTCTCCTTCTAAATTTATCTCATTGAATTTAACTTCTCGAATCATATCTTCACTCCCTAATCTTCTCCATTACTACTAATACTTCTACTATCACAATCACTCTTGGGTTTGAACTGACAGTTACGTCTCTGTGCTAATGTGGTATGGTAACCTGAACTGATGTACTTACGTAAAAAGTTCTGGTTTGTATCTGTCTATCTGTCTGTCGTGGAGTGGCCCTCCTAAAAAAATCACCTGATTCATTTAGATACCCCTGAGTATCCTTAACCGCTCACTGATTCACGTGGCGTTTTACATTTTCAGTATCAATATTTGAAGACATATTGATTTTGACTATTTTTGTGACATAAAAAGATAGCCGGTTCTACAGCGTTAAATATAAAATTGCATCTCAAGGGGAAATTACTAACACTCTTAATCAGAGTTTAACATCTACCATGATTAATTTGTATAGAACGAGATCAGTTTCATGAAATTATATTACAGTAGGCTATATGTATAAGAAATCTCTAGAAAGCTTATCATTTTCAGTGAATGTATGAAGAAACCAGATTCCAGTGAAGGAAGAAATCAGGAAGAAGCGGTGGAAGTTAACAGGAACCAGACTGCGGAAAGCACCCGATTGCATCACAAAACAATTCCTTTCTTGCAATCCTTATGGTAAAAGGAAAAGACGACGGCCAAGGAACACATTACGTTGGGAAACAGAGAAAGACATGAGAAGCATGAACAAAAGTTGGACATAAGTGGAAAGGGAAGCCCAGGACATAGTTGGTTGGAGAAAACTGGTCGGCGACCTATGCTCCATTGGGGGTAACAGTCGAAAAGTAAGTGAGATAGTATGAAGAAACGAGAGAAGTGAATGAATCAAAAATACAAATGCATACCTCATTCTCAGTGGGAAAATTCACTAGTTACTCTATTGTTTATAATATCAGTAGCAAGTAATCCATATTGATTAATTCAAATATTTATTTATTGAATCAGAAGAAATATGTGACTAGCATAAAAACAACAGGGATATTACCACAGATTCAGGTCTCGTATGGTCGAAAAATGAAAACTGAAATATATTTTCCGATAAGCGCTTTTTTCTAGCAAGCTCGTCTTATACGGGATAGGGCCGTCAATCCACGTTCAAACCAAAAACCACATTTGAGAATAAGAGATGCAGTAGACAGAAAGAATAAAGGTTGAGAATATGTGACTACAAATTAAAGTGACTGGCTAAAAATCGTTTTAAATGAATCGATATCGTCAAACCACATGAATCGAACATGTCCTAGTCACAAGTAGAATAAGCAGCAAATAAATGGCTTCCACATTCAGCAACTGTTTACTGAGCATCATGCGCAAATCACCACACACCCACAACCGAACCCACACCCACAAACTCATACAAAACACATGATGTAATGGTGTAATTGATTAGGTTGTTTATTTACTAGAAATATATGAACACAATCGCAAACGGAGTTGTCCATATTCTATGTACACACCTGTGAGAATGATACAAGCTGTCTGTCCGGACTGGTTATTCAAATATTGGGACGCACGAAATCCAACATTCTGGCCACACTGGCATACTCCACGATGATGTCGGGGTACATGGTATGTGTGACGCCATGTGATACCACAGCAAGCACTGGACCTTGAGGAGACGGAAGCAGAGGTCCACCACTGTCACCTGGAGCGGGTAATTGACCGAAATTCTGACCTGATTTCACACAGATAGGATTGCCGACGGTGTCGTGTCGGCACTCCATAACAGTAGCTCGACCTGTGTGAGAGAGAGAGAGAGAAAGAACAGAGGATCAGGTGGATCAAGTGCACAAATATACAGTTGCTCAACTCAAACACCAACCAACACATCAAACCATGCACCGAACAAATAATCCACATGTAGTCTCCACAATCAATGCACGCCATCCTTGCCAATCAAGCCACAATCCATCTCATCACTGTTCCAATGTGAAAATGGAACAACAGACTGACCACTCGACTCACATACAACACAATCGGTCGTTCGCACAGTCATTTGGGCAGTCATCTCTGGTCGAAGTGGTCCCACTCATTGTTCCGATCTCACACAACCCACCAATTACACCTGATCAATATGTGTGGTGGACACAGTGTGGGAGGTGCAGTGAGACCAGGTGAACTGTCACCGGCATAAACGACACAGTGATAGAGGCTGCTCAACACAACAAGCACGTCCGATCCGACTCAATCAATCTCATCGATTTCAGAACGATGGGATCATGAAAATGGTCAGACGTACACACATTGACACATTCGCACTGTGACACATACACAGACAGGCACGGACACACAGAAGTGCTGCCAGACAAGCACGCACACTAGCCAACATATGGTTGTTGATCGACAACTCACCCTTCTTCAGAATTCCACCATTTTTGCGTGACGGATCGCGGTCGTTATCATCCCTCCCGTAACCAACAATCAAAACACTAGTTCCCGGTGCTGGGATATCCGATTCCTGTGCCAGACTGATCACTCTCACTCCACTCTGTAAGTTGACCATTTGTGCGAGCGTTACAATTGCAACGTCGAATCCACTGAGTGACTGTTTTGGGGTTCTGCCGCTTCGTAACGCATTACAAGAGGGCATGTATTGCGGTGCTATCTTGACTCCAGATGGTTGGTGATTGATGGCATTCTGGTCGCCATTCCTCAGTGCCAGAAACGAAGCCTGAAACGGATAAAACACATTACATCCATCCACATTAGATCGATGCAACACGGACCGTCACACAGACACTGTCAAATCAATCAATCAATCGATCAATAAATCAATCAATCAATCAATCGATGAATCACTCAATCACATAGAGGCACAATAATTCCTGTGTGAAGCCTTACCCGGATCACTGGCAACGGTGAACAAACACAATGACCAGCTGTGAGTACTGCCCTCTGCGAGACCAATGAGCCTGTGCACATTGTTCTCTCTGTCGTTAGAAATGCGATGAAGGGGAATTCAGTGCGTTGTTGCACTGGTTCACCACTACGTATCAGCCAGCTTGACACACGTCCAAATGTCAGACAGTAGTAGGTGGACAGCATCAACACCAGCAACGTCGACCTGTTCAACATGACGACTATGTGACGAATATGTGACGACTATGTGACCAGTGTACTAGACCGAGTTACAATCTCGCCACACGTTCACCTATTTATATGCGACAATATCCAGTGACATAATTTCAGTGCATGTGAGTGATTTCACAGGTGTGTCAGTGCACTGTGTGCAGCAGCAACATTTGCATTGCACTCGATCCATGCACTGTTGTGACAGGTTTCATTTCATTTAATTTCACGACACGTCTGATTTCTTTGCGAAGTTTGTGAAGTGTGTAGATGAATTGAAGCTAGCAGACGACCAAAGCACAGAGGTTTGTTGTGGTCAGATCAAATCCCATGTTAATAGCATTAGTAGAAATGTCAGAAAATAAATTATTGGCGATCGACAAATGATTTCCTTTGAATCCCGTATCGTCAAATGAGACGAATCTGACAGGTCGAATGAAGAGATAAGCAATGAGATGATCAACGGGGTTGAAACGTGATAGTGTTGAGGTATTTTATTTATTCTACAGCTCAACTGACTCGAAGTAGTACTGTATTGATAGTCAAGTAAATTTTCTAGTTTCATTGATACTGCAGTTGTTGTAATTCTTGAAATCTCAGTGCTGCTTGATTTTAGCGCTATCGTTAGGAGAACAAGTTGAGCGTGCACATTGCACACTGTATAGTGCAGATAGGTTGTCGTCTTCTCCTTTCTTTTCGCCACTTGTTTGTGAGTAATTGACAGCTACATATTCACTCAATATTCGTGTTATTCGATCGACGTTTATGAGTCTTTTTGCCAAATACTGCTATAAGTTTTCTCGTTTTGTGATAAGTTAGTAAGGACTCAGTGTACTTGAACGTGTTCATCTGTTATACATTTCAGTTGAAGTATATCAAGCACTCCACGATGTTTAATAGAATTCTTTTAAAAAACATAATCATTCTTCTTCAATGTTATATACTTGGAGTATACTGCAGTGTTCAACAATGGTAAATTTGAAATTCACTTGGACCACGGAAAACTCAGTGATCAGATTTATTGGGAGCCCATTAAATATCTACTCACATATGGATTACCTTGAGAATGACATGGATATATATTAAATTTAACTGTGGCGACACCACTCCGTCTGACTTCATTTCATTGACGATCCGCGACTAATAGACTGAGAAATAGCCATTTCTTGGTAGAACCAGGAATTCAAGTAACACTAAATATCAGAGTTTCCTACATTTGCCACACTAGGGAAAACTACACATCTATGACAATGCGTCCATCACACAACCCACATACATGAGATTGGTGCTGGCTAACAGAACATGATCACTGCTTAATACTGAGGGACATCGTTCAGTATGCTGTTCGACACAATGCACCTGCGGCAAATCACACAACTGGAAATAGAAGAACACGCGTCTACCGAGCAAAGCGAGGGCTGCATTTCTTCAGTTGAAAAATATCTGGAACTCCAAACAACTTTCAAACAAAACCAAAATCAGGATTTTCAATACAAATGTGAAGACAGTCCTACTGTATAGAGCGGAAACATGGAGAACTACCAAAGTCATCATTCAGAAGATACAAGTGTTTATTAACAGCTGTCTACGCAAAATACTTCGTATTCGTTGGCCAGACACCATCAGCAACAACGAACTGTGTGAGAGAACAAGTCAGATTCCAGTGGAGGAGGAAATCAGGAATAAGCGATGGAAGTGGATAGGACATACACTACGAAATGCACCCAACTGCATCACTAGACAAGCCCTCACATGGAACCCTCAAGGTCAAAGGAAAAGAGGAAGGCCAAGAAACACATTACGCCAAGAAATAGAGAAAGATATGAGAGGAATGAACAAACATTGGACAGAACTAGAGAGGGAAGCCCAGGACATAGTTGGTTGGAGAAAACTGGTCGGCGGCCTATGCTCCATTGGGGGTAACAGGCGTAAGTAAGTAAGTAAGTAAGTAAGTAAGTAAGTAAGTAAGTAAGTAAGTAACTGACAGTGAGACATATAGTCGTACGAACATCAACATACAATTCAATGTGTCGGATATAATTCCCTCTAATTTCTTTCACTTCCCTTGTAATACTGTATTTTTCTGTCGCCTAGTTCTAATAAACGAGATAAATCCAATGACTATTACTCATTCTATGATGAATTTGAAGTTCTTTTGAATATATTGACCTGTGTACATTGAACTTTGAACACTGAAAAACACATGCTAACTTTTTCAAAAAATGCATCTATGTCACTAATCGGTAATTAAATTAATTAGTGATCGATATGTATACAAGCATACAATCGATGCCTTCAAATATCTTGTTTCGGTTGGAAATGAGGAAAGTACGCCTTCCTCTCCAAATATTCTCAGATGGCCATGCGTATATATTCACAGTTAGAGAAATATGACTTACTGTCTTTCATCGCAGCATAAGGTTTGTAAATGAAATTCAGGAGAGGAAAAGTGAATATCTAATGCTTAAACCAATTAATTTAGTTCGTAAAGAAGATCGATCTAGGCGAACCTGAAAACCCGTCATTCGATACCATAGGTGAATATGGGGCTCCCCTAACCTTACAAAATAATTGGAGCATGAAGCTAATGTTTGTCGTTTGACTATCATAAAACTTCATTAATTAACAATAGTTCGCTTGATTTGTTGTGTAGATTAGACTATTGAGTCGAAAGCTCATGGATTGTCGTGCTGTTACGGACATGAGGGTGGTTGTCAATTCCCGGCTGCCCACACCGTGGAAGATTGTTTCTTCAGGGACCTGAAAAGCAGGATAGATTAGTGTCGGTCTTAACGACCTGGGAGTGTAACCACAGAGCCCAAGGGACAACTGCTTGAGGCCGGTCACGCACGATCTTTTGATGAAAGGTATTTTTTAGTATTAGCTCCGCACTTAAAAACCGTTACCGTCGGAGACGGAAATCCGTGAGGTAGGGTGAGGTGTGACATTTTTAGGGTCAACCTTTTCTAACCCTTCCTTCCTTGTGAGAAAGCAGCATCACTGCAGATGCTGGTTGTCCGAGAGAAACATCTTACTGCCATCACACCTCTCTGCAGTCAGCAGTACAACTTCGCCCTCAGATGTTCAGTAGCTGCTTTTAGTCTGATCGTTCTCCAATCGACCTGCCTGGCATGGTAGAAAATTCAGGACCATATGTTCCAGCTAGTATAGCTCAGTCGGGTCATCACGATAGACAAGCTCGACTACCACGTCAAGGTAGCAGCTTCGGTCGGTCAGCAATGGTTAGAGACCTTGAACAACATGGCTCTGAATCGTTTGCAATGGCGCTGGTGCATTCACTCTTTGTGTTCTTTCTAATTCTAGCCTTCTGAATTCCTCATCATCTCCATCTTTCTCCTTCTAAATTTATCTCATTGAATTATACTTCTCGAATCATATCTTCACTCCCTAATCTTCTCCATTACTGCTAATACTTCTACTATCACCATCACTCTTGGATTTGAACTGACAGTTGCCTCTCTGTGCTGATGAACTGATGTACTTACGTACGAAGTTCTGCTTTGTATCTGTCTATTTGTCTGTCGCGGAGTGGCCCTCCTAAAAAAATCACCTGATTCATTTAGTCGCTCCGACAGTATACTAAACCACTCATTGATTTACGTGGTGTTTTACCTTTTCATTATCAATATTTGAAGGCGTATTGATTTTGACTATTTTTGAGACATAAAAATATAGCCAGCCAAACAACGTCAAATGTAAAATTACACGTCAAAGGGAAATTACACGCTCTCTTAATCAGAGTTTAACATCTACCATGAATAATTTGTATAGAACGAGATCAGTTTCATGAAATTATATTACAGTAGGCTATATGTATAAGAAATCTCTAGAAAGCTTATCATTTTCAGTGAATGTATGAAGAAACCAGATTCCAGTGAAGGAAGAAATCAGGAAGAAGCGGTGGAAGTAGATAGGACACAGACTGCGAAAAGTACCCAACTGCGTCATAAGACAAGACCTTTCTTGCAACCCTCGAAGGTAAAAGGAAAAGAGGAAGGCCAGGGAACACATTACGTTGAGAAATAGAGAAAGACATGAGAAGCATGAACAAAAGTTGGACAGAAGCGAAAAGGGAAGCCCAGGACATAGTTGGCTGGAGAAAACTGGTGGACGGCCTATGCTCCATTGTCGGTAACAGTCGAAAGTAAGTGAGATAGTATGAAGAAACGAGAGAAGTGAATGAATCAAAAATACAAATGCATACCTCATTCTCAGTGGGAAAATTCACTAGTTACTCTATTGTTTATAATATCAATAGCAAGTAATCGATATTGGTTATTTCGGATACCTATTAATTGAATCAAAAGAAATATAAGAATCGAATACAAATAATAAAGATACCACCACTGATTCAGGTCTCGTATGGTCGAAAAATGAAAACTGAAATATATTTTCTGATTAGCGATCTTTCTAGAAAGTTGGTTTTATACGGGATGAGGCAATCAAAACACGTTGAAACCACGAACGACATTTGAGACTGAGAGCGGCAGTAGACACAGAAAGAATGAAGGTGGAGAATATGTGACTTCAGATTAAAGTAAGTGGCGAGCAATCGTTTAACATGAATCGACTTCGTCTGGTAACACGAAACGAACATGTCCTAGTCACGTATAGAATAAGCAGCAAATAAATGGCTTCCACATTCAGCAACTGTTTACTGAGAAACGCGTTGGAAATCACCACACACACACAACCTAATATACACCCACAAACTCATACAAAACACATGATGTAATGGTGTAATTGATTAGGTTGTTTATTTACTAGAAATTTATGAACACAATCGCAAACGGAGTTTTCCATATTCTATGTACACACCTGTGAGAATGATACAAGCTGTCTGTCCGGACTGGTTATTCAAATATTGGGACGCACGAAATCCAACATTCTGGCCACACTGGCATACTCCACGATGATGTCGGGGTACATGGTATGTGTGACGCCATGTGATACCACAGCAAGCACTGGACCTTGAGGAGACGGAAGCAGAGGTCCACCACTGTCACCTGGAGCGGGTAATTGACCGAAATTCTGACCTGATTTCACACAGATAGGATTGCCGACGGTGTTGTGTCGGCACTCCATAACAGTAGCTCGACCTGTGTGAGAGAGAGAGAGAGAAAGAACAGAGGATCAGGTGGATCAAGTGCACAAATATCCAGTTGCTCAAATTATACACCAACCAACACATCAAACCAAGCACCGAACAAATAATCCACATGTAGTCTCCACAATCAATGCGTGCCATATTTGCCAGTGAAACCACAATCCATCTCATCACTGTTCCAATGTGAAAATGAAACAAAAGACTGACCAAATACATACCACATACAACACAATTGGTCGTTCGCACAGTCATTTCGGCAGTCGTCTCTGGTCGAAGTTGTCCCACTCATTGCTCCGATCTCACACAACCCACCAATTACACCTGATCAATATGTGTGGTGGACACTGTGTGGGAGGGGCAGTGAGACCAGGTGAACTGTCACCGGCATAATCGACACAGTGATAGAGGCTGCTCAACACAACAAGCACGTCCGATCCGACTCAATCAATCTCATCGATTTCAGAACGATAAGATCATGAAAAAAGGCAGATATTTACACATTCGCACTGTGACACATACACAGACAGGCACGGACACACAGAAGTGCTGCCAGACAAGCACGCACACTAGCCAACATATGGTTGTTGATCGACAACTCACCCTTCTTCAGAATTCCACCATTTTTGCGTGACGGATCGCGGTCGTTATCATCCCTCCCGTAACCAACAATCAAAACACTAGTTCCCGGTGCTGGGATATCCGATTCCTGTGCCAGACTGATCACTCTCACTCCACTCTGTAAGTTGACCATTTGTGCGAGCGTTACAATTGCAACGTCGAATCCACTGAGTGACTGTTTTGGGGTTCTGCCGCTTCGTAACGCATTACAAGAGGGCATGTATTGCGGTGCTATCTTGACTCCAGATGGTTGGTGATTGATGGCATTCTGGTCGCCATTCCTCAGTGCCAGAAACGAAGCCTGAAACGGATAAAACACATTACATCCATCCACATTAGATCGATGCAACACGGACCGTCACACAGACACTGTCAACTCAATCAATCAATCAATCAATCAGTCAATCAATCAATCGATGAATCACATAGAGGCACAATCATTCCTGTGTGAAGCCTTACCCGGATCACTGGCAACGGTGAACAAACACAATGACCAGCTGTGAGTACTGCCCTCTGCGAGACCAATGAGCCTGTGCACATTGTTCTCTCTGTCGTTAGAAATGCGATGAAGGGGAATTCAGTGCGTTGTTGCACTGGTTCACCACTACGTATCAGCCAGCTTGACACACGTCCAAATGTCAGACAGTAGTAGGTGGACAGCATCAACACCAGCAACGTCGACCTGTTCAACATGACGAGTATGTGACGACTGTGTGACAACTATGTGACCAGTGCACTAGACCGAGTTACAATCTCGCCACACGTTCACCTATTTATATGCGACAATATCCAGTGACATAATTTCAGTGCATGTGAGTGATTTCACAGGTGTGTCAGTGCACTGTGTGCAGCAGCAACATTTGCATTGCACTCGATCCATGCACTGTTGTGACAGGTTTCATTTCATTTAATTTCACGACACGTCTGATTTCTTTGCGAAGTTTGTGAAGTGTGTAAATGAATTGAAGCTAGCAGACGACATAAGCACAGAGGTTTGTTGTGGTCAGATCAAATCGCATGTTAATAGCATTAGTAGAAATGTCAGAAAATCAATTATTGGCGATTGACAAATGATTTCGGTCGAGTAGCGTATCGTCAAATGAGACGAATCTGACAGGTTGAATGGAGAGATAAGCAATTAGATGATCAACAGTGTTGAATCGTGACAGTGTTGATGTATTTTATATATTATTCTACAGCTCTACTGGCGCCAAGCTGTACTGTATTCATACTTACTTACTTACTTACGCCCGTTACCCACAATGGAGCATAGGCCGCCCACCAGTTTTCTCCAACCAAATCTTTCCTGGGCTTCCCTTTCCAGTTCTGTCCAATGTTTGTTCATTCCTCTCATATCTTTCTCTATTTCTCGGCGTAATGTATTCTTTGGCCTTCCTCTTTTCCCTTTGCCTTGAGGGTTCCATTTGAGGGATTGTCTTGTGACGCAGTTAGGTGCTTTCCGCAATGTGTGTCCTATTCACTTCCACCGCTTCTTCCTGATTTCCTCCCCCACTGGAATCTGCCTTTTTCTAGCCTACAGTTCGTTGTTGCTGATGGTGTGTGACCAACGAATACGAAGTATTTTGCGTAGACAGCTGTCAATAAACACTTGTATCTTCTGAATGATGGCTTTGGTAGTTCGCCATGTTTCCGCTCCATACAGTAGAACTGTCTTGACATTTGTATTGAATATCCTGATTTTGGTGTCGATTGATATCTGTTTGGAGTTCCAGATATTTTTCAATTGTAGAAATGCAGCCCTTGCTTTGCCAATCCGTGCCCTCACATCTCCATCCGATCCACCTTTCTCGTCGATGATGCTGCCCAGATATGTAAAGGTGTTAATGTCCTCCAAGGCATCTCCATCAAGAGTGATTTGGTTGGTGCATGTTGTGTTGCATCGGAGAATTTTGCTTTTTCCTTTATGTATGTTGAGACCTACTGCTGCTGAGGCTGCTGCTACACTGGTCGTCTTCTCTTGCATTTGTTGTTGAGTGTGCGATAGAAGAGCCAGATCATCTGCGAAGTCCAGATCGTCCAGCTGCGTCCTAACTGTCCAGTTGATACCGTGCTTCCTTCCAGATGTTGACGTTTTCATAATCCAGTCGATCACCAGGAGAAAGGGAAAGGGTGAGAGTAAGCAACCTTGCCTGACACCGGTCTTCACCTCGAAAGAGTCGATTAGCTGTCCTCCGTGCACGATTTTTCAGTTGAATCCATCATAAGAGGTCCGTATGATGTTAACTATTTTCTCAGGCACACCGTAGTGTCGAAGAAGAGTCCACAGTGTTTTCCTGTCCACGCTATCAAATGCTTTCTCGTAGTCGATGAAGTTGATGTAGAGTGGTGAGTTCCATTCAATTGATTGTTCCACAATGATCCGTAATGTAGCAATTTGGTCAGTACACGATCGATCCTTCCGAAATCCAGCCTGTTGATCTCGAAGTTGGGCGTCAACGAAGTCCTTCATTCTGTTTAACAATACCCTGTTGAAGACTTTGCCTGGTATTGAAAGAAGAGTGATGCCTCTGTAGTTTTCATACTTGCTGAGATCTCCTTTCTTTGGTATTTTGATCAGATATCGTTCTTTCTAATCTGATGGTACTTGTTCCTCATCCCAAATCTTCTTGAAGAGGATGTGAAATATTTTCGCAGTTGCTTCTACATCTGCTTTCATTGCCTCTGCTGGAATGTTGTCTGGTCCTGTTGCTACTGTATTCATAGTCAAGTAAATTTTCTTGTTTCATTGAGACTGTAGTTGCGGCAATTCTTGAAATCTGTGTGCTGCTTGATTGAGATTGCTTTCGTTAGGTGATTGAGTTGAGCGTGCACATTGCACAGTGGATTGTGCAGATAGGTTGTCGTTCTTGCCACTTTTATTTAATTGTTTGACTCCAGAATGTTAACTTGTTGGTCGTGTTATTAGGTCGGGAATTACGCGTCTCTTTAAAGAGTGTTCTTTGAGAATGACGCAGAGCACACTGTCTGTCTTCCACCTAATCTATCATCACAGTGTCAGTAAAAGAAATATTTATTAGAAGAAATGATATGTTAGGATGGATAGTTTATTTATCTTATCTGAGTATTATTTAAGAGGGATGCGAGGCACCGTTTACCTAATAGTCTGCTGCTGCGAATGCGTGACTGACTGCCTTGATCTAAACTGCAGCCATTATTACCAACGAGGTGAACAGCAATGTTGTCGATCTAGGAAAACTAGTTATTTTGTTTAACTGTTAGTCGCCACAGTAGTGTGACAATTATATTTGATATAAATGAGGAAAAACGCATCCAAATATGCGAAATACAACAAATGGATCGACAAAACATATGCTTCAAAATTCCTGTGAATGTTGGATTTAAATAAACAATTAATAAATCGATATTGCTGGTAGGCTAAATGTACTTGATGTTGATCTTCCAAAAACTGCTCAAAGTTTGCTGGTTTTGTGATAAGTTAGTAAGGACTCAATGTACTTCAACGTGTTCATCTGTCATACATTTCAGTTGAAGTATATCAAGCACTCCACGATGTTTAATAGAATTCTTTTAAAAAATATAATCATTCTTCTTCAATGCTATATACTTGGAGTATACTGCAGTGTTCGCATACATCAATGGTAAATTTGCGCATCATCATGAGATACACTGGAACCACAGAAAACTCAGTGTTCAGATTTAATAAGAGCTCATTAAATATCTACTCACATATGGATTACCTTGAGAATGACATGGAAATATAATTATATTTGACTGTGACGACACATCTCCGACTGACTTTATTTCTGGCCGATACTCGACTAATAGACTGAGAATTAGCCATTTCTGGGTAGAACCAAGAATTCAAGTAACACCAAATATCAGAATTTCCTACATTTGCTACACTAGGGAAAAGTACACATCCATGACAATGCGTCCTTAACACGAACCACTTACATGAGAATGGTGCGGGCTAACAGTACATGATCACTGATTAATACTGAGGGACTTCGTTCAGAATTCTGTTCGACAAGATTCGAAGGCGGCAAATCATACAACCTTAGATAGAAGAACACGAGTCAACCGAGGAAAGAAACGCTGTCGACAGGCCCAAAGGAGAGACTGGCACAAAAATAAGATCTCTCTTAAGGATTCCTGCAAGGCAATGAGAAAGGGATGCAATAGCAAGGATCGAAGTGATAGGAGATACTCGCAGATGAATCTGACACAATATAGGCAAACCCATAATATCATCTTCAGTTCATGAGCAAAACCAAACATACAAACTGGCGACCTTGGAAACTGCAGAGAAGTGACAGTTTACTCAATACAGTCCTGAAGCAGTGTGGAGGAAACCTCAGTTCACAAGAATGTCACCGTAGACTCGAAAGCTCCCGGCTTTAACAACGCAAGCTGCTGTCTCAATTGTTCGATGGTAATTAGCTGTCAGAGATCAGTAGTGCGAAAAGTATTTGAATTTACTGCAAAGGCGTTAAATTAACGTGACCTTACTGAACATTTAATAGGTTTATGAAGAGCAGGTGTTGAGAGATTGCACGAGCTAGTATTTCTTTGCACACAATTCTTGATGTTTCGATACGGTTACATGTATTCTGTAATGTCAGATGGATGTTAGTTTCGCCACTGGACTGAACTAAATCCACCCTATTGTCAGTAATTTGTATTACATTATTAGGCAGGAGACCAGTTGGTAGCAATACGAAAATTAATGAAAAGAACATTCTGATGCAAATGAAAAGTCGAAAATTTTAGAACCATGTATATAAATGAATGAGTTTATTAATTGGCTCAGATAACTGTGAAGTGTGAGCAAGCAAGCGGAAACTGAAATAATATACAACGTATTATGTGTCAATATTCTGATTCATTGCCAATGATAACGAGATGCTTGTGTCAAACCTGAATCAGCTACACGTGGTAGACCAGGTTTACGAATTTGAATCTGTGTTTATCGACTTTCTTCGAGATGCCGTACATTGAGGGTGCTGTGGTTACTTAAGTGTGCGGAACGTTGCAAGTTGTGATGAGAAAATGTGTGCACGAACCTGATCGTTCGTGATTTGATGTGCGGCTTTGCGGATGTTATCCGGATGACCATGATATAGATGGCTCAACAGGATGCCCATTCCGGAATAATTCATCGTGACAATTACTCTGAAGGTTATAATCATAAGAGATAGATGGAATAATAACCGGATTTGGAGATACCTGGTATAGTTAATTCCTAAACAACCTGGAGAAAATAATAGATGCCAATCACTCACATACAAGTGGCGAAGGGAAGGGAGAAGACGAGAGCCTATCTTCACAATCCAGTGTGCGATCTGCACGCTCAACTCAATCTCCTAACGATAGCGTTCTCGAGATGGTGGAGAAAACTTGTAGCTCAGGTGGATGATTGTGGTGGTGTTTTGTTCTCTGAGCTGGTTGTTTTGGTTGTGGAGCTTTCATTGTTCTTCTGAACAACATCATCAGCACGAACTTCAGATAGAAGTGAAGCATTAGAATTTCTCCACGTTTGACCTGTAGCTTGTTCTGCTAACCTCGATCTTGATTGGTTGTTGTTGACATTTGACCTGTCGTTGTTTGCAACTAAGTTTTGATTGCCTCCCTCTTTTGATCTGTTTCTTGATCTAGTGTCACCTATGATTTTCCTGATTGGTTGATAAATTGGGTCAATGTCGATGTGTTTGTTGATTGCTAATTGACCTGAGTGCCAAGCTTCTAAAAATTCTCTAGTGTTCTTTATCCTCCCCCTACCTAGTATTTCCACGTTGTTCCAATCAAATGTGTGTCCATAATTGTCGGTGTGTATTGATATAAGCGAAGCGTTGTCGTGGCGTTTGACTGCTAATTGATGTTCACGTAAACGGAGCTGAAGAGGTCGTCCACTTTGTCCTATGTAGTGTTTTTCACAATTTGAGCAATTTATTTTATAGATGATATTTGGTTTTTCTTCCTTTGTCATTTTGTCCTTTGGTCTACATAGGATTGACTGAAGTGATTCCGTTGGTTTGTGTGCCACACCTATTCCAAATGGTTTCAGTAGTCGTGCCGTATGCTCTGATATGTCTTTGATGTATGGTAGGATGATGCGTTTATTTGTTCCTGTGCTTGATTTCACTCCTGATGATAGTTTTGGTTGATGTTTTTTGATGAAGTTGCGTGGATAGCCGTTCTTTTGGAAGATAGTCATCAGATGTTTTTCCTCGTTTTTTAATGTTTCGTATGTGCTGCAGTGTGTCTTCGCTCTCTTGAACAGAGTTTGTATGCAGTTGATTTTGTGGGTTCTTGGGTTGTTGCTGTCGTAGTTGAGAATTACGTCGGTGTGGGTTGGCTTCCGAAATACTTGAGTTTCTAGTTTTCCTGTGTTAGTTCTGGTGATTAGTACATCCAGGAATGATAGGCTGTTGTTTGATTCCTTTTCCATCGTGAATTTGATGTCATCAAAGACGTTGTTGATCTGATTGTAGATGTTCTCCAGCTCATTCCTTTTGATAATAACGAATGTGTCGTCTACATAGCGAACCCACATTTTTGGCTTGATCACTGGCAGAATCGACGCTTCCAGTCTCTGCATTACCGCTTCGGCGATGAGTCCTGATATTGGTGATCCCATTGGTGTTCCTTTTATTTGTTCGTAGACTCTGTTGTTGAACTGAAGATATGTTGTTAAGCATAGGTCGATGAGTTCAAGCAAACTTTGACTCTGAAGTTTTGTATATTTGTGTAGATTTGTGTCGTTGGTGAGGAGCAGAGAAAGAGTTTCTTTGGCTAAGCTTGGTTCTATTGAGGTAAATAAGGCTGTTACGTCGAAGGATATCATCATTTCGTCGTTGTCAATTTGAATCCTCTTGAGTTTATCCAAGAATTCTGTGGCAGACTCAATGGAGTAGTTGGATTCATCCACCAGATGTTTTAATATCCGTGAGATCTCTCTTGATAAGTTGTAGGTCGGGGTTCCGGGGAGGGATACAATAGGACGTAGTGGGATGTTAGGTTTGTGGAGTTTTGGCCTACCGTAGAATCGTGGAATTGTTGGTCCATTGGATTTCATTCTCCATTGATCTTGTTTTGATATTTGTCCTGTTTTGACAAGCCTATTTAGAGTCCTTGAGATTTGATTGTCCAACTTTTTTATGGGGTTTGTGTCGACTGGTTTATATACGCTTCTGTCCTGAAGTAGCTCCTCGGCTTTCTTGATATATTCCTCCTTGTCCATGATTACTGTTGTGCGTCCTTTGTCCGCTGGAACTATGACTATATCTTCCCTGGTTTTGAGTTTCTTCAGAGCTTTTCGTTGTTGTGCTGTTAGTTGGTTGTTGTCTCTCTTCCGTCGAGTTAGTGGTACTATGGTTTGTCTTATTTCTTGTTGAGTTTCTTCACTTATTCCTGCCGTTTTGAGCGATGACTCTAATGCCGCGAAGAATTCCAGTTTTGAAGCATCCTTCGTGTTGTAGTTTAATCCTTTTTGGAGCAGTTGTACTTCTGTTGTCGTTAGATGTTGCTTCGATAGGTTGACCACACAACTGTTTGCGTTTTCTTCTGTGGCTGGCTTTGAAATCTTGATTAGTTTGTCTTTGAGGATGCTTCTTCTTTGTTCTCTGTGTCGTCTGCTTGACAGTTCAATCGCCGTTGTCAACGTTGTTAAGTGTTCTGATGTAAGTATTCCTTCTAGTTTTCTTTTTTGTTCATCCATGTTGTGTTGGTATTTGTGGATCCTGTAGTGTGCGTCGGTGATCATTAATTGTACCATATGCCTCCCACTTTGCTCCGCTATTCGCCATCCCATTGGGCAGTTGATTGGTGGTCTATATCTGACACTTGTTGGCAGAACATGCTGACGAAGACATTCGTGGAGAAAAAACAGTTGTTCTCGAGTGGAAGCCTGCCTTTTGGCGAAATTCTCCCATTTTCGAACAATGTGAAGCGTATCACGCTCATATGATTTTGAGATAGTGGAGAAAACTTGTAGCTCAGGTGGATGATTGTGGTGGTGTTTTGTTCTCTGAGCTGGTTGTTTTGGTTGTGGAGCTTTCATTGTTCTTCTGAACAACATCATCAGCACGAACTTCAGATAGAAGTGAAGCATTAGAATTTCTCCACGTTCTCAATCAAGGAGCACACAGATTCCAAGAATTTCAACAACTTCAGTCTCAAGGAAACTAGAAAAGTTACTTGACTATGAATACAGTACAACTTGGCGTCAGTAGAGCTGTAGAACAATAAATAAAATACCTCAACACTATCACGTTTCAACCTCGATGATCATATAATTGCTTATCTCTTCATTCAACCTGTCAGATTCGTCTCATTTGACGATACGCTACTCGACCGAAATCATTTGTCGATCGCCAATAATTGATTTTCTGACATTTCTACTAATGCTATTAACATGCGATTTGATCTGACCACAACAAACCTCTGTGCTTATGTCGTCTGCTAGCTTCAATTCATCTACACACTTCACAAACTTCGCAAAGAAATCAGACGTGTCGTGAAATTAAATGAAATGAAACCTGTCACAACAGTGCATGGATCGAGTGCAATGCAAATGTTGCTGCTGCACACAGTGCACTGACACACCTGTGAAATCACTCACATGCACTGAAATTATGTCAATGGATATTGTCGCATATAAATAGGTGAACGTGTGGCGAGATTGTAACTCGGTCTAGTACACTGGTCACATAGTTGTCACACAGTCGTCACATACTCGTCATGTTGAACAGGTCGACGTTGCTGGTGTTGATGCTGTCCACCTACTACTGTCTGACATTTGGACGTGTGTCAAGCTGGCTGATACGTAGTGGTGAACCAGTGCAACAACGCACTGAATTCCCCTTCATCGCATTTCTAACGACAGAGAGAACAATGTGCACAGGCTCATTGGTCTCGCAGAGGGCAGTACTCACAGCTGGTCATTGTGTTTGTTCACCGTTGCCAGTGATCCGGGTAAGGCTTCACACAGGAATTATTGTGCCTCTATGTGATTGAGTGATTCATCGATTGATTGATTGATTGATTTATTGATCGATTGATTGATTGATTTGACAGTGTCTGTGTGACGGTCCGTGTTGCATCGATCTAATGTGGATGGATGTAATGTGTTTTATCCGTTTCAGGCTTCGTTTCTGGCACTGAGGAATGGCGACCAGAATGCCATCAATCACCAACCATCTGGAGTCAAGATAGCACCGCAATACATGCCCTCTTGTAATGCGTTACGAAGCGGCAGAACCCCAAAACAGTCACTCAGTGGATTCGACGTTGCAATTGTAACGCTCGCACAAATGGTCAACTTACAGAGTGGAGTGAGAGTGATCAGTCTGGCACAGGAATCGGATATCCCAGCACCGGGAACTAGTGTTTTGATTGTTGGTTACGGGAGGGATGATAACGACCGCGATCCGTCACGCAAAAATGGTGGAATTCTGAAGAAGGGTGAGTTGTCGATCAACAACCATATGTTGGCTAGTGTGCGTGCTTGTCTGGCAGCACTTCTGTGTGTCCCTGCCTGTCTGTGTATGTGTCACAGTGCGAATGTGTAAATATCTGCCTTTTTTCATGATCTTATCGTTCTGAAATCGATGAGATTGATTGAGTCGGATCGGACGTGCTTGTTGTGTTGAGCAGCCTCTATCACTGTGTCGATTATGCCGGTGACAGTTCACCTGGTCTCACTGCCCCTCCCACACAGTGTCCACCACACATATTGATCAGGTGTAATTGGTGGGTTGTGTGAGATCGGAACAATGAGTGGGACCACTTCGACCAGAGACGACTGCCGAAATGACTGTGCGAACGCCCGATTGTGTTGTATGTGAGTCGAGTGGTCAGTCTGTTGTTCCATTTTCACATTGGAACAGTGATGAGATGGATTGTGGCTTGATTGGTAATGATGGTGCGCATTGATTGTGGAGACTACATGTGTATTGTTTGTTCGGTGCTTGGTTTGATGTGTTGGTTGGTGTATAATTTGAGCAACTGGATATTTGTGCACTTGATCCACCTGATCCTCTGTTCTTTCTCTCTCTCTCTCTCACACAGGTCGAGCTACTGTTATGGAGTGCCGACACGACACCGTCGGCAATCCTATCTGTGTGAAATCAGGTCAGAATTTCGGTCAATTACCCGCTCCAGGTGACAGTGGTGGACCTCTGCTTCCGTCTCCTCAAGGTCCAGTGCTTGCTGTGGTATCACATGGCGTCACACATACCATGTACCCCGACATCATCGTCGAGTATGCCAGTGTGGCCAGAATGTTGGATTTCGTGCGTCCCAATATTTGAATAACCAGTACCGACCGACAGCTTGTATCATTCTCACAGGTGTGTACATAGAATATGGACAACTCCGTTTGCGATTGTGTTCATATATTTCTAGTAAATAAACAACCTAATCAATTACACCATTACATCATGTGTTTTGTATGAGTTTGTGGGTGTGTGGTGATTTGCACTCGTTGTTCAGTAAACAGTTGCTGAATGTGGGAGCCATTAATTTGCTACTTATTCTGTACGTGATTAGTGCATGTCGAATTCGTTTCATTTGCGGAAGTTGATTTTGTATAATGTTGGACGTGATTGATCGCCGTCATATAAAACAGATATTACTGACAGTGTAATTAGACACCTTTTTCACAGGCATGATCGATAAAATACAATGTGTTTTCTAATTCAGTTTTGCAAGTTGAGATGCACAGTAAAATTCTTGCAAAGTGGCATTTTTATATCAGCAATGAGTCACAGAAGAGTGGTCAAACAAATTGATCTGCGAAATATTTGTGTAGTGAAACATGTAGTTAGTTCATCACTTGTCACGTTTTTCGATATAATCTGCAAGGATAATGAGCGTGAGCTTAAGGTTTGTTTATCAACTATGTACAGAAGGTTCTCGGTTGCACACTTTAAATGAGGAGCTGTATGTAACGCTTATCAGTCATTTTATGATGGCAGATATTGAGTTGAATTCATTTTGTATAGTATCAGATAATATGTACAATTAATTTGTCGCCATCCAATCCAATATCTTGATATTTTCTGTCACTCGCATTTACTTGACAATCTCTCATTCGGTTGGACATCCACCATTTCCAAAATTATCTTGATTCATTTAATTGTAAACATGAAACTATTACTAAATATGAGAGCTGTCTTATTCACTGGAAGTGGACTCTTCAATACAAGATTGATGAGCCCCATCATGGCAAGTCAACCATAGTGTATACTAGATACATGAGTCTAGTCGCATAGACAAGCTCATTAGGAACGATCATTGACCTGATTCCTTCAGGTTATTCAGATAACCATTGCTCATTTAAAACATATTATTTTATCTTGTCATAAATTAATTTTGGTTGTTAGTGATATTTATGAAGTGTGTTCATATGGTCATTGAACATTAGAATCGGCTAAAGTGTGCAAACTGATACATCCGTCTATCAATTCTTTAGTCAGGCTTATCACGGCAAAATGTCTTGGATTCGACCTCAGCTTAGTCAGTGGTGGGTTCATTTGTTGTGTTTCAGTGTCTATACCTGATTTGATCATTTGATATGCAGTGTTTAAATACAGAATATTGTCATGTGATTCTAAGCAACAATACATTGTTCACTAGGTAATAAGTTCCGTTTCCGTGAGTGATTTGTTTATTGTTTGATAGATCAGGCTATTCAGTCGTTTTGTGGTTCGATTATCTCAAGTCCATGGAATAGAAGAAGAAAACTTGTTATGAAATAGAACCTGTATTCTACAAACAACCAGAAATAACTGGTTCCGAGTACAGAAGAAGAAATAGATCTCGGACTAAGTATCCGGGACCAGGTCCAGGACATTAAACGAGGCACCAAACGCTGGCGATAGGCGAAAAGGAGAGAATAGCAGAAGCAGATGGTCTCCCTCAACGATTCTCATTAGGCAACGAGAAAGAGGTGCGATGCGTATGATCAAAGTGATAGGAGACACTCGCAAATGAATCTAGCTGACATAATATAAGTAAAGCCCAAATATCACATTCAGTTCATGACCAAAACCAAACATACAAACTGGCGACCTGGTAATTCCAGCGAAGTGACAGTTTACTCAATACAGTTTTGAAACATTGTGCAGGAACTCTCAGTTCACAAGTATATCACATTTTCAGGCAATCACCATAGACTCAACAGCTTCCGGCTTAAAACTGCCATCCGCTGTCTCAAGTTGCCGATGATAATTAGCTTTCAGAGATTAGTAGTGCCAAAAGTATTCGATTAGACTGCAAAGGCACGAAAGTAACGTGACGCTATCTTATATTTAAGATATTTAGGAAGAGCAGGTGTTTGGGGATTTGGTACAAACTCTTGTAGTTGTCTGCGCAGGATACTGTGATCTGATGGTCAAACACCATCAGCAAAAGTTTATTGTGGCAGAGAACAAACCCACCGACAGCTGAGCAAGGTTTTTAGGCAAAGCGATGTAAGCGGAAATGACAAACATTGAGAAAACCACTAAACTGTTTCAAAGTGCACACCAGAGAACACATTGAGCTACCAAATGAAGGAAGACATGCAAAAACTGAATAGCCATTGCAAATAACTAGAACAGAGAATTCTGGTTGGTGCGCAATGCTTGACGATGGGTGACACGCGCATGTCAGTCAGTAATTAGGACGACTATTCAAAAACTATGAAAAAACGTTATTCTGAAGAAAAATATATCATGTTAATAAAAGATTTAACATTTCATCAATCCTACGTTTTAATATTGTATGCACCAATTAATCGATTACATCAGAGACAAAATCCAGAGTTGCGGTGATACTTTGTAGAACTTATAGACAGATAGTGTAACTACGTTTTGGTACTTCACGTTCTTTTTGGAAATCGCTTGACATTCTTTATTCTAATGATTACTTTCCTCGTATTTTCGTTGTCATTGTACAGAATATGATAATGTACTGTTGGTTCTCCAGACATATCTTCATGGGTTATGTGATAACTTGACATAGACTTCACCGTTCATCATTCTGAACATTTCTACATCTTGTGGTGATTTCATCTTTACGAGGAAAAACACGATTGTTTAGATAGCAACATTCATTATGATAACCAATTTTACCTGCGAAAGTTTCACACTGAACAATTGTTTATTCAAAAAGTTTTGGAACTCGCTTTTCCTCTTGGAGGTCTCCATCTTGCTTCTGCTGCTCTGTACTTTCACCTGCATCTCTGAAAAGTTTCAGTAGTCTTTCGACATCATAACATCGCTAAAGAATACACTTATTTCCTGTGGTTATGTCGCTCTTCGACTTTTCCACAACAAATAGGATATAACGCGATAGACCTGAACGTATTTCGTTTATGACGAGTTCAAATACCATAATCTCATTCTCGTATAATGACATAGGGATTTAATACCTTGGTAAGTCACTTAATTGCATAACTGCTTACATACACACAGACGTACATGTGCAATTAGTTAATCAATTAATTATTTACTTACTTACGTACGTACTGACACACTTCCGCATTCCTCGAATATACGTGTCCATAATGTTTCTATTATGCTACGAGAACAATGTGCACAGGCTCATTGGTCTCGCAGAGGGCAGTACTCACAGCTGGTCATTGTGTTTGTTCACCGTTGCCAGTGATCCGGGTAAGGTTTCACACAGGAATGATTGTGCCTCTATGTGATTCATCGATTGATTGATTGAATGATTGATTGGTTGATTGATTGATTGATTTGACAGTGTCTGTGTGACGGTCCGTGTTGCATCGATCTAATGTGGATGGATGTAATGTGTTTTATCCGTTTCAGGCTTCGTTTCTGGCACTGAGGAATGGCGACCAGAATGCCATCAATCACCAACCATCTGGAGTGAAGATTGCACCGCAATACATGCCCTCTTGTAATGCGTTACGAAGCGGCAGAACCCCAAAACAGTCACTCAGTGGATTCGACGTTGCAATTGTAACGCTCGCACAAATGGTCAACTTACAGAGTGGAGTGAGAGTGATCAGTCTGGCACAGGAATCGGATATCCCAGCACCGGGAACTAGTGTTTTGATTGTTGGTTACGGGAGGGATGATAACGACCGCGATCCGTCACGCAAAAATGGTGGAATTCTGAAGAAGGGTGAGTTGTCGATCAACAACCATATGTTGGCTAGTGTGCGTGCTTGTCTGGCAGCACTTCTGTGTGTCCCTGCCTGTCTGTGTATGTGTCACAGTGCGCATGTATTAGTGTGTGTACGTCTGCCCATTTTCATCATCCCATCGTTCTGAAATCGATGAGATTGATTGAGTCGGATCGGACGTGCTTGTTGTGTTGAGCAGGCTCTATCACTGTGTCGTTTATGCCGGTGACAGTTCACCTGGTCTCACTGCCTTACACAATGTCAAACTGTGTCCACCACACATATTGATCAGGTGTGATTGGTGGGTTGTGTGAGATCGGAGCAATAAGTGGGACCACTTCGACCAGAGACGACTTCCGAAATGACTGTGCGAACTACCAATTGTGTTGTATGTGAGTCGAGTGGTCAGTCTGTTGTTTCATTTTCACATTGGAACAGTGATGAGATGGATTGTGACTTGATTCGCAAGGATGGCGCGCATTGATTGTGGAGACTACATGTGGATTATTTGTTCGGTGCATGGTTTGATGTGTTTGTTGGTGTATAATTTGAGCAACTGTATATTTGTGCACTTGATCCACCTGATCCTCTGTTCTTTCTCTCTCTCTCTCTCACACAGGTCGAGCTACTGTTATGGAGTGCCGACACGACACCGTCGGCAATCCTATCTGTGTGAAATCAGGTCAGAATTTCGGTCAATTACCCGCTCCAGGTGACAGTGGTGGACCTCTGCTTCCGTCTCCTCAAGGTCCAGTGCTTGCTGTGGTATCACATGGCGTCACACATACCATGTACCCCGACATCATCGTCGAGTATGCCAGTGTGGCCAGAATGTTGGATTTCGTGCGTCCCAATATTTGAATAACCAGTACCGACCGACAGCTTGTATCATTCTCACAGGTGTGTACATAGAATATGGACAACTCCGTTTGCGATTGTGTTCATATATTTCTAGTAAATAAACAACCTAATCAATTACACCATTACATCATGTGTTTTGTATGAGTTTGTGGTTGTGTGGTGATTTGCGCGCGTTGTTCAGTAAACAGTTGCTGAATGTGGAAGCCATTAATTTGGTGCTTGTTCTACATGTGACTAGGTCATGTTCGATTGGAGTGATTTGAGTAATTCGAATTTAATGAAACTTCTGACCCAACACTTATTCTAATACTACTGAAATCGCTCACAAGAAATATAATCTTGTACGTTATTTATCGCCGTCATATGAAAGAGATATTACTGACAGTTGAGGTAGACGCCATTTTCACGTGCATGATCGATAAGAGACAATGAGGTCTCCAATAAGGATATGCATTTTTGAGATGCCCAGTGAAGTTGTTGAAAATTGGCATTTATAAACCAGCAATGAGTCACAGAAGAGTGGTCAAACAACTCCATCTGCACATGAATTAGATTAGTAGTTAATCCCTCACTTACTATGCAACTGCTCGTAGCATAATATAAACATTATGGACACGTATATTCGAGGAATGAGGATAGACATGAGAAGAATGAACAGAAATAGAACAGAACTAGAAAGGAAGGCACATGAAAGAGTGGGTTGTAGAATGCTGGTCGGCAGCCTTTGCACTCTTCGAGTTAACAAGCTTAAGTAAGGAAGTGTGTCAGTACGTACGTAAGTAAGTAAATAATTAATTGATTAACTAATTGCACATGTACGTCTGTGTGTATGTAAGCAGTTATGCAATTAAGTGACTGACCAAGGTATTAAATCCCTATGTCATTATACAAGAATGAGATTATGGAATTTGAACTCGTCATAAACGAAATACGTTCAGGTCTATCGCGTTATATCCTATTTGTTGTGGAAAAGTCGAAGAGCGACATAACCACAGGAAATAAGTGTATTCTTTAGCGATGTTATGATGTCGAAAGACTACTGAAACTTTTCAGAGATGCAGGTGAAAGTACAGAGCAGCAGAAGCAAGATGGAGACCTCCAAGAGGAAAAGCGAGTTCCAAAACTTTTTGAATAAACAATTGTTCAGTGTGAAACTTTCGCAGGTAAAATTGGTTATCATAATGAATGTTGCTATCTAAACAATCGTGTTTTTCCTCGTAAAGATGAAATCACCACAAGATGTAGAAATGTTCAGAATGATGAACGGTGAAGTCTATGTCAAGTTATCACATAACCCATGAAGATATGTCTGGAGAACCAACAGTACATTATCATATTCTGTACAATGACAACGAAAATACGAGGAAAGTAATCATTAGAATAAAGAATGTCAAGCGATTTCCAAAAAGAACGTGAAGTACCAAAACGTAGTTACACTATCTGTCTATAAGTTCTACAAAGTATCACCGCAACTCTGGATTTTGTCTCTGATGTAATCGATTAATTGGTGCATACAATATTAAAACGTAGGATTGGTGAAATGTTAAATCTTTCATTAACATTATATATTTACAAGCCCTCTATTCGAACACTGAAGTTCGAGTGAGTTCTTATGGCGAACTGTCATTGGAATTGATTGCTTCAAGTGGTGTCCTTCAAAGATGTCCACTCTCTCCATTCTTGTTTAACTTTGTCGTAGATATGCTTCTAGAGTTAACATTATCATCGTCTGACTCTTCAGGAGTTGATCTTTTACCAGAAGCCACGCATGCTGACGTAGAATATGCTCATGACATAGTCTTATTCGGTGAAGACGCTAATAAAATGGAGTTTTGTGACTACGATATCAACAATGCAAGCATGTTCGGGATGCGGTTTTCCCCCTCAAAATGCAAAGTCTCGCTTCAAGATTAGGTTGCATTGGCACCTGAACTAGTGGTAGGGAGTAAAGTAGTCGAGCGTGTTGATCACATCACTTATCTGGGGAGGCTCATCAGTGCTGATAGCCTGGCGACTGATGAAATCTCAGCACGGATACAGAAGTCTTGATTGACTTTTGCCAACTTGCACCACATATATCGCAAGCGAGATATCCGTTTGCTGGCCAAAGGACTAGTGTACTGTGCGGCAGCTCGCTCTGTCCTACTTAAGACCGCAAAACATGGCCGTTGAGAGTAGGAGACATCCATAGGTTATTAGTATTCGAGTATAGGTGTCTCCGAAGCACTGCTCGTATATTCTGGGACAACCGAGTAAGCAATGCTGTCGATATGAAACGAGTTCTAGGTAGGGATGGCAAATCAATAAATGAAGTAGTTAAACTTCGTCAATTGAGGTGGTTGGGACATGTGTTACGTATGTCCAAATACCGGCTGCTTCGATGAGCTATGTTTTGTGGTGTAGGAATAGGTTGGAAGAAAATTAGGGGCGGCCAAACCAAAACATGGCACAAATCCATTAAGTTACTGAGAAATGGATTTGTGCCATGTTGTTAGATGTAGGCTACGTGGTTGGGGTTCGCGAGACGAAAGTCACCGGTGGTTAGAGGCCTTGAACGAAGTCGTTTGCAATGGCGCAGGTGCATCCATTCTTTGTGTCCTCTCTAATTCTAACCTTCTTAATTCCTCATCATCTCCATCTTTCTCCTTCTAAATTTATCTCACTGAATTATACTTCTTGAATCATATCTTCACCCCCTAATCTTCTCCATTACTGCTAATACTTCTACTATCGCTATCACTCTTGGATTTGAACTGACAGTTGCGTCTGTGTGGTGATGTCGTATGGCAACCTGAACTGATGTAATTACGTACAAAGTTCTGCGTTGTATCTGTCTGTCTGTCTAGTCGTGAAGATAAAGATGTTGGGGGGTGTAGGAAGGACATGATTGTGACCAATGCGATCTCGTGTGCTATTATGGGTATGAGGGCGGATGTCACTTCCCAGCAGCCTATGCCGTGGAAGGGTGTTTCTTGAGGAACCTGAAAAGGTAGGTAGGTTGGCTTTGGTCTTAACGACCTGGTAGCGTGACATCAGAGTCCAAAGGACGACTGCTTGAGGCCGATCACACACAGCCTTCTTATGGATGGTATTTAAAGTGTTAGCTCCGTTCCTGTTTCAAAGCCCTTACCGAGTTCCTGCATAGTGCTTCAACACTGTATGGAGAAAAATGTCACTTCGCTGTGATCTCACAGGTCGCCAGTTGGTGTGTTTGGTATTAGACATGAACAAAAGGTGATATTTGGGCTTTGCTCATATTATGTCAACTAGATTCATCTGCGGGTGTCTCCTATCACTTAGATTCTTCGCATCGCACATTCTTCTCATGGCCTAGTGAGAATAGTTAAGAGATGAGAAGAGTTGTTCAATAAATAAAATGACTCAACACTTTCACGCACTAACTATGCGCAACAAAACGACTGAACAGCCTGATCTGACGAACAATAAACAAATCACATACGGAAGCATAACTAATCACCTAGTTGACCATGTATTGTTTCTTGAATACATGTGAGAGAAATTCAGTAATATCCCTTTAAAATGACGGCCAATAACTACTTCCCAGATTATATTTTTCTGATCAATTTCAGTAGTATAAGAATATGCATTGAGTAGGAATTTAGACTAAATTCGACTTCGTCAAATCACACGAATCCAACATGTCCTAGTCAAGTGTGGAATAAGCAACAAATAAATGGCTTCCACATTCAGCAACTATTTACTGGGAAACGCTCGCAAATCACCACACACCCACAACCACACCCACACCCACAAACTCATACAAAACACATGATATAATGCTGTAATTGATTAGGTTGTTTATTTACTAGAAATATATGAACACAATCGCAAACGGAGTTTTGCATATTCTATGTACACACCTGTGAGAATGATACAAGCTGTCGGTCGGTACTGGTTATTCAAATATTGGGACGCACGAAATCTAACATTCTGGCCACACTGGCATACTCGACGATGATGTCGGGGTACATGGTATGTGTGACGCCATGTGATACCACAGCAAGCACTGGACCTTGAGGAGACGGAAGCAGAGGTCCACCACTGTCACCTGGAGCGGGTAATTGACCGAAATTCTGACCTGATTTCACACAGATAGGATTGCCGACGGTGTCGTGTCGGCACTCCATAACAGTAGCTCGACCTGTGTGAGAGAGAGAGAGAGAAAGAACAGAGGATCAGGTGGATCAAGTGCACAAATATCCAGTTGCTCAAATTATACACCAACAAACACATCAAACCAAGCACCGAACAAATAATCCACATGTAGTCTCCACAATCAATGCGCGCCATCCTTGCCAATCAAGCCACAATCAATCTCATCACTGTTCCAATGTGACAAAGAAACAAGAGACTGACCACTCGACTCACATACAACACAATTGGTCGTTCGCACAGTCATTTCGGCAGTCGTCTCTGGTCGAAGTGGTCCCACTCATTGCTCCGATCTCACACAACCCACCAATTACACCTGATCAATATGTGTGGTGGACACAGTTTGACAGTGTGTGAGGCAGTGAGACCTGGTGAACTGTCACCGGCATAAACAGCACAGTGATAGAGGCTGCTCAACACAACAAGCACGTCCGATCCGACTCAATCAATCTCATCGATTTCAGAACGATGAGGTGATGAAGGTGGACAGACTTACACACACTGATACATGCGCACGCTCACACATACACAGACAGGCAGGGACACACAGAAGTGCTGCCAGACAAACACGCACACTAGCCAACATATGCTTGTTCATCGACAACTCACCCTTCTTCAGAATTCCACCATTTTTGCGTGACGGATCGCGGTCGTTATCATCTCTCCCGTAACCAACAATCAAAACACTAGTTCCCGGTGCTGGGATATCCGATTCCTGTGCCAGACTGATCACTCTCACTCCACTCTGTAAGTTGACCATTTGTGCGAGCGTTACAATTGCAACGTCGAATCCACTGAGTGACTGTTTTGGGGTTCTGCCGCTTCGTAACGCATTACAAGAGGGCATGTATTGCGGTGCTATCTTGACTCCAGATGGTTGGTGATTGATGGCATTCTGGTCGCCATTCCTCAGTGCCAGAAACGAAGCCTGAAACGGATAAAACACATTACATCCATCCACATTAGATCGATGCAACACGGACCGTCACACAGACACTGTCAAATCAATCAATCAATCAATCAATCAATCGATGAATCACTCAATCACATAGAGGCACAATAATTCCTGTGTGAAGCCTTACCCGGATCACTGGCAACGGTGAACAAACACAATGACCAGCTGTGAGTACTGCCCTCTGCGAGACCAATGAGCCTGTGCACATTGTTCTCTCTGTCGTTAGAAATGCGATGAAGGGGAATTCAGTGCGTTGTTGCACTGGTTCACCACTACGTATCAGCCAGCTTGACACACGTCCAAATGTCAGACAGTAGTAGGTGGACAGCATCAACACCAGCAACGTCGACCTGTTCAACATGACGACTATGTGACCACTATGAGACGACTATGTGACCAGTGCACTAGACCGAGTTACAATCTCGCCACACGTTCACCTATTTATATGCGACAATATCCCGTGACATAATTTCAGTGCATGTGAGTGATTTCACAGGTGTGTCAGTGCACTGTGTGCAGCAGCAACATTTGCATTGCACTCGATCCATGCACTGTTGTGACAGGTTTCATTTGACGTTCACGACACGTCTCATTTGTTTGCGAAGTTTGTGAAGTGTGTAGATGAATTGAAGCTAGCAGACGACATAAGCACAGAGGTTTGTTGTGTTCAGATCAAATTGCATGTTAATAGCATTAGTAGAAATGTCAGAAAATGAATTATTGGCGATCGACAAATGATTGTGGTTGAATCCCGTATCGTCAAATGAGACGAATTTCACAGGTCGAATGAAGAGATAAGCAATGAGATGATCAACGAGGTTGAAACGTGATAGTGTTGAGGTATTTTATTTATTATTCTACAGCTCTACGGACGCCAAGTTGTACTGTATTGATAGTCAAGTAAATTTTCTAGTATCATTGAAACTGAAGTTGTTGTAATTCTTGAAATCTCAGTGCTGCTTGATTTTAGCGCTATTAATAGGAGATTGAGTTGAGCGTGCACATTGCACACTGTATTGTGCATATAGGTTATCGTCTTCTCCTTTCTTTTCGCCACTTTATGTGAGTGATTGGCATCAAATAGATGCTCCAGGTTGTTAAGGAATTAACTATACCAGGTAGCTTCAAATCCTGTTATTATTCCATCTATCTCTTATGATTATAACCTTCACAGAAATTGTCATGATGAATTATTCCGGAATGAGCATCCTGTTGAGCCATCCACATCATGGTCATCCGGATAACATTCGAAAAGCTGCACATCAAATCACGAACGATCAGGTTCGTGCACACATTTTCTCATCACAGCGTGCAATGCTCCGCCCACTTAACTAACCACAACACCCACAACGGACGGCCTCAAGAAGAAAATCGGTAAACACAGATTCACATTCGTAAACCTGGTCTACCACGTGTAGCTGATTCAGGTTTCAGACAAGCATCTCGTTATCATTGGCAATCAATCAGAATGCTGACACATAATACGTTGTATATTATTTCAGTTTCCGCTTCCTTGCTCACACTTCACAGTTATCACAGCCAATTATTAAACTCATTCATTTATTTACATGGTTCTGAAATTTTCGACTTTTCATTTGCATCAGAATGTAATTTGCATTATTCTCCGTATTTCTCTCAGGTGATGTCTGACTTGGTAATGTGATACAAGTGACTGACAAGTGAGTATAATTAGTTCAGTCCAGTGGCGAAACTAACATGCATCTGACATTACAGAATACATGAAACCGTATCGAAACAACCAGAATCGTGTGCAAAGAAATCACTTCGCATATATAAGCTTGTGCCAAAGGTATAAGGCATTTTACCCAGTCTCTCAACACCTACTCTTCATAAACATCTTAATATTAGACAGTGTCACGTCAATTTAATGCCTTTGAAGTAAACTCAAATACTTTTGTAAATACTGATCTTCGAAAGCTAACCACTTTTGAAGACGTGAGACAGCAGCTTGTATTTTTAAGCTGTGAGCTGTTGAGTTTACAGTGAGTGCCTGAAATGTGACAAACTTGTGAACTGACGGTTCCTGCACAGTGTTTCAAGACTATGAGGAGAAAACTGTCACTTCGCTGGCATTTCTCAGGTCGCCAGTTTGTATGTTTGGTTTTCGACATGAACCGAAAGTGATATTTGAGCTTTGCCTATATTATGTCAGCTAGCATCCCTTTCTCATTGCCTTGCAGGAAATCTTTAAGAGAGACCTTCTTCTTATGCCAGCCTCTCCTTTTCGCCTGTTTCCAGCGTTCGGTTGCTCGTTTCTTCTATTTCCAGTTGTGTGATTTGCCGAAGGTGCATTGTGTCGAACAGCATACTGAACGATGTCCCTCACTATTAAGCAGTGATCATGTTCTGTTAGCCCGCACTAATCTCATGTATGTGGGTTGTGTGAAGGACGCATTCTCATAGATGTGTAGTTTTCCCTAGTGTGGCAAATGTAGGAAACTCTGATATTTAGTGTTACTTGAATTCCTGGTTCTACCAAGAAATGGCTAATTCTCAGTCTATTAGTCGAGTATCGGCCAGAAATAAAGTCAGTCGGAGATGTGCCGTCACAGTCAAATTTAATATATATCCATGTCATTCTCAAGGTAATCCATATGTGAGTAGATATTTAATGGGCTCCCAATAAATCTGATCACTGAGTTTTCCGTGGTCCGAGTGAATTTCAAATTTACCATTGTTGAACACTGCAGTATACTCCAAGTATATAACATTGAAGAAGAATGATTATATTTTTTAAAAGAATTCTATTAAACATCGTGGAGTGCTTGATATACTTCAACTGAAATGTATAACAGATGAACACGTTCAAGTACACTGAGTCCTTACTAACTTATCACAAAACGAGAAAACTTATAGCAGTATTTGGCAAAAAGACTCATAAACGTCGATCGAATAACACGAATATTGAGTGAATATGTAGCTGTCAATTACTCACAAACAAGTGGCGAAAAGAAAGGAGAAGACGACAACCTATCTGCACTATACAGTGTGCAATGTGCACGCTCAACTTGTTCTCCTAACGATAGCGCTAAAATCAAGCAGCACTGAGATTTCAAGAATTACAACAACTTCAGTTTCAATGATACTAGAAAATTTCTTGACTATCAATACAGTACAACTTGGCGTCCGTAGAGCTGTAGAATAATAAATAAAATACCTCAACACTATCACGTTTCAACCTCGTTGATCATCTCATTGCTTATCTCTTCATTCGACCTGTGAAATTCGTCTCATTTGACGATACGGGATTCAACCACAATCATTTGTCGATCGCCAATAATTCATTTTCTGACATTTCTACTAATGCTATTAACATGCAATTTGATCTGAACACAACAAACCTCTGTGCTTATGTCGTCTGCTAGCTTCAATTCATCTACACACTTCACAAACTTCGCAAACAAATGAGACGTGTCGTGAACGTCAAATGAAACCTGTCACAACAGTGCATGGATCGAGTGCAATGCAAATGTTGCTGCTGCACACAGTGCACTGACACACCTGTGAAATCACTCACATGCACTGAAATTATGTCACGGGATATTGTCGCATATAAATAGGTGAACGTGTGGCGAGATTGTAACTCGGTCTAGTGCACTGGTCACATAGTCGTCTCATAGTCGTCACATAGACGTCATGTTGAACAGGTCGACGTTGCTGGTGTTGATGCTGTCCACCTACTACTGTCTGACATTTGGACGTGTGTCAAGCTGGCTGATACGTAGTGGTGAACCAGTGCAACAACGCACTGAATTCCCCTTCATCGCATTTCTAACGACAGAGAGAACAATGTGCACAGGCTCATTGGTCTCGCAGAGGGCAGTACTCACAGCTGGTCATTGTGTTTGTTCACCGTTGCCAGTGATCCGGGTAAGGCTTCACACAGGAATTATTGTGCCTCTATGTGATTCATCGATTGATTGAATGATTGATTGGTTGGTTGATTGATTGATTGATTGATTGATTTGACAGTGTCTGTGTGACGGTCCGTGTTGCATCGATCTAATGTGGATGGATGTAATGTGTTTTATCCGTTTCAGGCTTCGTTTCTGGCACTGAGGAATGGCGACCAGAATGCCATCAATCACCAACCATCTGGAGTCAAGATAGCACCGCAATACATGCCCTCTTGTAATGCGTTACGAAGCGGCAGAACCCCAAAACAGTCACTCAGTGGATTCGACGTTGCAATTGTAACGCTCGCACAAATGGTCAACTTACAGAGTGGAGTGAGAGTGATCAGTCTGGCACAGGAATCGGATATCCCAGCACCGGGAACTAGTGTTTTGATTGTTGGTTACGGGAGGGATGATAACGACCGCGATCCGTCACGCAAAAATGGTGGAATTCTGAAGAAGGGTGAGTTGTCGATGAACAAGCATATGTTGGCTAGTGTGCGTGCTTGTCTGGCAGCACTTCTGTGTGTCCCTGCCTGTTTGTGTATGTGTCACAGTGCGAATGTGTCAATGTGTGTACGTCTGCCCATCGTCACGAACTCAGCGTCCTGAAATCGATGAGATTGATTGAGTCGAATCGGACGTGCTTGTTGTGTTGAGCAGCCTCTATCACTGTGTCGTTTATGCCGGTGACAGTTCACCTGGTCTCACTGCCTCACACACTGTCAAACTGTGTCCACCACACATATTGATCAGGTGTGATTGGTGGGTTGTGTGAGATCGGAGCAATGAGTCGGACCACTTCGACCAGAGACGACTGCCCAAATGACTGTGCGAACGACCAATTGTGTTGTATGTGAGTGGAGTGGTCAGTGTGTTGTTTCATTTTCACATTGGAACAGTGATGAGTTGGATTGTGACTTGATGGGCAAGGATGGCGCGCATTGATTGTGGAGACTACATGTGGATTATTTGTTCGGTGCATGGTTTGATGTGTTGGTTGGTGTTTGAGTTGAGCAACTGGATATTTGTGCACTTGATCCACCTGATCCTCTGTTCTTTCTCTCTCTCTCTCTCACACAGGTCGAGCTACTGTTATGGAGTGCCGACACGACACCGTCGGCAATCCTATCTGTGTGAAATCAGGTCAGAATTTCGGTCAATTACCCGCTCCAGGTGACAGTGGTGGACCTCTGCTTCCGTCTCCTCAAGGTCCAGTGCTTGCTGTGGTATCACATGGCGTCACACATACCATGTACCCCGACATCATCGTCGAGTATGCCAGTGTGGCCAGAATGTTGGATTTCGTGCGTCCCAATATTTGAATAACCAGTACCGACCGACAGCTTGTATCATTCTCACAGGTGTGTACATAGAATATGGACAACTGCGTTTGCGATTGTGTTCATATATTTCTAGTAAATAAACAGCCTAATCAATTACAGCATTACATCATGTGTTTTGTATGAGTTGGTGGGTGTGTGTTGATTTGCGCGCGTTTCTCAGTAAACAGTTGCTGAATGTGGAAGCCATTTATTTGCTGCTTATGCTATACATGACTAGGACATGTTAGATTCGTGTGATTTGAAGAAATCGATTTTAGTCAAACTTCTGACCCAACACATATTCTAATACTACTGAAATCGCTCACAAGAAATATAATCTTGTACGTGATTTATCGCCGTCATATAAAACAGATATTACTGACAGTGCAGGTAGACGCCATTTTCACGTGCATGATCGATAAGAGACAATGAGGTCTCCAATAAGGATATGCATTTTTGGGATGCCCAGTGAAGTTGTTGAAAATTGGCATTTATGAACCAGCAATGAGTCACAGAAGAGTGGTCAAACAACTCCTTCTGCACATGAATTAGATTAGTAGTTAATCCCTCACTTACTATGCAACGGCTCGTAGCATAATATAAACATTAAGGAACACGTTATTTCGAGGAATGAGGATAGACATGAGAAGAATGAACAGAAATAGAACAGAACTAGAAAGGAAGGCACATGAAAGAGTGGGTTGTAGAATGCTGGTTGGCAGCCTTTGCACTCTTCGAGTTAACAAGCTTAAGTAAAGAAGTGTGTCAGTAAGTACGTAAGTAAGTAAATAATTAATTGATTAATTAATTGCACATGTACGTCTGTGTGTATGTAAGCAGTTATGCAATTAAGTGACTGACCAAGGAATTAAATCCCTATGTCATTATACAAGAATGAGATTGTCGATTTTGAACGCGTCTATGAGCGAAATACGTTCAGGTCTATCGCGTTATATCCTATTTGTTGTGGAAAAGTCGAAGAGCGACATAACCACAGGAAATAAGTGTATTTGTTAGCGATGTTCTGATGTCGAAAAACTACTGAAACTTTTCAGAGATGCAGGTGAAAGTACAGAGCAGCAGAAGCAAGATGGAGACCTCCAAGAGGAAAAGCGAGTTCCAAAATTTTTTGAATAAACAATTGTTCGTTGTGAAACGTTCGCAGGTAAAATTGGTTATCGTATTGAATGTTGCTCTCTAAACAATCATATTTCTCCTCGTAAAAATGAAATCGCCACAAGATGTAGAAATGTACAGAATGATGAACGGTGAAGTCTATGTCAAGTTATCACATAACTCATGAAGATATGATTAGAAAACCAACAGTACATTATCATATTCTGTACAAAGACAACGAAAATGCGAGGAAAGTAATCATTAGAATAAAGAATGTCAAGCAATTTCCAAAACGAACGTGAAGTACCAAAACGTAGTTACACTATCTGTCTATAAGTTCTACAAAGTATCACCGCAACTCTCAAATTTATCTCTGATGTAATCGATTAATTGGTACATACAATATTAAAAAGTAGGATTGGTGAAATGTTAAATCTTTTATTAACATGATATATTGTTTTTAGGAATAACGTTTTCTCCTATTTTTTGAATAGTCGTCCTAATTACTGACTGACATGCGCGTGTCACCCCTCGTCAAGCATTGCGCACCAACCAGAATTCTCTGTTCTTTGTCATTTCCGCTTACATCGCTTTGCCTAAAAACCTTGCTCAGTTGTCGGTGGGTTTGTTCTCTGCCACAATAAACTTTTGCTGATGGTGTTTGACCATCAGATCACAGTATCCTGTGCAGACAACTACAAGAGTTTGTACCAAATCCCCAAACACCTGCTCTTCCTAAACATCTTAAATATAAGATAGCGTCACGTTACTTTCGTGCCTTTGCAGTCTAATCGAATACTTTTGGCACTACTAATCTCTGAAAGCTAATTATCATCGGCAACTTGAGACAGCGGCTGGCAGTTTCAAGCCAGAAGCTGTTGAGTCTATAGTGATTGCCTGAAAATGTGATATACTTGTGAACTGAGAGTTCCTGCACAATGTTTCAAAACTGTATTGAGTAAACTGTCACTTCGCTGGAATTACCAGGTCGCCAGTTTGTATGTTTGGTTTTGGTCATGAACTGAATGTGATATTCGGGCTTTACTTATATTATGTCAGCTAGATTCATTTGCGAGTGTCTCCTATCACTTTGATCCTACGCATCGCACCTCTTTCTCGTTGCCTAATGAGAATCGTTAAAGGAGACCATCTGCTTCTGCTATTCTCTCCTTTTCGCCTATCGCCAGCATTCTGTGCCTCGTTTAATGTCCTGGACCTGGTCCCGGATACTTAGTCCGAGATCTATTTCTTCTTCTGTACTCGGAACTAGTTATTTCTGGTTGTTTGTAGAATACAGGTTCTATTTCATATCAAGTTTTCTTCTTCTATTCCATGGAGTTGAGATAATCGAATCGAGTACCCGGATCCTCGGTCCTCGATTTCGTATTCCGACCAAGGTAAACTCGTAATGTTTCAAACATACAAAGTTCACGTGTTTACAGGCATGCGTGACAGTCTATTATAGATGTGCATTGGTTCATCCTCGAACCGCAATCTTTAAACGGATTCGTCATTTTCGACCAAATAACAAGAACACAAAATGACAATTTTGGTGTCAATCAATCACATATAAGTGTTGAGAACAATAGGCAAAACGACTACCCATCTTTACAAATCATGTGTGCAATGTGCACGCCAACGTATCCCCTAACAATATCGCTCCGGAGCCAGCAGCAAAGAGATTTCAACAATTTCAAGAACTGCAGTCTCAATGTAGCTAGAATAGTTACCTGACAATGAATACCATAAATACTTCGATGAGAAGACTGGTAGAATATATAATATGTCTCAACACTTTCACGTTCTAATTATGCAGCACAAAATGGCCGAATAGCTTGATATATCAAACAATAAACAAATCACTCACGGAAACAGAACTTATTACCTAGTGAACAATGTATTGTTTCTTAGAATCATATGACAATATTCTGTATTTAAACACTGCATATCAAATGATCAAATCAGGTATAGACACTGAAACACAACAAATGAACACAACACTGACTAAGCTGAGGTCGAATCCAAGACATTTTGCCGTGATAAGCCTGACTAAAGAATTGATAGACGGATATATCAGTTTGCACACTTTAGCCGATTCTAATGTTCAATGACCACATGAACACACTTCATAAATATCACTAACAACCAACATTAATTTATGACAAGATAAAACATTATGTTTTCTATGAGCAATGGTTATGTGAATAACCTGAAGGAATCAGGTCAATGATCGTTTCTAATGAGCTTGTCTGTGCGACTAGACTCATGTATCTAGTATACACTATGGTTGACTTGCCATGATGGGGCTCATCAATCTTGTATTGAAGAGTCTACTTCCAGTGAATAAGACAGCTCTCATATTTAGTAATAGTTTCATGTTTACAATTAAATGAATCAAGATAATTTTGGAAATGGTGGATGTCCAACCGAGTGAGAGATTGTCAAGTGAATGCGAGTGACAGAAAATATCAAGATATTGGATTGGATGGCGACAAATTAATTGTACATATTATCTGATACTATACAAAATGAATTCAACTCAATATCTGCCATCATAAAATGACTGATAAGCGTTACATACAGCTCCTCATTTAAAGTGTGCAACCGAGAACCTTCTGTACATAGTTGATAAACAAAGCTTAAGCTCACGCCCATTATCCTTGCAGATTATATCGAAAAGCGTGACAAGTAATGAACTAACGACATGTTTCACTACACAAATATTTCGCAGATAAATTTGTTTGACCACTTTTCTGTGACTAATTGCTGATATAAAAATGCCACTTTGCAAGAATTTTACTGTGCATCTCAACTTGCAAAACTGTATTAGAAAACACATTGTATTTTATAGATCATGCCTGTGAAAAAGGTGTCTAAGTGCACTGTCAGTAATATCTGTTATATATGACGGCGATAAATCACGTCCAAGATTATATAAATTCGAATTCCTAAAATCACACGAATTGGACATGTACTAATCACGTACAGAATAAGTAGCAAATTAATGGCTCCCACATTCAGCAACTGTTTACTGAGAAACGCGCGCAAATCACCACACAGCCACACACTCATACAAAACACATGATGTAATGGTGTAATTGATTAGGCTGTTTATTTACTAGAAATATATGAACACAATCGCAAACGCAGTTGTCCATATTCTATGTACACACCTGTGAGAATGATACAAGCTGTCGGTCGGTACTGGTTATTCAAATATTGGGACGCACGAAATCCAACATTCTGGCCACACTGGCATACTCGACGATGATGTCGGGGTACATGGTATGTGTGACGCCATGTGATACCACAGCAAGCACTGGACCTTGAGGAGACGGAAGCAGAGGTCCACCACTGTCACCTGGAGCGGGTAATTGACCGAAATTCTGACCTGATTTCACACAGATAGGATTGCCGACGGTGTCGTGTCGGCACTCCATAACAGTAGCTCGACCTGTGTGAGAGAGAGAGAGAGAAAGAACAGAGGATCAGGTGGATCAAGTGCACAAATATCCAGTTGCTCAAATTATACACCAACAAACACATCAAACCAAACACCGAACAAATAATCCACATATAGTCTCCACAATCAATGCGCGCCATCCTTGCCAATCAAGCCACAATCCATCTCATCTTTGTTCCAATGTGAAAATGAAACAACAGACTGACCACTCGACTCACATACAACACAATCGGTCGTTCGCACAGTCATTTCGGCAGTCGTCTCTGGTCGAAGTGGTCTCACTCATTGCTCCGGTCTCACACAACTCAACAATTACACCTGATCAATATGAGTGGTGGACACAGTTTGACAGTGTGTAAGGCAGTGAGACCAGATGAACTGTCACCGGCATAAACGACACAGTGATAGAGGCTGCTCAACACAACAAGCACGTCTGATCCGACTCAATGAATCGCATCCATATCTGATTAATGAGATGATGAAGGTAAGCAGACGAATACACACTGATACATTCGCACTGTGACACATACACAGACAGGCAGGAACACACAGAAGTGCTGCCAGACAAGCACGCACACTAGCCAACATATGCTTGTTCATCGACAACTCACCCTTCTTCAGAATTCCACCATTTTTGCGTGACGGATCGCGGTCGTTATCATCCCTCCCGTAACCAACAATCAAAACACTAGTTCCCGGTGCTGGGATATCCGATTCCTGTGCCAGACTGATCACTCTCACTCCACTCTGTAAGTTGACCATTTGTGCGAGCGTTACAATTGCAACGTCGAATCCACTGAGTGACTGTTTTGGGGTTCTGCCGCTTCGTAACGCATTACAAGAGGGCATGTATTGCGGTGCTATCTTCACTCCAGATGGTTGGTGATTGATGGAATTCTGGTCGCCATTCCTCAGTGCCAGAAACGAAGCCTGAAACGGATAAAACACATTACATCCATCCACATTAGATCGATGCAACACGGACCGTCACACAGACACTGTCAAATCCATCAATCAATCAATCAATCAATCGATGAATCACTCAATCACATAGAGGCACAATAATTCCTGTGTGAAGCCTTACCCGGATCACTGGCAACGGTGAACAAACACAATGACCAGCTGTGAGTACTGCCCTCTGCGAGACCAATGAGCCTGTGCACATTGTTCTCTCTGTCGTTAGAAATGCGATGAAGGGGAATTCAGTGCGTTGTTGCACTGGTTCACCACTACGTATCAGCCAGCTTGACACACGTCCAAATGTCAGACAGTAGTAGGTGGACAGCAGCAACACCAGCAACGTCGACCTGTTCAACATGACGACTATGTGACCACTATGTGACGACTATGTGACCAGTGCACTAGACCGAGTTACAATCTCGCCACACGTTCACCTATTTATATGCGACAATATCCCGTGACATAATTTCAGTGCATGTGAGTGATTTCACAGGTGTGTCAGTGCACTGTGTGCTGCAGCAACATTTGCATTGCACTCAATCCATGCACTGTTGTGACAGGTTTCATTTGACGTTCACGACACGTCTCATTTCTTTGCGAAGTTTGTGAAGTGTGTAGATGAATTGAAGCTAGCAGACGACATAAGCACAGAGGTTTGTTGTGTTCAGATCAAATCGCATGGTAATAGCATTAGTAGAAATGTCAGAAAATGAATTATTGGCGATCGACAAATGATTTCCGTCGAATCACGTATCGTCAAATGAGACGAATCTGACAGGTCGAATGAAGAAATAAGCAATAAGTTGTTCAAGGGGGTTGAAACGTGATAGTGTTGAGGTATTTTATTTATTATTCTACAGCTCTACTGACGCCAAGTTGTACTGTATTCATAGTCAATTAAATTATCTTGTTTCATTGAGACTGAAGTTGTGGAAACACTTGAATTCTCAATGCTGCTTGATTGAGAGCGCTAATGTTAGGAGATTAGGTTGAGCGTGAACGTTGCACACTGGATTGTGCATATAGGTTGTCGTGTTCTCCTTTCTTTTCGCCACTTCTTTGTGAATGATTGGCATGAAATAGTTGCTCCAGGTCGTTATGGAATTAACTATACCAGGTCGCTTCCAATCCTGTTATTATTCCATCTATCTCTTATGTTTATAACCTTCAGAGAAATTGTCATGATGAATTATTCCGGAATGAGTATCCTGTTAAGCCATCTACATCATGGTCATCCGGATAACATTCGCAAAGCTGCACATCAAATCGCCAATAATCAGGTTCGTGCACACATTTTCTCATCACAACTCGCAATGTTCCGCCCACTTAGGTAACCACAGCACCTTCAATATACGGCATCAAGAAGAAAATCGATAAACACAGGTTCACATTCGTAAACCTGGTCTACCACGTTTAGCTGATTCAGGTTTGAGACAAGTATCTGGTTATCATTGGCAATCAGTCAGAATGCTGACACATAATACGTTGTATATTATTTCAGTTTCGGCTTCCTTGCTCACACTTCACAGTCATCACAGCCAATTAATAAACTCATTCATTTATTTACATGGTTCTGAAATTTTCGACTTATCACTTGCATCAGAATGTTCTCTGCATTATTCTCCGTATTGCTATCAACTGGTCCCCCGCCTAATAATGTAATACAAATTACTGACAATAGGGTGGATTTAGTTCAGTCCAGTGGCGAAACTAACATGCATCTGACATTACAGAATACATGAAACCTTACCGAAATAACAGGAATTGTGTGCAAAGAAATACTAGCTCGTGCAATCTCTCAACACTTGCTCTTCATGAACCTCTTAAATGTTCAGTAAGGTCACGTTAATTTAACGCCTTTGCAGTAAATTCAAATACTTCTCGCACTACTGATCTCTGACAGCTAATTACCATCGAACAATTGACGCAGCAGCTTGCGTTGTTAAAGCCGGGAGCTTTCGAGTCTACGGTGACATTCTTGTGAACGGAGGTTCCCTCCACACTGCTTCAGGACTGTAAAGAGAAAACTGTCACTTCTCTGTAGTTTCTCAGGTCGCCAGTTTGTATGTTTGGTTTTGCTCATGAACTGAAGATGATATTATGGGTTTGCCTATATATTGTGTCAGCAAGATTCATCTGCGAGTGTCTCCTATCACTTCGATCCTTGCTATTGCATTAGGGCTATTGCATCCCTTTCTCATTGCCTTGCAGGAATCCTTAAGTGAGACCTACTTTTTCTGCCAGTCTCTCCTTTAAGCATGTCGGCAGCGTTCGGTTCCTCGGTTGACGCGTGTTCTTCTATTTCAGGTTGTATGATTTGCCGCCTTCGCATTGTGTCAAACAGAATTCTGAACGATGTCCCTCAGTATTAACCAGTGATCATGTACTGTTAGCCCGCACCATTCTCATGTAAGTGGGTCGTGTTAAGGACACATTGTCATAGATGTGTACTTTGCCCTAGTGTAGCAAATGTAAGAAACTCTGATATTTGGTGTTACTTGAATTCCTGGTTCTACCAAGAAATGGCTAATTCTCAGTCTTTCAGTCGAGTATCGGCCAGAAATAATGTCAGTCGGAGATGTGTCGTCACAGTCAAATATAATTATATTTCCATGTCATTCTCAAGGTAATCCATATGTGAGTAGATATTTAATGAGCTCTTATTAAATCTGAACACTGAGTTTTCTGTGGTTCCAGTGTATCTCATGATGATGCGCAAATTTACCATTGATGTATGCGAACACTGCAGTATACTCAAAGTATATAACACTGAAGAAGAATGAGTATATTTTTTAAAAGAATACTGGTAAACATCGTGGAGTGCTTGATATACTTCAACTGAAATGTATAACAGACGAACACGTTCAAGTACAGTGAGTCCTTACTAACTTATCACAAAACGAGCAAACTTTGAGCAGTTTTTAGAAGATCAACATCATGTACATTTAGCCTACTAGCAATATCGATTTATTAATTGTTGATTTAAATCCAGCATTCACACGATTGTTGAAGCATATGTTTTGTCGACCGATTTGTTTTACTTCGCATATTTGGATGCGTTTTTCCTCATTTATATCAAATATAATTGTCACACTAACGTGGTGAATAACAGTTAAACGAAATTACTAGTTTTCCTAGATCGACAACTTTGCTGTTCACCTCGTTGATAACAATGGCTGCAGTTTAGATCAAGGCAGTCAGTCACGCATTCGCAGCAGCTGACTATTGGATACACACTGACACGTATCACCCGTAATATCTACGCAGATTAGATAACTAAACTGTCCATCCTAATATATATACTTTCTTCTAATAAATATTTGTTTTACCGATACTGTGATGATAGACTAGGTGGAAAACAGACAGTGTGCTCTGTGTCCGTCTCAAAGAACACTCATTAAAAAGACGCGTCATTCTCGACCTAATAACACCACCGAAAAGTTAACATTCTGGTGTCAAAAAGTCAAACAAAAGTGGCAACAACGACAACTTATCTGAACAATCCAGTGTGCAATGTGCACGCTCAACTTAATCAACTAACAATAGCGCTCTCAATCAAGCAGCATTGAGATTTCAAGTACTTCTAAAACTACAGTCTCAATGAAACTAGAAAATTTACTTGACTATGAATACAGTACAACTTGGCGTCAGTAGAGCTGTAGAATAATAAATAAAATACCTCAACACTATCACGTTTCAACCCCGTTGATCATCTCATTGCTTATCTCTTCATTCGACCTGTCAGATTCGTCTCATTTGACGATACGGCGTTCGACCACAATAATTAGTCGATCGCCAATAATTCATTTCCTGACATTTCTACTAATGCTATTAACATGCGATTTGATCTGACCACAACAAACCTCTGTGCTTATGTCGTCTGCTAGCTTCAATTCATCTACACACTTCACAAACTTCGCAAAGAAATGAGACGTGTCGTGAACGTCAAATGAAACCTGTCACAACAGTGCATGGATCGAGTGCAATGCAAATGTTGCTGCTGCACACAGTGCACTGACACACCTGTGAAATCACTCACATGCACTGAAATTATGTCACGGGATATTGTCGCATATAAATAGGTGAACGTGTGGCGAGATTGTAACTCGGTCTAGTGCACTGGTCACATAGTCGTCACATAGTGGTCACATAGTCGTCATGTTGAACAGGTCGACGTTGCTGGTGTTGATGCTGTCCACCTACTACTGTCTGACATTTGGACGTGTGTCAAGCTGGCTGATACGTAGTGGTGAACCAGTGCAACAACGCACTGAATTCCCCTTCATCGCATTTCTAACGACAGAGAGAACAATGTGCACAGGCTCATTGGTCTCGCAGAGGGCAGTACTCACAGCTGGTCATTGTGTTTGTTCACCGTTGCCAGTGATCCGGGTAAGGCTTCACACAGGAATTATTGTGCCTCTATGTGATTCATCGATTCATCGATTGATTGATTGATTGATTGATTGATTGATTGATTTGACAGTGTCTGTGTGACGGTCCGTGTTGCATCGATCTAATGTGGATGGATGTAATGTGTTTTATCCGTTTCAGGCTTCGTTTCTCGCACTGAGGAATGGCGACCAGAATGCCATCAATCACCAACCATCTGGAGTCAAGATAGCACCGCAATACATGCCCTCTTGTAATGCGTTACGAAGCGGCAGAACCCCAAAACAGTCACTCAGTGGATTCGACGTTGCAATTGTAACGCTCGCACAAATGGTCAACTTACAGAGTGGAGTGAGAGTGATCAGTCTGGCACAGGAATCGGATATCCCAGCACCGGGAACTAGTGTTTTGATTGTTGGTTACGGGAGGGATGATAACGACCGCGATCCGTCACGCAAAAATGGTGGAATTCTGAAGAAGGGTGAGTTGTCGATGAACAAGCATATGTTGGCTAGTGTGCGTGCTTGTCTGGCAGCACTTCTGTGTGTCCCTGCCTGTCTGTGTATGTGTGAGCGTGCGAATGTGTCCATGTGTGTACGTCTGCACATCGTCACGACCTAAGCTATCTGAAATCGATGAGATTGATTGAGTCGAATCGGACGAGCTTGTTGTGTTGAGCAGCCTCTATCACTGTGTCGTTTATGCCGGTGACAGTTCATCTGGTCTCACTGCCTTACACACTGTCAAACTGTGTCCACCACTCATATTGATCAGGTGTAATTGTTGAGTTGTGTGAGACCGGAGCAATGAGTGAGACCACTTCGACCAGAGACGACTGCCCAAATGACTGTGCGAACGACCGATTGTGTTGTATGTGAGTCGAGTGGTCAGTCTGTTGTTTCATTTTCACATTGGAACAGTGATGAGATGGATTGTGGCTTGATTGGCAAGGATGGCGCGCATTGATTGTGGAGACTACATGTGGATTATTTGTTCGGTGCATGGTTTGATGTGTTGGTTGGTGTATGATTTGAGCAACTGGATATTTGTGCACTTGATCCACCTGATCCTCTGTTCTTTCTCTCTCTCTCTCTCACACAGGTCGAGCTACTGTTATGGAGTGCCGACACGACACCGTCGGCAATCCTATCTGTGTGAAATCAGGTCAGAATTTCGGTCAATTACCCGCTCCAGGTGACAGTGGTGGACCTCTGCTTCCGTCTCCTCAAGGTCCAGTGCTTGCTGTGGTATCACATGGCGTCACACATACCATGTACCCCGACATCATTGTGGAGTATGCCAGTGTGGCCAGAATGTTGGATTTCGTGCGTCCCAATATTTGAATAACCAGTACCGACCGACAGCTTGTATCATTCTCACAGGTGTGTACATAGAATATGCAAAACTCCGTTTGCGATTGTGTTCATATATTTCTAGTAAATAAACAACCTAATCAATTACAGCGTTACATCATGTGTTTTTTATGAGTTTGTGGCTGTGTGGTGATTAGCGCGCGTTTCTGTGTAAACTGTTGCTGAATGTGGAAGCCATTTATTTGTTGCTTATGCTATACATGACTAGGACATGTTCGATTCGTGTGAGTTGACGAAGTCGAATTTAGTCAAACTTCTGACCCAACACATATTATTATACTACTGCAATGGATCAGAATAATATAATCTAGGACGTATTTGATCGCCGTCATATAAAACAGATATTACTGACAGTGTAGGTAGACGCCATTTTCACAGGCATGATCGATAATATTTAATGCGTTTTCTAATAATTATATAGAATTTATCGCACAGTATGCAGTCTCTCCATGAACGGTGGTTGTTAACTTATTCATTCTTCAATCAATATCCGCTAAATAAGTATAAGGAAATGAAAATTTAGGATGCCCAGTGAAGATGTTTCAAAATGGCATTAATTAACCAGCAATGAGTCACAGAAGAGTGGTCAAACAAATTCATCTGCGAAATATTTGTGTAGTGAAACATGTTGTTAGTTCATCACTTGTCAAGTTTTTCGATATATTCTGCAAAGATAATGAGCGTGAGCTTCAGCATCGTTTATCAAGTATGCACAGAAGCTTCTCGGTCTCACACTACATATCAGAAGCTGTATGTAACGCTTATCAGTCATTTTATGATGACAGATATTGAGTTGAATCCATTTTGTATAGTATCAGATAACATGTACAATTAATTAGTCGCCATCCAATCTAATATTTCGATATTTTCTGTCACTCGCATTTACTTGACAATCTCTCATTCGGTTTGACATCCACCATTTCCAAAATTATCTTGATTCATTTAATTCTAATCATGAAACTGTTACTAAATAAGAGAGCTATCTTATTTACTGGAAGTAGACTCTTCAATACAAGATTAATGAGTCTCATCATGGCAAGTCAACCATAGTGTATACTAGATACATGAGTCTAGTCGCACAGACAAGCTCATTAGGAACGATCATTGACCTGATTCCTTCAGTTTATTCAGATAACCATTGCTCATAGAAAACATATTATTTTATCTTGTCATAAATAAATGTTGGTTGTTAGTGATATTTATGAAGTGTGTTTATGTGGTCATTGAACATTAGAATCGGCTAAAGTGTGCAAACTGATATATCCGTCTATCAACTCTTTAACCAGGCTTATCACGGCAAAATGTCTTGGATTCGACCTCAGCTTAGTCAGTGTTGTGTTCATTTGTTGTGTTTCAGTGTCTATACCTGATTTGATCATTTGATATGCAGTGTTTAAATACAGAATATTGTCATGTGATTCTAAGAAACAATACATTGTTCACTAGGTAATAAGTTCCGTTTCCGTGAGTGATTTGTTTATTGTTTGATATATCAAGCCATTCGGTCGTTTTGTGGTGCTTATTTGGAGCGTGAAAGTGTTGAGTCATATTATTTTTTCTGCGAGTCTTCTCATCGAAGTATTTATGGTATTCATTGTCAGGTAACTATTCTAGTTACATTGAGACTGCAGTTGTTGAAATTGTTGAAATCTCTTTGCTGCTGGCTCCGGAGCGCTATCGTTAGGGGATACGTTGGCGTGCACATTGCACACTTGATTTGTAAAAGTGGGTAGTCGTTTTGCCTATATTTCTCGACACTTATATGTGAGTGATTGACACAAAAACTGTCATTTTGTGTTCGTGTTATTTGGTCGGAAATGAAGAATCCGTTTAAAGATTGCGGTTCGAGGATTAACCAGTGCACATTCATAATAGACTGTCACGCATGCCTGTAAACATGTCAAATTGTTATGTTTGAAATATTACGACTTTACCTTGGTCGGAATACGAGTTCGAGGATCGTCGATCCGGGTACTCGATTAGATTATCTCAAACACATGGAAGTGATAGGAGACACTCGCAAATGAATCTAGCTGACATAATATAAGCAAAGCCCAAATATCACATTCAGTTCATGACCAAAACCAAACATACAAACTGGCGACCTGGGAATTCCAGCGAAGTGACAGTTTACTCAATACAGTTTTGAAACACTGTGCAGGAACCCTCAGTTCACAAGTATATCGTATTTTCCGGCAATTGCTATATACTCAACAGCTCCCGGCTTGAAACTGCCAGCCGCTGTCTCAAGTTGCCGATGATAATTAGCTTTCAGAGATTAGTAGTGCCAAAAGTATTCGATTAGACTGCAAAGGCACGAAAGCAACGTGACGCTATCTTATATTTAAGATTTTTAGGAAGAGCCGGGTTTTTGGGGATTCGCTACAATCTCTTGTAGTTGTCTGCACAGGATACTGTGATCTGATGGTCAAACACCATCAGCAAAAGTTTATTGTGGCAGAGAACAAACCTGAGCAAGGTTTTTAGGAAACGCGCTGTAAGCGGAAAGGACAAACATCGAGGAAATCACTAAACTGTATCAAAGTGCACACCAGAGGACACATTGAGCTACCAAATGAAGGAAGACATGCAAAAACTGAATAGCCA
>OX103975.1:3223154-3542690 GCA_944470395.2 Schistosoma turkestanicum
TAAGATAATAATATTGATGTAATGTTGTTTTCCGTTTCAAGTTATGAAGATTGTTTAATACTAAAACGTTGAATCAGTTACCATCAGACCATTGCATTAGAAACCTGGAAGCACCGAAAGACGATCGTTTCGTTCTTGTACGAGTTAGGTGTTCGCGCGCAAAACTGAGAGGTCCTTAGTTCGAATCTGGCGGGTAGCAGGAGTCGTAAATGCGTACTGCCGTTGATGAGTCCCATATTAGGACGAAATGGACGTCTTTCAGTGCTTTCAGGTTTCTAATCTAGTTGTCTAACAATGATTCATGATTCCAGTAATGTTTGTCTAGTGTTTGAATGCTTATTGAATTTTTACTGATCAATTTGCAGTGTTTGGCTACTAAGCGTAAGTGACTTGACATTACATACTGTATGTTAATATACAAAAGGGTTGAAGGCAGCTTCTGGTAAAGGACCGTGGATTTAGGTTTCATGTCGATTGAGATACATTTGTAAGGGAAGGTTAGAATGTTTTTTTTGTTGTTGTTGAAAACTTATAATCCTTGTGAGATACGAACACGCACCATCTAGAGTTTCTTAATGGTTCCCGACCGTAGCTGCTACCTTGATGCCTATCGTGATGACCCAACATGTTCCTGAAGGTCCTACCATGCCAGGCAGGTCGATTGGACAACGATGAGACTAAAAGCAGCTACCCAAGGTCTGAGGGCGAAGTCGTACTGCTGGCTGTGATGGAGGGGTGTGACAGCAGTAAGGTGTTTCCCTCGGATAACCAGCATCTGCAGCGATGCTGCCTTCTCACAAGGAAGGAAGGGCCAGAAAAGGTCGACCCTAAAAATGTCACACCTCACGGATTTCCGTCTCCTTGGGTAAGGGTGCCCACTAAGGGCCTTTAAGAGCGGAGCTGATCCTCAAAAAACCCTTTATAAAAAGGCCGTGCGTGACCGGCCTGAAGCAGTTGTCCCTTGGGCTCTGCGGTCACGCTCCCAGGTCTCTAAGACCAACACTAATCTATCTTCCTTTTCAGGTCCCTCAAGAAACAACCTTCCACGGTGTGGGCAGTCGGGAAGTGATAACTGCCCTCATACTCGTAACAGCTTACGAGACCAAATTGGTCGAAATCAAATCCTTCCTACACCAACACATACCTCCAAACTTTTCTCACTGAATCATATTTCTTGAATATCTTCTCATCCTAACCTCTCCGACTACTTCTAATACCTTTATTACCTCTTCTACTATTGGATTTGAATTGACAATTATGTCTCTGTGCTTGTGTGCTATGGCAACACGAACTGATTTACTTACGTACGAAGCTCTACGTTGCACCTGACTGACTGACTGATTGACTCTTAATGGTTTCTACCCTAAGCTATGAGGATTGGTGATATGGGTTTGAACCCTACATAGGCATTCATGATCCTTCATGATTACTGGAAAGTGGCAAGCATAGTTTCCTACAAACAAGTCCCTTAAACCACTTGACAGTAGTGTTGTGTAATTTCACTGGTAACATAGAAGAATGTTTTCACGTTTTTAGTTTTAGCGAATTGATGTCACATGTGATTATGATTTATGAAGAAGTAAGAGTGTGTTATGATGAATACAATTTTCATCAATAATAAATGAAAAAGAATAGTTGTTGATCAGAAAAACAATAGTTTAGCTAAAATTGCACCCAAGAAAGATGTTTTTTTCGGCAAAAAAGCTCATCTCAGTTCTTATTGAAGAAGGATGATATCTCAAGTTGTACGATCTGTAGAACTCCTTAACCGAATAGTCGTTATAAGAAAACGGATTGAACCTCTGTCCCAAGTAATATATTTCATTCCATGAAGTTATGTCAATGACTCCTTGTTCCAACAATGCAAGCATATTCGGGATGCGGTTTTACCCGTTGAAATACAAAATGTTGTTTCAGGATTGGGTTGCATCGACGCATGGACTAGTGATAGGGAGTGAAGTAATTGAGCGTGTCGACCGCTTCACTTATCTGGGGAGTCTCGTCAGTGCTTATGGCCTTGCGACTGACGTTACGGATATAGAAGGCTCGATTGGCTTTTGCCAACCTGCGTCACTTATAGCGTAGGCGAAATATCCGTTTGCTAACCAAAGAACGAGTGTACTGCGCAGCAGTTCGTTCTGTCCTACTTTATGGCTGTGAAACATGGTCAGTAAGGGTAGAGGATATTCGTAGGTTACTAGTGTTCGATCATAGGTGCCTCCGAAGCATTGCTCGTGTATCATGGGACAACCGAGTAAGCAACATTACTGTTAGAAAATGACTACTGCCTCGACGAGCTATGTTTTGTGGCGTAGGAGTAGGTTGGAAGAAAACTAGGGTCTGCCAAACCAAAACATGGCAGAAATCCATGAAATCACTGACAAGTGGACTGAGTCATGTTGGTAGATGTAGGCTATCTGGTTGGGGTCCGCGAGACGAAAGTTACCGATGGTTAGAGACCTTAAATGACGTGGCTCAAAATCGTTTGCAATGGCGCAGGTGCATCCACTCCTTCTGTTATCTCAAATCCTAATCTTCTAAATTCCTCATAATCTCTGTCCTTCCCCTTCTAAATTTATCTCACTGAATTATACTTCTCGAACCATTTCTTCGCTCCCTAATCTTCTCCATTACTGCTGATACTTCTATTATTGTTGTCACTCTTGGATTTGAACTGACAGTTGCGTCTCTGTGCTGATGTAGTATGGCAGCCTGAACTGATGTACTTATGTACGAAGTTCTGCATTGTATCTGTCTATATCACATACACACATACACACACACATTCGTAATAAGTAAATCTTTTTATCGCCATTGTACTCAACAAACTAATTGAATGTTTAGTTACAAACTGAAGGTCTGAGGGCGAAGCCGTACTGTTGACTGTAGAGAGGTGTGACAGCAGTAAGATGTTTTCCTCAGACAACCAGCATCTGCAGTGATGCTAACTTCTTATAAGAAAAGAAGTGGTTATAAAAGTTCACATCATACCTTCACGGGTTTCCGTCTCCAGCGGGGAGGCCCCTTGGTCGGTCGGTCGGTCGGTCGGTTGCAACGTAGAACTTCGTACGTATGTACATGAGTTCATGTTGCCATACCACATTAGCACAGAGACAACCAGCATCTTCAGTGATGCTGCCTTCTCTCGAGGAAGGAAGGGTTAGAAAAATGTCGACCCTAAAAATGTCACACCTCACCCTACCTCACGAATTTCCGTCTCCGTCGGTAAGGTTGCCCACTAAGGGCTTTCAAGAGCGGAGCTAATACTCAAAAAACCCTTCATAAAAAGGCCGTGTGTGACCGGCCTGAAGCAGTTGTCCCTTGGACTCTGTGGCCACGCACCCAGGTCTCTAAGACCAGTTCGCTCTGTCCTACTATATTGATGCGAAACATGGCCGTTAAGAGTAGAGTACATTCGTTGGTTACTAGTCTTCGATCATAGGTGTATCCAAAGCAGTGCTCGTGTATCCTGGGACGACCGAGTAAGCAATCCTATAATTAGAAAACGAGTTCTAGGTAGGGATGAAAAATCAATAGATGACACATTGAAACTCCATCAGTTGAGGTGGTTGGGAGATGTGTTACGTATGGCTAACCACCGACTGCCGCGACGAGCTATGTTTTGCAGTGTAGGAGTAGATTGAAAGAAAGCTAGGGGTGGCCAAACCAAAACATGGCAGAAATGCATGAAGTCACTGACAGGTGGACTGAGTCATGTTGGTAGATGTAGGCTACCTGGTTGGGGGTTCCGCTAGACGAAAGTCGCCGATGGTTAGAGACCTTGAACGACATGGCTCAGAATCGTTTGCAATGGCGCAGGTGCATCCACTCTTTGTGTGCTTTTTAATTCTAACCTTCTGAATTCCTCATAATCTCTATCTTTCTCCTTTTAAATTTATCTCACTTAATTATACTTTTCGAATCATATCTTTGCTCCCTAATCTTCTCTATTGCTGCTAATAATTCTACTATCGCTATCACTCTTGGATTTGAACTGACAGTTGCGTCTGTGTGATGATGTGGTATGGCAACCTGAATAGATGTACTTATGTACGTACGAAGTTCTACGTTGTATCTGTCTGTCTTTCGAATTTTATCAGTTTTTTTTATGGCTTATTCTCTGCTTATTATAATGGGCACGTAACAACAACCCATACTGGATTTCTAAACTAAGATCAATAAAAAATTATTAAGTGAATGAATATATGCTAATTAAGACTGTTTTAATTTGATTTTCTTTTCTAAGAAGCGGTTAAATTTGATTCTTTTTGTAACAAAAATAACTAATATCTACTATCTAGAATTTTTCATTGCTTGCGTACTTGAATGTGTATATCTACGTGTGTGTGTGTGTGTGTGTGTGTGTGTAGAATCATGTGGATGCAGAAAGTTAAAATGAGCGAAAACAAAGGGTTGCATACTTAATGTAAACACACAATATTATTTGTTACAAGTTATTTTTTATCGTTGTTGAACAAAAAAACTACGAGTCAAATTGAAAAGTAGCACATTGTAAAATGAATGCTATATTTCGCGATTCAATGTGATTGTTTCATTGTGTGTTTGATTTGTGAAAAGGGTAGTTGGTGACTTGGTGTGTGTTTATAAGGTATTCGGTTGAGTTTTAGGTTCAAAGCCCAATCCAATCTTACATTGTTACGAGTATTCGAGTAGAGATTCTGGACGATATGGCTTAAAATCGTTTGTAATGGTGCAAAGGTATTCATTCTTTGTTTTCTCTGGACTTTTGAATTCCTTATTACTTCTAATTTTCTCTTTTTGAAGTTATCTCATTGAATTATGCTTCTTGAATCATATCTTCGAACCTTAATCATCTCCATAACTGCCAATACTTTTACTATACCTCTGGGATTTCAACTCACAGTTGACTCTGTGTGCTAATGCGGTATGGCAACCTGAACTGATATACTTAGGTATGAGGTTGTACGTTGTAACTTACTAACTGACTGATTTTCAAACCCCAGATTTGGAATTTAGCTCATATCTGAATTCCAATTATTAGTGTCAGTGTTCAACACTTTTGAACTTGAATATGTCAACCACTAAGCTACTAAGTCTAGATAGTGTAGGGTTCATCACTAGGTACGCTTGAAGCTATTACAAGTTCACCTTAGTCGATAAACGCGAACGAGACAATGAACCAGTGTCCAGATAGGCTACCTTGAATCCCAAGCTGTAAACAGAAGGCTTAGTAAGCGTGGAAAGTATATTTTACAAACACACAGCAATCACAATACATTAAGGCACACAACTCTCGTTTATTTAAACATAATAGAAATGTCCTTGGGCCAGTTACGAAAATAGCACACTAAAATACACAGCAGAGCTAATCACAGCCATGGAATTTCCTGGTGGGAAATGTGATCTCAAGGTCAACTGATCAGCCCATGCTCACAAATGTGAAAGAACTGGATGATTAGTGTTCTTATTTTGTAGGTATCGTCAGTTTCTTCAAGAGGATTACACAGTTAAGTCTTGCTAATGTCAGTCAGTCAGTCAGTCAGTTACAACATGGAACTTCTTACATGAGTACATAAGTTCAGGTTGTCATAACGTATCAGCAGAGAGATGCAACTATCAGTTGAAACCCAGTAGTGTTAGAAATAGTAAAAGTACTGGCCGTTATGGAGAAGATTAGGGTTCGAAGATATTATTCAAGAAGTATAATTCAGTGAGATAACTTGAGAAAGTGAAAGATAGAGATGATAAGAAAATTCAAAAGGTTAGAATTTAAAAAGAACACAATGAATGAATGTACTTGCGCGATTGCAATCGATTTTGATCCATGTCGTTCAAGGTCACTAAGCATCGGCCACGTTTCGCATTCATATAGTAGGACAGAGTGAACTGCTGTGCAGTAGGCTCGTCCTTTGGTTAGCAAACGGATATCTTACGCTGTTAATAAACACCAACTGACATGAAACCCGGGTTAAACAGGGTCTTGTTGCCGACTATCTATAACCTCTTACCATTAAAACGAAGTGTATACACTTCGATGAGTATAGCCAAATCACAATCGATCAATACAGATCAGAGTAAATCAATGATAATTGTTTTTCATAAGTTTTATCAATAGTAGGATCAAACCTTGTGGATAAATAGACTTCAAACTTTAAAACTATTAAGTAATAAGAAGTGTGTACGTAATTAAATAGTGAAAGGAGAATATAAACGGGATGAGGCAGAAAATTACCAAAAAAAAAAATACAGAATGTGAAAATAATGCTAACAATAGTAAAATAAAATCTCAAAAAAAAACTTTTCTTAACGTTGATTAAGTCATGTCCGGCCATGGAAGAGATAAGGGTGTCACGAATTCTTTACTGAACACATAAATTTGGCGGTGAATGTACGAATTCCTATGGCTTCTGTTATGTGTGTAGAAGACGGGATCGAATTCCATTGGGAGATGATGAAGATAAACGATTATTACGCCTGCACGTAAACACGTCAACTTGATATGCTTGAACTATTACGAGTTTATCTAGTCGGAAAAACGAGAGCGAGGATCGAGTATCCGGCGACACGACATGCTACTCAAATCCCATTATCCTAACCCCATATTTAGTGAAAATAAGAAGACGTGATATGAAGTAGAACCTGTATTCTACAAGCATTCAGAAAGTACGATGTCCGAATCCAGAGAGAATCAGGATCCCGGACTGGGGATCCAGGACCGGGTCCTGGTCCTGGTCATCAAATGTTACAGATAATACGTATTTATAGATTTTGCTCGAATGAGAAACAGCATCGAATTCTGTGGCATTGACAGTTAAGGTGACCAATAGGAAGTAACATTTGAATTGACAATGATAGTCAGGACAACCAATAAGAAACAACATTGGAGCACGTGACATTGATATCTAGGACGACTATAAAATTGACCAGTAGGAATTAACCAATAGGAATTGACCAATAATTCTCTTAGAATATTGGATGAATATCCATCCTAACAACGATAAATCGCTCGAAACGTTCTAGACTTATCTACAATGTGATCACTATCAACTAGAGGTGTGCTAAGATAGAACTGGCCCTTCATAAACCATGCGGGGAGATGTGTTTTCTTACTACTATCAGTACGTACCTGTCTTCCTACGATCAACTTATACTTTTGCCTATTATGTGTAATAGTGATGTAATCTCTATTTCATTTCATTGTGTTGATTATTGACTCATACCAAATTGCCTTGATTTGATTTTTGATATTTTTCGCCTTTCTATTATGCCTTTTTACTTCAGTGCACCAAATCATTTTACCGATGACTGGTTACAAAAGTTAAATCATGATGCTGAAATCAATTGGAGATTAAAGGTAATTTGTATATATATTTTTTCCCAATATTTTGAGATGGTGAAGAAAGGTGAAATAGGAACAACGTCAGTATCTTGATAGTTTTTACACGGGAAGCTTCTAGAATGTTCGCCAAGTATCGACTGGCGCTGATTGGATAGGAATTAGCTAATCAGCGCGCAACTAATGCAATCATACTTTAATCCAATCTATGTCCCGCTAACATATTACATTTGCTTGAATTGATTAATGATTGTACATTTGAACTGATCACAGTTGTTGTCATCTTCCTTCCTCTACATGATGGTTGTACTCGACTGTTAGAAATCTAGGGGTGGCCAGACCAAAACATGACAGAAGTGCATGAAGTCACTGACAAGTGGACTGAGTCATGTTGGTAGATGTAGGCTACCTGGTTGGGGTCAGCGAGACGTAACTCACTAATGGTTAGAGACGTTGAACGACATGGCTCAGAATCGTTTGCAATGGCGCAAGTGCATCCATTCGTTGTGCTCTCTCAAATCCTAATCTTCTGGATTCGTCAGCACGTCTACCTTTGTCTGTCTAACCTTATCTCACTGAATTATACTTCTTGAATAATATCTTCAAACCCTAGTCTTCTTCATTATCAATAATACCTCTACTATCTTTATCACTATGGGATTTGATTTGATATTTGCGTCTCTGTGCTAATGTGGTATGGCAACCTGAACTTTTGTACATACGTACGAAGTTCCACGTTGCAACTGACTGACTCGACTGTTGTGTGTGTGTTGATCCAATCGAGGGTCGCTGTTTAGGTTAGAGAATGTTAAGACTGAAAATTACAATTTTAATGTTCAAAGATAACATCATCATACTACTACTGTGGTGCGAGCTACTTATAAGTAGTATATGATGTGAGTGTCAACGTAATGTCTGGCAGCAGAAGAGAAGATGGGGGAAGATCAACAAGAAAGGAAGAGTTAGAACACAATCGAATTTGTATGAAACGCATGAATAGTTACAATGGATTGATGTTTGGCAACAGGAACAGTCCAGTTCGATATGATGAAATGATTGATATTTTGCAAATGAACGATTTACGATATGGTTTACCGATTTTACTGAGTAACTCTGTAATTTTCGTTGAGTACAATCCGGTTGCCCCACCTGTGTTCTTGTTCACTACACTACTACTGATTGTATTGGGTTGTGATAGTAGTAGTAAAGTGTGTTTCTCTCAGATAAAACCACTTACAATGATTGCTACCTTTATCATAATGAGAGATAGTAAACCGATTGGATTGGTAAGGTTAAGTGAGTGAGTGAGTGAGTAAATTTAAAACTTTCTAAACAAATATGCATATGATCAATCTCTTGTGTTTACCTGTCGTCATTCGCCTAAATCGGCAAGATCATGCCTAATTCAATTTTCCATTTCATTTATCTTGATGAAGGATATTTTGCCATAGTTTGAAAGATCTAGGAATGTAATTGCTCAGATATATATATTTTTTAGCCACAATCGTGCTCCCTCCCTGATTTTTTAGTGATTATATAACTAGGACCAGTTTATGTTGGCATTATCTGTTGTATTTTGACTTAAGTATTGCCCTGCAGTCAAGAATATTCACCGCTAACCTAGTTTACACGGAGTTAGGTGTATGCCGAGTAACAAACCTGTGAATGGTAAACCAACTCAAATCTATTCAATGTTTGTTTTGAACTCTTGAAGAGACTGCAAGTGTTCGCGATTAGTTCTATGTTTTTGAGAAACCAATATGTGAGATTATTGGCGCAAAAATTCGGCCGGTAGATCATTTGGTTTGTGTACTTTTTATGATTTGAATACTAGTTTGGATATCGACATCATAACGGCGCATTGCAGCTACTCAGTATCTACTGGTGGCGCATGACCACGAGTCATCTTTTCATCTATCACGAGGCACATTACTTCATGGAGTGTGTTAGTGTCTCCTGGCTTATTTACCCATATATCAAGGCTCCATCCTACTAATCCAACCACAGTACTATCCGGTCTAAATAAACAGATTGAGATACTGCGATTGGTTGTGTTTGTATCATGGTGGCATCAAAAGAGAAATCTCTTGGGTTCTTTGGGAGGATGAAATTACTATAACGTTCGTGTTCGATTGTGCCGAGTTCTCTCAAGAGGATTCTGACTTTGGCGGCGTCATCAAGTTTGTTGAGGTCGACCTTAAACAAATCCTCATACTTCTTGAACCAAGACTCGAAAGTTACACCAGCAAGGCCATCAAAATGAAATTCATGAATGGAATTAACTATCGAGTTTGTATGTGGATTATATGAATCATCGGTAAAACCTCTGTGATTCAGATTCATTTGTTTCATCTCCAACATCTTCAACATACGTTCCTGAAACTGTTCATATCGTTTTCCTTGACGTTCCAGTAAAGATTCTATCTGTTCAAGGGTAATTGACATTGTGGGTTGAACACTCCGTCGACTACCTGTGTTTGAGGTTATTGACATACAAATTCGGGAGGTAGCTCATTTGATTTGTGTACCTAATATAAATGGAATACTGCTTTGAACATCGGCATCTTAACGGCGATGTATAGTGACGGCGCCTGACCACTAGTTATGCTTTCATCTATCATGAGGCACATTACTTCGGCATATATATCAACGCGGGTTAATGGTAAAACACTTCATCTTACTAATCCGACCACAGTACTATCCTGTTTAAATAATCAAATTGAGGTACTTTCGATTGGTCGTGTTTGTATCATGGCTTACCAAGTTGAACTATGAAGGTCAGAAAACACAGCACACCTGCAACACTCTCATCCTAATCTATAAAAATATTCATCATCGTCTCAAAATGGTGATATTTCTCTTTAGTTCTTTTTCCTGATTCTCTGCTTCTGTTTTACTCTCTCTATCTTAAAAGGTTAGTAATCTGAAGAAGATATTAAAAGCTGTTGTGGAATTTTTAAATGAGGTTAGTTTGAGTGATTCGATTGTTTGTTATTGATTTTTATTGAAAAAAATGTGTCACCTTAATGTGATAATACACTGGTGATGTTGTTGTTAGGAAAACGGATACTAAGTGTAGGGATGGCAGCAAATCATTCGATGAAGTAGTGAATCTTTGTTAGTTGAGGTGGTTGGGACATGTGTTATGTGTGCCCAACCACCGATTGTCTCCTCGAGCTATGTTGTGTGGTGCCAGAAAACTGTTCTCAATACGTGTTTCACATGCCAAACCTGTCTGTCTAGCTAACACTCTTGTATCACCCTCTCTCATCGATCATGTGTGTTAGGATATTCATCTAATATCCTAAGAGAATTATTGGCCAATTCCTATTGCTTAGTTCCTACTGGTCAATTTTATGGTCGTCCTACATATCAATGTCACGTGCTCCAATGTGGTTTCTTATTGGTTGTCCTGACTATCATTGTCACTTCAAATGTTACTTCCTATTGGTCGTCTTAAATGTCAATGCCACAGAATTTGGTGCTGTTTCCTATTCGACCAAAACGCATAAATACGCATTATCTGTAACGTTTTATGACCAGGACCAGAATCAGTTCCCAGATCCCTAGTCTGGGATCCAGATTCTTTTCTGGCCTCGGACCTCCTACTTTCTGTATGCTTGTAGAATACATTTTCCACTTCATATCAAGTCTTCTTATTTTTACTCAATATTGGGGTAGGGATAATCGGATTTGAGTAGCATTTTGTGTCACCGGATCCTCGATCCTCGGTCTCGTTCTCCGACTATGGTAAACTCGTAATAGTTCAAGTATATCAAAATGGTGTGTTTACGTGCAGGCATAACAATGTGCGCAATCGGTTCACCGTGACAGTTCTTCAAATCCTCTAAATGGATTTTTTTTTCGCTCTCTAAATTCTGTTAGCAGCATCCCCTGTCTCTAGAGTGCAGTGAGTAAGACTTCCTTGACAGGGACTATACATGCGTAAACCCATATGAGAATATTTCGTATGATAGAGCAACCTCTCACCCCTGTCGTTTAAATCAGGGTATTCGATGCATTGGTTAAGTGATAGATTTCCATTTTGTAATCAGTGACACGATGTTCATCATATCCTAACTGTAAACCGGGTGATCTTAAATTGGAATTCGTACAAGATACTAGTTGATAGTGACGTCATCATTCATTCATAGTCTGATTTATTGGTTTGTCCGGTTTAACAACATACATTTCCGTAATATATCGCTTTTCTTTTGAACATTTCAATTCAGAGAATTGAAGATAGAATATCTGTACAATTCCTTCCAAATCTTCAAGAAATTGGTAAGTTTCTGCTTATCATTTGTATGAATTGTTTGTTGTTACTGTTGTTGGTCGACTGTGATGTCATTTATTTGTTTCAACACCTAATAATAATGGGTACAAAGGACTTACTTATGCCTGTTAACCCCAGTGGAGCTTAGGTCTCTGACCAGCATTCTCCAACCGACTCTGTGTCCTGCGTCTTCCTTTCTAGTTCTTCTGTCCAATTATTGTGTTATTCTTCTCATGTCTGATTCCAGTTCTCGGAGTAATGTGTTTTTTTTCGGTCTCCCTCTATTTCCTTTCGCCTTGAAGGTTCCAGGTGAGCGCTTGCCATGTGACACCACAGTTAGTTGCTTTCTGAAATGTGTATCCTATCCATTTCCACCGGTTCTTCCTGATTTCCTCGACCACTGGAATCTGGTTTGTTCTCGCCCACAGTAGGTTGTTGCTGATTGTATCTAGTCAACCGATCCGAAATATTTTGCTTATACAAGTTGTCTTGTCTTCTGGATGATGGCTTTCGTGGTTCTTCAAGTTTCCGCTCCGTACACTAGCACTCTCTTGACATTTTTACTGGTTGTTCGCTGGTAGCTGTTTTAATTTCAAAATGTTCTTCAATTGTAGAAATGTCGCCTTTGCTTTGTCGATCCGCGTCCTTACATCTGCATCGGATCTACCTTGCTCATCAATCATGCCACCCAGATATGTAAAGGTGTTAACGTCCTCTAAGGCATCTCCATCAACCGTGATTTGGTTGGCGCATGTTGTGTTGTGTCAGAGAATCTTACTTTTCTCTTTATGTATGTTGAGAGCTGCTGCTGCTGAGGCTACTGATACACTGGTTGTTTTGCATTTGTTGTTGCATGTGTGCTAGAAGAGCCTGATCATCTGCGAAGTCCCAATTGTTCAGCTGCATCCTGGCTGTTCATTTGATACCGTGCTTCCCTCCAGATTTTCGCGTCCTGATAATCCAGTCGATCATCAGGAGAAAGAGAAAGGGTGTGAGTAAGCAACCTTGCATGACACCAGTCTTCACCTCGAACGAGTCTATCAGCTTCCTTCTATGCATGATTTCGCAGTTTAATCCATTATAAGAATTCCGTATGATGTTGACTATCTCCTCAGGGACGCCATAGTTTCGAAGGAGCCTGCATAATGTTGTCCTGTCCACACTATAAAATGCTTTCTCGTAGTCAATGAAATTGATGTAGAGTGATGAGTTCCATTCAATTGAATTTTCCACAATGATCTGTAATGCTCTAATTTTGGTCGGTTCTGGTACAGAGGAACCCCTAAATATTTATGCGGCACAGAAATTATTGGATATATGAATAGATTGCGACATTGTCCGGGAGGTTAGGTTCTAGGGTACGAGACTGAATGTCGTGAATTCGATTCCCATGATTGTAGGTTGTAGAGGCGCTCTGCTGATAAGTCTCAGTGCCTCCACGTCTAACACAATGATCGATTCATGATTTCACAGAAACTCAACAATTTCCACAGCTCTATGTTGAGAAAAATTAATCAAATTTTGTTATATATTATTTGCATTACTCATGAGTAGTTAACAACTTTCTGCTAAAAATGTATATCGTTTACTCGTGCAGAAACCCAAGGCCCAGTTGAATATGTTTCTAAAAACGTTTTTATACTACTTATTTATGTAGTTAGTAGTGTGATGAAGTCGATTTTAATTTCGGTGTTTCAATAATCAATCCTATTGGTCATCATTGCATAATTCTTTGAGGTGTTGTTTATATTTTTTCAAGCTGAACATGAAAATGAAGAGGATACATTTCGTTTACTCCAGTTAATACTTGCATGTGCTGTCAATTGTGACAATAAACAAACTTATATTCAAACAATCATGGGTATGGAAGAAACTGTACAACAAGCCCTGATGGAAGCAATTCAACAAGTACGTCTATGTATGTATGTATGTATGTGTGTGGTTTAGGTGATGACGACTGTTTTGGTTTTAAGGGCTTTTTCAATTGGTAAAGTGTATATTTGTTATGGTGGCGTGTTGTGGTTCGCTGAGCTGGATGTTTTGGTTGTGAAACTTTCATTAATTCTCTGAGTTGAGCATCATCAACACAAACTTCAGGTGGAAGAAGTGAAGTAGTTTCCGAATTTCTCCACGTATGAGTCGTCGCTCGTCCTATTGACTTCGATCATGATTCAGTCAGTTAGGAAGGATTTGATTTTGAACAATTTGGTCTCGTGTGCTATTGCGGGTATGAGGGCGGTTATCACTTCCCGGCTGCCCACACCACAGAAGGGTGTTGCTTGAGGAACCTGAAAAGGAAAATAGATTAGTGATGGTCTTAGAGACCTGGGTGCGTGACCGCAGAGCCCAAGGGACAACTGCTTGAGGCCGGTTACGCACGGCCTTTTTATGAAACGTTTTTTGAGGATTAGCTCCGTTCTTAAAGTCCCTTAGTGGACACCCTTACCGCCGGAGACGGAAATCCGTGAGTTAGGGGAGGTGTGACATTTTTAGGGTCGACCTTTTCTAACCCTTCCTTCCTTGTGAGAAGACAGCATCGCTACAGATGCTGGTTGTCCGAAGGAAACACCTTACTGCTGTCACACCACGCAACAGTCAGCAGTACGACTTCGCCCTCAAACCTTGGGTAGCTGCTTTTAGTTTCATCGTTCTCCAATCAACCTGCCTGTCATGGTAGGACCTTCAGGAACATCTGTTCCAGCCAGTATAGCTCGGTTAAGTCATCACGATATGCAAGCCCGACCACCACGTCAAGGTAGCAGCTACGGTCGGATCGATCATGATTGGGTGTTAGTGACCTTTAATCTGTCGTTATCTAACTTATATTTGAAGTTTGTGCTGATAAAGTTGTTTAGAAAGACAATAATGAAAGCTACAAAACCAAAATATCCAGCTTAGAGAACTTAAAACTCCACCACAATCATCCATTCACCGGAGTTAAAAATTTTCTCCACCATTGTACTCCTCTTTTTAAAGACTCCAGTGAGATCACTTATGACCAAATTGAGATATTCGATGGTATGAGACGTTTCTATTAAGTTGTTCGGGCTTTGACTCATTTGTTGGATTGAAGCCCAAAACGTTATTGTTATTTGGTTGAGAAGTTTTTTTGAGATTGTGTTCTTGTGTGTGTGTTGTTGATCAATTTTCATTAAGAAATGGTCTTTTAGTGGCCCGTTATTGTTATGCTCTTCAGCAGTTGATATGCTTGAATGCTATAACGAGTTCACTCTTAGTCGGTAAACTAGAGCAAAGACAAATGATCCATTGACAGGATAGGCTATTCGAATCTGAGTGTCCCAAGGCCCCACTAAGTGGAGGAAGAAGTCTTGACAAGACTGTTACGCCTGCACGTAAACACGTCAACTTGATATACTTGAACTATTACAAGTTTACCTAGTCGGAAAACGAGTGCGAGGATCCGGTGACACGACCTGCTACTCAAATCCGATTATCCCAGCCCCCATATTTAGTTAAAATAAGAAGACATGATATGAAGTAGAACGAGTATTCTACAAGCATCCAGGAAGCACGAGGTCCGAATCCAGAAGAGAATCAGTATCCCGGACTAGGGATCCGGGACCGAGCCCTGGTCCTAGTCCTGGTCATAAAACGTTACAGATAATGCGTATTTATACAGATAGGAAACAACATTGAAGTATTTGACTTTGACAGTTATAACGACCATAATTTTGACCAATATAAATCGACCACTAGGATTTGACCAATAATTCTTTTAGGAGATTGGATGAATATCCTAACAAAGACGTAGAAAGTGTATTCTATTAGCACTCAGAATATATCAGGTCGACAAGCACACAAATCGAATTTACTTATACGTAAAAGGAACGTCTTTGTGAGAGCCACAAAAATAGTAAACTAAAATATCACATCAACCAATGACAGCCAAAGATTTTCCGAGTGGGAAATGTAATCGTTAAGGTCAGCAGATCATCCCATGCGCGAAAGCGTAAAATGCAAAATTAGGACCTTTATCAAGTGAGTTCTGGGGATATAGAGTCCTCAACAGCTATTTATGAACAGTCGAATGTTCTTTGAAATAAATTTATCCTTCAGTTTCTCCATATCATTCTTAGTTGAACATCCGTCTGTGAGACGGCTGTAATACGAAGCCCATTATGGATTCGGTTGAATGAGTTTTTTTTTCAAGCAATTATTCGTGCAGACAGATATGAGAATCAAAAGCATACAAGCAAAACGAAGCGATGTTGAAAAGCCGAACCAGCCAACTCACTTAAATGGGGCATGACTAAACAACATTCATGGTCAGACAAAAGTAAACCAGCCATTCTGTAAGCGAAGTAAGCAGGCGCACGTACACTCAAATCAGAACAACCAAGGTTATGAGCGAATAATTGTCAAGGTCAAAAGACATGTGAACAAATTATTCGCGAAGAATGGATTGTTTTTCTAGTGAAATCGTGAATCGATCATTGTTAGACGACCATTGAAAAACTGGAAGCACTGTACTGCTATTTCATGACTGTGTCAGCCGAAATCGAACCCAGGAACTTCAGTCTCGCGCTTGAACGCTCACCCTCTAGACCACTGAGCCTAAATCTAAAGGTGTTAATGTTTAACTTTGATCAGTCTGAGTGACCAGCTTCATGAAGAAATTTTCGAAGTTCCAGTGAGAAGCTGTGAAAAGTGAAGTTCAATCTTGTTGGGTGTAGGCAGTTACTTTCTGAAGACAATGAGTGAGGTTGCGCAAAATCGTTGAATTGGTCGAAGGTTGTGAGTTCGATTCCTGTGGGCAGGGGCCGTAGATGAGTACTTCTGAAAAGTCCCACACGAAGACGAAATGACCATTCAATGCAACCAGTTTTCTAATGGTCAGTTAATCAGTTACAACGTACTATTCCGTGCGTACGTACATCAGTTCAAGTTGCCATACCACATTAGCACAGAGAGATCTAATTGTCGATTCAAATCCCATAGTAGTAGAGGTAGTAGAGGTATTAGTAGTAATCAAAAAGTTGAATGATCGAAAATATCATTCGAGATGTTATACCCCATAGGAATTGACTAAAAAATGGAGGATAGTAGGAAAAACCGTCATGAGTAATTCAGATCAGGATTTGAGAGAACACAAAGAATGCTGATCTAACGGTGATTGATCTACGATTTCAACGGAGAAAAAATCAAATAGTTTTTATACGCGCACATGAGCGATTAATATATTGAGGTTTCTCAATGGACAATTTGAGATCCATGTTGTAGGATGCAATTAATGAGAACGTAAATAATCCGACTACCTGCCACATGGCAACACTTTAACGTTAATCATCCGCATGCTAATCCTGATCTTAGATGCTATCTTGACGCGGTGGTCGGACTTGCCTATTATGACGACCGAACCGAGGTATATTGGCTGGAATATATGTTCCTGAAGGTTCTACCATATCAGATTTGAGAGTGGTGAGACTGAAAGAATCAAGTTCTCTTCTGAGGGTGAAGTCGTACTGCTGACTGTTGCGTGGTGTGACAGCAGTAAGGTGTTTTCCTCAGATAACCAGCATGTGCAGTGATGCTGCCCTCTCACAGTGGATGGAAAGGGTTAGAAAAGTTCGACCCTCTAAATGTCAAACCTCATCTTACCTCACAAATTTCCTCTCTCCGTCTGTAAGGCCTTTTAAAAAAGAGCGGAGCTGACACTTCGAAAATATCCCATAAAAAGGCCTCAATCAGTGTGGTGCTTTGGGCTTTGCGGTCATGCTGTCAGATCTTTAAGACTAACACTCATCCAATATGTATACCGTCATAACTTGAACCAACAGTCAATGCTTTCGTGGTCTGATACCACATTTCTGGATGATTACATCTTGTTTACTTGTAGCAATTATTTCACATCAAGGCAGATCATTTTTAGGCTCAAATGTACCAAACATTTCGGTCGATAACGATTCACAACTCCTAACACAATCCACTATGATTACATTTACCCTTTTCACATGAATATCATGTGAATGAAAGTTTGTATTACTTGTTCAAGTTTTTTCTTCCTGGTCAACATGTATGTATTTTTTTCACTTGTATTCACACTGGTCTCATTTAAAATTTTCATATAAAGTACATTTTTTTTCTCGCCAATCAAAGTCACTCTTCAATTCTCACATGTGTCAGGACACATGTACATGTCTGCCTTCTTACATAGTGTATGTCTTACCATCCATCATCACATTCTATGTAAGGTCTGTGCTGCTCACGTGTGCTAAAAGTGTTGTATGTATGTTTGTCTTTCTATCTTTTGTTCGTACGTGTGTGTGTGTGTGTCTTTCTATTGACTTTCTTTAATTTTATCGATGTCGTGACCTTAAAAATTTACTTTTTGCTTTTAGAAAAAAAATAATTTGAGTTCTCTGTGTGTGCAGTACACACACACACACAAATCGACTGACTGACACTCACACACACACGCACACACACACACCGTGTCGGTAAAAAAACACCGTCAATGCGTATTTCTGTGTACTTAATCATCATCATCATCTTGATTTGAATCGCTGTCAACAATTGTTCAATTGTGTTTGTTTTAATTTGCATTTCTTCTTCTACTACAAAATGGCAGCTTTTCAATTCTCAAGGTCATTTCAAGGTTTTGATTGTTGAGTGTTTTTTTAGTGCGAATAGTAATAATAATAATAATGTAATTATTATTGATCTCATCATCTCTTTTATTTAATAATAGTGATTATTATGAATATTGATTATTTATTCTTGTTTAAATTGACTATTTCTGTTCAATCATTGTATAAATAATTCAATACTGAAGAGGTATAATCATTCTCTTCTGTTTTTCTTCAAAATAATTCATGTTATTATGTCATCGTTATTATACACATGATCATATGTATGGATTAATGACCGCCGATTCACCACCGCTGAATTGGTCAATAAAATCTTGTTCATTTTAATTTCCTTCTTATTTATTTGTGTTTTAGTTAATGTCAACTCGTTTGAACATACATGATACCATGGATTATGAAGATCGAGTAAGTTTCAAAGTTTCTAGTTTTATGTTTTTACGAAGGTTTTGTTTATTATTATGTTCGGTTAGTTAGTGATTGTGATTACTGCCTCGATGAGGTTTGTTTTGTGTAGTGTAGGAGTAGGGGCGGCCAGACCAAAACATGGCACAAATCCATGAAGTCATTGACAGACAAGTGGACAGAGTCATATCGGTAGTTGTCGACTACCTACCAGGTTGGAATCCGCGAGATGATAATAATCGATGATTGGAGACCTTGAATGATATGGCTCAAAACCGTTTGCAATAGCGCCGGTGCATTTATGCTTTGTGTCCTCTCAAATCCTAATCTTCTGGATTCATCAACATCTCTAGTTTTGACTTTCTTAATTTATCTCACTGAATCATATTTCTTGAATAATATCTTCTAATCCTAACCTCTTCGATTACTTCTTATACCTTTACTACCTCTTCTACTATTGGATTTGAATTGACAATTACATCTCTGTGCTGATGTGGTAGGGCGACATGAACTGATGTACTTACGTACGAAGTTCTACGTTGTAGCTGACTGAGTGAGTCAGTGATTGTGATTCCTTTTTTTACATTAAAATCGTGAATCAGTCATTGTTAGATGAGTATTAGAAACCCGGAAGTACTGGATTGTTGTTTTGTCTATTGTGTGTGCTTCCTCAGCAGTGCACCTGCACGACCTTTATTACTTACCTACTTACGCCTCTGTCAGCCTCAATAGGGCATAAGGCCACTGACCAGTATTCTCCAGCCTACTCTGTCCTAAGCTTCTCTTTTCAATTCTGACCAATTTTTTGTTCATTCTTCTGATATCTTTCTCTATTTCTCGCCGTAATATGTTTCTTGGTCTTCCTCTTGGGGGTTCCAAATGGGGCCTTATCTTGTGACGCAGTTGGGCGGTTATCGAATTTAGAAACTTCAGTCTCACTCGCAAACGTTTAACCTCTAGACCACTGAGCCTGTTGGGGTTTCCCCGCGTGGGTTCGGATCCCATCCCCGTCCCGACCGAAGCTGCTACCTTGACGTGGTGGTCGGGCTTGCCTATCGTGATGACCCAACCGAGCTATACTGGCTGGAACACATGTTCCTGCAGGTCCTACCATGCCAGGCAGGTCGATTGGAGAACGATGAAACTAAAAGCAGCTACCCAAGGTCTGAGGGCGAAGTCGTACTGCTGACTGCAGAGGAGTGTGACAGCAGTAAGGTGTTTCCCTCGGACAACCAGCATCTGCAGCGATGCTGCCTTCTCACAAGGAAGGAAGGGTTAGAAAAGGTCGGCCCTAAAAATGTCACACCTCCCCTAACTCACGGATTTCCGTCTCCTTGGGTAAGGGTGCCCGCTAAGGGCCTTTAAGAACGGAGCTAATCCTCAAACAACGTTTCATAAAAAGGCCGTGCGTGACCGGCCTCAAGCAGTTGTCCCTTGGACTCTGCGGTCACGCACCAACACTAATCCATCTTCCTTTTCAGGTTCGTCAAGAAACAACCTTCCACGGTGTGGGCAGCCGGGAAGTGATAACAGCCCTCATACCCGTAACAGCACACGAGACCAAATTGGTCAAAATCAAATCCTTCCTACATTCCCTAATACCTCTCTTATCTCCACAACTAACTCTTCTCACATTCATTTATTACAGTGCACAGCTAATGCAAACGATGCGAGTTTGCGAAACGTCGTTCCTGGTCTCCTTAAACCCCGTTCCAAACTACATGTTGGAGCATTCAATGTACGGACATTGTGTCAAATAGGGCAACAGGCATCATTAGCTAGGACTTTAGAATCTCGTTCCATCGATGTGTGCTGCGTCTCGGAAACGCGCATACAGGATCCGAGTAGCATCACTCATTTGACCTCACCATGTCAAGATAAAGAAGCAGCTCGATTTACTTTTCGTGTATCCGGTAGCCATGATGCTGCTTCCAGGGGCCTCGCCGGTGTAGGTATAGCATTGAGTCGTAGGGCAGAACAATCTCTCCTTGACTGGATCCCTGTAGATAGTCGCTTGTGCGCCGTCCGACTGAACGGGACAGTAAGGATTCGGAAAGATAGGGACACTCGCCGTTGCCTCTTCGTCATATCAGCCTACGCCCCCACTGACTGCAGCCCAGATGATGTAAAAGATGAGTTTTACAGAAAGCTTTCGGACCTCCTCCAAAAAGTTAAGCGCTCTGATATAGTTATAATGGTGGTGACTTCAATGCACAAGTAGGTAGACTAAGTGAAAATGAAAGACACCTAGGTGGATGTTACGGTCTCGCGGCTCAAAGAACAGACAATGGCGACCGTCTGTTGCAACTGTGCTCAGATAACCAACTATTTCTAGCAAACACTAATTTTAAGCATAAGGAAAAACATCTTTTGACCTGGCGACCCCCGAAGTCGTCTCAACGTTGGACACAACTAGATCATATCGCCATCAGCCACCGATGGAGGGGTTCGATAGAGGACTGTCGCTCTTTCTGGGGCACATGTTTAGATTCAGATCATGCCCTAGTGCGAGCACGTATTTGTTTGAGGCTTGCTGGACGTAGGAAAGACACCGTAAGGAAGCCTCTTAGGGCTTTACTTGATGATAATCAAACTGAGAAAATATTTCAGGAGGAACTAGAAAAACAGTTAGGCGGCCATCCAAGTGATTCTCATCCGGAGGCAGGTTGGAATCATATCAAAAAGGCTGTGGAAACAGCAATGGTCTCTGCTAGCAAGGTAAACCACAAGGCTAGGATGAAGCAGTGGATTTCAGTCGCATCCACCGAACTGATGGATGCTCGAAAACGCATCCCACCTGACTCTGAACATGATGAAGAGCGTAGTCAGCTTAGGCGCAGACTTATAAAAAGCCTACGTAACGACCGTGAACAGTGGTGGGTGGCGAAAGCAAAAGCGATGGAAAAGGCAGCGGCAATAGGCAACACTAGACAACTTTTCCGCCTTATTAAAGAAACTGGTATTAGGAACCCGAATGTGAGTGAGACTATCTCGGAAAAGGATGGTCTTATTATCCATTCTCAATCTAGGAGGCTGGACCGATGGGCAGAACACTTTAAGGATCAGTTCAACTGGCCTTCAGCCACACTTCGGTTGCCCACGATCTCCAGTCATCCTGAATGGCAAATCGATTTAAGTCCTCCCAGTTTACATGAAGTTGAGAAAGCTATAGGAAATCTAAGGAGAGGTAGAGCGGCAGGTCCCGATAGGCTTACCCCTGAGATGTTTAAGGATGGTGGTCCAGTTTTAACGGTTAGACTGACCGAGATCCTAGGTAGAATCTGGGAAATGGACGTAATCCCATCTGACTGGTCTCAGTCGCTAATTGTCCCAATCTACAAGAAAGGACAGAAGTCCTCTTGTGACAATCACAGAGGAATAAGTTTAACTAATATAGTTTCTAAATTGTTAGCCTCGATTATACTTAGACGTCTAACTAGAGCTCGTGAAGTGCAGACTCGAGAAAACCAGGCTGGTTTTCGACCTGGACGTGGTTGTATAGACCACATCTTCACATTACGACAGGTCCTGGAACACAGACACACATTTAGACGTCCGACAATAGTCGTGTTCCTGGACCTTAAGGCGGCATTCGACTCAGTGGATCGTGAGGTTCTGTGGCAGTGTCTGTCATTGAAAGGTGTACCAAAGAAGTACATTAACCTCATACAAGCACTCTACTCGAACACCACTGGTCGGGTGAGAGCATATGGCGAACTGTCATCTGAATTCTCTACATCAAGTGGTGTCCGTCAGGGCTGTCCACTCTCTCCATTCTTGTTTAACTTTGTCGTAGACATCCTGTTAGAGTTAACATTAAGCTCGTCAGATTTTTCAGGGGTTGACCTTCTACCAGGAAAGTCGCTTACTGATCTAGAATATGCCGATGACATAGTTCTATTCGGTGAAGACGCTGACAAAATGCAGAGTCTTCTGACTACCATAAGCAACAATGCGAGCATGTTCGGGATGCGGTTTTCCCCCTCGAAATGCAAAATGTTGCTTCAAGACTGGGTTGCATCGGCACCTGAACTAGTGATACGGAGTGAAGTAGTCGAGCGTGTTGATAACTTCACTTATCTGGGGAGTCTCATCAGTGCTGACGGTTTGGTGACTGACGAAATCTCAGCTCGGATACAGAAAGCTCGATTAGCCTTTGCCAACCTGCGTCACTTATGGCGTAGGCGTGATATCCGTTCGCTAACCAAAGGGCGGGTGTACTGCGCAGCAATTCGTTCCGTTCTCTTATATGGCTGTGAAACATGGCCAGTAAGAGTAGAAGATGTCCGTAGGTTACTGGTATTCGATCATAGATGTTCAAGAAACATTTCTCGTATATCGTGGGACAGCCGAGTAAGCAATGCTGTCGTTAGGAAACGAGTACTAGGTAAGGATGGCAGATCAATTGATGAAGTGGTGAAACTTCATCATTTGAGGTGGTTGGGACATGTGTTACGTATGCCTAACCACCGACTGCCTCGACGAGCTATGTTTTGTGGCGTAGGAGTAGGTTGGAAGAAAGTTAGGGGCGGCCAGACCAAAACATGGCACAAATCCATGAAGTCTCTGACAAGTGGACTGAGTCATGTTGGTAGATGTAGACTACCTGGTTGGGGTCCGCGAGACGATAGTCATCAATGGTTAGAGACCTTGAACGACATGGCTCAGAATCGTTTGCAATGGCGCAGGTGCATCCACTCTTTGAGCTCTCTCAAATCCTAATCCTCTGGATTAGCCAGCACCTCTACCTTTGTCTTTCTAACCTTATCTCACTGAATTATATTTTTTGAATAATATCTTCAAACCCTAGTCTTCTTTATTAACATTAATACCTCTACTATCTTTATCACTATGGGATTTGATTTGACATTTGCGTCTCTGTGCTAATAATGTGGTATGGCAACATGAACTTATGTACATACGTACGAAGTTCTACGTTGCAACTGACTGACTGACTGACTGAGCCTGTATCCAATATCTGACTTTGATCAATGCATGGTATTGCGCAACCTTATTCATTGTCTTCAGTAGGTGACTGTTTACACCTGACAGGGTTTTGAATCCCACTGGTCAGGACTTCTTACTGGAACTCGGAGAATGTTCTTCAGACTAGTGGAGTAGATTGTAATTGATGCTTACTTACATAAACAGATAAATGCAACAATTCTCACTTCAAATGTCGGGAGAGAGGGGCATTAAAGCTGACTGACGAACGTAAATATGTGGAAGATCGTCTATCAAGAGAAGGAAATATAAAATATAATAAAGAAGCTGGCCAGAAAATATCGTAAACCAGAACGACCAGTGAAAAATCAGCAAGGCAAAATAATGACCAACGTGGAACAACAGGGAATTAGGTGGGCGGAGCACTCTAATGATCTTTTGAGTAATAGACCAACCTAAAGGAATTCACTCAACATCGAAGCAGCACCAACGGACCCCCCAGTTGATGTTGACTCATCAACAATTGAAGTGATCAACATGGCCACCAGAAAAATCAAAAGTGGCAAACAAACTGGGGAAAAGCTAGAGCGTTAGATACAACACAGCATGCATCAAACAGATCACACTTGTCAGAGAATGTTTGGAAGATGCGGAAACTTCAACATATCGATACAACAGTAGTATCATTTTTATAAACAAGATGGATCCATTGCAGACGTAAAGACATAGATTGATAAAGTAAGGACATTGTTGCAAGAATTGAAGAACATCTGTCAACCAACATCAAAATCACAGTTTTTAAATACAAATGTAAGAACAGACCGATAGTATGAAGCAGAAACTTGAAGAATTACAAAAACCATTCTGCAAAAGATACAAGTGTTTATTCACAGTTGTCTACTTAGGTGTACCGACCAAATTGCAACATTACAGATCATTGTGGAACAATCAATTGAATGGAGCTCACCACTCCACAACGAATTTATTAACTACAAGAAAGCATTTGATAGTGTGGACAGGACAACACTGTGGAGGCTTCTTCGACACTACGGCGTGCCTGAGAAGATAGCCGACATCATACGGAATTCTAATGACGGATTAAACTGCAAAATCGTGCATGGAGGTCAGCTGACAGACTCGGATGATGTGTATTCCGGTGTCAGGCAAGGTTGCTAACTCTGACCCTTTCTCTTTCTTATGGTGATCGACTGGATTATGAAGACGTGAACATCTGGAGGAAAGCACGGTATTCAGTGCACAGTTAGGACGCAGCTGGACGATCTAGACTTCACAGATGACCTGGCTCTTCTATCACACACGCAACAACAAATGCAAGAGAAGACGACCAGACGACCAGCAGTAGGTCTCAACATACATAAAGGAAAAAGCTAAATTCTCCGATGCAACACAACATGTGCCAACCAAATCATGCTTGATGGAAATGCCTTGGAGGACGTTAACACCTTTACATATCTGGGCAGCATCATCGACAATCAAGGTGGATCCGATGCAGATGTGAGGGCGCGGATCGGCAAAGCAAGGGCTGCATTTTTACAGTTGACAGATATCTGGAACTCCAAACAACTTTCAACCGAAACTTAAGTCAGGATTTCCAATACAAATGTCAAGACAGTTCTACTGTATGGAGCGGAAACTTGAAGAACTACGAAAGCCATCATCCAGAAGATACAAGTGTTTATTAACAGTTGTCTACGGAAAATACTCAGGATTCGTTGACCAGGCACCATCAGCTACATTGCACTGTGGGAGAAAACAAACCAGATTCCAGTGGAGGAGGAAATGAGGAAGAACCGTTGGATGTGGATTGGACACACATTGCGGAAAGCACCTAACTGCGTCACAAGACAAGCCCTCAAATGGAATCCTCAAGGCAAAAGGAAAAGAGGAAGGCCAAGGAACACATTACGTCGAGAAATAGAGAATGGTATGAGAGGAATGAACAAACATTGGACAGAACTGGAGAGGGAAGCCCAGGACAGAGTTGGTTGGAAAAAACTGGTGTGAGGCCTATGCTCCATTCGGAGGTTACAAGTGTAAGGAAGTAAATAAGTAAGCAGGCCAATATTGAGCTTATGAATTTGGATTAATTTTTTCTGTTCTTTGTATCCTCATTTTTTTGTATCTCGTAAAATTTTTTATAAATCTTTTAATTATAGTTATGTAAGACAATAGAACAATACAAAACATTATTAATGGAAAAAGATAAATTAACTGAACAATGTAAAACTCTTCAACAAGAAGTAAGTGTTTTTTCAATGAGTGATTGTTATTCATCTTCATGTGTTGATAGAGTTGTTTAGAGTTCATTCATTGAAATCATAAATTGATCATGGTTGTTAAACTGCCACCATCATCATCCCTAGTATTGGGACTCATCTCGTCAGTGTCAGTGCACATCCAGGAGCTGCGTTAGTCTCATCAGCGCTGATAGCCTGGTGACTGACGAAATCTTAGCAAGGATACAGAAAGCTCGAATTGCTTTTGCCAATCTGCGTCACTTATGGCGTAGGCGAGATATCCGTTTGCTGACTAAAGGACGAGTGTACTGTGCAGCAGTTCGCTCCGTTCTCCTAAATGAATGTGAAACATGACCGTTAAGAGTAGAAGATGTTCGTAGGTTACTAGTATTCGATCATAGATGTTTAAGAAGCATTGCTCGTATATCGTGGGACAACCGAGTAAGTAAGGCTGTCGTTAGGAAACGAGTACAAGGTAAGGATGGCAGATCAATAGATGAAGTACTCCTGCACCTTGCCGGATTCGAACCTCGGCCAATCGGTCTTGCATGCGAACACCTAACCTCTGGAACACTCAGCCTGTGTATAGCGGTGTTCATGTGTCTAACTTCAATCAATTCAGTATGTTCCACAACCTCATACACTCTCTTCAGTGAGCACTGTTTCACATCGGAACACAGTTGAACTCCACTGGTCACGATTTCTCACCAAGAACTCGGAGAAGATTCTTCACGGAGCTAGTCACTAGTGAGCTAGGTATTTTGCATTAAGGGATTGCGGAGATTGTTGAGTTACCTTTTGAAATCATGAATCGCACATTGGTAGACTATCATTAGAAACCTGGAAGCGCCATAGGCAATCGTTTCGTCATCCATGTATGGGACTCATTAACGGCAGTGGGCATCCACGACTCCTGTTATTTGTAAGAATCGGACCCAGGACCTTTGGTCTGGCAAGGTTCAATGCTTAACCTCTAGACTACTGAACTGACATCCACCGGTGTTAGTGTCTAACTTAGATCAATTCACCGTGTTGCGCAGTGTTACACCAACTTGATATACTTGAACTATTACGAGTTTACCTAGTCGGAAAACGAGAGCGAGGATCGAGGATCCGCCGAGATGACATGCTACTCAAATCCGATTATCCCAACCCCCATATTGAGTAAAAATGAAAGAAGACTTGATATGAAGTAGAACCTGTATTCTACAAGCATCCAGAAAGTACGAGGTCCGAATCCAGAAGAGAATCAGGATCCCGGGACTGGGTCCTGATCATAAAACGTTACAGATAATGCATATTTATACATTTCAGTCGAATGAGAGACAACATCGAAGTCTGTGGCATTGACAGTTAAGACGACCAATAGGAAGTGACATTTGAAGTGATGCTGGAATTCAGGGTGACCAATAAGAGACAACATTGGAGCACGTGACATTGATATCTAGTACGATCATAAAATTGACCAGTAGGAATTAACCAATAGGAGTTGACCAATAATTCTGTTAGGATATTGGATGAATATCCTAACACGCAGCCTCATCCACTGTCTTCCATGGGCACTGCTCAACAATTTCTGCAACCGCAGGAGGAATTTTTAGTTCTAGTGGGGAACGATGACCAGTGGAATTAAACGGTGTGAGGTGTGAGGCAGTTATCCAACAAAGACAATGATTGATGATTGCGCAATATCGTTGATCGGTCGGAGTTAGACATTCACACCACTGAATGCCAACTTCATGGTCGACAGGTTAAAAACAGTGCTTTAAAGTTTCCCAATAGTGGTCTAATAACATTCATTAACGTAAGTATTCAGTAAAACAACTATCAGAGTTTCTAATAGTGTCGTGAAGGAGAACACAGGTGGGGCTGTGGTGCGCGCTACTTATAAGTAGTATATAACGTGAGTGACAACGTAATGTCTGGCAGGAGAAGATGGGGGAAGATCAAGAAAGGAGGAGTTAGGAAACACAATGGAATTTGTATGAAACGCATGAATAGTAGTGACAATGGATTGATGATGTTTCGGCAACAGGAACAGTCCAGTTCGATATGATGATCTGATTGATATTTTGCAAATTAACAACAATTTACGATATGGTTTTCCGATAATTTTACTGAGTAACTCTGTAATTTTCGTTTAATACAATTCGCGGTTGCCCTCACCACCTGTGTTCTCCTTCTCCTACAATAGAACCTATGACTTAATTACAAGCACGAATGATATAGTCGATAAGATGTTTCGTTAATATTCTTATTCTTATTTAGGTATTTAGCTTACAAGAAGAAAAATCCAATCACCAATCAGAATTGAATCGATTTAGAATTTATTTCGAATCATTGGGTTTAAATCCAGCTTTATTAGCCTCGACAACTACAACAGCATCAGCCACACTATCCTCTTCCTCCTCCACATTGACCACATCAACAGCCACAACACTGACCTCGTCATCATCACCAACATCGACAATGCCACCGCATACAACAAACGCGGAATCCATTGAAACTGGTTCAAATCATAGCAATAACAATAATAATAATCCTACAGTTAACATTAGTTTATTAAATCAAATCTCTGATTCCATAGCATCTAATGCAAATGTACTAATGAGTCCAACTGTAGCTAATGTACGTATTAATCATTTACAAAATCAATTGACAAAATTACGTGATGAATTATATCGAACAGAATGTGGTAAGATTTATTTTCCGTTGTTTATTTGTCTGTGTGTAGTAAATTGATTGGTTATTTGGTGCGTGTTCTTTCATCATAGGTTATTGCCGACTAGTATTCTCTCCAACCAACTCCGTGGCCGAAGGAGTTGGAGCTGGTGGATGTGAAAGGGCCCGGGGCGGTGTAGACGGTGCTGGGGACGCTGCGGGGAGGTGAGGCGAAGGCGGTATACGGCAGCCTGGACGGTGCCGCCGGGAAGACGGCGTGGGAGACGGCCACCGGGCGGCTGATGACAGAGTTCGACAGCCCGGTGGACAGGGAGGAGGCGCCGCAGAGCTTACGGTTGGCGAGGCTGTCGGCTGGTGGTGACCTGTTGGTGCTGGCTGTGGAGCTCACGATGTTGCTGCGCCGTACGCTGCCGAGTATGGATGGGGAGTCGGGGGCACAGTTGTTGGCGTCACAATTCATCGAGAGTGTGCCTGTCGCCGTGTCCCAGCAGCGGGAACTAGTAAATGCTACACGTTGGATAGATGCCGTACCCATTCCAGACCAGCGGGCAAGAACAATGACCGAAGTAGTAATCCGACATATTGTAGCGCGTCACGGAATACGGAAGGTGATATTAACTGACCAGGGTCCCTGTTTTGAAAGGCTACGACGACAGCTTATTAAAAGGGGGGACGAGTGTGGTGTGAGCTACTTATAAGTAGTATATGACGTGAGTGTCAACGTAATGGCTGGCAGCAAGAGATGGAGGATTTGATGTTAGGTGTTGTCTTGTGATTCAGATGGAAGCGTTTCGCAATGTGTATCCTATCCACCTCAAGTGCTTTACCCTAAATTCTTGTTCATCTGGAATATCTAGCTTATTCTCTGCCATAGTAGATTGTTGCTGATAGTGCGTCTGGACAATGAATGGATCCTTTAGTGTGTTAGGATATTCATTAAATATCCTAAGAGTACTTACTATTTTTGGAAGTATAATCCTATTGGTCAAAAATATGGTCGTCAAAGTCAAATACTTCAATCTTGTCTCTGATTGGTCATCTGGACTGTCACTGTCATTTCAAATGTTCTTTCTTATTGGTCGTCCTAAACTGTCAATGCCACAGACTTCAACGCTCTTTCCTATTCGACCTAAATGTGTAAATACACACTATCTGTAAGACTTCATGTTTTCGGTTCCTTCCTGCCTACCTCTCTTCTGTACTCCATCCAACGGTGTTGCGTTCTGGGAATAGTATTTCGGTCGTATTGGAATATTTAAATTCGGACGTCGGTAGGATTTAAATAGCTACGTAGCAGCATTATAACATAGTGCAACCTATTATTCTTCTCTGAGCTTTTGAGAAAAGATTTTTTGGTGTTGATGAGAATGCTGAAGGTGGTTGGCAGAATTCGTGATGCCTATTAACCCCTCCCTCACCCAATGGAGCATAGGTCGTTGAACAGCATTCTTCAACCTACTTTATCCTACGTCTTCCTTTCTAACTTTATCCAAGATGATGAGGAATTCAGAAGATTACAATTTGAGTGAACACAAAGAATGAATGCACCTGAGTCATTGCAAACGGTTTTGAGCGATATCGTTCAAGGTCTCCAACTATCGATTGCTATAATCTCACGGGCCCCAACCAGGTAGTCGACCACCTACCTACATGGCTGAGTTCATTTGTCAGTGAGGTTAGTCATACGTGAAGAATCGAGAATACTTAACTTCTTCTGCCTGAAATTTGTGCTGATGACGTTGTTGTGTTCAGACAAAGAAAGCTCCACAACCAAAACATCCAACTCAGAGAACAAAACTTCACCACAGATAAACATGTTTCTCTCATAAAAGTTGTATAGATGTTCAAAAGCATCACCGTGAGGCCCATGTGCACTGTTTATATGAAAGCAGAGTTTACTTACGATCGTAGATGCATCCACCATACTCTTCTAACCGGGTTTCACTTTTCATCTTCTCGATTTCATGAATAACATCTTCACCACAACGAAGACAATCAGTAAGATATTCCCCTTACAGTGGTTATACCATGCATGGGCCATAGTGTGGTGTGAGCTACTTATAAGTAGTATATGACATGAGCGTCAACGTAATGTCTGGCTGGCAGCGGGAGATGGGGGAAGATCAACAAGAAAGGAAGAGTTAGAACACAATGGAATTTATATGAAACGCATGAATAGTGACAATGGATTGATGTTTTGCAACAGGAACAGTCCAGTTCGATATGATGAACTGATATTTTGCAAATTAACAACGGTTTACGATATGGTTTTCCGATGATTTTACTGAGTAACTCTGTAATTTTCGTTAAATACAATTCGCGGTTGCCCCCACCTGTGTTCTCCTTCACTACAATAGGCGAGCATTTTTGTGAGCGACTACAGACTATTCTCACTTTTGATTGTACTACAAGTAGGGTATTTGTGGCTACCTCATCATTGATAGAACAATCAAAATAATATTACTATTTAAAAGTTTTACTAGTTTGGGATTTTTTCCTAACAATGTCATCTCATTGTACTAAACAGAATATGACAACTTAAATCGACATAAATGTCAGATGTGCAACAAACGTGAACAAATAAAGAAGGCCATTGTCAACCAAATCGTACGTCTCAGCCCAAGAAGAAGCATAAACGTACTCGACATGCGGTGGTGAAATTAGCCGAGTCTAACTAAATCACTTTCTCTGGTAGCTGCTTTTCAAACAGACTATGACATTCGGAGAAAGTATGTTACTATCCAGATGAATGGTGGTGCATCAGCTCGTTTTCAAATCGACACGGCATCAGATATCAACCTTAATGTCTAGAGAAACATATAACCACTTGCTGGGAAAACCGCCAAAGAAGCCATCTAAGAAAACAGCTAAAAGCGCTTCAGGTGGTGTGTTAAAACTACTGGTTGGTGAGATGCAGTGTGCATTTTCCTTCAACGGGACAAAATGTACAGGAATATGCTATCTGACAGAACTGCCAAACCTTGATCTTCTTGGTCTAGATATACTAGAAAAACTGGGAATAATGGATTTACCCATTAACAGTGTCTGCAACGTATCGTGTTCATCATTGAACACCCCGACACTTACAAAGAAGACAAGTGAAAGGTTACAAGATAGACGGAAAAGGAAGTCAGCCTCTGTTTTTCAGAATAGCCTTGGCCGCTGTACGAATATGAAAGCTCACCTACCAGCGAAAGCAGATGCCAAACCTACTTCACGTCCGAGACGCCCTATACCATATGCTGCTCTCATGAGCCTCAACAAAACTTATCGATGGGGAAGCAGCCCGATCGATGGTTGTTTAAAGATATGGCTCCTACAAAGAGTATGGGTGGCAAGAAGACACCCAGGAAGCAGTTGGACCCTAGCACTAGATCCTACGAATCTTCTCAAAGGGGAGGTGTTAGTGGGACATAGATGGAATCAAAGCACGACTACATTGCTGCGCGCTGATTGGCTAATTTCCTATGCAATCAGCGCCCTATCGACTCTGGGGAACAGCGTAGAAAATTCTCGTATTGTTAGCTGCATGCTGATTGGCTAAATCTAATCCAGTCGATCACGTGAATTTCTCTCCAGAAGCTTCTCATGTAACTGTGCTATAAATAAACTAACGTTGTATCTATTTTTGGCCTTCGCCTTCGCCATCACCTTTGGCTTCTTATTTCCGTTTAACCTTGCTATTTGGAAAATAATCTTTTCCTGTTCAACCGTGTTTATTTTGATTCTTGGGAACTTGTCCAGTGTATTGTGGTCAGAGAATAACTAAGCAATAGGATTTAGCTGGGAATCATTTAAGCTACCGTTACAACACTAGATGTTGAGTTACTTTTGACCGACCTATGTTTGAACTATCCAGTTCAAAGAATATAACTTCTCCAGAACAAGATTGTTATTTAAGTCATCAAACGACCATTAGAAACCTAGAAGCACTGACTGGACTACTGTTTCGTCCTAGTATGGGGCTCATCAGTAGCGGTGCGTTTCCATGCCCACGGGAATCGAACCCTGAACATTCGACCTTGTTCACGCGAATACTTAACTTGTAGACCCACTGAGCTGGCAGGCATCCAACAGTGCTAATATCTAAAGTGTTGCGCGTTGCGCAGCCCCAATGAAACTTAACACTGCGTAACACTATATAATATTTTAATTATTACGCAATACGTATTCTCTGCATCACTCATATATTCCCTTCATTTTTAGATAAAGAAGAATTAAAAATCCAACTTGCTGAAATCACTGCACAAAATCAAGAATTAAAACAAAAGGTAAAAAAAACGTTCAATTTTTTTCTTTATTGAATTTAAAAGTTTAAACTGTTTTACGCGCTAAATCAGCGAACATTCGTCAACAACACACAAAGCCTAATGATCATCATAAGATTCGATCAGTGGTTTGTTGTCCGTTTTCATTCAAATAAAAACTGATACTAAATGGGATCTTATACTAGTTTTTAATGAATGATGATATCAAGGTGTTGTAACGCTACTGTTGTAATGGCTTGCTTAAGATAATTCCCAGCTAAATCCTATTGCTTAGTAGTATTCTCTGACCACACAATACACTGGACAAGTTCCAAAGAATCAAAAACACGGTTGAACAGGGAAAGATTATACTCCAAATAGAAAAAGCTAAATGGAAAGAAGAAGCCAAAGGTGATGGCGAAGGCAAAAATAGATACAACGTTAGTTTATTTAAAGCATTTACATGAGAAGCTTCTGGATAGAAATTCACGTGATCGACTGGATTAGATTTAGCCAATCAGCACGCAGCTAACAACAGGAGAATCTTCTACCCTGTTCTCCAAGAATCGATCAGACGCTGATTGGATAGGAAATTAGCCAATCAGCGCTCAGCTGACACAGTCACGCTTTAATTCCATCTGTCCCACTAACAATTTTAGTCTGAGGTATTTGGAAGCGGATAGGAAATCGGATCTTGCGTTGATTTAGTAGTATAGTTAACAGGTAGGGGGACAATTGAATCAGAATAGCGTATCATGTCACTGGATCATTTGTATTAGCTCTCGTTTACCACCGAGTAAGGTGAACTCGTAATAGCATTCAAGCACATATCAATTGACGAGCGTATCAATCACATACTTGTTATACGCGAAGCAGAGTAACTTTCTGATCTCAGTAGCTTCAGTGAATAATGACGTGATAGCGTTTAAAGCAAAGCGCTACTAGGTTCGTGCGTATGATGGTGTTTCATTCTCTGAGTTCCATTTAGACTTCGACTGCATGACTAAAACATCCAGCTCAGAGAACGAAACTCTACCATAATCATCCATCCGACTGAGCTACAAATTTTCTCCGTCAGAATGAACATCAGTCAGTCAGTCAGATGCAACGTAGAACTTCGTATGTAAGTACATCAGTTCTTCATGTTGCCATACCACATCAGCACAGAGATGTAATTGTCAATTCAAATCCAATAGCAGTAGAGGTAGTAAAGGTATTAGGAGTAGTCGGAGAGGTTAGGATTAGAAGGTACTATTCAAGAAGTATAATTCAGTGAGAAAAGTCTAGAAGATTAGGATTTGACAGAACACAAAGAATAAATGCACCGGCGCCATTGCAAACGATTTTGAGCCATGTCATTCAAGGTCTCTAACCATCGATTATTATCATCTCGCGGACCCCAACCAGGTAGTCGACAATTACCGACATGGATAAGTCCATTCGTCAATGACTTCATGGATTTCTGCCATGTTCTGGTTTGGCCGCCCCTAACTTTCTTCCAACCTACTCCTACACTACAAAACGAAGCTCGACGAGGCAGTCGGTGGTTGGTCATACGCAACACATGTTCCAACCACCTCAACTGATGAAGTTTCATTACTTCATCTACTGATTTCCCATCCCTACCTAGCACCCGTTTCCTAATAACAGCGTTGCTCACTCGGATGTCCCAGGATATACGAGCAATGCTTCGGATACATCGATGATCGAAAATCAGTAACCTACGAATATCTTCTACTCTGGAATGGCCATGTTTCACAGCCATAAAGTAAGACGGAGCGAACTACTGCGCAGTACACTCGTCCTTTAATTAGCAAACGGATATCTCGCCTACGCCATAAGTGACGCAGGTTGGCAAAAGCCAATCGAGCCTTTTGTATCCGAGCTGAGATTTCGTCAGTCACCAGGCCATCGGCACTGACTCCCAAGATAAGTGAAGCGGTCAACACGTTCGACTACTTCACATCAATTCTAGGCTGATGAAGTCCCAATTGGGACGAAACGTGCACACTCTGGAATTCATCCATGTTACTCATAATCTATCTTTCTCGTATAAATTTGTGTCATAATGTTGTCTATATCATGTGTTTTTGGCTTACCACCACTCTCTCATACACTCTCTATCTGCCTTTATTTTTCTTACCCTACAATAATAGTGTACAATTTTAACAGCAAAAGCTGAAGAAACTCTACACTTAAAAGATGAATTAGATATAGCACGTGAAGAAGCATTGAATGTTGTACATTTATCGAAAACAATTGAACAATTACGTAAACATGCTGATGAAGTGGTTAGTTTACGTTTACGTTGTACACAATTAGAAACAGACAATGAAATTTGTTTAAAACGTTTAACTGAATTAGAACAAGAAACACGTTTAAATGGTAATATACGTACACAAATTAAAACTCAAGCACGTTTACAAGTTGAGAATGCCCAATATTTAACAAATGAATCAATTCGACGTGCTGAATTAGCTGAACAAAATCTATTGAAAATTCGACAAGAATTAATTAATGTTACTCGTGAGAAAGAGGTAATTTTTTTAAAAATGTGGTTATGTATGCTTATTTTTTTTTCAAAAATAATATATATAGAGAGTTAGTTAAATTCTATGTTAGTTGAGTTCATGTTTGGGGGATGTTAGATCCCCCCAGAACTCGCTTGTTAAATGCCTTATTTTGGATTTCATGTCTGCGAGCATGCGCTGATCAGTTGACCTTGAGATTTCATTTCTCACCAGGAAAATCCATGGCTGTGATTGGTTGCTATGTATTTTAGTGTGCTATTTTCGTAACTGTCCCAAGGACGTTTCTATGATGTATACATAAACGAGAGTTGTATGCTTGATTGTATTGTGATTGGTGGGTTTTTGTAGAATATACTTTCTACGCTATATCAAGACTTCTGTTTTACAGTTTGGGATTCAAGGTAGCCTATCTGGACACTGGTTCATTGTCTCGTTCGCGTTTTATCGACTAAGATGAACTCGTAATAGCTTCAAGTGTAGTACCTAGTGACGAACATAACAGTTCATGATAATCATTTTTTACTTACTTACGCCTGCTACTCCCAGTGGAGCATAGGTTGCCGACCAGTATTCTGCAGCCTGCTATTTGCTGGACCTTCCTTTCTAGTTCTGTCCAATCAGTGTTCCTTCTTCTCATGTCTCGCTCTCCACTACTCGGCGTAATGTGCTCTTTGGTCATTCTCTTTTCCCCTGACCTTAAGGGTTCCAAGTTACTCAGTTGGGTGATTTCCTCAATGTGTGTCCTATCCAGTTCTACCGCTTCATAATGATCATGGATGGTTAATTTGTTTTGTTTAAGTGTATATGGCGTGAATTTTATCATGTTAGTCAATTAGTCAGTTGTAGCGGTGAACGTAAATGCGTATGTACGTTCGTACGTACATACACATGTGTACAAGTTGTGCATACCACATGAACACAGAGAGATGGCAGTGTCATTTCAAATCCCAGAGTGGTAGAGGTTGTAGTAACAGTATCAATGGTAATGCGGAAAATTAGGGAGTGAATATGAAATTCACGAGAATATAAACCACTGAAATCGTTAAAAAATTCTAAGGAATTCAGTTAACTTAGAATTTGGTGAAAGACAAATCATAGATACAGCTGTAAACGTTGTAAACGATTTTAAGCCATATCATTCAAAGTCTCCAACCATCGACCATTATCGTCTCTCGGACTCCAAATAGGCAGTCTTCACTTACTGAAATGGCTCTGTCCACCTGTTAGTGACTTCATGGCTTGGTGTCACTTTTTAGTTTGAGTGCACCTAGCTTTCTCCCAGCCTACCGCTTCGACATCAGAGAACATCACTTGTCGAGGTAGTTGGTGTCTGGGCATACAACGCATATGCCCTAACCACCTCAACTAGTGGAGTTTCAATACTTTATCAGTTTACCTGCCATCCTTACCTAGTACTGGTTTCCGTATGACAGCATTGCTTACTCGGTTGTCTCATGATACACGAGCAATGCTTTGGAGATACCTATGATCGAAAACCAGTAACCCACGAATATCTCCTACTCTTACTGGCCATGTTTCTTAGCCATAAAGTAGGACAGAGCGAACTACTGTTCAGTGGACTGTCCCTTTTGGTTGGCAGAAAGATATATTGCTTATGCTATAAATGACGGAAGTTGGCAAAAATCAGTCGAGCCTTCTGTATCCGTGCTGAAATTTCATCAGTCACCAGGTCATCAACACAGACGCGAGTCCCCAGATAAGTGAAGCGGTCAGCATGCTCAACTGCTTCACACACTGTTCATCGCTTGTTCAAGTACCGATGCAAGCCAATCCTGAAGCTATATTTTGCATTTGGAGCCGGAGATAAGTATTGGTCAATTCCTGTTGGCTAGTTCCTACAGGTCAATTTTATGGTCGTCCTAGATATCAATGTCACGCGCTCCAATGTTGTTTCTTATTGGTCATCCTGACTATCAATGTCACTTCATATGTTGCTTCCTATTGGTCGTCTTAATTGTCAATGTCATAGACTTCGATGCTGTTTCCTATTCGAATAAAATATATAAATATGCATTATCTGTAACGCTTTATAACCAGGACCGGGTCCCGGATCCCTAGTCCGGGATCGTGATTCTCTTCTGGATTCGGACCTCGTACTTTCTGGATGCTTGTAGAATACAGGTTCCACTTCATATCAAGTCTTCTTATTTTTACTCAATATGGGGGTTGGGATAATCGGATTGAGTAACATGTCATGTCGCCGGATCTTCTATCCTCTCTCTCGTTTTCCGACTAAGGTAAACAACTCGTAAATAGTTCATCAAGCATATCAAAAGTTGACGTGTTTAAGTGCAGGCGTAACACAAACATTATGACTAATTTATTTCTATTTTGTTTAATTTTCGTTTTGTGTGTCTTATTTTTAAAGTGTATCTTCGCTGAACTAACTCGTCTGAAATCTTGTTGTGAAGGTCTTCAATCTTGTGTAGAAACGTCGAATTGTAAGTTACATTCTTGTGTTGTTATTTTCCTCCTAATTTGATGAATTCCATTGTCATTTCACTTATGTGTTAGTCATGTGATCTTGAGTAGTGTTAGGGTTTAGACTATATAGACAAACAGACAGACAGATACAACTCAGAACTTCGTACATCAGTTCAGGTTGCCATGCCCCATCAGCACACAGACGCAACTGTCAGTTCAAATCCAACAGTTATAGAAATAATAGAATTATTAGCAGTAATGGAGAATATTAGGGAGCGGAGATTTGATTCGAGAAGTATAATTCAGTGAGATAAATTTAGAAGGAGAAAGGTAGAGATTATGAGGAATGTAGAAGCTTAGAATTTCGTAGAACACCGGCGCCATCGCAAACGATTGTCAGCCATGTCATTCAAGGTCTCTAACCATTGGTGACTATCGTCTCGCGGACCCCAACCAGGTAGCCTACATCTACCAACATGACTCAGTCCACTTGTCTCTCAGTGACTTCATGGATTTCTACCATATTTTGGTTTGACCGCCCCTACGTTTCTTCTAATCTACTCCTACAGTGCAAAACATAGCTCGTCGCAGCAGCACGTAACACATGTCCTAACCACCTGAACTGATTAAGTTTCATTACTTCATCTATTGATTTTCCATCCGTACCTAGAACTCGTTTCCTAACGACATCATTGCTTATACGGTTGTCCCATTGATACACAAGCAATGCTTCGAAGACATCGATAATCGAAGACTTAGTAGTAACTAACCTTTCGAAAGTCCTCTAACTCTTAACTCTCTTTTTATTTTTTTTTTACAGACGGTACACCAGCTATGCAATCACAAATGTCAAATTTACAAGAAGAATTAAGTCGTTTGCGTACATCAGTTTATAGTAATGAAATAATAATGGGCAGTGGACATAGTATCAATGAAATTGGTTTCGATGTTACTATTACTCCTACTACTACTACTACTACTCCTAATGCTGATAGTACTACTAACAGTAGTATATTAGGCGGAGATGATCACAATGTGGACAAAAATTATTATTATTCTCGTCGTACTCACAGTACTACTAATTCTGTCACAACACAGAATAAATTAATGAACACACATGATAATGCTCGCGAGAATAATAATTGTTCCAGTACTACTACGCAGAGTTTACCTTTATCATCCACCAATTCCTCTCAACATCATCTACCCATTGATGATCGTAATCACAGTAATCATGATGCTAATACGTTGTTATATACGGATTTGTTAACTAAGTTAACCCAAAAAGAAACAGATTACATTGAAATGGAACAAAAATATCGTGGTTATTTATGGAAAGCACGTGAAGTGATTCGTCTGTTAGAACGTCAATATCGACAGCATCAACATGATTGTGCAATGTATAAAGAGGAGAGAAAAATCATGATGACTACTGATTCGAACAATACTACTAACAATAACAACGATAGCAGTAGTAGTAGTAATGATAAAATGCATCAAGAAATTGCTCAGTTACGTGAGTTATTAGTTGAGAAAGAACGTGTTATTGAGAAATTAGAAGTAAGTGGACAGGTAGCTAATAACTTTACATTTTTTGTGAAATGATGAATTGCTCTCATTAAAACAAACTTTACTTTTTTCAAGATAAACAGGATCTTGTGTTTTTGTACACCGGAAAAAATTCGAATGCTTCGATGCCAGCTGAAAAACAGTGAAAACCTACTGTCACAATCAAAACATCTAGCTTAGAAAAAGAAATTTTACCATAATTCATGTATTTGATTGGTCAAGTTAGTTAAAGCGCCATATACCGATTGACCTTGAGTGGACCAATCAGAATTGAAGTAGCGCTTCGTGTATTTTGCGCGAAATTTAAGGCATACTTAATACTGAAAACTTGTATGTTGACGGAAAGATGGTACTTATTAAAATGCTTGAAATTAATAAAAAGTTTTTTTATTTTGAAACGAAAAAATGGAATTAACAATGGTTTTTTTTTAAAAACTAAATCACTATTCGAAAATCAAATGGTGTGAAAAGTTGCTCGATGTAACTTAGTGCCCGTATTCAAGAGTGTTGTCGAGTGAGAGCTTATGGCGAACTGTCACCGGAATTCTTTACTTCAAGTGGTGTCCGTCTGGGATGTCCACTTTCTCCATTCCTGTTTAATTTTATTATAGACACGCTCTTAGATATAACCTTATCGTCGTCTGAATTTTCGGGAGTAGACCTTTTACCAGGTGACTTGCTTATCGACACAGAATATGCCAATGACATAGTCCTACTTGGTAAAGACGCTGACGAAATGCAGAGTATTCTGACCACCCTACGCAACAATACAAGCATGTTCGGGATGCGGTTTTCCCCATCGAAATGCAAAATGTTGCTTCAAGATTGGGTTGCATCGGCACCTGAACTAGTGATAGGGAGTGAAGTAGTCGAACGTGTAGACCGCTTCACTTATCTTGGGAGTCTCATCAGTGCTGATGGCCTGGTGACTGATGAAATCTCAGCATATCAGGGTTATTCTGCTTTTGTTGATTGCTTTATGCGTTACCTGACTGTCCTTTAAAAGGGTCATCAGTATAGTATACTTGTACCATAATGTTAATACTGGAGCAGTTTCTGAAGATCCGGGGTCCATCTATGGAGCCGCAATAATGTAAATGCAGTCTGATGAGTAACGTTCACTTTATGCCATATTCCAACTCATTTTACCGAGTTGAAAATTTTCTGTCAGTGTTTTCAAATATGTTTAGATGATGTTATTTGGGACGATGATGAAGCTTTGTGAATAAACTCTGCAGTTCAGAAACTGTAACACTTCTAAAGTCTTCATTATAGGGTTGTAGCGATTGTTGAGTTTCATTGAATTAACTCATCGACTAATGTTTAGTCAGTCAGTTACAACGCAGAGCTTCGTACGTATGTACTTACGTACATCAGTTCAAGTTGCCATATTACATTAGCACAGAGAGATGGAATGGCCAATTCAAATCCTATAGTAGTAGAGGTAGTAAATGTATTATCAGTAGTCGGAGAGATTAGAGTTGGACGATATTATTCGAGAAGTGGAATCTAGTGAAATAAACTTGAAAAGAAAAAGATAAAGGTGATGAGGAACTCTGAAGGTTAGGATTTGAGAACCTCACGATCAACCGAGTTGAATGCCGCCTTAATGTCCATGAAGACAACTATTGTCGGACGCCTAAATATGTGTCTGTGTCCCAGGACCTGTCGTAGTGTAAAGATATGGTCTATACAGCCCCATCCGGATCGAAAACCAGCCTGGTTTTCTTCACTCTGCTCTTCACGTCCTCTAGTTAGGCGTTTAAGTATAATCCAGGTTAACAATTTAGAATCTATATTAGTTAGACTGATTCCTCACAAGAGGACCTTTGTCCTTTCTTATAAATTGGTACAGGATGACTGTGCTTCATCGTAGTATGCAACTCATAAGCAATGAGCGTCCACTGCATCACAAGCGGTAATCAAACTCTTTGTTCTCACGTGCGAATGCTTAACCTCTCAATCATTGAGATGGTATCCAACGGTGTTAATGTGTCCCCATACTAGAATGAAACAACCATCCAGCGCTTTTAATGAAACTTTTAAACCCACGCATTCTGATATTAACGCACTAATTTATCTGATACTAAAACTTTTCAGAATGAAAGAAGAAGCTTTATTGCTAAGTTTTCTAGGCTTACATCCAGAAAACAAGGTTAATTATAGTTTTCTTTTGGAGATCGCTGTTATAAAAGCTACTTGAACACTTTAAGGTTAATGGTAAAACTAATTGTTGTACTGTACTGTACAGTTGTACTGTATGGAGCGGAAACATGGAGAACTACCAAAGCCATCATCCAGAAGATGCAAGTGTTTATTAACAGTTGTCTACGCAAAATACTACGGATTCGTTTGCCAGACACCATCAGCAACAACGTACTTTGGGAGAGAACACACCAGATTCCAATGGAGGAGGAAATCAGGAAGAAGTGCAGTGGAAGTGAATAGGACACACGCTGTGAAAAGCTCCTAACTGCGTCACGAGACAAGCCCTTACATGGAACCCTCAATGCAAAAGGAAAAGAGGAAGGCCAAGGAACACATTACGCCGAGAAATAGAGAAAGCTATGAGAGGAATGAACAAACATTGGACAGAACTGGAGAAGGAAGCCCAGGACAGAGTTGGTTGGAGGAAACTGGTGTTTGGCCTATGCTCCATTGTGGGTAACAGGCGTAAGTAAGTAAGTAATTGGTAATCATTCAACACGACATGACATATCACCTACCACTTTTCTAATGCGTTCTAGACAACTTCTTTTGAATGGTAGTAGTAGTCAAACAAAGCATTTTCAACTATTTACACACAGAATTCACAAGGTCTCTTACTTACATTTAATTAATGATGAGACTGGGTGAAAGAATGTTGAATGAATCATTTTTTAAAATGTGATCTATATATAACATGCGTTGTTTTTAATTGTGAATGGCTTCACTTGTTCCGAAGACTTTTGTCCGCCTTTCTAACTTTTAATGTTTTCTTTTTATTACCTGTAGACTCATCATGAACAAGTAAGACGTCATCGTGAAGCAGAAGAACGTATTCTACTCACTGCATGGTATAATTTAGTGATTAAATCAACTAGAACCAGCATTGAATCAGATTTGAAACAAAGTTCTCATACTTATCCTGAAACATTGAACAGCGATACTACTACTACTAATAATAATAGTAACAATGTATTATATAACACTGAAAATAATTTATCTTTCTTAGCTCGACAACGAAATATTCACTTGAAACCATCGATCGATTTAACTTCATTGGTTACGGCGAGAAAATAAAGATTGTGTTGTTGCTGTTGTTGTCGCTGTTGTGGTCTGTCTGTCTGTCTGACTATGATTTCTTTCACATTCAGTACACATCACATCATAATGCCTTCCTATCCTATCCATTCATCGACCTATCTATCTAACTATCTAACATCCTTGTGCATTTTTCACTAGGATCCATTACTGAATTCCACAATCAATCAACAACAAAAAAAATTATTTTTCCGAGCATTTCAATCTTTTTTTTAGAAAACAACAAACTAATATCTCCTCTTCGTCGTCACCTTATATATACACTGTGAATGCAGCTCTCCCTCCAAACTTGTTTGTATTTTTTACACCTTTTTTTCCAAAACTTAATTTTAATTGGTCAATTCTGAAGTGACCTTCACAGACACAACCAATAATAATATTAATAATAATCAAGGTCAGGGCTGTATCAGTCTGTCCAATCAGCGAAAGGAATTCATATGATGTTGAATTACAAATAAATCAATGTGAATTATGACAACTTGTGTATGATTATGTTTTTTCTAAACAAAAAAATAATGATTTCTTGTTGATTTATTTTCTAAATCTGTTTATATTTTTTACTTCATTGATCATTGTTGATTTCAGAAAAGCCAGTCAGTCAGTATTGCTGTAGCGCGGAATCTAATAATAATAATAATATTTCTGTTTTATTTTTCATCCCATTTCAATAACTGATCAATTCCTGTGTCCTTTTGTGTTTTGTACGAATTCGGTTTTTTTTTTGTCCCGCAACCTTTTTCCAGATTATTTTTGACTTGTTGGTCAAGTAAGTATCATCATTTGATTTGATTGAATTTCTGTAATTTTTTGACGGAATTCCGTTTTTTTTTCTCCTTCAAGCTGATTATGAATTAGTAAAGAATTGTTTTATGAGAGTATTAGTTGTAGATTCTTGATTTTGTTCGAGCTCAGAAAAAAGTAATCTAAATACTGTTTGTACTAATCGGTTCTTCCTGTCTACCTGGTTGGGGTCCGCGAGATGAAAGTCATCAAATGGTTAGAGACTTCGAACGACATGGCTCAAAATCGTGCATCCATTCGTTGAGCTCTCTCAAATCCTAATCTTCTGGAATCGTCAGCACCTCTACGTCTATCTTTCTAACCTTATTTCACTGAATTATACTTCTTGAATAATATCTTCAAACCTTAGTCTTCTTCATTACCAGTAATACCTCTACTATCTTTAACACTATGGGATTTGATTTGACATTCGCGTCTTTGTGTGCTAATGTGGTATGGCAACCCTGAACTTATGTACATACGTACGAAGTTCTACGTTGCAATGGACTGACTCCTATCTTGAGCATGTGTTTTATCGTAGCAAGACTCAAGTGTTTACTATAAATCAGATAACGTAGGATATCTGTTTCATGCGGGAATTTTCAATATCAGCCAAGGAAAATAAATCGAACGCTGTAATTTATAGAATAAGCAAACTTTAAACATGTAGCACGTATTAAGTAAGTCAAGACGCTGCAAGATTAAAATATGAGTAGATTAGTGCATTGGAGAAGGACTTAGTAGACGCCCAACTTCGAGATCAACAGGCCGGATTTCGTAAGGATCGATCGTGTACTGACCAAATTGCTACATTACGGATCATTGTGGAACAATCAATTGAATGGAACTCACCACTCTACATCAACTTCATTGACTACGAGAAAGCATTCGATAGCGTTGATAGGAAAACACTGTGGAGGCTTCTTCGACACTACGGTGTGCCTGAGAAGATAGTCAACATCATACGGAATTCTTATGATGGATTCAACTGCGAAATCGTACACGGAGGTCAGCTGACAGACTCTTTCGAGGTGAAGACCGGTGTCACGCAAGGTTGCTTACTCTCACCCTTTCTCTTTCTCCTGGTCATCGACTGGATTATGAAGACGTCGACGTCTGGAGGGAAGCACGGTATCAACTGGACAATTAGGACGCAGCTGGACGATCTGGCCTTCGCAGATGACCTGGTTCTTCTATCTCACACGCAACAAGGAATGCAAGAGAAGACGACCAGTGTAGCAGCAGCCTCTCCAGCAGTAGGTCTCAACATACATAAAGGAAAAAGCAAACTTCTCCAGTGCAACACAACATGCACCAACCCAATCGTTATTGATGGAGATGCCTTGGAGGACGTTAATCCCTTACATATCTGAGCAACATCATTGACAATCAAGGTGGATCCGATGCGGATGTGAGGGTGCGGATCGGAAAAGCGACGGCTGCATTTCTACAGTTGAAAAATATCTGGAACTCCAAACAACTTTCAAACAAAACCAAAATCAGGATTTTCAATACAAATGTGAAGACAGTTCTACTGTATGGAGCGGAAACATGGAGAACTACCAAAACCATCATCCAGAAGATACAAGTGTTTATTAACAGTTGTCTACGCAAAATACTTCGTATTCGTTGGTCAGACACCATCAGCAACAACGAACTGTGGGAGAGAACACACCAGATTCCAGTGGAGGAGGAAATGAGGAAGAAGCGGTGGAAGTGGATAGGACACACTCTACGAAAAGCACCTAACTGCGTCACGAGACAAGCCCTCACATGGAACCCTGAAGGCAAAAGGAAAAGAGGAAGGTCAAGGAACACATTTCGCCGAGAAATAGAGAAAGATATGAGAAGAATAAACAAAAATTGGTACATTATCGGAGAGGGAAGCCCAGGACAGAGTTTTATGGAGGAAACTGGTGTTTGGCCTATGCTCTATTGTGGGTAACAGGCGTAAGTACATTGCAGCATTGGTTCCCTGAACCGAACAATTTTGGAAAATAACTTAAACTACTAAATAATAATAAGTAGTGTGGCGTTATTGGCCCAAAATTAACTGGACAGCAAGCATGTGACTTACCGAAAAAAAATGTAGTTTGTCACTCAAATTAAGAACAATAGGCTAGTAATGATATTAACCTGAAAAGTGAATTATCCCATCTCTTACTTTTTTTAAAGAAAATTGTTAAAATATAAAATAGAGCAGTTGGTTTTGTTTTGACTCTGTCAATCAAATAGGTTGTGCCTTTTATGAATAGATAGATAAAGTCTATACAATGAACACTGTACACCCAATTTTTCTGTAATAGTTTATAAATGAATCGCAATAAGTTATTTTCGAAAGTTTTCAGTATGATATTGACTATTCTTTATTGATAAGAAAGGTTGAATAAATATTTTTCTTTATTTGTTATGAATAGTATGTTGGAGTTGGTGTTTTTTAGATCATAGGAAAGTGAACAGTTATTTTATTTTATTTTATGATATCATTACTGTGTATATTGAACAATCGAACTATAAATCGAATCGTTGAACTTTATCACTGAAGTCAACGAATGTAGGATTTAATTTGTCCTACAGATATACTTCTAGAACTGTAAACGCAATATTGGCGAGCACAGAGTGAGTCTATGGGAAAGCTATAATCAGAACAAGACCAACTTTTGCTTCAAACTTTATCTGTTTCTAAACATAAAAACAATTAGATTAGTACAATAAATAAGGAAATTACAGTTATCAAGTGAACTCAGTAAACATACCGACCAATATAGCGTGCCTTTGGAAATAAATAAAACTATGAGTCACATCAATAAAAGATGATAACAATGTCCTCTGATTAGTAGGTCATGTACAACAAAGAAAGTTTACAGACACGTCAGATCAGATCAGATCACGTGCTGGGCGCTTAAACCACAGTTTGAATGGTTATTTATGACGTAACTACAATTAGTTATGGAAATAACTAACAACGAACTTGTGATGGATGTGAGCTCATCAATTCTGTGATGGTCGATATTCGACATAACTCCTAAATTTCATATAGTGCTCATCCCGATGACCACCAGATGCCCAACAGTGTATAAATCAGAAGGCCAATACGAAGCGTTGATTGGGTTTATTATCGCACTACACACAAAACCACAGGCACATGAAGTGAAAATGATATTCAATTGCGGAACAGTCGACGAGTAAGCTAGACATGCGATAAACGGTGTACACACATATTCAAATAGAAACAACCAAGATACAGGCGAACAGTTGACATGGTCAAAAGACAAATGAATGGTAACTCAGGGAGAATGGATTAGTTATTTTTTCCGAAAACTCCATATAAAAGTACATTCACTACAAATTATCATTTAGATAGCTGAATATTGTATGAACATCGTCTTGTAACGATTAACGATATGGCATATCACACTAGGCATAATTGTACTCTTTTAGCCACTCATTTTCACTCGAATTCCTAGAGTAAACGATTATTGAGCAAACGATATTTAGTAGCATGATATTGAACTCAAATTTATATGAGCAATTAAATATGCGATGACATAAATCCTCCTTTCAACTTATATACATCATACTTTGATGAAATCCTTTAATGCGACGGTGTTGAGACGAAGCTTTATACGAATTTAGTTGGGTGTGTTTATTTCATACAATCATTCCCGCAGACAATAAAAAGCGAAGTGAAATGAAGTGGAGAAAGCAAGTAAGCCAACTTAATGTGACAAGTCACAACGACTAAGTATTTATAGTCAGATAAAACTAAGCTGGACTTAGGATGATTGAATGAAGCAATGTATACATGCCCTCAAGTACAAGCAATCAAGGTCATGAGTATATCATTGACACAGTTTAAAGTTGAGTGAATTACTACTCATGAAGAAAAGTTTAATCCATCATAAGAATTCCGTATGATGTTGACTATCTACTAAGGCACGCTGTAGTGTCGAAGAAACCTCCTATCCATGCTATCGAACCGTAGTGACGCCAATTTGCGTCATTTATGGTGAAGGCAAATCCTATGAGATCAACATATTGGTAGTTAGTACACATGCTACAGATAATTGATATTTGTAACGTTGTTTCCTTCAAAATCGTAACACACTATACACCACTTTATTTATGCAACACAAATTGTTATACATCTACACTAGTTAAAAGGTATTTTAGACAGATTATCAGTAATCATTGGTTAAATCAAATATTAATATTTTATCAATCAGTATGTAAATTTGTATACTTTGTTATTTTACAAACGCATTCCTTTTCTTGTTTCGTATTGTGGTGCTGTGGTGCGAACTACTTATAAGTAGTATATAACGTGAGTGTCAACGTAAAGTCTGGTAGCATAATATGGGGGGAAGATCAAGAAAGGAAGAGTTAGAAAACAATGGAATTTGTATGAAACGCATGAATAGTGACAATGGATTGAGGTTTTGCAACAGAAACAACAGTCTAGTTCGATATGATGAACTGATCTTTTGCAAATGAACGATTTACGATATGGTTTTCCGATTTTACTGAGTAACTCTGTAATTTTCGTTAAATGCAATTCGGTTGCCCCACCTGTGTTCTCATTCACTACAGTATGAGTCTAAATTAGGGAAATTTTACTTAACTTACATACGCCTGTTACTCTTCATGATGGAGCCTAAATGTTATACATGCACGTGAACATGTCTATTTGATGATATACTTGAACTATTACAAGTTTACCTTGGTCGGAAAACGATTGCGAGGATCTGGGGACACGACATGCTACTCTAATCTGAGTGTCACAACCTCTATTGAGTGAAAAAAGAAGACTTGATATGAAGTAGGACCTGTATTCTACAAGCATCCAGAAAATAGGAGGTCCGAGTCCAGAAGAAGACATGGACCCCTAACTGAGGATCCAGATCATAAAACGTTACAGATAATGCGTATTTATACATTTTGGTCGAATAGGAAACAGCATCAAAGTCTGTGACATTGACAGTTAAGGCGACCGATAGGAAACAACATTTGAAGTGACATTGCTAGTCATGATGACCAATAAGAAACTACATTGAGGTGCATGACATTGATAGCTAGGACGACCATAAAATTGACCAGTAGGGATTGACCAATAACCTAACAGTATGGGACTCATTAGCAGTGCGCATTCATGAATCCTGCAGCTTGCAGGATAATTTCAATGTGCGAAAAACACTAATCTTCATAACTCTACTTGAAAATATCGTAAAATGTGCTCAATAGTGACTAACTTCGTGAAGAAATTCTCGGAGTTCTAGTGAGAAGACGTGACCAGTTGAGTTCAACCCTGTCGGGTGTAAGCAGTAACTACCAAAGATAAATGAGTGAGGTCGCGCAAAATCCCTAGATCAATCAGTTAGACATTAACGACGTTGGATGCCGGCCCAGTGGTCCAGAGGTTAGGCGTTCGCTCACAATACCAGAAGTTCACGGTTCGGATCCTGCTAAGTGCAGGAGTCGTGGATGCTCACTACTGTTGACGAGTCCCATACCAGGACGGAAAGGCCGTCTTACACTGCTCTCAGGTTTCTAATGGTGGTCTAACAATGATTAATTAATGAGTTCACTGTGTAAATTACTTACTCCATAATACGTACATTAAGTGCAATGCTTATTGATAAGTACCTAAATGGCATGATATTTGTTCAGTATGAATCTAAATGACAAACTTATAGTGCAATCATTAAAAACAGTATTGTGGTGTGTGTTACTTATACGAACGATATAAGTAGTATAATAAGGGAAGTGAAAGAAGATGTCTCACGGTCAGAAGAGGAAAACGGAAAGCAAATGGAGCAAAAGCAAGAAGTAAATGGAGCTGCAACAGGAATGGAAGAAGGATGGAGTGTTGGAAGTCACGACTCAAAGATGTTGTGCAAATAGAGTGTTCAATGTAATGTTTTCGTTTTTAATTGACTCAAAGTGTAAATTTGCATAATACCATCTTCCGCGCCTGCCTCAGTCTTCTCAGCATAACTGTTCAATTCTCGTTTTTTTTTAAACTTCCTTAATTTAAAACAAAGATAAATTCATATCATTGGTACAATAATATAATCAGATTAAACTTACAAAAAACATATAAATATATAATCATTTCAGTTCGTTTTATTTATTCTAAGCGCGCGCATGGTATGATTTAGTTTATACATTTTAAATAATGATTGACAATTGAATTTAAAATGTGTGTTACATTTTCCTAGTCTCCATATACCGAATAAACCTGACGATGATAGGAAATAGTCGAGTTCATAACTAGATGTTTATGAACATAATAAAACCATGATGCTTTTTGAATTGGTGTTGATATCTAGACAGACAGACAGATGCAACGCAGAACTTCGTACATACGTACATCAGCTCAGGTTGCCGTACCACGTCAGCACAGAGACACCTAACTGTCAGTTCAAATCCAAGAGTGATAGCGATAGTAGAAGTATTAGACAGAAGAAGAATTGATGTCGTTCACATGACAAATGGATGAACAACCTTCGTAATCATTCACACGAGTTTTTCAAAACTATCATTTATTATGAAAAAGGACGCCTGTGTTGTGAGCCATTAACGTGTTTAATGTATTCGATAGTTTGTTTAAGAATTTCATTATGGACAACCAATCAGAAGTGGCCGGGCGAGAAGGTCACCTGATGATCATGAGAATGACCTTAAGGTCTGATGCTTTTCATTGATCAAGAGGTCGATTCACACTTTCTAAGAGGAACCATTGAAAAATACATGATTCGGTAACTCGATAGACTTTCTACTTACTCTTGACTTCTTATTCAAGTAGTTAGTCAGTTTTTGAAGTATTTAGCATGAATCGCGTCCAGTTCTTGGTTACCGCTTCTTATGATAGATTTCATTTGAATTGTTAACGTTTCAAGAGAATATTTATGCCACATCGATAGCATGTTTATTCATCCGAATCTGAGATGTATTTTCTTGACATTTTCATGATAAGAGGAATTTTTATGTATAATGTGTGAATACACCCTAATGTATTCAGAAATTTATGTCTGCTTTAAAACTAGTTACTAAGAATTTTATTACAGTGTTAACATTTTTGATAATAGTTACATTCATATATATTTCTCAATAAATAAAGCTTTAACCTTTTTTCTCTGCGTAATGTCTTTTGTATATATTTTGTATATATTTTTTCATAGACATGCTCCTAGATATAACCTTATCCTCGTCTGAATTTTCTGGAGTAGACCTTCTACCAGGTGGCTCGCTTATTGACTTAGATAGAATATGCCGATGACATTGTCCTAATTGGTGAAGATGCTGACAAAATGCAGAGTCTTCTGATTACCCTAAGCAACAATGCAAGCATGTTCGGGATGAGGTAGTTGTCGACTACCTGGTTGAGGTCCGCGAGACGATAGTCACCAATGGTTAGAGACCTTGAATGACATGGCTGAAAACTGTTTGCAATGGTGCAGGTGCATTTATTCTTTGTGTTCTTTCAAATTCTAATCTTCTGGATTCTTCAACCCCTCTAGTTTTGTCTTTCTAAACTTTTCTCATTGAATCATACTTCTTGAATAATAATATCTTCTAATCCTAACCTCTCCAATTGCTTCTAATACCTTTAATACCTCTTCTACTATTGGATTTGAATTGATATTTGCCTCTCTGTGCTAATGTGATATGGCAACATGAACTGATGTACTTACGTACGAAGTTCTTCATGGCATCTGACTGATATATTTTTCACTACTTAAAAATAGTAAGTAGTTAAAGTGAATTTAAAAATATTTTTTGAGGAATTGTTTGAAATTGTGTTTAGGTTTTCAATATATACATATTCAATATTCAACTTCTATTTTTATGAATTTCATACTATTTAGGGCTGTTTAGAGATTTATATTATTATAATGTATACTTTCTAGTGTTTGATCTTCTCCAGTGAATAAATAATTTATAGTGTTTAGTCACCTAAGTGAAAGGATAGATTTTCTTTCGAACAAACATATTTGACTGTTATTTGTCCAACATAGAGAGAGAGAGAGAGTCAAATATCACCACCAGTGACTTAAATGATGATGGATGAACTCTTTACTTTGAGCTCAATGTGTAGCAAATTAGGCATATGTTTTCAAACTGAATCAAAATTCAATTCAGTGTTATTTTTGTAAGCTTAGAAACATGATTTTTTGTTAAAAAAAAATCCGAATATAACTTTGAAATATAATAGAAGTTCGTATTACATACAACTCAATAAAAATTGCGTGATATTCACTTTGATTTTTTTTTCTCTAGTATAAAAATACAAAAAAACGCAGAAAAAAAAGGCAACTTTTTTCTCCGTCATTTATAACTTTGAATAAGTTTTAAGTTTCTTATTTATCTATGCAACGTTTATTTTTCTTCGTGATTAAAAGCCAAATAATTTCTGTTTTATTTTAAAAGTAATTTCCGATCATGGATGTATTTATCAAAGATTTTTATTTTATTCAAGTCTTCGTTTTTTCTGTGTGCGTGTGTGTGTGTGATGAATATTTAGATTTTAAAAGTGACTTCGATTTTATTCAAGAAAATGTATGGATTGATTCTAGTTAGTTTTGTCCTTGTATGGGGTTCTTCAGCGGTTCATGGGTATCGAGCACAAAAGCTTCATTCTTATTGTTGTGCGCGCTACTTATAAGTAGTATATGACGCTAGTGTAAACGTAATGTCAGGCGGCAGAAGAGGATGGGGGAAGATCAAGAAAGGAAGAGTGGGGGGAACACAATGGAATTTGTATGAAACGCATGAATAGTGAGTGAAATGTCAGACAATGGATTGATGATGGATTGAAGATTTGCAAATTAACCGTTTACGATATGGTTTTCCTATTTTTACTGAGTAACTCTGTAATTTTCGTTAAATACAATTCGGTTGCCCCACCTGTGTTCTCCTTCACTACAGCATGAGAGACAGTTAGTTATATGCCACAAGCAATAGATGACTGTTGGTCAATGTCTTAGATAAATTTTAGTTAGACACTAACCCATTACACTTCGGTAGTTCGTATACGACACTAAAATTCATGAGTTGGATTCTTGTATGTGGGGTTGTGGATGTGCATTGCTGGGAAGTTTCATACTGAGAAGAAATGACCGCACAATGAATTAAAGTTTCCAAATGGTTGCCTAACATTGATCGATTCATGAGTCTGATGAAATTCAATACTAAATTCCACTTGCTTATCACTGATGTTGTTTACTCACATCTTCTGAAGCTTTTTTTGTCAAATGTGATTTGAATTGCATTAGTTCAGTGGTATCCAAGGTTCTTGCCTTTCCCTCTATGTATACTGAGGCCAACTGCTGCTTCACTGGCCCTATTCATCCTCAATTGTTTTTGTGTATGGGATAGAAAAGTCAGAAGATCATCTGAGAAGTCCAAATCGGTCAGCTGCATCCTGGTTGTCGACTGTTATCCATGATTCCACTGGTATGTTGACGTTTTCATAATTCAGTCAGTCACCAAAGGGAAGATATGGATTGAAAGTGAGCAGCTCTATTTGATATCGGCCTTCATTTAGATTGAGTCTGTAAGCTGTTGACTATATGTTCTCAGGTACACTGTCGAATCCAAATGTACACTATCAATCTGCACGGAATCTAGCCTGTTGATCTCAAAGTTAGTCTTCCACTGAATCGTCCATTCTGTTCAACAACCCTGTGTCAAACACTTCCGTTGATATTTTAGTAGTAATATAGTTCCTTTATAGTTCTTACACTTGCTCAAATCTTCTTTGTGATTAACCAGTCTGAATAAATAATCTAACTATTAACATCTACCCATTTAATTGGATAATAAAAGCGCGAATTGTAAACGTTATACACTTACTTACTTACTTACGCCTGTTACTCCCAATGGAGCATAGGCCGCCAACCAGCAGCATTCTCCAACCAACTCTGTCCTGGGATTCCCTTTCCAGTTCTGTCCAACTTTTGTTCATTCCTCTCATATCTTTCTCCATTTCTCGGCGTAATTTGTTCCTTGGCCTCCCTCCTTTCCTTTTGCCTTGAGGGTTCCATGTGAGGGCTTGATTTGTGACGCAGCTCGGTGCTTTTCGTAGTGTGTGTCCTCTCCACTTCCACCGCTTCTTCCTGATTCCCTCCTCCACTGTAATCTGGTTTGTTCTCTCCCACAGTTCGTTATTGCTGATTGTGTCTGGCCAACGAATACGAATTATTTTTCGTAGACAACTGTTAATAAACACTTGTATCTTCTGGATGATGCCTTTCGTAATTCTCCAAGTTTCCGCTCCATACAGTAGAACTGTCTTGACATTTGTATTGAAAATCCTGCATTTGGTTTTGTTTGAAAGTTGTTTGAAGTTCGAGATATTTTTCAACTATAGAAATGCAGCCCTTGCTTTGCCAATCCGCGCACTCACATCTGAATCGTATCCACCTTGATTGTCGATGATGCTGCCAAGATATGTAAAGGTGTTAACGTCCTCCAAGGCATCTCCATCAAGAGTGATTTGTTTGGCGCATGTTGTGTTGCATCGGAGAATTTAGCTGTTTCCTTAATGTATGTTGAGACCTACTGCTGCAGAGACTGCTACTACACTGGTCGTCTTCTCTTGCATTTGTTGTTGCGTGTGCGATAGAAGAGCCATGTCATCTGCAAAGTCCAGACCGTCCAGCTGTGTCCTAACTGTCCAGTTGATACCGTGCTTCCCTAAACGTTATACAGATCAAAGATAAATCAAATAAGAATTCATATGTTTCATTTGATCTAGACATATTTTTGTTCATTGTACAATAAAAGTGAACCTTTTATGATCGATTTTAAAACCAGCGGTACTCGGTTCAACTGTCAATATGATCAACAACACATTGTATTGTAGGGTATATCCAATAAAGACTTATAAATAAAGCTAAGCAATGATACATTTTCATCAGTACATTTTACAAGCGGAAAAAAAAATTACACCCAGTTTTGATTTTTTTTCTTATACAATTGTTTGTTTGTTCTATATTTTTTTGATATTATCCAATAGTGACAAGCGGCGATTCAAAAAAAAGAGCGCGGTACTTTAAATAGAAACTAATATATATATTCAAACAAATAAATTCTCTGGCGCTTCCGGTCAGAGAAAAATTCATTGAATAAGCAATAAGTAGCAATAAGATAATTGCACTAGATAAATTACAGTCAATGAACAACAGTTAAAGAGAACAACAATGGTACAATTCAAATCATTGTGTTACGAGAGAAATTCTCGACGATCACACTCTACCCGCACTGGAATAACCATGTACTTTGTCTCATTACTGATTCAGACAATCGATAAAGGTTGTACACTATCATGGATTGATTGAAGTTAGACTTGTATACGATTAGATTTTAGTTCCAATGATCAAAGTGTGGTGTGAGCTACTTATAAGTAGTATATGATGTGAGTGTCAACGTAATGTCTGGCAGCAGAAGATGGGGGAAGATCAACAAGAAAGGAAGAGTTAGAAAACAATGGAATTTGTATGAAACGCATGAATAGTGACAATGGAGTGATGTTTTGCAACAGGAACAGTCCAGTTCGATATGATGATGAACTGATATTTTGCAAATGAACGATTTACGATATGGTTTTCCGATTTTACTGAGTAATTCTGTAATTTTCGTTAAATGCAATTCGGTTGCCCCACCTGCGTTCTCGTTCACTACAAAAGGACTAAAAGTCTCGTGCATCAGATCAAAGGTTGTTGTGGAGGCGTACTGTCAATGATGAGTACCATACTAGGATGAAATCGTGATCCAATGTACCTACGTTACTAATTGCAGTCTAACTTGGATTCATTTGATTTTTCCTTGCTATTAATTCACTGAAATGGCATGTAAGATCAATTTTTGAAGGCTTTGTTTGTGAAATTCCCTCCATGTTGTATACATTTGTAATTTGTCCTTATTGATTCCTTCAGTTGTACATTTTGTTAATCTGTTCAATTCCATTTTTGAGATGATAATATTTGTATTTTATTATAGTTTCTATTACTCCTGTCCTTACTGAGTTTCTATGTTTCTTTCTGGAATGCATTTATGTTGTTTCAGCTGATACTCAGTCATGGCGATAGCTATACTGATTTGTTCCTCTTTGATTGTGTTGCTTTTATGGACTGAAATTGTGCATATTGATTGTGAATTGAAGCACTCTTCCAGAATAAGAAGCACTCTGTGTTATAAAGCAACCAAATATTATCTGTTGAACGTATGTGATCTATCCAGGAGGGATAGAATATCATTAATTTGTTGCTGTTGTGGATTTGATTAATTGAACAATTGTTGATGGAATAACTGAGTAGTAATATTTGTTTAGGTAATGATGTATATTTATATTTATGATGAATATTAGAACTGTCAGCTACCCAAGTCACTTGTTTTAGATTTCAACTGGTCAAGACGCTTATCTAACCTACCTAGACAATTATTCCTCAATCCAATATTCTTGGTTAACGAACAAGCCTGTTGCACATGCACGCTGCTGCTTTTTAGGCAACACAAGAATTCTCACAAAAGCCTATTTTGCGATCATCCCTGCCCCATTCGGGAACGCACAAGTTGTCTAGATTGGTCTGCAGACAAGCGAACGTTCAAAAACCACGCATACGAGCAGAGGCCCCGGTTCAGGCAGTTATGAATTAACTCGAACCCCTCCAATCAATCTACTACCCACCATTCTCAATGGGCAAGTGCGGCAAGGCGGGCTTTCCTAGCTAGACCTGGCAACCCTAAACGGATTATCGAGTCACGCAGCAGCTGATCTAAACGTCTGGCCTCCAACTGTCTTGCGCTGAGACAATCGATCGGAGCCCACAAACCCCACATGAAGCTTAAGATCGAGTTTTTTCACAAGGTCAGCAGCAACGTACACCCTACCTCAATCCAAACCTCAATTTGGATCCTACATGGCATTCAAAATATCATTTTCATACAGTTTTTCTTTGCTAAATCTAATATTTATCATTCACAATCATTTCATGATGATAATGATAATGAGTAGTCTGTTTACATTTCACATCAAAAATAAAACACAACTGAAGAAAAACCACTTTGTCAAACAGAAAAAAAGAAATCGATATACTCAAAAAAGTATCGATTTCATGAAAGTGGGGAAAGAAACAGAACTGCCGTATTCCAACATCCTTTATCCAACTCACACACTCACTCACTCACTCACTTACTTAAACACATACATAGTCTCTTCCTCTTTCTCACTCACTTGCCATTGAATTGTCTATGAGTAGAAATATTCTCTTTCTATCGTATCTTTTGTTTGTCTCTATGAATAAGATTATCGAATTATAGATTAAGGGGGAATAAAAGTGTTTTTCTTGTTCACCAAAAAATAAAAAAAATACAAAGCCATTTTTGAATCCAACTTATTGATCTGATATCTGTACATGTATATATATATGTATATTTATTGCGACAAAATGATGAATATGATTAGTTTTGTGTATATTTGAAGTTTTTAGCAATGTTCAATCTAACTTTTAGTTATCTTGATGATGAGATGAAGAGGGAAGGTAAGGAGGTAGAGATTAAACAACGGAAGCTTGTCAAATGTCAACTTTTATTATTATTATCATTGTTCTGTTGTCTGTTTCGTAAACTTTCAACTGATGTAGTTTGATACATTGCCATAGTCGGGTGTTTTTTACTATTCTGAAACTCATTTATTAGAGTTAGACATTAACTTTGATGGATGCCGGCTGACTTAATGGTCCAGAAGTTTAATGTTTTAGCGTATGAGACCAAACGCAACAATAAATGCAAGAGAAGACGACCAGTATAGCGGCAGCCTCTACAGCAGTAGGTCTCAACATACATAAAGGGGAAAAGGCGAAATTCTCCGATGCAACACAACATGCACCAACCAAATCGCTCTTGATGGAGATGACTTGGAGGACGTTAACACCTTTAAATATCTGGGCAGCATCATCGACGAGAAAGGTGGATCCGGTGCAGATGTGTGGGCTCGGATTGGCAAAGCAAGGGCTGCATTTCTACAGTTGAAAAAACCTCTAGAACTCCAAACAACTTTCAACCAAAACCAAAATCAGGATTTTCAATACAAATGTCAAGACAGTTCTACTGTATGGAGCGGAAACATGGAGAACTACCAAAGGCATCATCCAGAAGATACAAGTGTTTAGTAACAGTTGTCTACACAAAATACTTCGGATTCGTTGGCCAGACACAATCAGCAATAACGAACTGTGGGAGAGAACAAACCAGATTACAGTGGAGGAGGGAATCAGGAAGGAGCGGTGGAGTTGGTGGATAGGACACACACTACGAAAAGCACCTAACCGCATCAAAGGTCAAAGGAAGAGAGGAAGGCCAAGGAACACATTACGCCGAGAAACAGAGAAAGATATGAGAAGAATGAAAAACATTGGACGGAATTGGAGAGGGAAGCCCACGACAGAGTTGGTTAGAGAAAACCGGTGAGCATCCGATACTCCATTGGGGGTAACAGGCATAAGTAAGTAAGTAGGTAAGTGTGAGGCCAAAAGACTTGAGTTCGAATCTTGCTTGATGGAGGAGTTGTGGATGCTCACCACTGATGATTCTCATACTAGGATAATGAAATGGCCATCCAGTGCATTCAGGTTTCTAATGAGATTGTCTAACAGTGATGCGCATTCATAATTTCAATATGTAAAAACAACGATCTCAAATGCACAAAAGATAATATGACTCAATCATTCGGTTTTTCTATCTTAAATGCAGATAGTTTGGACATGATTATATTTTCCTAATTCTTTGTGTGTTGTGACTGTGCCGCGTGTATGCGTATTTATTCGTGAGTCTTATTTCATCAGTCGAATCATGAATAAACGCAGTATTGTACTGGCTGGTTCGTCTTCGCTCTCGTTCTCTCGCTTTCTAGCCTATTCAGCGATAGACTAGTTCTCTTTCTACTACTTGAGACGATTTAGTGACAATCAGACTCACACACACCGCTAGTGGCAAAGTCAGCTAGATAGTTTATCATGTCAAGGCCTTTTAACTTACTTACTTATTTACGCTTGTCACCCTTAATGGAGCATAGGTTGCTGACCATTATTTTCCAATCAACTCTGTCCTGGACTTTCCTTTCCAGCTCTAACCAATTGCTATTGATTGCTTAAATGTTTGTTGCCTATTATCAGAGTAAAGTGTCCAATGATCTTCCCCGCTCTCTTTCGCTTTGAGGATTCCAAGTGAGTTTTTCTTCGTGATTTCTACCTTGTGTGTCCTCCCCCCCCCACCTTGAGCGCCTTTTCCAAATTTATACCTCAGCTGGAATCTGGTTTATTCTCGCCCACAGTAGGTTATCACTGATGGTGTCTGATGTTTTCCGTTTGCCTTGAGGATTCTAAGTTAAGGTTTGTCTTGTGACACAGTTGGGTACTTTCCATAATGTGTTGTTGTCCAACCTGCGTTCAATGTGTTTCACTGATTCTAAGCACCTACAGCTTGTATATGTTCATCTTTGCCGCAACTTGGATAACTCTTGCGGTATCCCATATTGTACGAACATTTCATGAATCTAAATTAGTTGTTGGTCTGGTTGTAAGAAAGGACATTAGCGTCGTGTTTTCCGAACAAACTCGGCTTTCATCATGACAAACCATGACCCTTCTTAATGAAGAGCTCCTAACTGCTAAGACAAAGTGTAAATGGTTTGAATTATATTTTCTGGTTAGCGTTTTTTAGCTTGGGGTCGCTAATCCCATGCCAAACCCTTCTCCTTTATCCGCGTTTGGGACCAGCGCTAGTCCTAGATGGTCTTCAGGCGGAGTTACCTCTTCGTTTGGAACTTGTTCTGTTCTCTCCCCTAGAATGTTACTACTATTGGCGTCTGACCAAAGGATTCGGAACTGGATCTTAAATAGACACCTATGTGAAAATACCTGCATGATTTTAATGAAGATTGCAATATTTTAGATTTATATAGTATAGCTATTTTGACGTTTATATTGTAAATCTTAAATTTTGTGTGTTGACCGACATTTGTTTCGATTTCCAGTTATTTCTCAATTGTAACAATACTACCTTCCTGTTGGGGATGTTAGATCCCCAGAACTCGTTTGATAAATGCCTTAATTTTGGATTTCACATTTCTGAGCATGGGCTGATCAGTTGACCTTGAGATTTCATTTCCCATCAGGAAAATCCATGGCCGTGATTGGCTACTGTGTATTTTAGTGTGTTATTTCTGTGGCTGTCTCAAGAACGTTTCTATGATGTATAAATCAACGAGAGTTGTCTGCTTGATTGTATTGTGCTTGCTAGGCGTTTGTAGAATATACTTTCTACGCTTACCGAGGCTTCTGTTTACAACTTGAGATTCAAGGTAGACTATCTGGACGCTGGTAATTTTCTCGTTCGCGTTTATCAAGTAAGGTGAACTCGTAATAGCTTCAAGCGTACCTAGGAACGAGCGTAACACTTCCATGTTAGTTTGTGCTGTTTCACATCTTCACATCAGATCCCTCCTGTTTATCAGTTACATTCTGAACTCTTATGAAGTTTCTTCACCTTGGTCAGTACTCAAAAACAGTGTTATAATCCCACTAGAGGCTGGTTCTTTAGATCATATTAAAGAGAAGGTATGTTAGACAAAGAAGTATCAGCAATCTATTCCCATAGAAAATCAATCACCTTACTCAAATCTAAAAACATGAACCAGTTAGAGACACATAGAAGAAACACATCATGCCATACATATAATTACTATCACAATGAATAATTAAAATTATCTTTTATTATTGTCATTTCAATAATAAATAATGATCGCTTTTTTAAAATAATTGTTCAATTTTCAATAGATAAATGTCTTTTTCCTAAATGAAACATTGAATAATTACCAATTTCCGGTTTAATAATAATATTTAAATGATGATTAAAACAAAAACATTGAACAATTAATTTATTTATTATTCAGTTTAATTTCAATGTCCAATCTCTATAATTGACAATATAAAAAAGATGTTGTTGTTTGATTTACATATGTTGAAAATGCTTAAATTCTTTTTAATAAAATCTAAAGTTAAAATATATAAAATGTTTTAATGTTGTCAAAATTTAATTTATTAGTTTTGTTTGAATAGTGTGTTCAATTTTCAATTGAAACACGTTTTTTTCAATTATCAATTGTAATTGATCAATGTGGGACTATTAAGTAAAATTATTTGGTCATTCTATTGTAGTTATGAATTGATCAATGTTAGATCACTGTTAGAAACCTAGAGGACATTACGTCTTAGCATGGGACTGATTGGTAGCGCGCATCCACAGTTCCCTCATCCAAGAATCGAACTTCTAGACCATTGAACTGACATCCAACTCAGCTGATGTCTAACTTAAACCAATTCATGATATTGCGTGACAATTGTCGATTGACTACTATGGGTAATTGCTTTGCACTGGATATGGTCGAACTCCACACTAATAATGGCTTGCCATTACAACTGTGAGAATTCCCTAACGAACCTAGTCACAACTGAGAATATGATCATTGGCTTGTGGAGAATGTTTGGTTTTGTTGAAGTCATGAAGACTTTAACACAGTTGGATGATGGCTCATTGGTCTAGAATTTAAGCATTCATGAACGAAACCGATGGTCCTCAGTCCCATTCCCATGTGCATAAGTCGTCGTACACGGCTGGTGAGTTCAATACTAGAACGAAACGGTCGTCTAGTGCTTGTAGTTGTCTAACTGTACTTAAACCTAGTCTGAGCTTTTGGCCAGTAGGTCTCAATCTAGAAGGCGAAGAAGCAATGGCCAGAAATACGATCTCATAGTAACTGCTGAGCAACAAGAGGTTCGTACATCATGTTTTCCTCTTAGGATCATGGGCGCAGATTACAACTGACTTAATTATTCCTGTTACCCATTAATGAAGTGTGGGCTGTCGAACAGGTTTGTTCAGCCAAGTTTTGTAATGAGGAACTTTAATTAAGACTCGTATAGTTGGGTATAATTTATACTTGATTTACCCGCTGAAATATGGTAATAGGATAAGACGCGTAATGAACATCGAAATAGTAAAACAATTACAGTTGATTTACTGTGACGGAGTTTCGTTTTCTGAGCTGGATATTTTGATTGTGGAGTTTTCACTACTTTCCTTCTGAACTACAACATCATCAGCACATACTTCAGGTAGAAGAAGTGAAGTATTCGCATTTCTCCACGTTGTTCTGCTGACCTAGATCTTGATTGGCTGTGACTGACTGACGTTATCAACACCTTTATTTTGATCGTGACCCCTTTTCAGCTGTCCATTGATCCAATGTTTGTCAATGATTTATCTGATTGCTTGATAGATTGGATCAATATCGTTGTGTTTGTTGATTACTGATTGACCTGAGTGGCAGCCAAGCTTCTAAAAATTCTCTAGTATTCTTTAGACTGCCTCTATGCAGTATTTCCACATTGTTCCAATCGAATATTTATCCATAGTTGTCTTTTTGTATTGATATAAGGGAAGAAATATCATAGTGTTCGACTACTAACTAATATTCACGAAGACAAAGTTGAAGAAGACGTCCAAGTTGTCTTACATGGTGTTTTTCATAGTCTGAGCAGTTGTTTATTTTGTAGATGATATTTGGTTTTTCTTCATTTGTCATTTTGTCCTTTGGTCTACATAGAGGATTGATTGAAGTGATTCTATTGGTTTATGTGCTACACGTATTCCTCCAAATGGTTTCTGTAGTCCTATTGTAATTTCCAAAATGTCTTTTATACCTTGTGGAGTGATCCGTTTGCTGGTTTGTGTACTTGATTTCGCTTCTGTTAATGGTTTATTGTCAAGCCTATACATTTTCAATGAATCGATGCATTTGAATCGATGAACAGATCGATCAAAGTCAGGATCAATATTCAATCAGTGAAATACATTATTCATCATAGTTTCATATTTCGGATGAATTGACTTCCTAACAATACAACCTAAACAGTGCATTACCAGGGAAAATCATTTTTCATTGAAATCGTGAAGTGATCCCTGTTGTTAGACTACCACTAGAATCTATTGGCGACGTTAAATCCCCAGAACTCGGTTGATAAATGCCTTAATTTTGGATTTCACGTTGCCGAGCATGGGATGATCAGTTGGCTTTGAGATTTCATTTCCCACCAGGGTAATCCATGGCTGTGATTGGTTGCTGTGTCATTTAGTGTGCTGGTTGTGTGACTGTCCCAAGGACGTTTCTATGATGTATAAATAAACGAGAGTTTTGTGCTTGATTGTATTGTGATTGCTGGTTGTCTGTAGAATATACTTTCTTATTAGCCGTTTTCAGATCAAGGTAGCCTACCTGGACACTGGTTCATTGTCTCGTTCGCCTTTATCGACTAAGGTGAACCAGTAATAGCTTCAAGCCCACCTAGTGACGAATCAAACAGAAACTTACAAGCACTGGCCAGCCAATTCGTCCTAGTGTGTATCTACAAACTCGCAAACTAGAATCGAACCTTCAGTCAAGCAAGTCAACGCCTAACCTCTAGACCAGTATACAGATATGCAAAGGTTGGACAATTCTGTACAAACTCATTCATTGTTTTTATCCACTAAGCAAATGTTCACCTTAAAATAAATAAATTTAATTACAAATCAATAATTGAATGAATAAAGATCAATGAGTCATTGGTTTAATTAATTTTATAATAATAATAATAATTATTATTAACAATCATCGTTTTTATCAACATCTAAAATCATCATCATTATCACCCACTCACTCATCATCAATCAAAAGTGAAAAAACTAGCAGTTGACCTTGACAATTCAAAATGAGCTCATCGTTCTCCATTATTGCCTAATAGATTATTTAAACAAAAAACAATAAACACGGCCCTATTTAAAACTTTATCAATACACAACTACACAACTAAATATGACCCGTATAAACAACAAAGAAAGACAACCTTCATAAATAAACAGAAAGTTTTCACTTTCTATTTTTATTTTTATTTTTCTCACTCTCTTCATCATTAAAACAACGAATAAAACGAAAAACTATTCATTCGTAAAAAAAAGAGGCGGGAAAAATGATTATTATTATTATTATTTTCATTTTTTAAGGTCATTTTCAATGTGACTCTAATCAATTTTGGTAAGCATTTTCAGTGTTGAAGTTTAAATACATAAAATATTAATGAATAATTGAATATGAATTGTTATTGTTATTGATGTTGTTTTTGAAAGACGCCAATAAACATTCACAATTGAATCAGGTCACATTGTATATTGAACAATTAAATGTTCAATAATGTTATTGCCTTTCTTTTTTTGTTTATTTGTTGTGAATAATAAAAGAAGAGGAAAAAACAAAATTGAAGCTGAAAGTGACATCTACAAGAATTTCATTTGATAAAAAAAAATAATATTAATCGGTTGGAATAAGAATAGTTTTTAAAAGGAGGAAAGGAAAACAAATATTTCACAAATCAATCAATACCTTAGATATGTTACATTTAATCCTTTTAGGTAGGGAAGAAAACGGAGTGAAGTAAAATGCATTATGGGGTTGTTGTGAAGATTGTTAAGTTACACATTTGAAACCACCAGGAGTCGTGGATGCGCACTGCCACTGAGGAGTCCCATACACCAGGACGAAACGGCTGTCCAGTGAGTGCTTCCAGGTTTCTAATGATGGTGGTCTAACTAACATTGATCGATTCATGGTTTCAAAAATGTGTAACTTAACAATCTTCACAACAACCCCGTAATACAAATTACCTGTGCTCACTGGTGGTGACTAGCTTCGTGAGGAATCTACTCCGAGTTCTAGTGGGAGGACGTGACCAGTGAAGTTCAACCTGTTCGGGTGTAGACAGTAACTACTACCGAAGACTGTGTATGAGGTTGCGCAACTCCGTGAATTGATCAAGTTAGACATTAACACCGTCAGACATGGGCTTAGCGGTCCGATGGTCAGGCGTTCGCCTACAATACCAAAGGTCCTGGGTTCGGATCCTGTGGGGTGCAGGAGTCGTGGATGCGCACTGCTGTGAACTGCTTCATGTATTTCGGGAGTTCCGTTAGTGCTGATTGCCTGGGGTGTGACGAAGTCTCGGCATGGATAGATATGATTCGACTGACTTTTGCAAACATACGTAACTTATGACGTAAGCGAGATATCCGTCTACTAACCAAAGGATGAGTCTTACAGTAGGACAGTTCGCTCCATCCTATTTTACGGATGCTAAACATGGCCATAAAGGGAATGGAATATTTGTAGGTTACTGGTATACGATTATTGGTGTCTTTGCAGCATCGTGAGTTTATCCTGGGACCATATAGTGTAAGAAACAGGGTACTACGTAAGGATGGAAAACCAATTGATAATGTAGTGAATCTTGACTAGTTAAAGTGGCTGGAACATGTGTTATGTATACCTACCCACTGAGTGATTCAGCGAATGATGTTGTCTGATGTAGGGACACGGTGGAAGAAAGCTAGTGGCGACCAAACCAAAACATGGCACAAATTCATGAAGTCACTGACAATGGAACTAAGCCATCTTCATAAGTGTAGACAACGTAGTTAGGATGCGCAAGACAATAGTAACACATAGTTATAGACTATGAATAACATAGCTTAATAGTTTTGCAGTGGCACAGGTGCATCCATTCTTTGCGCTCTCTCATGATCTAAAGAACTCAGGATCTTTCTTTATCTCTTTAGAAATTTGTTCCACTTGTATATACTTCTCCTGTCATATTTTCGATGCTTAATCTTTTCGATTACCGCTTATACTGATTGCTATAACTATTACTGTTATGTGATTTGAATTGACAACTCGATCTCTCTGTGCTAATGTAGTATGACAACTTTGAGCTGATGTACGTACATATGAAGTACTTCGTTCTTACTGACTGAATGGCCTTCGGATTGTGTTGCTCCTACATTGAAGGATATTAAATGTAAGTAACTAAGTGCATAAGTAAGTAAGTAAGTAAGTAAGTAAGTAAGTAAGTAAATAAGTAGTTAGGTAGGTAAGTAAGTAAGTTAGTAAGTAAGTAAGTAAGTAAGTAATTGAGTAAGTAAGTAAGTAAGTAATCTGTTGACATTATCATGGATTTAGCTGATGTCATCTTACAATTGAAACATTTAACAAAACAGTGTTAACTAATCAAACAATAAAAGATGAGTTAAAACAAAATATTTTATCATCAATAAATATCAGGTGGAAAAATTTCAGAGATGAAAGATAACTTCACAAGTTTATTGTATTCATTCAATCCTTTTTTGTCAATGTTCAATAGTAATAATAAATTTTTAATGAGATGAGAATGTATCCAACGCATTTAAAGAAGAAGCTATGACGTATGATTTTATTCATTTTACGAGACAATACAATGAAATGTAAACTTTAGTTGACATAGATTTTCGTCATAGTTTTGCATTTATCAACAATCTGTACTCTCAACAAATTTTAACTCGTTTGAGTTTGATTGTAGTTTGTTAAACTGAGCAAGAGAAAGAGTTTAAAGTGACTGTATACTATTCAGATAAGTATGTCTCTATATATGTGTATGACCTGTATAAATGTAGTTATTCAGCTTTCATACACTATCACTGAAATACAATCGATAAGACTTGTGATTCCAGTAATGCGATTTCCTGGTCAGCATATTTTTAAACAAGACTATTTTCTATGGAATAGGATTGCTAACATCATACCTGACCGTTCTGTTTTATCCTAGCTTGAGACCAGCTAACTTACTTACTCCTGTTACCCCCAATGGAGCATAGGCCACCCACCAGTTTTCTCCAACCAACTCTGTCCTGGGCTTCCCTTTCCAGTTCTGTCCAATGTTTGTTCATTCTCCTCATATCTTTCTCTATTTCTCGGCGTAATGTATTCCTTGGCCTTCCTCTTTTACTTTTGCCTTGAGGGTTCCATGTAAGGGGTTGTTTCATAACGCAGTTAGGTGTTTTTCGTAGTGTGTGTCCTATCCACTTCCATCGCTTCTTCCTAATTTCCTCCTATTCTGGAATCTGATTTGTTCTCTCCTACAGTATGTTGTTGCAGATGGTGTCTGGCCAACGAATACGAAGTATTTTTCGTAGACAACTGTTCATGAATACTTGTATCTCCTGGATGATGGCTGTCGTAGTTCTCCATGTTTCCGCTCCATACAGTAGAACTGTCTTCAAATTTGTATTGAAAATCCTGATTTCTGTGTTGATTGATATTTGTTTGGAGTTCCAGATATTTTTGAACTGCAGAAATGCATATCTTGCTTTGCCAATCCGTGCCCTCATATCTGCCTCGGATCCATCTTGCTCATCAATAATGCCACCCAGATATGTAAATGTGTTAACGTCCTCCAAGGCATCTGCATCAAGAATGATTTGATTGGCGCATGTTGTGTTGCATCGGAGAATTTCGCTTTTTCCTTTATTTATGCTGAGACCTACTGCTTCAGAGGCTGCTGCTACACTTGTCGTCCTCGCTTGCATTTGTTGTTGCGTGTGCGATAAAAGAGCCAGTTCATCCGCAAAGTCCAGATCGTCCAACTGCCTCCTAGCTAGAGCATTAATCCTAAAATAGCTCCTGATGGAGATTGGAAAAAAAACAACATCATTGGATACTTTTACAGTCAACTTTATTTCATAAAAACCAGTTCATTTTCAAAAATCTCCGGAAAAACCAAGAATCCAGATCTATTATCTACAAGCGACCAAATAAACCAGTGAACTCAACACATAGATAAGAGATCAAACACGGTTAATCAATAAATGCCTTCAACAAAGACCTTATTACTGAACTAACTAAACATGCTAAGATCATCATACAATATGTAGTGAAGGAGAACACAGGTGTGAGGGCAACCGAATTGTATTTAACGAAAATTACAGAGTTACTCAATAAAATAGGAAAACCATATCGTAAACCGTTGTTAATTTGCAAATCTTCAATCCATCATCAATCCATTGTCTGACATTTCACTCACTATTCATGCGTTTCATACAAATTCCATTGTGTTCCCACTCTTCTAACTTCCTTGTTGATCTTCCCCCATCCTCTTCTGCTGCCAGACATTACGTTGACACTCACGTCATATACTACTTATAAGTAGCGCGCACCACAAATACACTTACAAAAGATTTCGATTAAACTTGACGTCATGATAGACAATCAAAGTAATAATTTTCACATTTGAAGCATAAATATACAGTACTTAATAAAATAAATGAGATTTAGAGGAATTCAGCTTAAAAACAGGATTTATGCTCGACTGACTAATTATCTCATATACCGCGTAAAATCATATATATATAAATTTCCTATTGATCAATCTCCAAAAAAATAACAATTGCCTAATTTATTATTTCAAATCAAGACTCATAGTTATCGTTGTCATTGTTGTTGGTGGTGTTTCCGTTCAGATTTATCATGCAAAAATTATCTCAAACATTTCGATCAATCGCCTTCATCTCATTCCACCAGTCTTATGCCAAGCAAACATTTTTTTTTCAATATCAGACTAAGTTCTTACGATCGATCAATTGTGATTGGATCTCTCGTATTCAACCAATCACAGTTCAATATGTTGATTTGACCTTGTGTGAGTTAGACATTTTTTGCTTTAGGGAAATAAAAGAACACAATTATCATAACTTGGATAATTTGGGAAATTAACATTTTTTTCATTGAAACACACACGCAAATTGATAAACATTGAAAATTACTTATCTGGCTGGTTTTGTGAGTAAAAAGGCACATTTTTATACACAGAAGATAGAGAAATTGAACTGAACTGAACAATTGGTTGATTGGTTGGTGTTTAGACAGTTAGATGTTAGAGGCGTCATAATTTGGAGTTGAGTTTTCAGCTAGTTTGGATTTGATGTTTGATAACACGATAATCAAATGCCTAGTCTAAAAAGTTATCGTTAGGGTTGTTATTCAGTCTGAGATTGATGTCCTGTGGTACTGACCAATATCATATCTGTCTAGACCTGTAATGTATGTTAACTTATACTATTCAAGTCTAATATACTTTAGGCATGTTTTGCCGGCTCGCACAGAAGTCAGCTGATGTCAATTTCTTCCTACTTACTTGCTTATTAACAATGCGCGTCCACGTCTTTCGTATTCGAGAATCGAACCTCAGACTTATGTTCTCGAACTCGAACGTCGAACTTCTATATCACTAAGCTAATATACAAAGGTGTTATTGTCTAACTCTGATCGATCTAAGGTATTTTGCACAAGCTCATCCATTGTCTTCGATAGGTAATGCCTACACCCGACAAGGTTGGACTCTGCTGGTTATATCTTCTCATTTGAACTTCCCCGAGAATTCCCTCACGAAGCTAGTCACTACTGAACATACAGTTTTGCTTGAAGTGCCTCCACATATATTCGAGTTCGCTTACATTTAACTTGGTTAAGCCCTTCGGATTAATTTATTTAACCAAGCCATTTGTATTGCAACAATTTATATGTACCATTCGTTCTTATCATTGTCTGGTTTGTATGGGCTCATGTGACGTGTTCCACTTGTCATTTGACCTTGTCAACTATTCGTCGCTTTTATTCATGTGTGCCTATTTCGCTTGTGACATGCTTGTCTTATTTTTGTCTGACTATATATTCTTAGTCATGCTCCATCTCTGTGAGTTGGCTCGTTAGCCTTCTCCAACGCGCTTCGCCTATTCCTTCGCATTGTAATCCAATAAATCGTTCGCTTTATTCGCTGCATTTCAACTTCGCTTTGTGGTGTGTCCAAAAATAACCGTATTCAACACTACGAGTTTACTTCCTGATCAATAAACCGTCAGACGCTATTTAGTAACGATTGTCTGGACGAGCTAATTACCGAGCTTAATTAAGAACACACAGTAAATCGACACACTACAATATCATATCTGTCTAGACTTTTACTGTAGCATGAATTATACTAATCAAGTCTAATATACTTAAGGCCTGCTTTGCTAGCTCGCACAAAAATCAGCTGATGTCAATTTCCTTGTAACTACTTACTCGTCAAGAGTACGCCTCCACGTCCTCAACACTCAAGAATCGAACCTAAGACTAATGGTCTCGAGCTCGAATGTCGAACTTCTATACCACTAAGCTAATATACATAGGTGTTGTTGTCTAACTCTGATCAATCTATGGTATTTTGCGTAACCTCACCCATTGTAAAGCCTACACCCGACAAGGTTGGACTCTTTTGGTTATGTCTTCTTACTAGAACTCTCGAGAATTTCCTCACGGAGCTAGTCATTACTGAACATACTGTTATGCTCTCCTACATAGACACATTGTATATTGATCTGTCTCGTCAGTGTATGTTGATACCACCACTATTTGACATGAATCTTTAACCAAATGCAAAATTATGATGAATTATTCATACAACTACATCATACAGTGTATTTAAGTAGTAAATATGATTGATATTTGATCATTAACAATGTATGAATGAATTCCTGTTTCGTTTTGATGAAAATGACATCGTTTTTGTCAGTCGGTTTTATTTTGTCAACATTCCATTGAGTGTATTATTCACAACAAATATTGATATTAATTTAGAGTTAAACATTATTAATATTGTTGGATAAGATGACTTGTGATGACCAATTTCGACGTCATCTTAATCTTCGTAATTAGCTCGTCCAGACAATAATCGTTACTAAATAGCGTCTGACGGTTTATAAATCAGAAGGTGAACTCGTAGTAGTGTTGAATACGTTTATTTTTGACAAACCACAAATAGGGATAGCAGACCACAAACAGACCGGGCAGGCACACTAGCGAGTGAATGTGCGAGTGTGCTAGGGAATTAATACGATTAAAATGTCATCGTGATATTCAAGAGATTAATATCAAAGCGAATAGGCGTTCAGCAATGCTCAGTCATATCAACTCATACAAACCACACAATAATAAAAGCTAATGGTATATATAAGTTATTGTTTTACAAATGGCTTGGTTAAATAAAAATTAATCGAAAGGGTTTAACCAAATTAAATGTGAGCGAACTCAAGTTTATGTGGAGGCACTACAGACTTAATGGTCGAGAGATAAATCATTTACACATGAGATTGATCGTCGTAGGTTAATGGATTTCAACTGCGAGGCAGTAGTTCTGTACTAGGGATGAGATGTCTTCTAGGTGTTTCTATGTTGTTCGAATAAATCATGTGTAAACTGGCAGTGATCACACCCGACAGGATTGAACTCTACTGGTTATGTCTTCTCACTAGAACCCCAGAGAACTTCCTCACGAAGCTAGTCACTACTGAGCATATTGTTACGCTCTGCTGTATATATGTATATATGATCACGAATAATTGAAATAATTATAAGATTTTTTTTCTGAACTAAACTGATCAGTGACAGTCTTGAGGATTTTCTACTTACTTAGGCTTGTTAACCTAAATAGAGCATAGGTCGCTGAGAAGCGTTCTACAAAAGCACCTCTGTGCCTTTCTAACTAATTGGTATCCATTCTCCACCTCTGATTCTAAGCACAGTGAGTATATATTGTGGTCTACAGCCTTTCCGATAAATCTTGACTTCCATATTGTGTGTCCTAAGTATCTACAGCGTATTTCTTTTTTTAGTTTCTTCATCAGCTGGAGAAAGCTGGTTTGTTATGTCTCGTTGTGTGAGTTTCTCTGTTGATGTCTAGCCAATGGATCTGCTTTATTTTGTCTAGAAAACTATTAATAAACACTTGAATCTTTTGAAAAAAGGCTTTGTCCTCTTGCATTACTTATGGTGTACGGGAGATATTCGTTAGCTATCCAAATGACAAGTCTACCGCTAAGCATTTCGCTTCGTCCTACTTTATTGATACGAAAAATCGCCGGTAAGAGAAGAGGACATTCGTAGGTCATTAGTATTCGATTATAGATGCCTTCAAAGCATTGTTCTTGTATCCTGGGACCACCGAGTAAGCAATGCTGTTGTTAGGAAACGGGTGCTAGGTAAGGATGGCAAATCAATAGATGAAGTACTGAAACTTCACCAGTTGAGGTGGTCAGGACATGTGTTGCATATGCCCACCCAGCGACTGCATGACGAGCTATGTTTTTCAGTGTAGGAGTAGATTGGAAGAAAGCTAGGGGCGGCCAAACTAAATCATGGCACAAATTCATGAAGTCACTGGCAAGTGTACTGAGTCATGTTGGCAGATGTAGGCTACCTGGTTGGGGTCCGCGAGACGAAAGTCACCAATGGTTAGAGACCCTGAATGACATGGCTCAGAATCGTTTGCAATGGCGCAGATGGATTAATTCGTTGTGTTCTTTCGAATTCCTGATAACCACTTTCTTTTTTTAGAGTAATCTCATTGAATTATACTTCTTGAGTAATATCTTCGATTCCTAATATTCTCCATTACTGCTTATACTTCTACTATCTCTACCTCTATGGGATTTGACCTGACATTTGCGTCTCTGTGCTGATTTGGAATGATAACCTGAAATGACTTACGTAAGTACAAATTTCTACGTTGTAACCGACTGATTTGATAGTTCTCCAACTTTCCATTCCAAACAATAGAACCGTTTTGACGTTCTTATTGGAAATATTTATGAATAGAACACGTTAAACGATTAAAGTCATGAATAACTGGTTCGGGTCTCATGACCCTCGAAGGAACTCGGCTTTCATCATGAGACGTCATAACTCTTCTAAATGAAGACCTTCTAACTGCCAGCACAGAGTTCAAATGGTTTGAATTATTTTTCTTTGGTTAGCGTCGTTTTTTAGCGAGTTCCAGTTGAATTCATCTTTGTCGAATGTAGACAGTTACCTACCAAAGATGATGATTGAGTTTGTGCATCACTTCAGACAAGAACCCCTAAAAGTCTTCGGTTCGATTCCTGTGGGCGAGAGTCGTAGATGATGAGCATCACTGATGAGTCACTCCTATACTGTGACGAAACAACAATCTACTACTGTTTATGCCAGTGATCAATGATCAATTCCTTACATAAACCATTACTTATTTAAACAAACTTATAAGATAAAAGTTTAAATGTATATCAAATAACTTTCACCAATTTTTTTTTAAAAATGAAATAGCAGATAGAAATGAGAAGAAATTTTTACAAGAAATATATATATATATATATATATATATATATATATATATATATATATATATATATATATATATATATATATATATATATATATATATATATATATATATATATGATTTTTCAACTCTTACTGGAAAGTTCAATTTTCCATGAAAACAGAACAAAACAAAACTAGAATTTGTACTTGTTTTAATCGTCAAATTTTTCTTTCTGCCATGTATGACAGCCATGTTTTTTTTGAATTTGGTGTTTTCGTGTCATTACAAAACCTACATACAGACATACATTCAGATAGATAGATAGATAGACAGACAGATAGATAGATCGATAGATCGATAAACAGACATACGTATGAAAATAGACAGACTTATTAAACATATTTTAACGCACAGACACGCAGACATACACACACATACACATGTACACACACACTAGTTAGTATTTGACAATTTTACAAGTGTGGCATCACTACTCACTACTTTTATTTTTTACCCAAAAGATTCATGTTATCCATGCCAGTGAAGAATGCCAGTAAAAGAATCATTTTGATAACAATCTTGAAAGCAAGGGAGAAAAGAAAGGGGAAAAAAAATTATTATTCTAATATTTTCTTGTAGGGTCTTCTTCTGCTGTTGTGTGTGTTGAATTTTTTTGGTTTTTTCAAAAAATTGAGATAAAAATAAATAAATTGCCAAAAACTTATTTGTTTGGTTTTATTTCGAAGATTTATGTAAATTTTTTGCACATTTGATGAAAAATGGTTGGTTTATGAGATGATAAATAAATTTGATTTGAAAAGTTTTATGCAGAATATTTTTTCTTCAGACACAACATATTATAACATATGGAATGGAGGAATTCTGTCAATAGAGTAGTAGTAGTAGTAGTAGTAGTAGTGTGGTGCGAGCTACTTATAAGTAGTATATGACGTGAGTGTCAACGTAATGTCTGGCAGCAGAAGATGGGGGAAGATCAACAAGAAAGGAAGAGTTAGAAGAACACAATGGAATTTGTATGAAACGCATGAATAGTGACAATGGATTGATGTTTTGCAACAGGAACAGTCCAGTTCGATGGATAATGGACTGATATTTTGCAAATTAACAACAATTTACGATATGGTTTTCCTATTTTACTGAGTAACTCTGTAATTTTCGTTTATTATAATTCGGTTGCCCCACCTGTGTTCTCGTTCACTACAGTAGTAGTAGTAGACTAATATTGAAAAGTTCTAAAACAATCAACAGTTGTTTTGTTCAAGTATATAGTACTCATCAGTAGTGTGTACCTATGACTCTCTGTATGTAAGAGTTCAAGCCTAGGACTTTTCGGTTTTGGAGCGTGAACGCTTAATCACTAGAGGCGGTTAATGTCTAACCTGAGTCAATCCACGATATTGTATGACGATCATCTATAGTCTGCGTTGGGTAACTGCCTTAAAACTGATACGGTTGAAATTCACAGGTCAAAGCTTATCGTTAGAACTCTAAAGAATTCGTAATTAGAGAATCATGAACCAATCATTGTTTGACAACCATTAGAAAACTGGAAGCACTGGATGGCTGTTTCGTCCTGGTATGGGACTCATCAGCAGTGCGAATCCAGGACTCCTGTTATACATAGGATTTGAACCCAGGACCTTCGGCCTTTCACACGACGTATGGAATACTGCTGTAGTGAAGGAGAACACAGGTGACGGCAACCGAATTGTATTTAACGAAAATTACAGAGTTACTCAGTAATAAAATAGGAAAACCATATCGTAAATCGTTGTTAATTTGCAAATCTTCAATCCATCATCAATCCATTGTCTGACATTTCATTTATTCATGCATTTCATACAAATTCCATTGTGTTCCCCCCACTCTTCCTTTCTTGATCTTCTCCATCTTCTGCTGCCAGACATTACGTTTAAACTCGCGTCATATACTACTTGTAAGTAGCGCGCAGCTCACTCGTCCCCCCTTTTAATAAGCTGTCGTCGTAGTTTTTCTGATTGCCGTATCGTTGTCATCTTTGGTGCTTTTCGTGACTCATACACTTGATAATCTTGAAACCACCTCTGCAGTTGACTGGTATTTACACGCTTCTGCTTGTCTTCTCTGCGGATCCTGTACACCGCGTCGCGTCTCTCCGTGATAACGTACGGTCCGTCCCACTTTGGGATCAGCTTTCCCCACCCTGATCCCCCTGCTATGCTACTTTTTTGTTCTCTACACTTTACTAGGTCCCCCACTGCAAAAGGTTTCCACATTCTCCTCTGTTGTTCCGCCTTCTTTATGTCTGATATTTGCTTCTTTCCCACGATCCTGATTGCCTCCCTCCTCTCTTTTCTTAACCTTGCCGTTGTCCATTTCTGTTGCTGTGGCCAGGTCTTATTGTGCAATGGAATACTGCGATTAGCAGGAGTAGTGGATGAACACTGTTGATGAGTCGTATACCAGGACGCGAAATGACCGTCCAGTGCTTTAAGGTTTCTAATGGTGGTCTACCTATGATTGACTCATGATTTCAAAGTCCGAAGATTGTTTCACGAAGCTAGTTGATAGTGAATACATGGAAGTAGTCTAACATTGATCTGTTCATAATTCCAATGAAAAGCGATACTTAGTTGGAATTCTATCAGTTGAAGACCATTATATAATTACTTATGTAGACCTGTTATCTATCATGAAGTACAAGCTTCCGACCAGCACTCTAAGACCAACTTTGTTTTTCACTATCCTTCTAAGTTCTCCGCAGTCGCTATTCATTATTTTCACTAGTGCTTCCGATTCTTGACGCAATGTGTTCTTTTGTCTTCCTTTTTTCCTGTGCCACTGAAGATTCTATGTTAGTGTTCACCTTGTGATGCAGTTGGATGATATCCGCAGTCTGTGTCCCACCATTCTACATCGTGTTTTTCTAATTCCGTCTTCATCTAGAATCTGGTTTGTTTTCCTTCGCAGTAGGTTGAAAGCGGTGGTATCTGGTCAATGAATCCTCAGTATCTTGCGTAGACAGCCGTTATTAAACATCTGTATCCTATAAATGATGGCTTTGAAAGTTCTCCAAGTTTCCACTCTAGTAGACAGTACAGCTGTCTACTAGAGAACATAACATTCGATTTGTTGATTAGACCTTCTGAACATTTTCAGTCTATTCTATTCAGTTTATTTTTCAGCATGTAAAATATCATGATTGAACTAAACAAGTTAGATAGATCAAACATTCAGTCAGTTACAACGTGGAACTTCGTATAGAGAAACGTAGTTGTCAATAAAAATCCCATTGTAGTAAAGATAGTAGAAGTATTAGTAGTAATCTGATAGATTAGAGTTCGGAAATATTATTTAAGAAGTATAATCCAGTGAAATAAACTTGAACCGAGAAAGATAAAAGTAATGAAGAATCCAGAAGATTAGGACGATTTTGAACCATGTCATTAAAGATCTTTAACCATCGGTGACTTTCGTCTCGCGCACCTCAACCAGGTAGTCTACATCTACCAACATAACTCCAATCAGTTGTCAGTGACCTCATGGATTTCGGCCATGTTTTGGTTTGGCCGCCCCTAACTTTCTTCCAGCCTAAACCTACACCACAAAACATAGCTCATTGAGACAGTCGGTGGTTGGGCATACGTAACACATGTCCCAACCACCTCAACTGATGAAGTTTCAACATTTCATCGATTGATATGCCATCTTTACCTAGTATCCGATTCCTGACAACAGCACTGCTTACTTGATAGTCCTAGTGTGGTGAGCGCTGCTTATAAGTAGTATATGACGTGAGTGTAAACGTAATGTCTGGCAGTGGGAGATGAGGGAAAATCAAGAAAGGAAGAGTGGGAACACAATGGAATTAGTATAAAACGCATGAATAAGTGAAATGTCAGACAATGGATTGATGATGGATTGAAGATTTGCAAATTAACAACGGTCTACGATATGGTTTTCCTATTTTACTGAGTAACTCTGTAATTTTCGTTAAGTACAATTCGGTTGCCCTCACCTGTGTTCTCCTTCACTAAACTAGGATACACGAGCACTGCTTCGGAGACACTTATCATTGAAAACAAGCAACCTACGAATAACTTCTACTGTGACTGGCCATGTTTCGCATCCATAAAGTAAGTTAGAATGAACTGCTCCATCGTATAATCGTCCTTTCGTTTTGTAGACGGATATCTCTCTTACTCCCTAAGTGACGCACGTTGACAAAAGTAAATCGAGCCTTCTGTATCCGAGATGAGATTTCGTTACAAACCAGGCCATCAGCACTGAAATAACTCAGTTCCTCAGATAGAACATTACATGAACCAATCAAGCTACACTTGATGAAGAAGTTTTGTAAGATGTGGAAATCATTACATAACTGGGTAGCCTCATTCATAAACAAAATGGATCTGATGTCGATGTAAAGACACGAATTAGCTAGGGAAAAGACATTATTCTTACAATTGTAAAACATCTGGAACTTAAAGCCACTATATGTCAACCAACATTAAAGTCAAAATTTCTATTTTACGGAATAGAAAGATATTGAGGATCTGTTGGCCAAACATCATCAATAACAGCCTACTGTGGGAAAGAAGATACCAACTTAGAATTGAATAAAGACTGGGAAAAAGTAGTGGACGCGAATAAGGTACACAATGCGTAAATCACCCAACTTTGTCATAAGTGTAACACCTAAAGGTTAATATGAAAAGAAAAGAGAAAAACTAGATGGCACGTAGTGTTGGAAATCAGAGGCATAAATGAAATAAATGGATGGGCATTGGCAAGAACTGGAAATGAGAGTTTAGAGCTGAGTTATTTGAACTATTCAGGTAGGATGCACATTACTTACTTACTTACTTACTTACGCCTGTTACCCCCAATCGAGCATAGGCCGCCCACCAGTTTTCTCCAACCAACTCTATCCTGGGCTTCCCTCTCCAGTTCTGTCCAATGTTTGTTCATTCCTCTCATATCTTTCTCTATTTCTCGGCGTAATGTGTTCCTTGGTCTTCCTCTTTTCCTTTTGCCTTGTGGGTTCCATGTGAGGGCTTGTCTTGTGATGCAGTTAGGTGCTTTTCGAGGATGCACATACTCCACACGTAAGTACGTAGGTTATTGAAGCCTAGTACTCCTCATGGGTCAAAAGTAACCGATTAGGACCTAATAAACAACTTCTGCATTTGGCTATCGTTTCCACTTATTCCTAAGGACTATTCATTCTGTCGACCTCTGTTTTCCGATTCCTGGCCCCATGGGGTTTTCATCTGCCTTTATTCCCAGTCATTCAATACAGTCAAATCATCATCACGCTATCAAAGGAAGACCTTTCGACTTCCATCGCAAGTTTGCAATGGGTTACATGAATTTTCACTAAACAGAATTCCTTTTTTTAACATGATGATACAGTTACTTAACCTACGTCCAACTCACATCCTTTCACCAGACTTGAGAGAGACAGTCACCTTAGAACAATTTCTGATGGAGTACATTCAACCTGTGGTACTGTTACCAACTAATGGAATTTTTAAATACACAAAGTCCTGTTCTTGTTTAACTTTGTCGTAGACATTTTCTTACAGTTAACATTAAGCTAGTCAGATTTTTCAGGGGTTGACCTTCTACCAGGAAAATCGCTTACTGATCTAGAATATGCCGATGACATAGTTCTATTCGGTGAAGACGCTGACAAAATGAAGAGTCTTCTGACTACCATAAGCAACAATGCGAGCATGTTCAGGATGCGTTTTACCTTCCTCCGAAATGCTAAATGTTGCTTCAAGATTGGGTTGCATCGGCACCTGAACTAGTGATAGGGAGTGAAGTAGTCGAGCGTGTTGATCACTTCACTTATCTGGGGAGTCTCATCAGTGCTAACGGTCTGGTGACTGACGAAATCTCAGCTCGGATACAGAAAGCTCGATTGGCCTTTGCCAACCTGCGTCACTTATGGCGTAGGCGTGATATCCGTTTGCTAATCAAAGGGCGGGTGTACTGCGCAGCAGTTCGTTCCGTTCTCTTATATGGCTGTGAAACATGGCCGTTAAGAGTAGAAGATGTTCGTAGGTTACTAGTATTCGATCATAGATGTTTAAGAAGCATTGCTCGTATATCGTGGGACAGCCGAGTAAGCAATGCTGTCGTTAGGAAACGAGTACTAGGCAAGGATGGCAGATCAATAGATGAAGTGGTGAAACTTCATCAGTTGAGGTGGTTGGGGTATGTGTTACGAATGCCTAACCACCGACTGCCTCGACGTGCAATATTTTGTGGTGTAGGAGTATGTTGGAAGAAAGCTAGGGGTGGCCAGACCAAAACATGGCAGAAATGCATGAAGTCACTGACAAGTGGACTGAGTCATGTTGGTAGATGTAGACTACCTGGTTGGGGTCCGCGAGACGAAAGTCATCAATGGTTAGAGACCTTGAACGACATGGCTCAAAATCGTTTGCAATCGCGCAGGGGTATCCACTCTTTGTATTCTCTCAAATCGTAATCTTCTGGATTCGTCAGCACCTCTACCTTTGTATTTCTAACCTTATCTCACTGAATTATACTTCTTGAATAATAATATCTTCAAACCCTAGTCTTCTTCATTACCATTAACACCTCTACTATCTTTATCACTATGGGATTTGATTTGACATTTACATCTCTGTGCTAATGCGTTATGTCAACATGAGCTTATGTACATACGTACGTAGTTCTACGTTGCAACTGACTGACTGTTCAACAAGTTTTGTTTGCTAATTTGTTACAAAACATCTTTTAACAACATTAAAAATCATTTTTCTTGTTAATTTCTATTAAATGCTTTAATTAATCATGCAGAAATTTCTTATTGTGCAGTTGACTATTATCCTAATTTGAAATTATGAATCGATCAATGTTAGACCAGTATTAGAAATTGGAACACTGGACTGCTGTTTCTTCTTAGTATGGGACGTCTCCTGCACCTTGCAGGATTCGAACCCAGGGCCTTCGGTCTTGTGCGCGAACGCCTAACTTATGGACTACTGAGCCGGTATCTAACGGTGTTAATGTCTAACTTTGATCAATTCACGGAGTTGCGCAACCTTGTACACTGTTTTAGGTAGTTACTGTCTATAATGACGATGGTTTCACATTGAAACTCAATCATCTACACAACTGTATGCTGAAAAACTATAAAATGTGCTGACTAGTGAATAGCTTGGTGAGAAAATTCTTTACATTCTAGTGAGACTCCGTGGCTAGCGGATTTCAACTGTGTCCTTTGTGAGCCAGTGACAGACCAAAGACAATTAGTGAGATTGCGTACTATCAGAGATCAATGAAATTTAAACAATAACACCGTTAGATACTGGCTTAGTGATTTAGCAATAAAGGGTTCACATGAGAGTAACCGAAGTTCCTGGGTTCGATTCTTGAATGCGTAGGGACATGGGTACGCACTACTGATGAGTCTAATATTGGACTCTTATCTAAGTGGTTCCGCCTGTAAATCCTAATGGAGTGTAGGCCACCAATCAGTGAATTGTTTTTTCTGGTCAGCGTTTTTTTAGACGAGCTGGGGTCCTTAAACCCACGCCGAACCCTCCTCCACAATTCAGGCTCAGGATCACCAATAACTCCAGTGACGCTACAGTTGCAGTTATATCTAATGACTCCAAATCCTTACAACTTATTAACGACAGTTTTTCTCATTACTGAACATTTCATTTCAATTACCTAAATGATTTGTAATTTACTTCGCAATCTTTTGGAAATCAGTAACTCTTTTCAAACAAATTGAACAATTTGTTCAATGATTATGATAAATGTTCAGTGTTTTTTAAAACAATTAACTTTACATATGACTGTTATTATTTCCCTGAATGAAAACTTTAAGAAGAACACATCTTTTCTCATGTATATTAGAATAAAATCTTTTATAATAGATAAATAGCTAGAATATAGTTTGTCATATCTGTGCAGCATCATCGACAATCAAGGTGAAACCGATGTAGGTGTGAAGGCGCGGATCGGCAAAGCAAGGGTTGCCTTTCTACAATTGAAAAACAACACCTGACACTCCTAACAACTATCAGTCAACATCAAAATCAGAATTTTCAATACAAATGTCAAGACAGTTCTACTGTATGGAGCGGAAACTTGGAGAACTACCAAAGCCATCATCCAGAAGATACAAGTGTTTATTAACAGTTGTCTACGCAAAATACTTCTGATTCCTTGGCCAGACACAATCAACAACAACGTACTGTGGGAGAGAACAAACCAGATTCCAGTGTAGGAGGAAATCAGGAAGAGGGAGGGGAAGTGGATAGGACACACACTACGAAAAGCACCTAACTGCATCACGAGACAAGCCCTCACATGGAATCCTCAAGGTGAAAGGAAAAGAGGAAGGCCAAGGAACACATTCCGCCGATAAATGGAGACAGACATGAGAAGAATGAGCAAAAATTGGACAGAATTGTAAAGTGAAACCCAGGACAGAGTTAGTTGGAGAACGCTAATCGACGACCCATGGTCCATTGAGGCTAACAGACCTAAATAACTAAAGTAATATAGTTTCATCATGAAATTCAAAGTACATATTTCATCCAATTTATGACTGACTCATCAGTTAAATGTACTTTTTTTTAATCCAAAAAGAATTGACCGCCAATAGAAAATCAGTCAAAATCATTTTTAAAAACAACCAGAAAGAAATGTAACACAACTGATTTCGATTTGAGGAAAATTTCTCCTTTTTGGAGTAGTCTATCTGATTGGTTAATTTCATTTCAACAAATCAAATTGTAATGAGACTAGTTTTTTTGCCCAACATTCTGCTGATTGGTCAATTTCGTTTAAATCACATCAACTACTTACTTACTATTCATTCAATCCCTTTTTGTTTTTAAATGAAAACTAAAAGCGCTATTGAGTAGAAGAGAGGAAATACAAACAAATTGAACAATTTGTTCAATGATTATGATAAATGTTCAGTGTTTTTTAAAACAATTAACTTTACATATGACTGTTTATTAATTAATTGCGAAAACTGGGAGAGTATAACAACACAACTATCTATCTAAATATATATATATGACATAAATACAAGTGAATCATCGTAGGTAAATTAACAATGATGATATATACACAGTTTGATTTATTAAAACAAGGATTATTAATTTTAAACAACTGTGACAATTAATTTAATAAGGTAAGTGAATTAAATAATTTTTTATAAAATAAATGTTGTTCGAATAAATATTTTTATATATCCCATTGGTAATTGTCTACTTAAAAATGTTTTAAGTAGTACGTTTCATAAATTGGAAAAATTATTTTTGGTGGTTATTTGATTTAATGAGAAAACTAGTTTATTCTACTGATAAAAATTTTGTAATCGGCGAATTTATTAACATTTTTCGAATGATCGTAGATACATTTATCATGGAACTTTGTTAAAATTAAACGGGATTTTACATTTTAAACTTATTCAAATATGGTAGACTTATGTTCGACTCTGGACGGCCGTTTCGACCTAGTATAGGACTCATCAACAGCAGTGTGCATCAACGACTCTTGTATCTCGCAAGATTGGAACTCGGGAACCTAGGTATTGTGAGCGAACGCCTAACCATCGGACCACTGGGCCGACATCAAACGGTGATATTGTCTAACTGTGACTGATCTAGGGATTTTGCGTGACCTCACCCATTTGTGTTTGGTAGTTATTGCCTACACCCGACAGGGTTGAACTCCTCCACTGGTCACGTCTTCTCACTAGAACTCTGAGAATTTCCTCACGAAGCTAGTCACTAGTGAGCACATTTTACGATTTCTCAATTAGAGTTATGGAGATGAGTGTTTTTACACATTTGAAATCATCAATCAATCATTGTTAGACCACCATTAGACAACTGGAAGCACTGGATGGCTGTTTCATCCTGGTATGGGACTCATCAGCAGTGCGTACCCAGGTTATATATTACCCAGAATGTTCCAAATTTTAAGAAAAATATTTTTTATTTACGATAACAATCTACTTGTTAAATGATCAACTCTCTGTTGAAATTATTACACAACACATGAATCACTTCAATTTGTTAGACCAGTAAAAGGATTCATTTTGTCAATGATTTTTTGAAAAACAAAAGATGTACTCAGTTGAAGAAAAAATGTTAAAATTCGATCACTATTTTGGCGCGCAACAACTTTATGTTGTTATGGTAACAACAAACATCACCTACTGTTTTTAGTGTCATTACTAAGTAAGCGATGTTGAGTTCAAAATCAAATTATTTGTGATGATGAGAAAGATTCTGAATGTAACAATCAATATGAGTGAATCTTTACGGCGTGTGATGAATCAGTATAGAGTTACTTTTGTGTTAAGAAATTTGGATTAAAAGACTTGTGGAAGAAGACAGTCTCTAATGGATATTTAACAAGAAGTTGTACACATTTTGTTCAGTAAACAGTGTTGTTCATTAGGCACTAATTCTTAATTCTTAACAGATTGACAAATCAACCCTTAATATACTCACGATTAGTAAAGTAAATTTTCTTCCCAAAATGATAAACAACATAACTGATTAAAAATGTATCCCAATTGACAATCGATTAATTTTTACATTGAACACATTGAACACGCACTGTTTCAAGGTCATAGGCCGCTTATTTCAAAGTAATTTCTCCTGTTGATTTAATAACATAAAATTAACAAAAAAATGTTCACAATTGTCCAAAAAATATTGTGTAGACAAATATTTGTTACCCTTCTATGAATCCCTGAAGGTATGTTTCAATCTGTGACATAGGGTGGTAGTAAGGAGAACTCTACAATGAAATGACCCTATTCAACAGAAATGGAACACTACAAACAGTTATTGATCTACATTGAAAGTTGATTTGATAGTGATTACTTAGAAGAATTGATCACGTTCTGGGTAGTTATCGATTGAAATACGAATCGGTAATATTATCAGTTGATTTGAGATTATGAAAAAGAGACACTTTGCCCAGAAATCTGTTTTGTTTGTTAAACACTTAACAGTTGAAACACTCTGCTAAGTGATCACTGCCTAAGAAAGTTACAGTGTAGATAAACTAGATGAACCAGAGAAGACAGAAATAATCAATGTGTAAGTGCCTCCTTACATATGCTTTGTACTTTTCTCATTGTGGAGCTTGTATGAGCATGTATGCTTGGGTGTGACTTACCATCTAAGTTCGTGCGATCGCAGTAGTAAGACGCCAAATACGATGTTGCAGATGAATTTATTTTCTGCATTGTTACCCCCATAATGGAGCATAGGCCACCGACTAGCATTCTCCAACCTATACTATCCTGCACTTTCCTCTCGGGTTGTGTCCAATTTTTGTCAGTCTCCACTTCTCGGCTTAATGTATTCCCTGACCACTCTCTTTTCCTTTGACCTTGAGGATGCCAAGTGAAGGCTTGTCTTGAGAAGCAGTCTGGCGCTTTCCTCAATGTGTGTTCTATACACTTCCACCGCTCCTTCTTGATTTCTTTCTCAGCTGAAGAAATCTTGTTTGTTCTGTCCCAAACTCGCTAAAAAAACCACTAACCAGAAAAAATAATTCAAAGTGACAGTTTGGGTCACAATTATTTATACCATAATTAGATTTTAATTGATAAACTAATCAGCAGAATCAAGAACCACTGGATATCGACTTTATCATGACTGAAAAGCTTTTTATCTCTCTAAACTAAACTCAGCATCTCATTGTAAGCACTGTAGTTTGATGCAAATAAGTTGGCAATCCAATAATAATAAAAGGTGCATTTTCAACTTCGAACAATTTGACAAACTCTATATTTTGTGATGTAATACACAATTACTTACTTACTTACTTACTTACTAACTTACTTACTTACTTACTTGCCTACTTACAAACTTACTTACTTAATTACTTACTTACTTACTTACCTGCTTACTTACAAACTTAATTACTTACTAACCTACTAACTTATTTGATTATTTACTTACCTACTTACCTACATTCTTAGTTACTTACTTACGCCTGTTACCCCTTATGAAGCATAGGCCACCGACCTGTGACTTGTTGTTTCTGGTCAATCTTTTTGCAGTGACTTAGATTTCCTCGGGATAGGGTCACTAATCCCATGCCCGACCCTCCTCATTTATCCGGGCGTAGGACCGGCAGTAACCACAGAAGGGCTGCAGACGGAGTCGAGAGACACACACGCACATATATATATATATATATATATATATATATATATATATATATATATATACATATGTATATATATGCTTATCCCGAGTAGAATATTGATAATTCTGTCTCAAAGGAAATTAGAAAACTGAACAAAAAACTAATATTGACTAAGCATATATCAATTTTCAATACGAAAAAATTTTCTGTCTAAGATGTATATTTATTCTGTGGATTATGTTACATATGCAATTCTCTCCTATGTTATTTACATTGAAAAACACATAAACAGTATAAAGTTATAACTTTATTTCAACAGAAAAAGCAAATTCTAGACTGCCGATTTGATGAATGAATACCAGTTTTTTTATCTGAGATATTGAAAGTGTGATGTTGGCTATGTAAACAGTGAGTGTGTGTCTCTATTTAGTGGGAATATTAGTTAGGTTTACAGATAAAAAAAAATGCAATATTTTTCATTTCTTAATAATCCACACTCTTAGACTGAGTAAATATTTGAACAGATTGTTGTGTAGGTTGAGAGAATGTAACCAAAAGATGGTCGCATAATCTCTTGAATCGATAGAAAGTTAAACATTAACAGCGTTGGATGTCTACGTAGTTGTCTAGATGTTCAGCTTTCACGTAAGATACTGAAGGTCCAGGGTTGGATTGTTGTGTGCGGTTAGCTGTATGCACACTGCTGATGACTCTCAGACTTAAGCAAAATAGCTTTTCAGTTCTTCTAGGTTTAACAGCAGTGATCCAGCGTTGGTCAGTTCATGATTTCGATGAAATACTCTACTGTAAGTTCGATAATCCAGGTAACATAATAGTGTCGGAGTGAAGATCAAATCTGAGATACAAGTATAAGTAGCACCCACCACAGTAGTAGTTGTAGTAGTAGTAGTGTAGTGAACGAGAACACAGGTGGAGGCAACGGAATTGTATTTAACGAAATTACAGAGTTACTCAGTAAAATTGGAAAACCATATCGTAAATTGTTCATTTGCAAAACATCAGTTCATCACATCGAACTGGACTGTTCCTGTTGCCAAACATCAATCCATTGTCACTATTCATGCGTTTCATACAAATTCCATTGTTTTCTAACTCTTCCTTTCTTCATCTTCCACCATCTTCTGCTGCCAGACATTACGTTGACACTCACATCATATACTACTTATAAGTAGCTCACACCATAGTAGTAGTAGTAGTAATAGTAGTATTAGTAGTGTGAATGTGAAATAAATATAAATATTGATAAATTACATTACCTGTTTATTTTCTTCATCGTTACTAAGGTTACTCTAATAATCATGGGATTTTTAATATTTAAACTATTCATAGTAATTATATTTTGTTATCACGATGAATAGCCATAACAAAATATTATAGGCGATAGAAAATGGATAAATGCTTACTTAGTCTACTACTACTACTTACTACGACGTTTCTGTTTTCATTGTCTCCTCCCTATTTCTCTACTTCTCTGCATGTGTTTGTATGTGTGTGTGTGTGCAAGTTTTTACTCAACATGTTGATTAGATAGATAGATAGATAGGCATAATGGAATAACTAGTTCATTCAATCTCAACATGCATGGTCTTAACATGAATGAATGTTAGTAGTATTGAATTTTGAATAGACTACAATGAGAAGACTTGTGATTGTTGAAAGTTGTGATTATGTATGTACGTATGTATGATATGATATTGACCTTAAAGTTTGAAACTGTTTCTGTGTGTTTTTGGCTGAATGAAATTCGCTGACAAAACCATTGTTCATTATTCAATTTTAAGCGAACATGAAAACATTTCGACAAGTTTTTGTGTTTAAGAATTTCAAAAGACAAACATTGATTTTCATTAAATCAATTGAGTAATCTCAAATGTAGTGTTATTTTGGATTTTAGTTGGTTAAAACATAACTGGGAATGTTTTGACACACTAGGAAATATTAGACAGTTAGTTGTTGTATCCTGTATTGATAACATGAAAAATATGCTCACTTGTTGGGCAGGTTAGATACCCAGAACACACTTGATAAAAGTCTTTATTTTGGATTTTATGCATGGACTGATTAGTTGACCTTGAGATTACATTTTCCACCACGAAAATCCTCGGCTGTGATTGGTTAATGTGTTATTTTAGTGTACTATTTTGTGACTCTCCCAAAGGACGTCTCTATGGAGTATAAATAAACATGATTTGTGTGCTTGCTGGGTGTTTGTAGAATACAATTTCTTCGCCATATCAAGACGTCTTGCTTGTACAGTTGGGATAATCGGATCAGAGTAACCTACCTGGACGCTGGTTCATTGTTTTGTTCTCGTAATTCGACTAGACTGAACTCGTAATAGTTTAAAGCATACCTAGAGACGAGGATAACACTACTCATGAGCCTAATTTAAATCTGACTTGATTGCAAGATCCAAACTGAGGTTTGGATTGAGGAATAACTGTCTAGGTAGTTAAGATACGCGCCTTGACCAGTTTAAAATCCAAAACAAGTGATTTGAGTAAATGACGGTTCTAATATTCATTATAAATATAAACATACATCATTACCTAAACAAATGTTACTACTCAGTTATCCCACCAATAATCGTTCAATTATTCAAATCAACAGCAACAGATAATTGATATTCTATCCCTCCTGCATAGATCAGATTCGTTCGAAAGATGATATTTGCTTGCTTGATAACACAGAGTGTTTTCTATTCTGGAAGAGTGCTTCAATTTGTAATCGAAATGCACAATTCCAGTGAAGGCAAGCAACTCAATCAAAAGAGGAACAAATCAATATGTCTGTCGCAATGACTAAGTATCCGTTTAAACAACATCAATGCAGTTCAGAAAGAAACATGGAAACTCAGTGAAGGCAGAAGAAATAGAAACTATAATAAAATACAAATATTATCATCTCAAAAATGGAATTGAAAAGATTAACAAAATATACAACTGAAGGAATCAGTAAGGACAAATCACAGATGTAAACAAGGAAGGATTTTCACAAACAAAGCCTTCAAAAAATGTATCTCACACTGATTTGTTCAGGTTATTTTTATTGCAGTTACCCAAATGCGTTGAGTTTTAGCCAAAATTGTTTTTGATGTTTAATTCTGATTAAATAATAACAGTCTATGCAGCCATTAGTCTAAATGAATTGACATTATGAGTACTAAGCTTGTTAGTTCGAAGTGATCTGTTAAAAGTCACGAATCGGTGAAAATATCTCAAGGTCAAAAGAGAACTACATAACTCAAAGCTAATACTTCTGTCTTTGAATATTTTTGAGGTTTAAGAAAAACGTCTGTCTGTTTTACAATGCAAATACTGCCCGATAATAAGTGCCAATGATATGCTAATCAAGTGATATGCTTGAATTAGGTATTATGAGTTCACCTTGGTCAGTAAACGGAGCAAAGATAAATGATGCCGTGACACGATAAGCTATTCTAGTCCGTTTGACCGGGCCTGGCTAACAATATCCAGAAGTCTTGATAAGGCGTCGAACGTGTATTCTACAAGCACCCGGAAAATTCGAGGTTGACAAGAACACAAATCGAGCTTATTTATACATGATAGAAACGTCGCTTGGAGAGCCACAAAAATAATCCATCAACCAATGAAAGTCAAGGATTTTCCTAGTGGGAAATGTAAGCCGAAGGTCAACTAACCAACTTGTGCTCGAAAACCTAAAAAAATCCGAAATTAGAACGTCTTCCAAGTTAGTTCTGGGGATCTAAGGTACCCAACAGCCAACTTACATGAAAACTAGGTTAAGTATAGCTTTTTTCCTTGTGTGATGGATGACATCGATTTGATAGCTCATATGTAGCATGCAGCGATACATCGCGTGGAGGTTGCTATTAAAGAGAAGAGTATTGAGAGATAGAAACGCACGACATGATCAATTTATTTAAAGACAAGAATTAAAGTGAAAGAACACAGTTTATAATCAGCTTGGATGGCACAGAACACAAGAAGTGCAAATGCTTGAAAATACAGTATGTGTACATATTTCATTTCCCTGTGCATGTCGTTTATTCGAAAGAATGGAATGTGACTTTCTACTCATTGGTTATTAGGTTACTTGCTGCTACCTTCTGCAGTGACCTTTAGTTGATCATCGTCCAAATGACCTTGATCTGTTTCAGTTGGATGAACAGACGCAGTTATAACTAATCGTGTGACATCTGTGACCTTCAAACCGAAGTTGTAAATTATGCGAATACTATTGGTTGACATTTTCAGTCTAATTCCCAGGTTGATCAGTTTAAATATCCAGTACTCAGTACTAATATCCGCTCCACTCCGCCCTGGGCCCTTCTGGGGCTACAGCTGTTCCGAAACCCGGATGAAAGAGAAGGCTTGGGCATGGGGTTGGAAACCCCAACCCACAAAAAAACTAACTCGCTAAAACAACGCTAACCAGAAAACATAATTCAAACCATTTCAACTCTGCCTTGAGATTAAGAAGGTCTTCATTCAGAAAAGTTATGACGTCTCATGATGGATGCCAAGTTCCATCGGAAGTCACGAGGTCAGTACCCCTTCTGACAACCAGAGCAACAGCTAATTTAAGTACATGGAACGTTTTAACATTGTGGGAGACTGGAAGACTGTTTCAAATTGCTGCAGAAATGAAAAGGTACAACCTGAAGGTGCTTGGAATCAGTAAAACTCATTGAAAGCAAGATGGACAGTTGAGACTAGCTTCAGAAGAGCTGATGTTATACTTCGGCCATGAAGAAGGAAATGCTTCACACACACAAAGAGTGGCACTGATGCTGTCCAAACAAGCACAAAGGGCACTAACAGAATGGAAATCTCACGGATCCAGGATCATCAGGGCATGACTTCGAGAGAAACTCGACTTTCACCATTGAGTTTAACAAATGTTCTAAATAAAGACCTTTCAACGCTCACGAGAGAATCTAAAGTGTTTTTTAATGAATCGGTTTTCGAAAGGATGAGGTCGCTAACCTCGTACCCAGCCCTGTTCCTTCAACCAAGCCTAGGACCGGCAGTATCCCTGAAAGCGTTTCTGGCCACAGTAATAATTAAAATATCACGTTCTCTAAACTGTTCTGATCTTGGGCTTTCCTTTCCAGTTTTACTCAGTTACTATCCATTCCTTTCATACCTCTCTCCGAATCTCTGAGTAGGCTGTTCTGTAGCGTTTCTTTTCTCCTTTGACTTTGAGGTTCCCAAGTGAGGACTTCCCTTGTGATGTATTTAGGTTATTTCCGTAATGTGTGTCCTATCCACCTTCAACGCTTCTTCCGAATTTCTTCCTCAGCTGCACAAATCTAGTTTATTCTTCCTCATAGTAGATTGTTGCTCATTGTGTCTAGGCCAGTTGATCTGAAGTATCTTGCGTTGAAACTTGTTAATATAAACACTTGTATCTTGTAGATTTCTTAATTTGCCAAGTTTCCACTATTTACAATATAACCTTGTTGACATTCGTATTAAAAAAAATTGTGGTTAATAGTTGTTTTAAGTTTGAGATTTTGCTTTGCCAGTCTGTATCGTAAACATCTGCATCAGTTCCACCTTGATGCTGCTCAGTTACGTAAATGTTTCCATATCTTCTAAAGTATCTTCATCAAGTATGATTTCGTTGATACTTGCTGTTTCGTCTGTAATTGTCGACTACCTGGTTGGGATCCGCGAGATGATAGCTAATCAATGGTTAGAGACCTTGAATGACATGGCTCAAAATCGTTCGCAATGGCGCCGGTGCATTTATTCTTTGTGTTCTCTCAAATCCTAATCTTCTGTATTGTTTTGACTTTCTAAACTTTTCTCACTGAATCATACTTCTTGAATATCTTCTCATCCTAACCTCTCGGATTACTTCAAATACCTTTACTACCTCTTCTACTATTGGATTTGAATTGACAATTATATCTCCGTGCTGATGTGGTATGGGGCAACATGAACTGATGTACTTACGTACGCACGAAGTTCTGACTGACTGACTGAGTTTCGTCTGTAAGGATTTTCTTTTTTTCATTGCGAGTGTTATGATAAACACTTATCACAGTCATTATCTATCTATCTATCTATCTATATGTCCAATAAGTAGAGTAAAATAAATAAATTCGTATTTTTGCGAACATATTTACCTTATTCATTCATTCATTCATTCAAACAAACTCATATACATCTGCACGTACGCACGGATGGACATAATTGCGCGCACATTCGAAATTCAGCTTTTTTTTCTCACAATGTCCATATGTCTCTTTGTTTTGTTTAGTTTTTCTCCTTTTCAAAAAAAACGAGAATAAAAATGAAATAAGACAAAAATAATAATCAAGTCAGTGTGTTGTTTATCTAAAGTCTATTGCTTTCATTCAAAATGAACTAACTAACTAACTAACTATACATTTTATACTAACTACTTGGCATTCATCATAATTTATGTCTATTTGAGTTTCTTTTGTTTTTGGGTAGTTGTACGTGTGTGTACGTGTGTGTGTGTGTAATATTTTGAATACACTGGTTTGTACATAGACATATAAATATGCATTAAAACCTTTTTTGTAACTATTGAACTGTTTGTTCAATGTTCAAGTGAAATGATTTGTGTTGTTGTTATTGTTGTATCTATGAAATTAGCAAAGAAAAAGGTTCATTGACACTGACAAACAAAAAAAGAATAACGAAACAATCATGCAAGGATGAATTGTGTTCATTTTCTGTTTAGCCCTTTTTACTTTTCTTAAAACTATTTTGAAAAGTATTTACAAATTATCGAGTAGCATAGAGGGTGAATGTATAAAGTTTATGGAAGAATCTAGAGAAACAATCAACTGACAAATGGGATGGAGAATAGCGGAGCAAAGTGGGAGACATATGGTACAATTAATGATCACCAACTTATCAAGAGAAATATCAGGGGTATCAAAACATCTGTTGGACTACTCCATTAAGTCTCTCATACAGTTCTTGGATAAACTCAAGGGGATTCAAATTGAAATGATGATATCCTCTAACGTAACAGCCTTATTCACCTCAATAGAGCCGAGCTATGATAAAGAAACTCAATCTCTGCTCCTCATCAAAGACACAAATCTACACAAATATACAAAGCTTCAGAGTCAAAGTCACACATCGACATCGACCCAATTTATCAAGTAATCAATAAAATTATAGGTGACATAGAATTCAGAAACAGATCAAAAGGGGGATACAATCAAACACAAAGGTGCAAACAACGACAGGTTTAAGGTCAACAGCGCAACCAATCAAGATCCAGGTTAGCAGAACAAGCTGCAGGTCAAATGTGTAGAAATTTGAATGCTTCACTTCTATCTATCTGAAGTTTGTGCTGATGATGTTGTTCAGAAGAAGAACAATGAAAGCTCCACAACCAAAACATCCAGCTCAGAGAACGAAACACAACCACAAACATTGAGCATAGTTTGGTTAAGCAGTGGTTTCTAGAAACTGCCAAGTGCAATCCAAACGCCTATAGTTTATTTCAATCATACTAGTTAGACAGGTTGCCAACTTTTAGTCAATATTTAGCACTTCTTACGGCCTGGAATCTGTTCTACTCGTCTCTAGGTTTGCTTAAAACTAGTACGGATTCACCTCAGTCGAATAACGAGAACAAAACAATGAACCAGAGTCCAGATAGGTTACTGTGATTCGATTGTTTCAATTGTACAAGCAAGAAGTCTTGATATAACATAGAAAGTGTATTCTACAAACACTCAGCCAGCACAGAATGAATCTAAGTACACAAATCGCGCTTATTTATACTCCATAGAGAGGTCGTTGTGAGAGTCACAAAATAGCAAACCAAAATGACACAGTAACCCATCACAGTCAACGATTTTCGTGGTGGGAAATGTGATCTCAAGGTCAACTGATCAGTCCATGAATAAAATCCAAAATAAAGATATTTATCAACCGAGTTCTGGGGATCTACCATCCCCAATGGCATAGAGAGTGAATGTATAAAGTTTATGCAAGAAGCTAGAGAAACACTAGTCAAGCAGTGTTTTCTAGAAACTTCCAAGAGCAACTTAAACGCCTATAGTTTGTCTCTATCATATTGATTAGATAGGTGGCGAACGTTTAGTGAATATTTAGTACTTCTTATGACCTGGAATCTGTTCTACTCGTCTATAGGTATGCTTAAAACTAGTGCGGATTCAACTTAGTCGAATAACGAGAATAAAACAATGAACCAGAGTCCAAGTAGGCTACTCTGATCCGTTGGCTCAAAACAGCTAACGAGAAGTCTTGATATAGCGTAGAAAGTTTATTATACAAACACCTAGTCAGCATACAAATCATGTTTGTTTAAACTCCATAGAGACGACCTTTGGGAGAGTCACAAAATAGCAGACTAAAATAACCCAGTAAGCAGTCACAGCCAAGGATTCCGCTGGTGAGAAATGTGATCTGAAGGTTAACTGATGAGTCCATGAATAAAATCCAAAATAAAGACATTTATCAACGAGTTAAGGGGATCTAACATCCCCAGTGGCATAGTGAGTGATTGTGTAAAGTTTATGAAAGAAGCTAGAGAAACATTGAGCATAATTTGGTCAAGTAGTGGTTTCTAGAAACTGCCAAGAGCAACCTAAACGCCTATAGTCTGTTTCCATCATATTGATCAGCTAATTGGCCAACTTTTGGTTACAATTTAGCACTTTTTATAACCCGGAATCTGATCCTCAATCTAGTCTCAGTTCGATAAGACATGACTGATTATTTATAGTTTGAGAGAGATAAACTGGACATGTGCAAAGTAAAGTGAGTAATATATACACACACTTAAAATAAAATCAAGCAGCCGGGAAAAAATCAGTTTTTCCAATAATTTGGACACAAGTCGTGTAGGTTTGACAATGCACACTATACAGATAATTCTAAAATTTCCGAGTTTGATTTAACCCAATAAACTGATAAGCTGATTATTGAAGCCAAGGTTTTTCTCAGATGTTTTCTTTTGTATATCTAAGAATTGATGATGTCTAGGAAGTGTTCATCCGTCAGATGTATCACACTACACAGTCGGACTTAACACTACATAGGATAAAGTGGACGTCCTCTTCAGCTTCGTTTACGTGAACATCAATTAGAAGTCAAATGTCACGACAACGCTTCGCTTATATCAATACACACTGACAATTGTGGACATACTACATTCGATTGGAACAATGTGGAAATATACTGGATAGGGGGAGGATAAAGAACACTAGAGAATTTTTAGAAACTTGGCACTCATTTTAATCAGCAATCAACAAACACATCAACATTGACTCAATTTATCAACCAATCAGCAAAATTATAAGTGACATAGGATCAAGAAAGAGATCAAAAGGGGGCTACAATAAAAACAAAGGAGCAAACAACTACAGGTTTAAGGTCAACAGCAATCAATCATCATCGAGGTTAGCAGAACACAAGCTACAAGTCAAACGTGGAGAAATTCGAATGCTTCACTTCTTCTACCTGAAGTTTATGCTGACGATGTTGTTCAGAATAAGAACAATGAAAGCTCCACAACCAAAACGTCCATCTCTCAGAACCAAACACCACTACAATCAAGTTGAATCATATGACGTACGTAGACAGTTAGTTGAACTGACATTGTATAGGTTTATTTACTGAAGATAGTCATCAGAAAGCTGTGTTTGCAACTACCGACTTGTTGTTTAAACGTATCTGTAGCCTTTGGGAAAAATGGCGATATCTAAAGAATTCATGAATTGGTCATTGTTAGACCACCATTAGAAACCCACGAACACCAAACAAAAGTTTCGTACCAGTATGTGAGTCATCAGCAGGAATCGAACTCAAGAGTTTCGGTCTCACGTGGAAGAGCTTAAATTTAGACAACTGAGCCAGCATCCGAAAGTAGTAATGTCTAACTTTAATCAATCTAAAGTATCGCAAAGCATTAACTATTGTCTTCGGTAGTGTTTACCTACACTCGACAAGACTGAACTTCACTGGTCAGAAGAAGAACAATGAAAGCTTCACAACTAAAACATCCAGATCAGCGAACGAAACACCACCACAATCATCCATCCATCTGAGTCACGAATTTTCTCTACCATCACAGACTAGAATCCATGATATTCAAATTCCTTTGTGAATAAAGATTCCATTCACAGATAGGCTTCGATAAAAAAAGATTTCAGTAATGTCAAGTTTTAGGATACATGTCTTTTCAATAGGTGTCACGTTGATTGTGAAATCCAAAGAGTTTTGGTAATATTTTTCAAATAATGAAAGTCAAACACTTTAGCTGATCATCTGTCTAGTATTGGATGTTTTTTTGAAGAATTCTCCTCAAAAATTTACAATGACACAATCATGATGTGAACTCCATACGATTGAAAGTTAGATCGTACTGTTTAGTCAGATCTAAGCATATCGATATTTCATACTGTCGTAATGCTAAGATTAAAAAACTGTTCAAAGTTTCTGTTACAAGAATGTACAGAAAACGAAATATCTATAAAAATATGACCTTAAGTTTCTTTTCTATTGTGTAGAGTTAATCTATTCAAATAACTTACTTACTTACTTACTTACTTACTTACTTACTTACTTACTTACTTACTTACTTACTTACTTACTTACTTACTTACTTACTTACTTACTTACTTACTTACTTACTTACTTACTTACTTACTTACTTACTTACTTACTTACTTACTTACTTACTTACTTACTTACTTACTTACTTACTTACTTACTTACTTACTTACTTACTTACTTACTTACTTACTTACTTACTTACTTACTTACTTACTTACTTACTTACTTACTTACTTACTTACTTACTTACTTACTTACTTACTTACTTACTTACTTACTTACTTACTTACTTACTTACTTACTTACTTACTTACTTACTTACTTACTTACTTACTTACTTACTTACTTACTTACTTACTTACTTACTTACTTACTTACTTACTTACTTACTTACTTACTTACTTACTTACTTACTTACTTACTTACTTACTTACTTACTTACTTACTTACTTACTTACTTACTTACTTACTTACTTACTTACTTACTTACTTACTTACTACAGTCTTACGCCTGTAAACTCTCATGGGACACGGGTCACCGATCAGCATTGTCTAATCTATTCTGTTTTGTGCTTTCCTTTCCAGTTCTACCCTGCTACTGTTCATTCTCTTTGTATCTGCTTCCGATTCTTAAGGTTATGTGTGTTCTTTGGTCTTCCTGTTTTCCTTTGGTTTTAATGATTACAAGTTCGGGCTTACATTGTGATGCAATTGGTTGATTTCCAAAATGCGTGTCCTATCCATTCCCAATGTTTTTTCCTAACTTCTTCCTTAACTGGAGTACCTTGGTTTATTGTTTCGTACAGTAGGTTGTTACTGTTGGTGTCTGATCAACGGATCTTTAGTACCTCCACCAATTAGAACCTGTATCTTTGTTGTAATTCTTCAAGTTTCCACTCCACACAGTAAATCTGTCTTGACGTTTCTATTGAAAATTATGACTTTAGTGTTGATTGACGGTAATTTTGAGTTCCAGATATCCCTCATTTGTAGAAATGTTGCCCAACACAGAGTAGGTTAAAGAATACTGGTCAGAGGCCTATGCTTCATTGAGAGTAACCGGCTGGAGCAATGCTGCCCTTGCTTTGCAGCAACTCCATGTCTCTACCTACTGATCAGATCCACCTCATCGATCGATGAATACATATATAAATGATAATAATAATAATAATAATAAATGCTATTTCTACTGGAATATTTTGACTTTTTATTCGCTACTTTGCATTTACTAATTAAAGAGAGAATAATCCTAGTAGACTTCACTTTATATTCTTTCACACACAAACTTCTTACCCAACAAATGTTTACTTCGTCATAAATAGCAAGTACATTCACTCACTCACTCACTCACCTGCTCACCTAATCCGTCAGTCATTTTCTTGTAAACAAGTTGACATAATTATCGGAAAATTCTGTTCGACGATACAAGATTAATCATTAAGATAATGTCAGTAGAAGGGAATAAGAAGTATAAAGTAGTAAACAACTGATGAAGTAAGATTAGTGAGTAAGCGGATGAACTGAGCAACTGAGTGAATAAAAATGAAAATAGAAAACATTTCTCTGAGAATCTATAAACATTTATCAATTCGAGTTATGGAGATTAGTGAAATCATCAATCAATCATTGTTAGATCATCACCATTAGAAACCTCGAAAGCACTGGATAGCCGTTTCGTCCTGATTTGGGACTTATCAGTGGCGGTGCGCATCTACGACTCCTGGGTTCGAATCCTACGAAGTGCAGGAGTCGTGGATGCGCATAGCCGCTGATGAGTCCCATATCAGGACGAAACAACAGTCCAGTGCTTCCAGGTTTCTAATGGTGGTCTAACAATGATTGACTGATGATTATATATATAAACCACCTTAGAAAATGAAACAATTTCCCCGCCCAATGACATGTATTCAGACTTAAAGACATTTTTCGGCCGTTAATTCGCTTTCTGGTTGGTTCACTAAATCGATACTGTTTCTACTGAATTCGTGTTTTTGATTGGTCACTCCATATCACAAATAATCAATTTATCGAAATCAAACTTTAGAAATGATTAAATTTTCTAGACAACGTCTTCTTTCTGATCAACTGCATGATGTAATCTTTGTGCTGAGTTGTGAGAAATTTTTATTTGAACTGTATTCCGTATGGGCTAGCACTGATTCTAAGCTATTTAGTTTACTGGCAATAGATATAACTTTAGATCTTAGACTGACATCAGTTACATAACTATTTGATAATCGGGAATCATTGACAAGTTGTAATGTACCACTATAAAATTGATCAACAGTGAGCTTTCATAACCCAAACTATGGATACAACACATTGCGATCATTCATGCTTTCCTCTCTTATTTATAGGAAAGCTTGGAAGGATGGAGTTGCCAACCCCATGCCCAACCCTCCTCTTTTGTCAGGGCTTGAGACCGTCAGTAGCCCCATAGAGGCCCCAGGCGGAGTTTCAGTTCTCTAATGAAAATCATATCTGCTTTTGATTTGTTGTTACAATATTAAGCGCACAGAACTTCTTTTCACACATATTTTTCATCAGCCAGTAAATGCAGAAAGCAATCAAAATACTACTGATTTCAGGTTGTCATTAAGTTACGCATGAATAAATTTTTAGTCAACCTTCAGTAATTAACAAAGATTCATCATTTATTCAAAAAATAAGTTACGGTACAATAATAATAATAACAATAACTATGGCGCGTACATTGAACAAACATTTAATCATTGAATATTGAACGGTGTGACTGCATTTAAACAAATAATTTTGGCGGATTTTCAATATTGTAAAGAATTTTATCATTGATAAATGAAGAAACAATAAATTATCGCGATCGATTAAAATTAGATGTGTTTTTTTTCAAACTTTCTAATCAGTGACTATAATAAAGTGTGAGGGTTAGAATCAAATAGAATCAGATATTGTCGGTAAAGTTTTACAACATTCACTTGTAAACAAATCAAATGGAATTCTATTTTTATCACTGAACATAAGAACTTATGATCGATGACCTGATTTGTTATAATCAAGTTCCAATGATCAACTTGTTACCGTAGAGTAAAACTAAGGCTTTGGGGTTGTTGCCTGTTTAAGGAATTTTTTGAAATAGAGAAGTACTACCGGGAAAATAATTCTTTTTTATCGATCCAGTGACTTCTTAACGAGACGGACAGGCAGATACAACGCAGAACTTCGTACGCCAGTACATCAGTTCAGGTTGCTATGCCACATCAGCACAGAGACGCAACTGTCAGTTCAAATCCAAGAGTGATAGCGATAGTAGAAGTATTAGCAGTAATGGAGAAGATTAGGGAGTGAAGATATGATTCAAGAAGTATTAATTCAGTAAGATAAATTTCGAAGGAGAAAGGTAGAGATTATGAGGAATGCAGAAGCTTAGAAGTAGAGAGAACACAAAGAGTGGATGCACCTGCTCCATTGCAAACGATTCTGAGCCATGTCGTTCATGGTCTCTAACCATCGGTGACTATCGTCTCGCGGACCACAACCAGGTAGCTTACATCTACCAACATGACTCAGTCCACTTGTCTGTCAGTGACTTCATGGATTTCTGCCATGTTTTGGTTTGGCCGCCCCTAACTTCCTTCCAACCTACTCCTACACTGCAAAACATAGCTCACTTCTTGACCATGAAAAAATGTCACATTTTCAAGTATGTCTATAAACAGGAGGTTTCCAAGTGTTTTTGGCCTCGGTAAATATCTTTAAACTAAGAATGATTGAAGTCAATCCGAAATTTAGATGATCTTTATCTCAGTCATATTGTAAGATTTGTTTATAACCTCGAGAAACACGTTGTTTATCTTTTAGTACGAAAATGTATCACAAATACTTAAAGTTTGTAAGCTGTTAGTACTATTTTCGAACAATATAAGTAGTATATAAACATATTATTTAGCAGTTTACTTATTTCATTGACCACATTTCTTTAATCGGTTAGCTTTTTGTGTGTCTAAGACAAACCCTTAAAGCTTATTACAAATAGAATGATTCTCAAGCTGATTAAAGACATTTGAACCGAGTATAAAAAACACTGAATCAAAGTTTATAGAATCAAAACAGCATCCTGGGCGTTTATCAATTATCAATTATCATCAATTATCAGTCAAACGACATGACAATACTTCGTTTCGGACAATTTTGACAACTACAAGTTTAAGATCAATAGCAATCAATGAAGATCGAGGTTAACAGAACAAGCTACTGGTAATACGTATAGAAATAACAATACCTAACTTCTCTAACTGAGGTCTATGCTGATGATGTTGTTCAGAAGAAGAACAATAAAAGTTCCATAAACAAAGCATCTCCAGCTCAGAGAATGAAACCCCATCACATACATGAACCTATTAAGACGAGTTACTTAAGTCTATTATCAACTGCGGCAGCTGATAAGCAATCTCCAACCTACTCTATCCCGGGGTTCTTCTGTCTAGTTCTTCTCAAGTATTCTACATTCTCATATTATCTGTTGTGTGTGTATCCCTCAGCGCTTTCATTTTCCTTATACCTTTGCCATTTCATGTCACAGCTTGCCTTATGATACTGTAGTGAAGGAACTCAGGTAGGGCAACCGAATTGTATTTAACGAAAATTACAGAGTTACTCAGTAAAATAGGAAAATCATATCGTAAATCGTTAATTTGCAAAATATCAGTTCATCATATCGAACTGGACTGTTCCTGTTGTAAACAACATCAATCCATTGTCACTATTCATGCATTTCATACAAATTCCATTGTTTTCTAACTCTTCCTTTCTTGATCTTCCCCCATCGTCTTTTGCTGCCAGACATTACGTTGACACTCACATCATATACTACTTATAAGTAGCTCGCACCACAATAGAATTAGCTGATTCGCACAATGTTTGTTCTCACATTTTCCTCTCTAACTGAAAGCAGTTTAATTATTTTATACTATGAATTAAGAAACGCCGTAACATTTGTTCATTGCCACATGTTCTACTTTTTGTTTTTTCCCACTAAAACATTGAATTTGTATTTTGTTTTCAACATCAACAACCTGTCTTTAAAACATTGTTCAATGTTCAACATTGAAAATTGAAACAAAAGTAGACAGGCACAAACTTTGTTGATACAAGTTGATGAAACAAGAAACTTCAAAACAATGAATTATTTTTTGTGTGTGGCTGAAAATGTGATAATGTTTTTGTTTTAAATTTAAATGATTAAGGTTATTAACGATGAGTACTTTCAATGTTCAATAAATCATGTAGTATATAGCAGAATTTCGCCTATATTTCTGGTGATTTAGAAGTAGAGTATTGAATGTGTACAGTTATCCACGGTAGTCCGCATTACAATATTTTAAGTGAAAAACATAAATACACGAAATCTTTTATAGGAATATAATAAGTTGTTATCTTTAAATGAACTGAGGAATATAATTTACACATTTGAAATCATCAATCAATCATCGTTGTTAGATAGATCATCATTAGAAACCTGGAAGCACTGAAAGACGGCCGTCAAGTCCTGACATGGGACAACTCATCAGCAGTGCGCATCCATGAGTCCAGCATCTCGCAGGATTCGAACCCGGGACCTTCGGTATTGTGCGCGAACGCCTAACCATCGGACTACTGGGCCGGCATCTAACGGTTTCAATGTCTAATTCTGATTGATCTAGGGATTTTGCGCGACCTCACCCATTTTTCTTTGGTAGTTACTGCCTACACCTGACATCTAATGGTGGTCTAACAACGATTGATTGATGATTTCAAATGTGTAAAAACACAAACCTCCAAAAAACTCTGCCCCAAAATATCATAACAGTGCTCACTAGTGACTAGCTTCGTGAGGAAACTCTCGGAGTTCTAGTTGAGAAGACATGATTAATGGAGTTCAACCCTGTCGGGTGTAGGCAGTAACTACGAAAGACAAATGGGTGAGGTCGCGCGAAATTCCTCTTTTCCTTTGACCCTAAGGATTCCAAGTGAGTGCTTGCGTCGCAACGCAGTCAGTTGCTTTCGGCAATGAATTTCCTATCCACTTCCAGTGCTTCTTTCTGATTTCTTCCTCAGCTGGAGGAATCCAGTTTGTTCTTTCTCACAGTAGGTTGCTGATGATGGTATCTGGCCAACGAATCCGCAGTATTTTGCGTAGACAACTGGATATTGAATAAACACTTGTATCTTCTGGATGATGGCTTTGGTAGTTCTCCAAGTTTCCGCTCGATACAGTAGAACTGTCTTGACGTTTGTATTAAAAATGATGAGTTTGGTGTTAATTGATAGTTGTTTGGATTTCAATATGTTGTTCAATTGTATAAATGTAGCCCTTGCTTTGCCGATCCCCCTCCTTCACATCTGCATCGGATCCACCTTGGTTGTTGATGATGCTGCCTACATATGTAAAGGTGTTAACGTCCTCCAAGGCATCTCCATCATGAGCGATTTGGTTGCTGCATGTTGCGTTGCATCGGAGAATTTTGCTTTTCCCCTTATGTATGTTGAGAGCTGCTACAGCTGAGGCTGCCGCTACACTGGTCGTCTTCTCTTGCATTTATTGTTGCGTGTATTCCATAGAAGTGCCAGATGATCAGCGATTACAATTATTCATTCTCAATGCAGCATGACATTTTTAATACACTCAATCGAATTTCTCATATAAGTTTTTCAATTTTTTTCTGTTTTCCTTCTATTAAAACAAATTTCTAGATATTGAACTAGGTGAATGTATGATACACAGAAAGTCAAATCAAACATCTCCTTAAAATTAATTACTAAATCATGAAATTACTCAATGATAATAATTCTGTAATATCATCTTTAAAATTGTCAACAAATGATCATCATTTAAACAAAACAATGATCAATGAACAATTGAACATTGAAAATGTTGATAATGAAACAACTTTAAATCATACAACTAATATTGTCAATGTAACAACACTTGAGCCTTTAACATTGAACAATCGAGTCGACAATATTACCACTGTAACACTGATGAACGTGACTGAAATTAATGTAAATACAACAGAAGAAGTGTATACCACGAATAATTCATTGTTAACCAATACACATACTACTACTACTACCACTACTACTAACACTGTACATTTTGAAGAAAACAAACAAACTGATCACAAATCATGGTCATCACCATCATCTCCATCTCCATCATCTCCATCATCAACACATCGGATATCACGTATAGAAGATAGTGATTTACAACAAATGTATAGTGCTTTTTCAGCACCAGTTGATATAACGCATACAAAAACTGGACAACAAGCAATATCGAGACATCAACAAGCATTGATAAAACGTCCGGTTGATCGAACAGAACACGGTGGATGTAAGTTTAATTGGTTAGTTATATAAATATATATATTGTAGGGGATGTTAGATCCCCAGTATTCGCTTGATAAATATCTTTATGTTGGATTTATTTCATGGACTGATCAGCTGACCTTGAGATCACATTTCCCAACAGGAAAATCTTTGACTGTGATTAGTTACTGTGCCATTTTAGTGTGCTATTTTTGTGAATGACCGAAGGATGTCTCTATTACTTACTTACATACTTACTTACTTACGCCTGTTACCCCCAATCGAGCATAGGCTGCCCACCAGTTTTCTCCAACCAACTCTGTCCTGGGCTTCCCTCTCCAGTTCTGTCCAATGTTTGTTCATTCCTCTCATATCTTTCTCTATTTCTCGGCGTAATGTATCCCTTGGCCTTCTTTTGACCTTGAGGGCTTGTCTTGTGATGCAGTTAGGTGCTTTTCGTAGTGTGTGTCCTATCCACTTCCACCGCTTCTTCCTGATTTCCTCCTCCACTGGAATCTGGTTTGTTTTCTCCCACAGTACGTTGTTGCTGATGGTATTAGGCCAACGAATCTGAAATATTTTGCGTAGACAACTTTTAATGAACACTTGTATCTTCTGGATGATGGCTTTCGTAGTTCTCCAAGTTTCCGCTCCATACAGTGTATGTTGAGACCTACTGCTGCAGAGGCTGCTGCTACACTGGTCGTTTTCTCTAGCATTTGTTGTTGCGTGTGAGATAGAAAAGCCAGGTCATCCGCGAGGTCCAGATCGTCCAGCTGCGTCCTCACTGTCTCTATAGAGTATAAATAAACGCAATTTGAGTGGTTGGATTCATTGTGTGTGCTGGCTGGATGTTTGTAGAATACAATTTCTACACTATATCAAGAGTTCTTGCTGATACCATTTGGTCAAGGAATCAAGGTAGCCTACCTGGACGCTGGTGCATTGTCCCGTTTGCGTTTATCGACTAAGGTGAACTCGTAATAGCTTCAAGCCTACCTAGTGAAGAGCGTTATATATATATATGTATATATATATATATATATATATATATATATATATATATATATATATATATATATTTGTCTGTTTAATACTGTCATAGATGAACCTGAGAATTTTGTCTGTGAGTTAGATTTCTTTTTCGCGAATGTTTACACAAAAGCTTATTTTAATAGTATTTTGTATAAAATCATAAGGCGTAAGTGTTATGATCGTCACTAGGTATGCTTGAAACTATTATGGGTTCACCATAGTCGATAAACGAGAACGAGACAATGAACCAGGGACACGGTAGGCTCAAAACAGCTAACGAGGAGTCGTGATATAGCGTAGAAAGTATATTCTACAAACACCCAGCAGGCACAATGCATTCAAGCACACAAATCGCGTTTATTTATGCATCATAGAAACGTCCTTAGGACAGTCACAAGAATAGCACACTAAAATACACGGTGACCAATCACAGCCAAGGATTTTCCTGAGAGGGAAATATAATCTCAATGTCAACTGATCAGCCGATATTCGGAAACATAAAATCCAAAATTAAGGCATTTCATCGAGCGAGTTTTGGGGATCTATCTTCCCTAACAGTAAGTTTGATTGTGGTTTAATTATTGAACTGACATTGATTTTATCACTCATATATGTATGAAGATGGGATAAAATCAAGTGATCACATTTTATTTCTGTCTCATAATTTTTATTGTATAATGCTTGAAATGAAATCTTTTTATATATTCCTAGTTGATATTTCGAAACACTTGCAATTTCTGGTTAGCGTTATATTATAGATTAAACTGTAGTTTCGTGTATGGAGGACATGTATATTGAAGACCGATGTCAGGCAAGATTGCTTACTCTTACCCTTTCTCTTTCTCTTGGTGATTGACTGGATTATGAAAATGTCAACATCTAGGGGGGTTGAGTATGGAATACAGCGTACAGCTGGGATGAATCTAGACTATCTGGATTTCCGGTTCTCCTATCCAACATGCAACAGCAAATGGAGGAGAAGACTACCAGTGCAGCAGCAGCTTCGGCAACTGTATGTCTCAACAAAGGTAAACAGAAAAGTAGGATTCTGTGATACAAGACAACATGCACTCACTAAATCATACTTGATGGAGATGATTTGGAGGGCAGCATCATTGATGGGCAAGGTGGATCTGATGCAGATGTGAATGCAAGGATTGGCAAAGCAGAGACATCATTTCTACAGTTGTACAACATCTGGAACTCAAAACAACCAAAGTCAGAATTTTCAGAACAAATGTCAAGACAGTTCTACTGTATGGGGGGGAATATGGAGAACTACCACAACCATCATCCAGAAGATATAATTATTTATTGACAGTTGTCTACGCAAAACACTTCGGGTCCGCTGGCTAGACACCAACATCAACAATCTACTGTGGGAAAGAACAAACCAGTGGAGGATTAAATCAGGAAAAAGCGCTGATAGTGGATAGGGAACACATTGAGGAAAGCACCCAACTGCGTCGTACAGCACGACCTCACTTCGAATCCGCAAGGCCAAAGGAAAAGAGAACGGACAAAGAACATACTCCGTTGAGATATAGAGACAGATATGAGAAAAACAAACATAGTCAGATAGAACTGGAATGGAAGACACAGGAAAGAGCAGATTGAAAATATTTTATTGATCAAGTTAGTCACTAGTCTGCGTAACTTGATATCGCACCTACTAAGTTATGATGGTTGGCAGTAGTCAGTAGGTAATACTGAAGTCGATATAATGAATAGCATAGAATTTCCTCACTAGTGAGTAGCTTTATGACCAAATTCTCAGAGTTCCAGTGAGTAGACGTGATCAGTGGAGTTCAGTCTTGTCAAGTGTAGGCATAAACCACTGAGGACAATGGATGAAGTTGTGAAATACCTTGGATTAATTAAAGTAAGTCACTAACACTGTTGGGTGCTGGCTCAGTCGTCTAGATGTTATGCATTCACTTGTGAGACAGAAACTCTTGAGTTTGACTCCTGTGAGTAGCGGGAATCGTAGATGTTCGTTGTTGATGATTCACATATCAGTACGAAAAGTTCATCTTGCGTTTGTCGGTTCATGTACTCGTTAGGTATCGTCATTTTTCCGAAAGGCTACAGATACGTTTAAACAACAGGTCCTTAATTGCAAACACAGTTTTCTGATGACTATCTTCAGATAATAAAGTAATTCAATGTCAATCCAACTGACTGTCTACATACGTCATCTGATTCAACTTGATTGTGTTGGTGTTTGGTTCTCTGAGCTGGTTGTTTTGGTTGTGAAGCTTTCATTGTTCTTCGTCTGAACACAACATCATCATCAGCACAAACTTCAGATCGAAGAAGTGAAGTATGCGAATTTCTCCATGTTTGACATGTAGCTTGTGTTCTGCTAACCTCTATTTTGATTGATTGCTGTTGACATTAAAGTTGTCGTTGTTTGTAGTCTTGATTTTGATTGTATCTCCATTTTGATTTGTTTCTTGATCCTACGTCACCTTTGATTTTTCTGATTGGTTGGTAAATTGGATCAATGTCGATATGTTTGTTGATTGCTGATTGACCTGAGTGCCAGCCAAGCTTCTAAAAATTCTCTAATGTTCTTTGTTCTCCCCCTATCCAGTATATTTCCACATTGTTCCGATCGGATGTAGTATGTCCATAAATGTCGGTACGTATTGATATAAGCGAAGAATTGTCGTGATGTATGACTGTTAATTGGTGTTCACGTGAACGAAGCTGTAGAGGACGTCCACTTGGTCCTATGTAGTGTTTTTCACAGTCTGAGCAGTTGTTTATTTTGTAGATGATATTTAGTTTTTCTCCCTTTTTCATTTTGTCCTTTGGCGCTTACATAGGATTGATTGAAGTGATTCTGTTGGTTTGTGTACCACACCTATTCCCAGTTGGTTTCAGTAGTCGTGCTGTATGCTCCGATATGTCTTTTATGTATGGTAGGATGATCCATTTATTCGTTCCTGTACAAATTTTCTCCACCATCTGCAGAGTCAACTTGTGAAGTAGTAGAAACCAACTTAAATCATATCGACTTTGCTGAAAATATCATTTTCAATTATATTAACATGTCGTGTAGATTCAACTTTGTCAAATTCTTTGTCAAAACTAAAATATTTCGAAACGAGTACACACTCAAATGAGAAATAAAACGGAAATTTTGTTTTTTATCGTGAGGTTATTTTAAATCTCTCACTAATGAACATCTATCTATCATTTTTTAGTCTGTGTGAGAGTTTTGTCACATGGCTGCTAATCAAAATATACATATATATTCGAATGATTGATTTAACTAATTTCCCACTTGAGGTCATCTTAATCTCATTTTTAGTTAAATTAAACTATAAAGAAGGATGAATTACTTTTGTTCCAGTTGATACTTTTCGCACTTATTGTCAAAAAGTTTATGACATAAATATTGAATTTCTGTTCAAAATTCAATAACTTTGATAAATATTTGAAAAAAGAATTTTTGAAACAAAGAAATTAATGAGGATAACTCTAATTGTTACAATTCAGCCAAAAAGTTTCAAACTATGAATGATTGATAGAGATAGTGATAGTGATTAACAGTAGAATTCAGATTGTGTGTTTCATCCCAGATAGAACTCATTATAAGTTATGTATACTTGTATCTCATAGTTCGTTCCAGGATTTGAACACAGTACAGTTCATTTCAAACATCATCACGTTGTGTACATAGCTCGAGTCCCTCCATGAACATCAACACTAAGGTCGAGGTACATTCGGCTTATGAAGAGTTCCAATTAGGACGAAACATGCGTCTTGAATTCCAGTGCTATCCACTACTATACGGTGACAATCCGGACAGGATATATGTAAGCCAAATGAGACTGGTCATTTATAGTCCTGACTATCAGTGAAACCAAACAATTTTCGTCATTCTTATCAATTACAGGATTGTTTCTACGAGCTTCTATCATTCCAAGGTCATACATTCACCAATGAAGTTCCTTACTTTCTTACTTGTAAACTGACCTTCAAAATAAAGAATCTTTTGTTTCGGGTTCAAGAGTTTGAGATTTAGTTAGTAGGTTGATCAGCAAGTACGCAAACACACTACATAACTCCAACATAACATATTTTTATTTGAATAGAGAAATGAGATGACATATTTTGTGAGATAGTACCATTTCGTGCTTTCTCGTCAGTCACATACAAGCAACTTGTTATTTGTGTAAATACAGCAGTTTTGAAGATAAGGTCAAAATTTCTTATTTAACCTGACATTCATTCACTCACTAGAACCATGATAAACAAAGGTCAACATACAGTTGTTTTTGAACACATAAAGTTGGACTTTTACGACCAATCAAGATAGCTTCGAGTAGTTTGAGTGTGTGTGTGGGTTTTGATGACATGTCACAACTCTAAAGGCTGATTTTGGGTCAATTTGATGACCACTCATCATTAGATGTTTTGCAATGGACGAGGCTGGGTTTCTTGATCGATTTTGAGATGACGGGCTAGGTGGTAGATGAATCATGGATTTGATTAACCATTTTGGAATATGTTCTCCTATCCTGTCCTCCCCAAGTAACTTTCTCCGCAGTTACCTGTGAATTGGTAAATACAGTGGGATTTGGACTGAATCGGTCTTGGAGACTTGATTGGGGTGACTGAGATCGATTGAGTTGTTGTGATAAGCCTCAGATTAGCTGCATTGAAGGTTTTTTTATTGCAGCTGCAGTCTGTTTAGTTGTAATTTTCATGCAATGATCACCCTTGAAAGGTAACTGTAGGTACACTGATTTCTTGGGTACATCAGTTGCTATCAACTTCGTCGTAGTTGTGTTCTGATGACCAATAAACGTTTCGGGATATCCGTTTGATTTAAGCGTCTCAGTAATAAGCTTGAATTCGTCGTTCAATGTATCAGCAGTGCAGATTCTACTTGCTCGAGCGAATAAAGTTTTGACAACAGAACGTGACTGACGAGAAAGCACGAAATGGTACTATCTCACAAAATATGTCATCTCATTTCTCTATTCAAATTTATCAAAGGGAACCACTGTTTTGAATGTTTTTATTTATCAAAATACCAATTAACTTACACTCGTTAAGCCTCATGGACCATAAACCGACGATCCCTGTCCTCCAAACTACTCTGATCTTGGTGTTCCTTTCCAGTTCTACTCAGCTGCTGTCCAATACTCTCATATGTATCTCCAGTTCCTTGAGTAATTTGTTCTTTAGGCTCCTTCTTTCCCTTCGGCCTTGACAGTCCCAAGTCAAAGTTTTCCTCTATATGCACATGGATGATTTCCACAGTGTCTGCCTTAGCCAGCTCTAACGCCTTTTCCTAATTCCTTCCTCAGTTAGAATCTGGTTTATGCCTAAAAGCGGTTTGTATAACATGAGAACTATGAATATCAAGAATTTACATTATTTAAAACAAGAAATCGATATCTCACTTTACCACTGTTCTATCATAAAAAATTCATTTCTTCAATATTTCGCGCACGCGCGCACGCCATAAACAGAAAATTAATCAACCATGTTTATTCAATATTCAATAGCCGCCACTCTACATTCTTTTATCGTCTCTAATAAAATATATTGTAAAAAAAAGCTGTTTTATAATTTTTATATTACCCAAAATTATTTCTGTCGATATGGAAAAATGGGAAAATATTTTTCTCTACAACAATTTTTGAAAAAAAAACAAAAAACATCTGTTCTTTTGGGTTTTATTTTCAAACAATTTTTTGGCACAGTTTCAATTTCTTTCTGTCTCTCCCAGTCTCTCCCAGTCTCTCTGTCACCCTGTCTCTTTCTTCACACGCCTGTATCATTTTTAATAATCTCTTTATATTGTCCCCATTGTGTGTTTTTTTATTATCTGGTATCTATCATGTGTTCATGGGCATGAAAGAGAAATTGGCTGAAAATAAGTAGAAAATTATTTTGCGTTATAGGGTTGTAAAGATTGTTGAGTGAATTTTTGAAATCATGTATCGATCACTGTGAAACTTGTAAGAATTGAATGGCCGTTTTTGTCCGTGTATAGGACTGACTCATCAGCAATGCGCATTCGTGACTCTCGTTATCCAGAAGTTCCGGACTTGCACGCGAACACTTAATGTCGGTAATATGTGAATTCGTTCGATTCAGGGTTTTGCTGAACCTTATCTACTGTCTTCAGTAAGCACTGCTTAATATCTGAACAGGGTTGGATTCCACTGGTTACAACTTGTCACTAGAACTTGGTGAAACGTCTTCACAGTGTTAATCACTAGTGAGTATATGATACTTGGTGTCAACATCGTTAGATATTTTTAAATAAAAAAGGAGCTTCAGTTAACGCTTGAATTAAATAGATCAATTATTTAAGGACGAGTTGATGTTTGAAGTGAACAGTACAGAGTTCAAATTTCAATTTGAGAATCGATACAATGACGCACGTACAATCAACTGTCAAACCTCAAACAAAATGGAACTCATATTCCTGGATTCTATTTTGAAATAACAGTGATGTTCAAGTGCACATTTTATAGTTTTATTCATGGTATATATCAAATATTTGAAACTTAATTATCAAACTTCACTTATCAGTATTCACATCAAAGATGAATCATGTGTCCCGGTACCAACTGCTGACAGACAGAGAGATACAACGCAGAATTTCGTACGTAAGTAGAGGTACCACATCAGCACAGAGACGCAACTGTCAGTTCAAATCCAACAGTGATAGCAATAATAGAAGTATTAGCAGTAATGGAGAAGATTAGGGAGTGAAGATATGATTCGAGATGTATAGTTCAGTAAGATAAATTTTGAAGGATTTCAGAAGGCTAGAATTAAAAAGCACACAAAGAGTGGATGCACCTGCACCACTGAAAACGATTCTGGGCCATGTCGTTCAAGGTCTCTGACCATCGGTGACTATCGTCTCGCGGGCCGCAACCAGATAGCCTACATCTACTAGCATAACTCAGTTCACTGATCAATGACTTCATGGATTTGTGCCATGTTTTGCTTTGGCCGCCCCTAGCTTTCTTCCAGTCTACTCTTACACTACAAAACATAGCTCGTCGCGGAAGCCGGTGGTTCGGCAAACGTAATACATGTCCCAACCACCTCAACTGATGAAGTTTCACTACTTCACCAATTGATCTGCCTTCTCTAACTAATACTCGTTTCCTAACAACAGCATTGCTTACACGGTTGTCCCAGGAGATACATCGATGATCGAAAACTAGTAACCTATGAATATCTTCTACTCTTAACGTCCACGTTGGTACCAACTACTTAGACACTTATGATATAAATACGTGTATATTTACACGAATCAGTTATTGTTAGACTACCATTAGAAACTTGGAAGCACCGAATGGCCGTTTTCTCCCCGTATCGGACTCCTACTATTCGCAGGATTCGAACCCAGGGCCTGCGATCTTGCTACCAAACGCCTAACCTTTTTGACCACTGAACTGGCATCACCCAACAGTATGATACCCTTTCATTTAAACTGCTCTGTTCATCCAATATTGTTGTCTTTCTCTCAAATAACATCCACTAATGTGCATTCTCTTTGTTCTTATATCTTATTTCCCCCGATTCAAGTACCCTACGGTGGTGTTGTCAGTCTCACGATATTAGGCATAACATTCGGTCTGTTATTATTAATTTGGTTTTGTAAACGTTGTGTGCTGAAAAAACGTCGTTCAAGAAAAGATGGTAAGAAAATGTCATTGGTTGGTGGAAAATTAACATCAGATTTGAAAACAGCGGCTCATTTATCTGCAGCATTAAAAAGTCAAGTAAGATTTTTTTTAAAAATAAAATTGATTGGTTTTTCTTTGATTATTGGTTAATATTTTCTTTGTTAGCTTAATTATTGAAAAGTATTGTGGTGTGAGCTACTTATAAGTAGTATATGACGTGAGTGTCAACGTAATGTCTGGCAGCAGAGAAGATGGAGGAAGATCAAGAAAGGAAGAGTTAGAACACAATGGAATTTGTGTATGAAACGCATGAATAAGGACAATGGATTGATGTTTGGCAACAAGAACAGTCCAGTTCGATATGATGAACTGATATTTTGCAAATTAACAACGATTTACAATATGGTTTTCCGATTTTACTGAGTAACTCTGTAATTTTCCTTAACTACAGTCCGGTTGCTCCACCTGTTTTCTCGTTCACTACAGTATATTTGTCCAGTATAGTTTTTACAGGTTGTTCTAGTAAGGGATTTTTCTTTAGTAGTAGACTTCTATGACTCTACTAAGAATCGTAACCATGACGTTTATGAAGTGGATACAAAGGCTGACCTACTGTAATCGATAAGATGGTATTCAGTAGTACTGTTCCATCTACAGTCATTCAATGAACATTAGTTACGAACGTTTGACAGTCTCATTTTACATGAGATCTGACCTAATATCTTATTTCAGAGAGCCAATCAAAAGTGGCTGAACAAGAAGGTCACTACATGACAAATGAAAATGTCTTGAAGGAAGAGTAAATATCATTGGTCCGGAGAGGCATTCATTTTCTAAGGAGAGAAATATATATATGTGTTACGCCTGCACGTAAACACGTCAACTTGATATACTTGAACTATTACGAATTTACCTAGTCGGAAAACGAGAGCGAGGATCGAGGATCCGGCGACACGACATGCTACTCAAATACGATTATCCCAACCCCATATTGAGTACAAGAAGACAAGACTTGATATGAAGTAGAACCTGTATTCTACAAGCGTATGGAAAGTAAGAGGTACGAGTCCAGAAGAAGACCCTGATCCCTAACTGAGGATCCGGGTCATAAAACGTTACAGATAATGCGTATTTATACAGTTGGGTCGAATAGGAAACAGCGTCGAATTCTGTGACATTGACAGTTATGTCGACCGATAGGAAGCAACATTTGAAGTGACATTGATAGTGAGGATAACCAATAAGAAACAACACTGGAGCATGTGACACTGATATCTAGGAAGACCATAAAATTGACCAGTAGGAATTAACCAATAGGAATTGACCAATAATTCTCTTAGGATACTGGATGAATATCCTAACACTATGTGAATGATTTGGTACCCAAGTAGACTTTCTCTTCCTCTCTTACCCTCTCACTGGAATAGTCAGTTTTAGAGGTTAGCAAATATCTCATTCATATCTTGGACACTACTGGTCACGAAACGTCTATTAGTCGTCTACCTGCAACTTCAACTTTTTTTATTCTTAACACCTATAACTCAACATAATTCGATCCTTAAAAGGGGGTTTCTGGCTAATCACACTGTGTACTGAATGAATAGTCTTTCCTTTTTCATGGTAAAGCGAGATAAATGTTCATAAGTAGTTTTTACGAGTAGATAAAAGGATAAAGGGATAAGTAATCACTCTATTTCATGATAAAAAGAAGTTTGAAGAAGGGAAATTCGATATTCATATAGAACGTGATAAATTTAGTTAGAAACGAAATATTTCAAACTTCAGAAATCCATATAAGTGATTTAGCATTACGGGTTGTGAAGATTGTTAAGTTACACATTTTAAATCATGAATCGATCAACCTGAAAGCACTGGAAGGCCATTTCGTCTGGGTATGGAACTCATCATCTATGTGCATCCAAGTCTTGCGCGCAAAGGCGGGAACCGAAGGTTCTGGGTTCGAATCCTGCGAGGTGCAGGAGTTGTGAATGTGTCTGTTGATGAGTCTTGTACCAGGACGGCCGTCCAGTGCTTCCAGGTTTATAATGGTGGTCTAACATTGATCGACTCATGATTTCAAAGTGATTTTGTTTTATCTCACTAACTTCATTTTACTTATACTTAAACTGACTTCGCTATATGATGTAAACTTCTATAATCTTTTTAATCGATACTCGGTAAAAAAAAGTAAAACAATTCTAACTATTGTGTAATGATAAAATAGTCTTTGTAAATCATAACGATAAGTTTGAGTTTGTGGATGATATTCAAAGAGATTGTGGATTGATTGAAGATACACACTGACAACTGTTGGTTGCCGAACCAGTTATCTAGAGGTGAAGTGTTCGCTCTGCAGATCGAAGCTCTTGGATTCAATTCCTTCGACAAGGAGTCTTGGAAATGCACTACTGATGAGTCCCATACTAGGACGAAATATCCACCCAATACTTAAAGATACGAGCGAAAAAATATCGAACTGATGATGAAAAACAATCTGGGATGGTTGTTTATCATGGAAAAATATTGTTTTAATTAAAATTTGACATTGAATATTTTTACACTACCTAATAACATATAAGTAGTTTGAAGTATTTAACAAAATTACTATCGGTAATTAAGTTGATTAACTGTTTTTATATATATGACGACGGATGTAAACATCAAAGTACAATAACTGCACTTACCAAGAAATGTAATCCTCGTAGATATCAGAATAAGTTGCTAAGTAAAAAAGCTTTATCACTGATTACTAATTTGAACGAATATCAACATCACAAAGCATCCATGATATGATTAGATTATCGGAAATTTTCGGTTAACTAAACCATTATCACTGAGCCGGTATCTAACGGTGTTAATGTCTAACTTGATCAAATTCACGGAAATGCGCAACCTCATACACAGTCTTCGGTAGTATTTACTGTCTACACCCGAACCGGTTGAACTTCACTGGTCACGTCTTCCCACTAGATCTTGGAGAAGATTCCTCACAAAGCTAGTCACTAGTGAGCACAGGTAATTTGCATTACGGGGTTGTTGTGAAGATTGTTAAGTTACACATTTTTGAAACCATGAACCGATCAATGTTAGACCAACCACCATTAGAAACCTGGAAGCACTGGACGGCCTGTTCGAGTGTAGACAGTAACTACCGAAGATTGTGTATGAGGTTGCGCAACTCCGTGAATTTGATCAAGTTAGACATTAACATCGTTAGATGAAACCGGCTCAGTGGTCTATCGGTTAAGGCATTCGCGCACAATACCGAAGGTCCTGATTTCGAATCCTACGGGGTACAGGAATTGTGGATGCGCACTGCTGAGGAGTCCCATACCAGGACGAAATGGCCGTCCAGTGCTTCTTCCAGGTTTCTAATGGTGGTTCGTCTAACATTGATCGATTCATGGTTTCAAAATAATGTGTAACTTAACAATCTTCACAACAACCCCGTAATGTAAACCATTATCCAACCATTCTCCAACCTTAAAATGAAGAATCATCACTTCATATCTATCTGAAAATTCTCTTTTCTGTTCCTTCTTTAATCAGGATAATATTGCATTGAAATCTGATATGGAGCTAAATGAACAAGAACAAGCCGGTGATAGTGAAAAAGAGAAACAGTATTATGGGAAATTACAATTTTCCCTGGATTATGATTTTCAAAAAGCTGAGGTATGATTAGTTATTTGCATTGAGTTGTTTTTTTCTTACTATGATTTACATTTTAAGAAAGATTTAAAATACATAACTCTGAGATGGTGGAGAAGATTTGTAGTTCAGTTGGATGGATGATTGTGGTGGTGGTTGGTTCTCTGAGCTGAGGATGTTTTGGTTGTGAAGATTTCATTGTTCTTCTACTGAACAAGATCGTCAGAACAAACTTCAGGTAGAAGAAGTTGAAGTATTCGAATTTCTCCACATTTGACATGTAGCTTGTTCTGTTAACCTCCATCTTGATTGTTTGCTGTCGACATTAAACTTGTCGTTGTTTCCACCTTCGTGCTTGATTGTATCCCACTTTTGATCCGCTTTGCGATCCTATTTCACCTATGATTTTTCTGATTAGTTGATAAATTGGATCAATGTCTATGTGTTTGTTGATTGCTAATTGATCTGAGTGCCAGCCAAGCTTCTAAAAATTCTTTAGTGTTCTTTTCCTCCCCATATCCAGTATTTCCGTATTGTTCCAATCGAATGTAGTATGTCCATAATTGTCGGTGTGTATTGATATATGCGAAGAATTGTCGTGGCGTTTGACTGCTTTATGGTGTTCACGTAAACGGAGCTGAAGAGGTCGTCCACTTTCTCCTATGTAGTGTTTTTCACAGTTTGAGCAACTTATTTTGTAGATGATATTTGGTTTTTCTTCCTTTTTCATTTTGTCCTTTGGTCTACATACAGGATAGATTGAAGTGATTTTGTTGGTTTGTGTGCTACACCAATTCCAACTAGTTTCAGTAGTCGTGCTGTATGCACCGATATGTCTTTTATATATCTGGTAGGATGATCCGTTTATTTGTTCGTGTACTTGATTTCGCTTGTGCTGACGAAACACCACCACAGTTGACTATTTTGTAGTTGGTGTCTTACTGATCCTAACGTGCATCATATCAGTCATATAGTCAGTAACAACGTAGGACTTAGTACCTACGTACATCAGTTCAAGTTACCACACCATATTAGCACAGAGACGTGGGATTGTCACTTTAAGTCACGAAGCAGTAGAGGTAGTAGCAGTATTATTACCTGTAATCGAAAAGACTGGGGGATCGAAGAAATGCGTCCAGAAGTATGATCCTTTGAAAGAAATTTAAAAAGAGAAACATACAGGTGACCAGGAATCAGGAAGTCTAATCGGGAAGACAAAGCATAGACGCGTTCGCGTCACTGTGACACTGATTTTGATCTGTGTCACTCAAAATCCCTAACCATCCGTTACGATTGCATCTCAGACCCCAACCAGCTAGTTTATACCTACTAACACGGTTTAATTCAGCTGTCTAAGAATTCATGGATTTGTACCGTGTTTCGGTTAGGCGGCCATTTGACCTCTTCTCGTCTACTCCAACACCAATCAACACTGGTCATCGAGGTAGTTAGCGGTTGTGCATACTCAACGCATGTTCCAACCACCTCAACTGATGAAAATTCACTACTTCATCAATTATTCTGCTACTCTTACCTAGCAAACGTTTCATAACACCAGAAATGCGTACTCGATTACTTACTTACGCCTGTTACCCCCAATGTAGCGTAGGCCACCCACCAGTTTTTTCCAACCAACTCTGTCCTGGGCTTCCCTCTCCAGTTCTGTCCAATGTTTGTTCATTCCTCTCATATCTCTCTCTATTTTTCGGCGTAGTGTGTTCTTTGGCCTTCGTCTTTTCCTTTTACCTTGAGGGTTCCATGTGAGGGCCTGTCTCGTGACGCAGTTAGGTGCTTTCCGCAATGTGTGTCCTATCCACTTCCACCACTTCTTCCTAATTTCCTCATCCACTGGAATCTGGTTTGTTTTCTCTCACAGTACGCTAATGCTGATGGTGTCTAACCAACGAATCTGAAGTATTTTGAGTAGACAACTGTTCATAAACACTTGTATCTTCTGAATGATGGCTTTGGTAGTTCTACAAGTTTCCGCTCCATACAGTAGAACTGTCTTGACATTTGTATTGAAAATCCTGATTTCGGTTTTGGTTGAAAGTTGTTTGGAGTTCCAGGTATTTTTCAACTGTAGAAACGCAGCCCTTGCTTTGCCAATCCGCACCCTCACATCTGCATCGGATCCACCTTTCTCGTCGATGATGCTGCCCAGATATGTAAAGGTGTTAACGTCCTCCAAGGCATCTCTATCAAGAGTGATTTGGTTGGTGCATGTTGTGTTGTATCGGAGAATTTTGCTTTTTCCTTTATGTATGTTGAGACCTACTGCTGCAGAGGCTGCTGCTACACTGGTCGTTTTCTCTTGCATTTGTTGTTGCGTGTGAGATGGAAGAGGCAGGTCATCTGCGAAGTCCTAGGATATAGGAGGAATGCTTCGAACTAATCTACGAATATCCTCGTTTCTTAATGACCATGTTTCACTCTCATACTCTATGCACCTAGTCAATTCACTAATTAAAAACATATAATTTTCATGATTTAAATTTGATGAACACAAAGACAAACACTCCAATATAACTTAAAATACAACTTTTATTCATCCAGTTATTCGTTATTCATCAAACAGTGGTGACAGTTTATTCAATAAATGAAAACAAATTTTATTCCCACAACTTTTTCAATATTCAATAGTCAATACTTTGGAGCAAATTTCAATTTATTTTCCTTTCCATGCTCACTACTTGTATATTTTTAACACCTTTTAGCTAAAAGATGACAAATAACTCTAGAGACTGAAGATAAAATCTCGTTCACTACATTTGGTGTCGCGACCTGCTCGAAGGAAGGAGCTCACGTGGCCGGAGGAGTTCGAGGACGGAGATTAGCCGAGCTCCCCGGAGGAGTTTGAGGCCGCGGTGGAGCTGGTGGGTGTGAAGGGGCGCGAGGCGGAGTTGGCGGTGCTAGGTACGCTACGGAGAGGTGAGGCGAAGGCGGTATACGACAGCCTGGACGGTGCCGCCGGGAAGACGGTGTGGGAGACGGTCACCGGGCGGCTGATGACGGAGTTCGACAGCCCGGTGGACAGGGAAGAGGCACCGCAGAGGTTCCGGTTGGCGAGGCTGTCGGCTGATGGTGACCCGTTGGCGTTGGCTGTGGAGCTCACGACGTTGCTGCGGCGTACTCTGCCGAGTATGGATGGGGAGTCGAGGCGCGCAGTTGGTGGCGTCGCAATTTATCGAGAGTGTGCCTGCCGCCGTGTCCCAGAAGTGGGAACTAGTAAACGCTACGCGTTGGATAGACGCCGTAACCATTCCAGACCAGCGGGCAAGAACAATGATCGAAGTAGTAATCCGGCATATTGTAGCGCGTCACGGAATACGGAAGGTGATATTAACTGACCAGGGTCCCTGTTTTGAAAGTGACGACAGCTTATTAAAAGGGGGGACGAGTGTGGTGCGAGCTACTTATAAGTAGTTTTTGACGTGAGTGTAAACGTAATGTCTGGCAGCAGAAGGTTGGGGAGGATCAAGAAAAGAAGAGTGGGAACACAATGGAATTTGTGTGAAACGCATGAATAGTGACAATGGATTGATGTTTTTTTGCAACAGGAACAGTCCAGTTCGATGGATGATGGACTGATATTTTGCAAATGAACGATTTACGATATGGTTTTCCGATTTTACTGAGTAACTCTGTAATTTTCGTTAAATACAATTCGATTGCCCCACCTGTTTTCTCGTTCACTACATTGGGTAATCAAACCTTCTCAAATTTGTAAGCAGATCTAAATGATGAGTAGCACTGGAATCCATGATTAACATCTCATCTTAGTTAGGACTAGTCTTACAGCTGAATGTTCTTTCATCCTAGCACCGTTCAATGTTCACTTCCGAACTCAAACTCAATCCTGTTCATTTCAAATATCACTTAACTATTGAGTCCCTAGATAATTATTGACATTTGAATGAAATGATTCAAACTAATTTGAACCTATTGTTTTGTTGATTGTGATTCCTTTTTCTGTTTTTCTGTTTAGTTAACTGTTGGTATCATTCAAGCTAGTGATTTACCGGCAATGGATATGTGTGGTACATCAGATCCATATGTGAAAATTATTTTATTACCGGATAAAAAGAAAAAATATGAAACAAAAGTTCATAGAAAAATTTTAAATCCAGTATTTAATGAAACATTTATTTTTAAAGTAAGTTGAGTTTAATTGTATTTTAATTTTCAATAGAATGGGGTTAGGGTTAGGGGTTGTATATATTACTTACTTACTTACTTGCGCTTGTAACCCCCAATGGAGCATAGGCCGCTAACCAGTTCCCTCCAATCAACTCTGTCTGTCCTGGGCTTTCCTCTCCAGTTCTGTCCAATGTTTGTTCATTCTTTTCATATCTTACTCTATTTCTCGGCGTAGTGTGTTCTTTGGCCTTCCTCTTCCCCTTTTACCTTGAGGGTTCCATGTGAGGGCCTGTCTCGTGACGCAGTTCGGTGCTTTCCGCAATGTGTGTCCTATCCACTTCCACCGCTTCCTTCTGATTTCCTCCTCCACTGCAATCTGGTTTGCTTTCTTCCACAGTACATTGTTGCTGATCATGTCTGGCCAACGAATCCGAAGTATTTTGAGTAGACAACTGTTAATAAACACTTGTATCTTCTGGATGATGACTTTCGTAGTTCTCCAGGTATCCGGTCCATACAGTAGAACTGTCCTGACATTTGTATTGAAAATCCTGAATTTGGTTTTGGTTGAAAGTTGTTTGGAGTTCCAGATATTTTTCAACTGTAGAAATGCAGCCCTTGATGCTGCCCAGATAAGTGAAGATGTTAACGTCCCCCAACGCATCTCTATCAAGTGTGATTTGGTTGGCGCATATTGTGTTGCATCGGAGCATTTTGCTTTTCCCTTTATGTATGTTGAGACCTACTGCTGCAGAGACTGCTGCTACACTGGTTGTCTTCTCTTGCATTTATTGTTGCGTGTGAGATAGAAGAGGCAGGTCATCTGCAAAGTCCAGATCGTCCAGCTGCGTCTCAACTGTCCAGTTGATACCATGCCTCCCTCCAGATGTCGACGTCTCCATAATCCAGTCGATGACCAGGAGAAAGAGAAAGGTTGAGAGTAAGCAACCTTGCCTCACACCGGTCTTCACCTCGAAAGAGTTTGTTAGCTATCCAGGTTATATATATATATATATATATATATATATATATATATATATATATATATATATATATATATATATATATTTATATAATCAGTAACATAATAACGAGACAAGCTAAGTTATTCCACTATGCTTCAATCTATCAACAATAACCCACTGTCAAAGCGAGCAAACTCAGATATCAGCAGAAAAAGAAATCAGGAAATAAGATACACACTGAGGAAATCAACTGCCTACATCACAGTGCAAGCCTTAACCTGGAATTCTTAAAACCAAAAGAGAAGGTGAAAACCAAAGAATCCATTGCTCCTAGAATCGAAAGCAGACATGAAAAGAATGAGTAACAATTGTGTAGAACTGGGGAAGAAGGTTTAAGACAGAGTAGGTTGTTGAATGATGTTTGGCAGCCTATTCTTCATGGAGGGAACAGACTTACGTATGTAGCTAACTGTAGTAAGAATTCTAGATTTAGAGAAAAAAACTGATACGATCCACACGTAGACAGGAACGAACAAACAGAGCAAAAAAGCATTCACTTCATAAAATACAAATGTAGTATTCAGTGGATGTCTAGCACAGTGTTGCTCTGCATTTACTGATAACGCAAAAGTGTTTGATGTCGAAGCATGATGCCGTCAAAGTATTTTGAAGAACAGAAGATGTGTAGAAGAAGACAGTCAAGAATAAGCTAGTAAATAGGGTATGCTGTTAGTTAGTTAAATTTATATAACTACGGATAGGAATGAGAGTTATAAAAGATGTCAAGACTGTCGTCGTTTGAATTAAGTTTGAGAATTAAGAGAAACATGGTAATTGAATTTCTCCACGCATTTGACCTGTAGCTTGTTCTGTTAACCTCGATCTTGAATGGTCGCTATCGACTTTAAATCTGTCGTTGTTCACACCTTTGTTTTGATTGTATCCCCCTTTTGATGGTAGGTAATCAGGTCAATTTACAATTACCAGACATATCGATATAAACCAAAATTATCAGTCCATGAGGTAATAGTCAGTCAGTGCGCATACAGGAGAATGTGAAGTTAGTAAAACCTGGAAAGATAACTATTTCCTTTATTAATTTACTTGATTTTTGTTAAATCATGTGAAATCCCACTTCAGCTTAATGTTTAGCCAGAATTGGCAATGGAAACTGCAAGATTAAATCGCCTGTTTCCCTCAATGAAGCATAAGCTGCCGAGCAACATTCTCCAATCTACTCTGTCCTAAGCTTTCCTTTCCGGTTCTGTCCAACTGTGCTTCATGCTTCTTTATGTCTGTCCCTAATTCCTTGACCTTACTCTTTTATCCCGGTCTTGGAGATTCCAAGTGAAGCCATGCCTTGTAATGTAGTTAAGTGATTGCTTTAATGTGTGTTCCATCCATTTACAGCACTTCTTCCTGATTTTCTACTCCGCTAGAATCTGATTTGTTCTCTCACACAGAAGGTTTATGCTGATAGTGTCTGGCCAACGAATTCATTAATGAATACTTATATCTTCTGGATGGTGGCTTTGATAGTTTTTCCAGGTCTCCGCCCCATACTGCCTTGATATTTGTTTTGTAAGTTGTGACTTTAGTGTTGGTTGATAGTTGTTTCGGGTTTCAAATGTTCCTTGCTTTGTCGATCCTCTCAAATATCCCCTTGATATTCAAATCTATATGATCCAGTTAAACTGTTACCTGAAAATCACCGCTGACCTATTCGGATAATACTAACAAGTTCTGATGAGTGTAGGCATTATATTTTACAATTTGATTCGGTTTCTGTGGTGTACCATACTCGTTACTAAAATGCTAAGACTGGAATTACCTAGTAAGGTTATGTACACAAAGGATAGATACCGCTTACACAAAACTTGAATTCAGTTACATCTATACATAAATAATTTCATTGTTTACGTGTTATTTTATAAATTAAAACTCGTTTCAATGACTTCACGTTGTCAGGTTGTTCAGCTCTTTATTTCCCTCCTTTTCATAGATTCCTTATGCAGAGATTAGTTCAAAAACACTACTATTTACTGTGTACGATTTTGATCGATTCTCTAAACATGATCAAATCGGTCAAATCAAAGTACCATTAAGTACTGTTGATTTATGTAATGTCATTGAAGAATGGCGTGATTTAAGTCCACCAGAAGGTGAAGGTGAAAAGGTGAGTGAGTTCAAAGAAATGATATGAATTGAAACTTTGCATTACTGGGTTGTTGTGAAGATTGTTACGTTTCAATTTGAAACCATGAATCGATCAATGTTAGTAGACCACCATCAGAAACCTGGAAGCACTAGACGGCCGTTTCACCCTTGAGTAATATCTTCGAACCCTAGTCTTCTCCATTACCGTTAATACTTCTACTACCTTTAATACTATAGGATTTGAATTGACAATTGAATCTCTGTGCTAATGTGATGTGGCAACCTGAACTTATTTACGTATGCAGTCTTACGTTGTAACTGACCGACTGTTAAGTAGTAAATTTGATCAATTTTATGACTGAATATATCACTGCGGAACAGGATAATTCAGTAGTAAGCTTGAGTTACAAAGAAAAATCACTCTCTCAACTGATCAGCCTATGCGTGAAAACACAAAATCCGAAATTAGGGCCTTTATCAAGTGAGTGCTGGGGATCTAACATCCTCAACATATATATAATCTTTTCAGTTAGAGTTTTGGAGATTTGTGTTTTTTACACATTTGAAATCTTCAATCAATCATTGTTAGACAACCATTACAAACCTAGAAGCACTGGACGGCCGTTTAGTCCTGGTATGGGACTCATCAGCAGTGCGCATCCACGACTACTACACCTCGCAGGATTCGAACTCGGGACCTTCGATATTGTGCGCGAACACCATCGGACCACTGGGCCGGCATCCAACGGTGTTAATTTCTAACTCTGATCGATCTAGGGGTTTTGCGCGACCTCGCCAATTTGTCTTTGGTAGTTACTGCCTACACCCAACATGGTTGAACTCCGTTTGTCAAGTCTTCTCAGTAACTTAACTTATTTACTGAGAGTTGCTTCGGGACAACGAATCGGAATAACATCGCAGTTTCAAATCTGTTTTGTGACCATCCTCTTCACATCAAGTTAGACGTTACATCTCAAAAACGTTCTCAATGCTTTATTACAGAAAATTACGTAATAATGATTGCTTTTCATATTGAATAGAATTTAGAATGCACTATAATGTCGTGAGAGGATTCAATCTCTGACATGTTCAAGACTGCACAATGTGAGGACATTTCCTACTGAGAAAAAAACATCTTTCCATTACCTTTCATTATATAATAACTGTATAACTGACATCAACCGGTGTTAAATGAAAAAATACTTTAGAATTCACTAATTTTCTCACAAAACTTTTGTAAATAAATCAAAAATTCTAATCTAAATTCATCAACATACTTGTTTTAAAAAATTTCTTTTCTTATAGGAAAATCGTTTAGGTGATATCTGTTTCTCATTGCGTTATGTACCAACATCGGGTCGTTTAAATGTCAATATATTAGAAGCGAAAAATTTGAAAAAAATGGATGTCGGTGGACTTTCAGGTAAACAAAAAAACTTGTTGTTTCATATTCAATGAAATGTTTGATATGAGTAGTATAGATAACTTTGTCGAATTATTGAGTATTCAACTAGTGAGTTAGTTAACCCTACACCACATAGCAGGAAGTGAGAGATGATGGAGTATCGTCATTCTTTGACCTGGATGTTTTAGTTGTGGAGCATTCATCATTGTTCTTCTGAACAACATAATCAGCATAAACTTCATGTAGATAAGTGAAGTATTCAAATTTCTACACGTCTGACTCGTAGGTTGTTTTGGTGACCTTGAACTTGATTGGTCGTTATTAACCTTGAGATGGTGGAGAAAACTTGTAGATCAGGTGGATGATTGTAGTGGTGTTTCGTTCTCTGAGCTGGTTGTTTTGGTTGTGGAGCTTTCATTGTTCTTCTACTGAACAACATCATCAGCACAAAAGTTCAGATAGAAGTGAAGCATTCGAATTTCTTCACGTTTAATCATCTACTCAAACTGTGAAAAACACTACATAGGACAAAGTGGACGAACTCTTCAGCTCCGTTTACGTGAACATCAATTAGCAGTCACACGCCACGACAACAACACACCGACAATTATGGACACACATTCGATTGTAACAATGTGGAAATACTGGGTAGGGGGAGGACGAAGAACACTAGAGAATTTCTAGAAGCTTACCTGGCACTCATTTCAATCAGCAATCAACAAACACATCGACATTGACCTAATTTATCAACCAATTAGAAAAATCATAGGTGACATAGGATCAAGAAACAGATCATAAGGGAGACATAAATCAAAACAAAGTTGCAAACAACGACAGGTTTAAGGTCAGCAGCAACCAGTTAAGATCGAGGTTAGCAGAACACAAGCTACAGGTCAAACGTGGAGAAATTCGAATGCTTCACTTCTATCTATTATTAACCTTGAACAGGTTATGTTAATTTTTAATTCCCCTTTTGATCTGTTTATCGATCCATTCCGTCGGACTTGAGTGTCAAGCTTCTAATAGTTGTCTAGTATTCTTTGTACTTCCTCTATCCAATATTTCAACATCGTTCCATTCGAATGTGAGTATGTCCATAATTGTCTGTATTTATTGATATAAGGGAAGAAATATTATACTGTTTGACGGCTAACTGATATATATATATATATATACTATATTCGGAAACTTGTTAAGACAGACGAAAATGTTGATGAGTATTAATGAGTACGTTCAGTATTGGACATGATAGCTCGAGTATGCAAACATATAGTACTCGTAGGTCAGAGACATGCACATAGGCATAGATTGACGCGGTCGATAATATACATTATGAACAGAAGTAAGATGTTTAGACTAGGATTTCTCATTCTTTAAGTGCATACAGACATGGAGAAACGTCCTCACTCAAGTATAAGTTACATATATGCGTTGCATCGACCAGAGGTTGTACGATCAAATATCATGTCGTCAAACCTAATAAGCCGTCAGTTGACGATGTACTCCTTTAAGCTCAAACCACAATACATGTTGGTCAGATAGCTGAGCACTAGTTACTGCACAATTTATGATGATCGATCTAGTTCCCCCAACCAGACCTAATTGCTCTATCTGCATAGAATGCAGATGCACACTAAAATGAACATTTCTGTAAACAAACTGTTACATTTACCTTCAAAGTTCATTGGTTTTCCGTAATCAACAGATTAGATAGAATGGAAAATTGACTCGATCCCCTCCTGGACGTTTGCGTTAGTTTGTAATGAGGTTAATTCTCACTATCTCGGGTAACACCGCACTAAAGTTCAAGTGGAACTTTGTACCCCCCATTATTACTAGTAACTATTATTGATATCTTGAAAAAGAGATTTTGATTGAGGAATCATTGATAAACAAGATGTGTAATTTATTGTTAAGACTTCCAAACTCATTCCAATCTAGATATCGATTCATGATAAATTAGGGAAATTTCAGATGTAGGAAGTGAGTGATCACTTTGGATTATTTTGGAATGGATAGGATTTAATCTATATTTAAAAGAGTAGGCAACTGACACAACACTTCAACAATAATCTTCAGCTTAACGGAAACATGAAGTTTAGAGTCTAACAGAGAGAATAAGTTTGATATTGAAAAAGCTAGACATCTATGTGTGTAGAATGATTTACACTGCTTTTCAGACAGATGTTAAATTTTTATTATCGAGTTGTAAAGATTATTGAAGTTCATTGAAATCGTCAATCAATCATTGTCAGACCACTAGTAGAAACCTGAAAGCATCGGATGACCGTTTCATACCAGTGTAGGACTCATAAGAACTGAGTATTCATGATCCTTGTGCCCAAAAATTGAACCCAGGACTTTCGATCTCATGTAGAAACTCCTAACCTCTAGACAACTGAGCGGCGTTAATGTCTTAATTCACTCAATCCAAGGTATTGCGCAAATTCACTGATAGGGTTCGGTAGACTTAAATCTACTGGTCACCACTCATTACTGAATAGCTTCATGATGAAGTCCTCAGAGTTCTAGTGAGTTCTAGTGAGAAGCCATAACCAGTGAAGATCAACCATATCTGATGTAGGCATTTACCTACTGAACACAATCGGTGAGTATGCGCAGTACGTTGGTTTGAATGAAATTCGACACTGACACAGTTGGATGCTAGCTCAGTTGTCTGGAGATTAAGAATTTGAGCGCAACATCGAATTTCTTGGTTCCGATTACCGTCACTGGCAATCATGGATGTAGACTCTTGATCTAAGTTGAATCATTTATGATATCATTTTTGAATGAACATTCCCTAAACTAGGCAACTTACACAACCAATCTACAATAATCTTCAACTTGACGGAAACAAGAATTTTAGAGTCTAACATTAAGAATAAGTTTGATATTTCAAAAAGTGGAACATTTCTATGTGTACAATGATTTACAGTGGTTTTCAATCACATGTTAAATTTTCATTGTTGAAATTCATTGAAATCATGAATCAATCATTGTTAGACCACTACTAGAAACCTAAAAGCATTGAACGACCTTTTTAGTACAAATGTAGGACTCATAACCATTGATCATCCGTGTTCCCTGTACTCAAAAATCGAAACTAGGACCTTCGATCTCACGTACAAACTCTTAAACACCCTAGACAGCTGAGTCAGCTTCCATTGGTGTCATTGTCTAACTTCACTAAATCCAAGGCATTACACAACCTCAGGGATTGTGTTCGGTAGGTAACTGTCTACACCAGACACTGTTGAACTTCACTGGTCACTACTCATTAGTGACTAGCTTTGTGAAGAAATTCTCAGAAATCTAGTCAGAAGCCCTAACAATTGAATTCAACCCAGTTAAGAGTAGGCAGTTATTTATCGAACACAATCAGTGAGTATGCGCAATACCTTGGTTTGAATAAAGTTAGACACTGACACTGTTAGCTGTTAGCTCAATTGTCTGTAGGTTAACATCCAAGGTCTTGGTTCCGACTACCGTCAGTGGAGACCATAGACGTGGTCTGCTGATGTGTCACATACCAGTATGAAACCATCATCTAACCTTAAGTGAGTTTCGAATGGTAGTGTAGTAAAGGAGAACACAAATTACACAGTTACTTGGTAAAATAGAAAAACCATATCATAAATCGTTAATTTGCCAAAATATCAATCCATCATCCATTGAACGGGACTGTTCCTATTGCAAAACATCATCAATCCATTGTTCATACGTTTCATACAAATCCCATTGTGTTCCCCCCGCTCTTCCTTTCTTGATCATCTCTCATCTTCTCTTCTGCTGCCAGACATTACGTTTTCACTCGCGTCATTTACTACTTATAAGTAGCCCGCATCACAATAGTAGTCAAACAATGATCAACTCAATTAAAAAATGCATATATATATATCTTTTCTTTTCTCTGTACACTTTAGATCCATATGTTAAATTATCATTAATGTTCAACGGGAAACGTATTAAGAAAAAGAAGACCACTATTAAAAAGTACACATTGAATCCATATTACAATGAATCATTTGCTTTTGATGTACCGTTTGATCAAATACAAGTAAGTGATATGATTAGGCTTTATGTTGAATGTCAAAAAATAATAATAGTAAGGCATAGGAGTGTTGTTATGTTGTTACGCTGGCATGTAAAAACATGTCAACTTTTGATATACTTGAAGAAGTATTTACGAGTTTATACTAACTTATTCGGAAAATGAGAGGGTGAGGATCGAGGATCCGGTGACCTTGACATACTAATCAAATCTGATTATCCTGACCCCCCCCGTATTGAGTAAAAAATAAGAAGACATGATGATATGAAGTAGAAGCTGTATTCTATAAAGATCGAGAAAGAATCAGGATCCCGAACTAGGAATCCCGGGACCGGGTCTTGGTCGTGGACATAAAATGTTACAGATAATGCGTATTTATACATTTTGGTGAAATAGGAAACAGAATCGACGTCTGTGACAATGACAGTTGAGACGACCAATAAGAAACAATATTTGAAGTGACATTGATAGTCAGGTCAACCAATAAGAAACAACATTGGAGTACGTGACATTGATTGATCATAAAATTGACCAGTAGGAATTAACCAATAGGAAGTGACCAATAATTCTCTTAAGATATTAGATGAATATCCTAACAAGGAGTAGGTTGGTAGAAAGCTTGGGGGCGACCAAACAAATCCATGAAGTCACTGACAGACAAGTTTACTGAGGTATGTTGGTAGATGTCGACTACGTGGTTAAGGGTACGCGAGATGAAAGTCACCAATGGTTAGAGACGTTGAATGATATGGCTTAAAATCGTTTACAATGGAGCAGGTGCATCCACTCTTTGTGTTCTGCCAAATCATAAACTTCTTGATTTGTCAGCACATCTACCTTTGTCTTATTCCTAAACTGATCTCACTCAATTATACTTCATCAATAATATCTTAAAATCCTGATTTTCTCCAGTAGCAGTAATTCTTCTACTATCTCTACCACTATTGGATTTGAATTTACAATTGTATCTCTGTGCTAATGTGATGTGGCAGCATGAACTGGTGTACTTACGTACGAAGTTCTACGTTGTAACTGACTGACTTCGCTTTACGTTGAACTGTGTAACCTTTGGTTAGTATGCTGTTAGTAAGAAGGTATCTTGTTTGCTAGGCGCAGCAGTTATGTGAAGGTTATCTGGGAGAGGCAAGTACAAGAGAAATAGCTTAGCCAACAACCTAGTGAGCGTTTGGAATAGTGTACTTACATTCAATAGAATACAAAGGCAATAGACAGCAATCAGAAATAAAGCCAATATGAGATCATGACAAACTGTCCATCAAAACTAGAAGTTGGTAGAGAGCAAGGTTTCGAATGAATCACAACTCGCTTATTTTGATTTTCGCTCCTTTCCTTTTTTTACCTTGAACGCATAAAATGGTATATTTAAACAAAGAATACAATAAATATATATATTATGAGTTAGCTGATGAGATATGAAATTTTTTATCAATCACTGTGGTTAAGTGCACTTTCCAGCTTGAAGTATAATGTTTTGTGATGTAGGATAAGGCTAGAAAAAAGGTTTAGGTAGCAAAAATCAAAATATTGAATCAGATATTGTCTATTGAACTGAACTACATTGGTAAACGCAGTTTAGTGGCTTGAGATCTGACTTCGATTCGAATGAACAATTGAATGGGTTGTGACATACTTCCTTCATTCAATTTATATGTATATGTTGTTGTTAGGCGAACCTTGTTTGTACGACGGCGGTAATTAAGAGCCCAACAGGGTTTTATGAGGATAGATGTGCTTTATAAGCATTGCATAAGCTAACAGATAATAAAATGAGGAGCGTAAAAGCGAAATGAGAAGCGAAGTAAGGCGGAACTCAGTTTGGTGAAGTTTGACTAAGTGTTTGGAGTCAAACAAGAATGTACATTTGTTTGTTAGTACTAATGCTGAATATAACTGAGACAGGTGGTTATCATAGGAAGTCACTTCTCAAGGCTTCGACTTACAGGTATAATCCACAAGTGAGTATAGTGACATGTCCAAATTTAGTTTGATGGTAGCAAGTGGAGAAATTCGCTTGAGATGCCATTTATTTCTCAACTTTGTGGAACTCATGCATATAACTGATCTGGGATGACGCTTTCCCAACTTTCAAACATAGGTTCTCCGTACTCAGAAGACCAGTTAAGTTCGGTTAAAACACACAGTTTTCATCCCTTGGATTCAATAAACGTCGTGAATAGGAATCCGCTGCTGTTTGCCATACATTCAGCTATATACATGACCATATCAGAACATTTTAAAATGTTGAGCCACTTCTTTTCATCTCGGCTATGCTTGGCCCTCTAGGGACCTTTGTGGGTACCGTTTAAAACAATACCCTTCATTCGTTTAATCCAAATGGAATATATCTATATTTAGAGAACACACAATTTACTAACAAAATGTTCACATATATCACTGCTAATCTACATGACTATGTATTACTTCACTTCAATACTTTAAGATAATCACACTGTAACTGTTTTTGATTTCTTTTTTAAATTTTGTTTTTCTTACAGAAAGTCAATTTAATAGTGACTGTAGTTGATTATGATCGTATTGGTACATCCGAACCAATTGGTCGAGTTGTATTAGGTTGTAATGCAACAGGTGCTGCCCTTCGTCATTGGTCAGATATGTTAGCTAATCCAAGACGACCTATAGCACAATGGCATACATTACAAGATATGCCAGAAAAGAGCTAAAAGAGTTAAAATTCTAATTATCAATTATTATTGATCAATGTTCAATTATCATATTATCTATCATTTATCACCGAATAGCCTTTTGTGTAATTCAATGTATTTTTATTTTCAATTTTCACAAAAAACCGTTACCAAAGCAAACTGTTGATATTTGAACAAGTAAAACATATACATACATATACATATATATATATATATTCAAGTGTTTATTTATTTACAAAATCTGTCCGCTTGCTTTAATTGTTGATATTTGAATATTTCGCAAAAAAGGTTACAAGAATAATGAATGACAGTTATACAATGGACAATTAATTGATCATTGAACACAGTATTTAAATTGATCATTCGGTTTTAGTATTTATATATACATATTTATTGATTGATATTCCCGCTGAATGATTGGCTAAAAACACAAAAACAAAACACACACCCAAAAAGAGTGTCATAAAGCCCGCCAAAAAATGCGCGCGCGTTTTTTTACAAATTTGGTCATTTTAAACAATCATTCCCATATCATCATATATATCTATCTTATGCATACTAAACAGCTTTATTTGTATTGATTTTTTTTGTTTGATATATATATATATTTGTTGTTAGCTATTTGGCGCTAATAATTGTTTATGTGAATATTAATATTTTTCAACAATTCATTCAAACTTTCATTGATCAATTAATGAAGTAATTGAAAAAAACAACACTTTTTTTCAGATTTACATTTAGATCTGAAGAAAAACTTGAAGAGTCAGTCAATCAAAATCAATCAGAAGTGTGTGTGTGTGTGTGATAAATTCAAGTGATGTTTTGTTCAATGTTTGTAGCGCACTAGATGTGATCATTACAACTCAGTGATTATATTTTAACTTAATGAATAGAATCGGATGTACACATCGACATACACCTAGATTTTAAAGTATATTATCTTAAGACCTGGTTACATCATAAAAAGAGTAAATATCTATTGTTTATTTGAGAACAGTTCAATAAATGTTGATACAAAGCCGGCATGAATAAATTTATGCGTTATACAACAAAAATGAGATTTTGAAGAGATGTAAAGAGAGAATGGTGTACAAAATATAAAAGAATGAACAGAAATCGGTGTAGAAGAGTGAAATAATAAGAATGCTAGTTGGGGTGAGACACTTTAGTTAAAGAACAGTCAATTACAAAGAATGCTTATGATTTAAAGAATTTTCTCTTACTTATGAAAGGAAGCGATATTAAAGTTACAGCAAGATTGTTACGCCTGCACGTAAACACGTCAACTTTTGATATACTTGAACTATTACGAGTTTACTTAGTCGGAAAACGAGAGCGACGATCGAGGATCCTCAGACAAGACATATTACTCAAATCCGATTATCCCAACCCCCCATATTGAGTAAAATAAGAAGACTTGGTATGAACTAGAACCTGTATTCCACAAGCATCCACAAAGTACGGGGTCCGAATCCAGAAGAGAATCAGGATCCTGGACTAGGGATCCGGGAGTGGGTTCTGGTCGTGGTCATAAAACGTTACAGATAATGCGTATTCATACATTGTGGTTGAATGAGAAACAGCATCGAATTCTGTGACATTGACAGTTAAGATGACCAATAGGAAGTAAAATTTCAAGTGACATTGATAGTCAGGACAACCAATAAGAAACAGAATTGGAGTACGTGACAGTGAAATCTCGGACGACCATAAAATTGACTAGTAGTAATTAAAAAAATAGGAATAGACTAATAATTGTCTTAGGTTATTGGATGAATATCCTAACAAAGATCACCACTGGATTCTATCATAAGCCATGTCTGATAACATTTCAAGCCACTGAGTTGTACCATCTCTGCGACCCTGACCAGGAAAGTTGTGAAGTATAAAAAAATGACATTCTTGTACAAATCTTTTTCACACGGTTACACTATGTCATACACTAATTACCTCTTCAATTTTTTCATCCAGTCCTAGTGTTTTCAAATAACGCACCATGTGAAAATCATTAGGTTGACATTTACAGTTCGAATTCAAACCGCTGAATTACCTTTTTCGAGATTGGGTCGCTGTTGGGGTCGTTAGATCCTCAGAACATGCTTGATAAATGCCTTATCTTGGATTTCACGTTGGCGAGCATGGAGTGATCATTTGACCTAGAAATTTCATTTCTCACCAGAAAAATCCTTGGCTGTAATTTATTCCTGTGTATTTTAGTGTGTTATTTATGTGACTTCCCCAAGGACGTTTCTATGATGTAAAAATAAACGAGATTTGTGTACTTGATTGCATTGTGCTTACTGGGTGTTTGTAGAATACACTTTCAACACTATATGAAGACTTCTCTTTAGCCGTTTTCAGATGAAGGTAGCCTACCTCGACGGTGATTCATTGTCTCGTTCGAGTTTATCGACTAAACTGAACCCGTAATAGTTTCAAGCTTACCTAGTGACGAACCTAACAGTCTTCCAATGTATTACCGTTGTTGTACCCGTGTGGCGGCGGGCGTTCTTTATTATCTTAATTCTGTAGATCTCCATCCTGACGTCCGTTACTATAGAACACGAGTCGTTGACACAATTTCTTTATTCTTCAGAATATTAAGTGATTGACTAATTTTTACCAATATCGAGTGTAATACAAATATACATATATATCGTCGATATGGCCGTCGAATTGTTGTAAAGGTTCCTCGAGAAATCTAGTCAAATGACAATGTGTGTAGACAGTAAACGATGTCCAAGCAAACATTTATATACAAGCTCAGTAATGACAAAAGTATATATTATAAGTGAAGGGTACTACACCCGAGCACTTGTTGATGTATCTCTGAATTATTGACACGTGATGTTACCCTTTGGTTATAATGTCGCTAAACACCCTCAACTCAAACGGACCTTGCTTCATAAGCATGAAATAAAACTGAACTCAACTGCCAGATTATGTCATGAAATAAACTACCGTATGTTTATTAAATTAGATTACTAAATAATGGAGATTTATGGTGAAAGTTTAATTCTAAGCAGATCAGATGGATAAAATAAATGTTTACCAAACATTTCCCTAGTATACTAACTCTTACTGATTTACTCAACTCCACCAATCTTCGGTGATCAATGACACTGTGAATACAAATTGCGTAATTGGCTTCTGAAATTACGTTGATATTATCAATGAAAATTCCTTGTGTTTCATACATCAATAAAACAGTCACAGCTTGTCATGAAGGTGAAATCACAATTTGTACATGTCATGAGAGAGAACAAATTAAATTTCAGCTAGGGAATAGTTATGCCTCTGTAGCTCTCACACTTGCTGAGATCTCGTTATTTTGATATTTTGATGATGTATCCTTCTTCCCAGTCTGTTGATACTTGGTCTTCCACCCAAATGCTTTTAAAAAGGATGTGGAATATTTTTTCAGCAGACACCACGTATGTTCTCATCGCTTCTGCTGGAATGTTGTTTGGACCTGCTGCATTGCCGCAGTTGATTTCCCTGATGGCTGTACTTACCTATTCGATTGTTGATGGGTTAAGTTGTAAGCGAGGTCCATGGATGCTGAAAACATGTTGAATGGTTTCAGTGTGTATGGTCGATTAAACAGTCTCTCAAAGTGCTCCACAAACATATTCCACTGTTCTTAATTGTGACTGATTAATTTGCCTTCCTTGCTTTTCACCGGTCGTCCTGGTTTACGACAGTTTCGAGCAACCGTCTCTGTTGTATAGTACAATGTTCGTATTTCGTCTTCTGTTTTAGTATTTTTAGCCGTCATTGCTAGATCTTCCACATACTTACATTTGTCGACTGTGATTCTCCTCTTCACTTGCTTGTTTATTTCTGTGTACTCAGCTTCAGCCGTGGCCATCTTTCCAATTGTTGGGGTGATATTTATTGCTGCCTGCTTACTCCTCCGTCATCTGGATTCTAATCCAGTGCATTCACAGTGATCAGTTATTTGTAATGCTGTATCTTGTGGTGGAGAACCTCATCACATATTAAAGTGATTGTCTCCTGCACCCATTTCAAATTGTCGTCAAACATTTTGTCTTCTCCATTGAGTAGATTGTGAAAATCCTGAAACCAAATGCTGAGGGCTATATTGAACTCGTCGAGCGTTTCGGTATCCTAAAGAATGACCGTGATAAAGTTTTGTGATGTTGTGTGCCCTGCTGTCTAGTGTTTCGTGAGTTTCAGTGGTGATTTGAGGCTATATCAGCTCCACTCTTAGTTGTCACATCCTCCATGTTCCATCTGAACATATCATGGATACAGATAAGGTGGACTTTGTTCTATCAGCGTCATCCGTTGAAATTCGTGAATCTTTGTGCATACGTTCGTGAGAGAATATTGTGCCGCTAATGATCAGTCTGTTGAAGGCATATAGATTCGCAAAACTTTCGTATCGTTCTCCCAATTCTTTTCGTCCCATGATGTCTTCATGTTCGTTGTTGTCCATTCTAACCTCGGCATTTAGTTCTCCAATCGGAATCGTGGAATCACTTTATGAGCGTCTCTCGACGATATATTGCAGCCTTTCGTAGAATTGGTCTTTAACGTCTACGTTGTAGTCGTTGGTAGGTGCATAGCATTGAGTGACGTTCATTGTCGTGCTCATCGTCTCTGAATAAAAGATGTGCTGATGATAATCGGTCAGTGAGATCCCCATCCTATAAGAGCTACTTTGGCTTGATTGTAAACCATCATGGCAACTCCTTGTGTGTGAGGCAGTTTCGTATTCATAGATTTCCTGAAGTTGCATCTTTTCATCTTTGCGGCAACATAGATGACTCTCCTGTTCTGCCACATGGTTCAGTAATTTTGGGTACCTCAAAGAGTAGTTGCTGTTTTTGTCAGAACAGGCGCCGGCCTCGTGACATTTGAAGAAATTCGGTTCCCATTATGAGACGTCTAGCCCTTCACCTTCAATTAGGCTTGATGAGAGCATTGGCTTCAGAGAAAATACGGAGAGAGAATATGTGGCTACAGATTGTACTATGTGCCTCAAAAGCGTTTGCAATAGCGTAGATGCATATATTCATTGACTCATCCACATTGATTGACCCGATTGCCTCACAAGACCTCTTTTTATGTTGTCCAGAGCCTACTGGAAAACACATGTTTCACCTCGTCTGAACTGCAGTCAAGGCATTTACCATGAAAAAGCAGCTGTGAGTTTCCCTATCTTTCCGAGCTGCTTCTTCATTTTGATAGGGTGAAATCAAATTAACAATTTTAAGAGGATCGTGTATACGCGTTTCGGAGAAGCAGCAAACATCTCTGACGCGAGATTATAAAGTCCTAGTTAGAGAAGCTTGTTGCCCTAGTTTACAGAATGTCCTGACATTAAGTGCTCCAACACGGTGGCATCCACTTCAAACTTACTTACTTAATTCATTGCGTCTATTACCACAGTGGATCACAGATCGCAAACCAGTATTCTGCAAACCACTCCGTTTTGAACCTTCCATTCCAGTTCTTTCGAAATGTTGTTCATCCTCTTCTTATCTGTCTCCATTCTAAGGCAGATTTTAACCCTTTGTCTCCTTCTCCTCTTATCGCCTTCTGGATTAAAGGTGAAAGCTCGTCTTGTAATTCATTCGGTCATACCTGATAGGCCTCCATATCTCCTGCATTATTTATTCCTTAGGTGGAAACTGTTTTTGCGTTTTCGCGCAATAACTGGATGATCATTTTTCAGTCTTCTGACTACACTAAGCAACAATGCATGCATGTTCGGAATGCGGTTCTCACCCTGGATATTCAAAATGTTGCTTCAAGATTGGCTTCATCGTAACCTGAACTAGTGATAGGTAGTGAATCAAGTGAGCGTGTTGATTACTTCACTTATCTGGAGAGTCTCATCAGTGCTGATATCCTGGTGACTGACAAAATCTCAGCACGGATATAGAAGGCTCGACTGGCTTTTGCCAACCTGCGTCACTTATGGCGAAGGCGAGATATCCGTTTGCTGACTAAAGGACGAGTGTACTGCGCCGTAGTTCGCTCCATCTTACTTTACGGCTGTGAAACATGGCCAGTGAGAGTAGAAGATTACTTACTTACTTACTTACGCCTGTTACCCCCAATGGAGCATACGCCGCCCACCAGTTTTCTCCAACCAACTCTGTCCTGGGTTTCCTCTCCAATTATGTCCAATGTTTGGTCATTTCTCTCATATCTTTCTCTATTTCTCAGCGTAATGTGTTCCTTGACCTTCCTCTTTTCCTTTTGCCTTGAGGGTTCCATGTGAGGGCTTGTCTCGTGACGCAGTTACGTGCTTTTCGTAGTGTGTGTGTGTCCTATCCACTTCCACCGCTTCTTCCTGATTTCCTCCTCCATTGGAATCTGATTTGTTTTCTCCCAAAGTACGTTGTTGCTGATCGTGTCTGACCAACGAATCCGAAGCATTTTGCGTTAACAACTGTTAATAAACACTTGTATCTTCTGGATGATGCCTTTCGTAATTCTCCAAGTTTCCGCTCAATACAGTAGAATTGTCTTGACATTTCTATTGAAAATCCTGATTTTGATTTTGGTTGAAAGTTGTTTGGAGTTCCAGATATTTTTCAACTGTAGAAATGCAGCCCTCGCTTTGCCAATCCGCGCCCTCACATCTGCATCGGATCCATCTTTCTCGTCGATGATGCTGCCTAGATATGTAAAGGTGTTAACGTCCTCCAGTGCATCTCCATCAAGATTGATTTGGTTGGTGCGTGTTGTGTTGCTTTTTCGTTTATCTATGTTGAGACCTACTGATGCTGCAGAGGCTACTGCTACACTGGTCGTCTTCTCTTGCATTTTTTGTTGCGTGTGCGATAGAAGAGCCTGGTCATCTGCGATGTCCAGATCGTCCAGCTGCGTCCTAACTGTCCAGTTGATACCGTGCTTCCCTCCAGAAGTAGACGTTTTCATATTTTAGTCGATCACCAGGAGAAAGAGTAAGAGTGAGAGTAAGCAACCTTGCCTCACACCGGTCTTCACCTCGAAAGAGTCTGTTAGCTCTCCTTCGTGTACGATTTTGCAGTTGAATCCATCATAAGAATTCCGTATGATGTTGACTATTTTCTCAGGCACACCGTAGTATCGAAGAAGCCTCCACAGTGTTTTCCTATCCACGCTATCAAATGCTTTCTCGTAGTCGATGAAGTTGATGTAGAGTGGTGAGTTCCATTCTATTGACTGTTCCACAATGATCCGTAATGTAGCGATTTGGTCAGTACACGATCGATCCTTACGAAGTCTGGCCTGTTGATCTCGAAGTTGTGCATCTACGAAGTCCTTCATTCGGTTTAACAATACCCTGTTGAAGACTTTGCCTGGTATTGAGAGAAGAGTGATGCCTCTGTAGTTCTCACACTTGCTCAGGTCGCCTTTCTTTGGTATTTTGATCAGGTATCCTTCTTTCCAATCTGATGGTACTAGTTCTCCATCCCAAATCTTCTTGAAGAGGATGTGAAATATTTTCGCCGTTGCTTCTACATCTGCTTACATTGCCTCTGCTGGAATGTTGTCTGGTCCTGCTGCTTTGCCGCTCTTGATTTGTCTGTTGGCCATACTGATCTCCTTAATCTTAGGTGCGTAAATATTAATTAGGAGGTCCGTGGATGCTGTTTCGATGTTGGGTGTGTTCAGTGGAGCTGGTCGATTCAGGAGTTCCTTTAAGTGCTCTACCCACCTATTTCGCTGTTGTTCAGTGTTGCTGATTACTTTGCCTTCCTTGCTTTTCACTGGTCGTTCCGGTTTGCGATAGTTTCCGGCGAGCTACTTTGTTGTTTCATACAATTATCTCAAGTTTCCTTCTCTTGCAGCCTTTTCTTCCGTCATTGCTAGATCTTCGGCAGAGATCCATTCCTTGTGATGGTACTTCTTGTGGCCCAGAACTTCGTGAAATGTTGAAGTGATTGCCTCCTTAATCCCTTTCCAATTGTTCTCCAGTGTTGCGTCCTCTCCATTGTGTAGATCCTGAAAGGCCTGGAACCTATTGGTGAGGGCTATCCTGAATTCGTTGAGCTTTACAGTATCCCGAAGAAATGCCGTATAAACTTCTGTGATGTTGTCTGTCTTGTTGTCCGGTGCTTCTTTGTTTCAGATTCATTTTGGCAATCAGCAAATGGTGATCTGAGGCTATATCAGCTCCTTTCCTGGTTCTCACATCCTCTGTAGTCCTTCTGAACGTTTTGTTGATACAGATATGGTCAATTTGGTTTTGAGTAGTGTGGTCCGGTGAAATCCATGTGGCAAATCTCTCACCGTTTTCGTTCCTTTCTCCCAGTCCATGTCGTCCCATGATGTCTTCATATCCAGTGTTGTCCATGCCAACCTTGGCGTTCAGGTCTCCCATAAGAATCGTCAAATCCTTTGGTGAACATTTCTCGACGACTGACTGCAGCCTTTCGTAGAATTGATCTTTAACGTCGTCATTGTAGTCGTTGGTATGTGCATAACAATGGATGACGTTCATTGTAATGACCTCTTTCTTTGTTTTGAAGGATGCTTTAATGATCCTGGGTGTATGAGATTCCCATCCTATCAGTGCCTTTTGTGCATGTTTGGACAGCATCAGTGCAACTCGTCGTGTATGTGAAGCATTTTCCTGTTCATGACCAGATTATAACAACAGTTCCCCTGAAACCAGTCTCAGTTGTCCTACCTGCGTCCAATGTGTTTCACTGATGCCGAACAACTCGAGGTTGTATCTTTTCATTTCTGCCGCAACTTGAAATATTCTTCCACAATGTACGAACGTTCCATGTATCTAAAAGAAAGGTTGCTCTGGTTGTCAGAAGACGCATCGGCCTCGTGACTTCTGAGGGAACTCGACTTTCATCACGCGACGTCATAATTCTTCTTCCAACTCCCAGGGCAGAGTTAAAATGGTTTGAATTATTTTTTCTGGTTAGCGTCTTTTTGGCAAGTGAGATTTCGACGGAATGAGGTCTCCAACCCCATGTCCAACCTTCCTCCTTTATCCGGGCTTGGAACTGGCAGTAGCCCCGAAGGTTTTACTGGCGGAGTTGAGAGTAGAAGACATTCGTAGGTTACTGGTTTTCGAACATAGGTGTCTTCGAAGCATTGCTCGCATATCCTGGGACACCCGAGTGAACAACGCTGTTATTAGGAAACGGGAGCTAGGTAAGAATGGCAGATCAATAGATGAAGTGCTGAAACTTCATCAGTTGGGAAGGATTGGACAAGTGTTGTGTACGCCTAACCACCTACTGCCTCGTAGAGCTGTGTTTTGGAAGAAAGTTAGGGGCGGCCAAGCCGAAACATGGCAGCAATCCATGAAGTAGCTAAAAAGTGGACTGAGTCATGTCGGTAGTTGTCGACTATCTGGTTGGGGTCCGCGAGATGATAATAATCGATGGTTAGAGACCTTGAATGACATGGCTCGAAATCGTTCGCAATGGCGACGGTGCATTTATTTATTGTGTTCTTTCAAATCCTAATCTTCTGGATTCTTCAACCCCCTAGTTTTGACTTTCCAAACCTTTCTCACTGAATCATAGTTCTTGAATAATATCTTCTAATCCTAACCTTTCCGATTACTTCTTATACCTTTTAAACCTCTTCTGCTATTCGGTTTGAATTGATAATTACATCTCTGTGCTGATGTGGTATGGCGACATGAACTGATGTACTGACGTACGAAGTTCTACGTTGCATCTGACTGACTCAATAGATGTAATACTGAAACCTAATCAGTTGAGGTGGCTGAGACATGTGGTGTATACCTCACCACCGACTGCCTCGTCGAGCCGTCTATTGCGATGTAGGAATAGGTTGAAAGAAAGCTAGGGACGGCCAGACCAAAATACGACAGAAATCAATGAAGTCACTAACAAGGAGACAGAGTCATGTCTGTCGGTGTCGACTACCTGGTTTGAATCCGCGAGATGATAATAATCAATGGTTAGAGTCCCTAAGTGATATGAAGAAAACCGTTTGCATCGGCACAAGTGCATTTAATCTTAGTGTTCTGAGAAATTCTAGTCTTTTGAATTCCTCTTCATCTGTATCGTTCTCTTCTTAATGTTATCTCACTGAATTATATTTCTTGAATAACATCTTTGAAACCTAATCACTCGGATTATTTCGAATACTGTAACTACCTCCACTCCTATGGGATTTGCATTGAAAAATTATATATCTGTACTAGTGTAGTCTGGCGACTTGAAATGATGTACTAACGTACAAAATTCTACGTTCAAACTGACAGGCTGACTTATTGAAAAATATTCAATCTTATATCCGTATTCTAGCATAGGTCTAATATGCGCCATTGTTGTACTGAGAAATTTCGCTATCTGAAAAGCATGTCAACAGTTCAATAGTATATTATCTACACACACCTGAAGTTTCATTTACAGATTTTATTACTGTCTGTGCAAAGTTTCTCATCTAAAATATCTATTCAGGATTCCATCTAATCAGTTATTCATCGACAACTATCAATCAACACTAAAGTCAGAATTTCCAATACAAAGGTCAAAACAGTTCTACTGATTGAAGTGGAAGCTCAGAAAACTACGAAATCCATCATCCAGAAGATACAAGTATTTATTAACAGTTGTCTACGCAACATATTTCCGATCCATTAGCTAGAATCCATCAGCAACAACTTACTATGGCAAACGACTAACGAGATTTCAGCGGATGGATGAGTCAGGAGGAAGTGTTATAACTGTTTACGAAACACACAGTAAGTAAAGTACCCATCGATATCACTAGACAAGCTCTCACCTGAAACCCTCAAGGCGAAAGAAGAAGAGGAATACAAAAGAACACATTGCTTCTAGAAGTGGAGACATGAGAATATGAAAAGAATGAACAACGATTAGACAGGAATGAACAGAAAGACAGAGGACAGAGCAGGCTGAAGAATGCCAGTGGTTGGCCTATGCTCCGTTAAGGAGGTAACACGATTAGATAAGTATGTAAGTAAGTGAGTTGACAATGTGACCTAACCTAACTCATAAATTATCAACCACAATGACAAAAACAATAACAATAACAAAAGGTGAATTTTCTACTGATTAAAACAATTTACAAATAATAGAAATCATTCCATCAACATCATTCCACTTGATTTCATGCTTTTTAAACAAAAAATATTTATTATTATGATGTTAATGAATGCATTAACCACATTTTCTTCTTGTTTATTTATTTTCAAGATTTCTGTTAGTGTATATGAAAAATGAAATTGGTTCAAGGTAAATGGGCTGAGTTGAACTGATACCATTGAAAACATTGAATTATTATGTTTTGTGGTGGTTATTTTATCTACTTGTACGTGACAGATAGTGAATTATTTTCTGTTTACTTTAGAAGAACATATCATCGGACGTTAGTGAGAAATATCATGATTTTCAATAGAGAGATGTGGAGATTGTTGAGTTGTGTGGAAATCAGAAAATCGATCAATGAGAATCAGAAATTATTGGATGGCCGTTTCATCCTAGTACGGAACACCGTTGGATGATGGCTAGATGATTTAGAGGTTAAGCACTTGCATGAAAGATTTAAAAAAAAATGGATTCGATTTTCTCTACTCTTCATTTGTTTGATTGCCATCGTTAGTAGGCCAATATCGATTAGGAAGCAAGTTGATGCTGTCTCGATGTTGAGTGAGTTCAATGTGGATCTTCGATTCAAAAGTTTCCCAAAGTGCTATACCTACCTATTCCGCTGTCCTACAAAAATGATAATTCTCTTTCTTCTATGTTTTTCACTGGTCGTTCTGATTTAAGATAGTTTTCAATAGGCCTACTTCTTTCATCTCATAATTTTCTTATGTTTCTTTCTCTTTCAACCTTTTCCGCCGTCAGTGCTGGACCTCCATTTTATTGACCTTTGTCAACTGCGAATCTCCTATTCACTTGCTTGATTATTTCTGTAAACACAGATTGAGCTACGGCTTTACATCCAATTGTTTGGGTAATATTTATTGCTGCGGGCTTACTCTCCCTTCCCTCTTGATTGCAATCCACTGTATTCACAGTGATCAGTAATTTGTAATACTGCACCTTGTGGCGCAGAAATGTAAGATCCATTTCCAAAGGCTTTGTTTGTAGCGATTCGTCAACAACTGTGATGTGCGGAAATAGCACTGTGGATAATAACAGCGATAGAGACGAGGTGAAACCTCATCTGTCTATTGATGGTGCGGTAAATGTGATTAAGAAAAGTGATGGTGGAGTCACAGTCAGGTGTGCGGTTTCCACAATCGTCACTAGCGTAGTTTCATCTAGTATTTCAGTTCACGGCAAGGTTGCACGTTCTAGCGTGCAGTATTTAGGGGACGGTGGCAGTAGCATCAGTCATATTACTGGCACTACTGAGAATGTTCACGATCAGTATTTTGATTGCCATGAGAGGTCATCCAGGCTGATGATTATAGGTCCATGAGATTCCCATCTAATAAGTGCAGTTTGTGCTTGTTTGGACAGCATCAAAGCAGCTCATTGTGTGTGTGAGAGACATTCTCGTCTTCATGGCTTTTCTGAAGTTGCATCTTTTCATCTTTGATGCAACTTAAATGACACGTACACTCTCTAACATTGTTCGACAGTTCCATTTACCTAAAAGAATGGTCGTTCCAGAGTTTCAGAACTGGGGTCGAGCAAGTGACTTCCGAAAGTAGTCGGATCTTGTGAAAGGATACCTTTTCACTCACCGGAGAGAGATAGAATGGTTTGAATGAATTTCCTGTCGAGCATTTTTTTCTAGCCAGCTGATTTTCTATGAGATGTGCCATCAATCTAACGTCCAACAACCGGACTTCATTTGAGCTTTGAAGCGGCAGAAGATCCTTGGAAAATACAGATCAATATTATGTAGCTACAGATTGAATGATGAGCCTCGAAATCGTTTGCATTAGCGCAGATAAATTAATTCATTGTCTCATATCAAATTCAAATTGTATGTATTCCTCGTGGCTCTTACTTCTGTTTTCATGTTTATTTCACTAAGTTATACGTCTCTAAACATTTCACCAGCGAAAATAAATTTTTAGTGTTAAAATTTCTAGTGACGCTTTTCTAATTAAATTTCGTCTGAACACAACAATTCATTGTGCATATGTTATCTGTTTACTTCAACAATTGTTCACACTTAACAAAAATGAGGCATGTCGTGAATTTCAAATGAAACCTGTCACAACAGTGCATGAGTCGAGTGCACTGCGAATCGAGCTGCTGCACACTGTGCACTGACACACCTGTGAAATCACTCACATGCACTGGAATAATTTCACAGGAGATTGACCCATATAAATAGGTGAACGTGTGACGAGATTGTAACTTAGTCCAGTGAACTGGTCACATAGTCACATAGTCACATGGTGATGTTGAACCGGTCGACGTTGCTGGTGTTGGTGCTGTGCACCTACTACTGTCTGACATTTGAACGTGTGTCAAGCTGGCTGATACGTAGTGGTGAACCAGTGCAACAACGCACTGAATTCCCCTTCATCGCATTTCTAACGACAGAGAGAACAATGTGCACAGGCTCATTGGTCTCGCAGAGGGCAGTACTCACAGCTGGTCATTGTGTTTGTTCACCGTTGCCAGTGATCCGGGTAAGGCTTCACACAGGAATTATTGTGCCTCTATGTTGTTGATTGATTGATTGATTGATTGATTGATTTGACAGTGTCTGTGTGACAGACTGTGTCGCATCGGTCTAATGCTGATCTAATCAATGTGTTTTATCCGTTTCAGGCTTCGTTTCTCGCACTGAGGAATGGCGACCAGAATGCCATCAATCACCAACCATCTGGAGTGAAGATAGCACCGCAATACATGCCCTCTTGTAATGCGTTACGAAGCGGCAGAACCCCACAACAGTCACTCAGCGGATTTGACGTTGCAATTGTAATGCTCGCACAAATGGTCAACTTACAGAGTGGAGTGAGAGTGATCAGTCTGGCACAGGAATCGGATATCCCAGCACCAGGAACCGGTGTTTTGATTGTTGGTTATGGGAGGGATGATAACGACCGCGATCCGTCACGCAAAAATGGTGGAATTCTGAAGAAGGGTGAGTTGTCGATGAGCAATGGGTTTGCTAGTTTGCTTGCGTGCGAACACTTCGATGGAAGACGTTTGCTGAAATGTCTGTGCCAATGACGATTCGTTTTGTATGTGAGCCGAGTTGTCAGTCCGTGGTTTCATTTCCACATTGGAACAGTGATGAGATGGATTGTGGCTTGATTGATAAAGGTGACGACCTCTGATTGCGGAGAACACATGTTGATTAGTTGTTCGGTGCTTGGTTTGATGTGTTGGTTGGTGTATAATTTGTGCAACTGGATATTTGTGCACTTGATCCACCTGATCCTCTGTTCTTTCTCCCTCTCTCACACAGGTCGAGCTACTGTTATGGAGTGCCGACACGCCACCGTCGGCAATCCTATCTGTGTGAAATCAGGTCAGAATTTCGGTCAATTACCCGCTCCAGGTGACAGTGGTGGACCTCTGCTTCCGTCTCCTCAGGGTCCAGTGCTTGCTGTGGTGTCACATGGCGTCACACATACCATGTACCCCGACATCATTGTGGAGTATGCCAGTGTGGCCAGAATGTTGGATTTCGTGCGTCCCAATATTTGAATAACCAGTACCGACCGACAGCTTGTGTCATTCTCACAGGTGTGTACATAGAATATGGACAACTGCGTTTGCGATTGTGTTCATATATTTCTAGTAAATAAACAACCTAATCAATTACACCATTACATCATGTGTTTTGTATGAGTTGGTGGGTGTGGGTGTTCTGTGTTTGTGGTGATTCGCGCATGATGCTCAGTGAAGTGTGCTTGAATGTGGAAGCCAGTTATTTGCGGATTATTCTGCACGAAGCTAGGACATGGTCGGTTCGTATGATTTGACGAAGTCGAACTTAGTCCAACTTCTTACCCAACATATATTCCAATACTACTGAAATGGATCCGAAAAATATAATCTAGGACGAATTTGATCGCCGTCATATTACTGACAGTGCAGGTAGACGCCATTTTCATAGGCATGATCGATCAGATACATTGAGCTTTGTAATAATGTTATGCAAAGTTTAGATGCTCAGTGAATTTGTTGAAAAGTGGTATTTCTAAACCAGCAATGAGAAACAGAGTAGTGTTCAAATAAATTCATCTGCGAAATATTTGTGTAGTGGAACGTCTAAGTAATTCAAGAGCATTTTAAGGTGTTTGATATAATCTGCGACCATAATTAACGTGAAATTATGCTCAGTTTATGAAGTGTAGTTGCACTATTGACGTGCAGTATGTAGCAAACAAATACAGACTGGCACCAGAGCATGATTTGAATCTAGACATGTGCGAGACAGCAAGCGGCAGTTCTACATCGAACCTCTCCATCTGTGGCTGATGTCGATAGGATCAAGTTGTGTCCAGCATTGTGACGTCTATGGTTCTCACGATTTCTGAAGATGTTTTTCCCTATGCTTAAATTTTGAATTTACTAAGGATAGGCAGTTTTCCGAAAGTAGTTGCAGCAGACGTGCGCCATAATCTGTTCCTTGTATCGCGACACAATAACATCCACCTAATTGAGCTTTGGTGTCGCCAGTCCTTTTTTATTATATAATTGTGCCTCTTTTTATGTTGTCCAGAGCCTACTGGAAAACACATGTTTCACCTCGTCTGAACTGCAGTCAAGGCAGTTACCATGAAAAAGCAGCTGTGAGTTTCCCTATCTTTCCGAGCTGCTTCTTCATTTTGATAGGGTGAAATCAAATTAACAATTTTAAGAGGATCGTGTATACGCGTTTCGGAGAAGCAGCAAACATCTCTGACGCGAGATTATAAAGTCCTAGTTAGGGAAGCTTGTTGCCCTAGTTTACAGAATGTCCTGACATTAAGTGCTCCAATACGGTGGCATCCACTTCAAACTTACTTACTTAATTCATTGCGTCTATTACCACAGTGGATCACAGATCGCAAACCAGTATTCTGCAAACCACTCCGTTTTGAACCTTCCATTCCAGTTCTTTCGAAATGTTGTTCATCCTCTTCTTATCTGTCTCCATTCTAAGGCATATTTTAACCCTTTGTCTCCTTCTCCTCTTATCGCCTTCTGGATTAAAGGTGAAAGCTGGTCTTGTGAGGCAATCGGGTCAATCAATGTGGATGAGTCAATGAATATATGCATCTACGCTATTGCAAACGCTTTTGAGGCACATAGTACAATCTGTAGCCACATATTCTCTCTCCGTATTTTCTCTGAAGCCAATGCTCTCATCAAGCCTAATTGAAGGTGAAGGGCTAGACGTCTCATAATGAGAGCCGAGTTTCTTCAAACGTCACGAGGCCGGCGCCTGTTCTGACAAAAACAGCAACTATTCTTTGAGGTACCTAAAATTACTGAACCATGTGGCAGAACAGGAGAGTCATCTATGTTGCCGCAAAGATGAAAAGATGCAACTTCAGGAAATCTATGAATACGAAACTGCCTCACACACAAGGAGTTGCCATGATGGTTTACAATCAAGCCAAAGTAGCTCTTATAGGATGGGGATCTCACTGACCGATTATCATCAGCACATCTTTTATTCAGAGACGATGAGCACGACAATGAACGTCACTCAGTGGTATGCACCTACCAACGACTACAACGTAGACGTTAAAGACCAATTCTACGAAAGGCTGCAATATATCGTCGAGAGACGCTCATAAAGTGATTGCACGATTCCGATCGGAGAACTAAATGCCGAGGTTAGAATGGACAACAACGAACATGAAGACATCATGGGACGAAAAGAATTGGGAGAACGATACGAAAGTTTTGCGAATCTATATGCCTTCAACAGACTGATCATTAGCGGCACAATATTCTCTCACGAACGTATGCACAAAGATTCACGAATTTCAACGGATGACGCTGATAGAACAAAGTCCACCTTATCTGTATCCATGATATGTTCAGATGGAACATGGAGGATGTGACAACTAAGAGTGGAGCTGATATAGCCTCAAATCACCACTGAAACTCACGAAACACTAGACAGCAGGGCACACAACATCACAAAACTTTATCACGGTCATTCTTTAGGATACCGAAAAGCTCAACCAATTCAAGATAGCCCTCAGCATTTGGTTTCAGGATTTTCACAATCTACTCAATGGAGAAGACAAAACGTTTGACGACAATTTGAAATGGGTGCAGGAGACAATCACTTTAATATGTGATGAGGTTCTCCACCACAAGATACAGCATTACAAATAACTGATCTCTGTGAATGCACTGGATTAGAATCCAGATGACGGAGGAGTAAGCAGGCAGCAATAAATATCACCCCAACAATTGGAAAGATGGCCACGGCTGAAGCTGAGTACACAGAAATAAACAAGCAAGTGAAGAGGAGAATCACAGTCGACAAATGTAAGTATGTGGAAGATCTAGCAATGACAGCTAAAAATACTAAAACAGAAAACGAAATACGAACATTGTACTATACAACAGAGACGGTTGCTCGAAACTGTCGTAAACCAGGACGACCGGTGAAAAGCAAGGAAGGCAAATTAATCAGTCACAATGAAGAACGGCGCAATATGTGTGTGGAGCACTTTGAGAGACTGTTTAATCGACCATCCACACTGAATCCAGTCAACATCGAACCAGCATCCGCGGACCTCCGAATCATTATCCACCCATCAACAGTTGAAGAGATCAGTATGGCCATAAGACTGCAAGAAAGCATTCAACTATATGGACAGGACAACACAATGTAGGCTTCTTTGACACTGCGCAACAACAAATGCAAGAGATGACGACCAATAAACTTCAACAGTCTTTACAACTCTATAATGAAATTTTAACATGTGTTTGATAACCATTGTATATCAATGTACACAGAGACATGATCCACTCGTTGATATCAAACTGATTCTCGACGTAAGACTCTAAACTCAATGTTCCCGTTGGCCTGAAGATTATTGTTGAAGTGTCGTGTCATTCGACTAGTCTTTCCAACATACACTGGATCCTGTTCATTCCAAAATGACAACTGAAATGATTCCGATCGAATTAAAGGAATTCAATTACTCCTTAATCCTGGAATTTCTTTAATTGGCCATAAATTGATATGTGTTTTGTGGAATACGTTTGAAAGTCTGAACGTTAAATTACACAACCTGTCTATCAATGATTCCCTAATCAGAATCTCTTTCTCAAGATATCAACAATATTTATTTGTGATAATGAGGATACAAAGTTCCATTTAACCTTAGTACAGTGTTCCCCGAGATAGTGAGAATTAACCTCCTTACAAACAAACGTAGATGGCCAGGAGGGGATCGAGCCAATTTTCCATTCTTTCTAATCTCTTGATTACGGAAAAGCTATGAACTTTGAAGGTACATGTAACAGTTTGCTTACAGGAATGTTCATTTTAGTGTGTATCTGCATAGAATGCAGATAGAGCAATTAGGTCTGGCTAGGAGGACCATAGCGATGATCATAAAATGTACCATAACTAGTGCTCAGCTGTTGGCACAACACGCATTGTGATTTGAGCGTGAAGGAGTAAATTATCAATAGACCGCTTATTTGCTAAGTTGATTTGACTAAAGGATGGTCATACAGTTCAGCTAGTGTCACTGTGCTACGGCCTAAGATAAACGCATCTACACCTACTTGCATATTGGAGTGTACAAACTCTCGTCAATGCAACCTGTACATACAACTAACGTGTAACTGCGTGCGAACCTTCCTCCATGTCTACATACATTTAAAGAATTAGTATACCTAGTCTAAACATATTTTTTGTCTATATTGTCTTATACGATTTACGTGCATACTTAAGCTCACTTGGGATAAGCTAACATATCTCATACTGAAGGTACTCATTAAAACTCATCAACAATTTCGGCTACCTTAAAAAGCTTTCGAGAATGGTATGATGTATAACTAACTATACGATAGGTAGACTGGTACGAGTTCCGTCTTCTCTAATCGCGATAGACCGTGGTGAATTAATCTAACGAATATTCACATAGATATATATATATATATATATATATACATATATATAAGTAGACTGTAGTGAAAAAATCGGCCTATATATATATATACAAAAGGCTTGTAAGTCAACCGTCCATTCTTATTTGTAAAGTTGGATTAAAATTTCCTCATTGCCACTTCCCTCATTTCTTTTCGTATATTTATTAATTGAATTTACGATCGTACATCCGTTTTTGCTTCAAAGAAGCCAACTGAATTCCCACCTTATAAGCTGGCGTGAAACAACCCACTACCATCCGATGACGAATAGTATGGTGGAGGGACTACACCGGCCACTTAGAGCTTCCCTAACAACTGGTGTTCCTAACGATGATCGGCCCAACAAGCATCCATTATTCCTGTTGAGTTTGAGATGGACAATTACACAAGATATAGGATGTTGTCCTGCAGAGTTGGTGTATGGAACTACTCTACGTATGCCAGACGGATTTCTCACCTCAGATGCAAGTGTTCCAACATATATAGCTTACTACGTACAACTTCTGAAGGAACACATTTGTACCTCTGTTTTCTGGGAAGAGCTGCTGTTCTAGACCCTCACCACCTACTCACCATACTAACTTCAAAAATTATTCGTTTAAATTATTTGATAACTACACCGACCATTCATTCATATTTGTAATAATTCAATAACCGTATGCATTATCGTATATTCGATTGTGTGCTGCATGCTAGCATATTATTTCCGGATTATAAATACTTTGTCAGGCTTCAGGGCGTGAGAGTGCGCTCACTCGCCCCTCCCAATTCGCTACCCTTGCCTGCTCACTTTTCATTCCCATGTCTGTCAGCTTCAATGAACAATAAATGAATCTAGAGAGGGCCATGATGTGACTCTTCGATCATCTATTGAAAAAAGTACTTCCAGTAAACAAGATAGCTATAACATTTAGTGACAATTTTATGTTCCAACTTCCTCAATCAAGGTGATTTTGAGAATAGTGGATGCATAATGGAATCGGAGCTTGTCAAGTAATTGCGAGTGACAGAAACATCAAGATATTCAATTGAATGATGATTAATTCATCAAAGTTTATGGCGAACGTCTGCTGCAACTACTTCCGGATAACCAGCTGTCCTTACTAAACTCAAAAGTTAAGCATAGGGAAAAACATCTTCAGAAATCGTGAGAACCGTAGACGTCACAATGCTGGACACACCTTGATCCTATCGACATCAGCCACTGATGGAGAGGTTCGATGTAGAACTGCCGCTTGCTGTCTCGCACATGTCTAGATTCAAGTCATGCTCTGGTGCCAGTCTGTATTTGTTTGCTACATACTGCACGTCAATAGTGCAACTACACTTCATAAACTGAGCATAATTTCACGTTAATTATGGTCGCAGATTATATCAAACACCTTAAAATGCTCTTGAATTACTTAGACGTTCCACTACACAAATATTTCGCAGATGAATTTATTTGAACACTACTCTGTTTCTCATTGCTGGTTTAGAAATACCACTTTTCAACAAATTCACTGAGCATCTAAACTTTGCATAACATTATAACAAAGCTCAATGTATCTGATCGATCATGCATATGAAAATGGCGTCTACCTGCACTGTCAGTAATATGACGGCAATCAAATTCGTCCTAGATTGTATTTTTCTGATCCATTTCAGTGGTATTGAGATATATGTTGAATAAGAAGTTTGACTAAGTTCGACTTCGTCAAATCACACGAACCGACCATGTCCTAGTCACGTGTAGAATAATCCGCAAATAACTGGCTTCCACATTCAAGCACACTTCACTGAGCATCATGCGCGAATCACCACAAACACAGAACACCCACACCCACCAACTCATACAAAACACATGATGTAATGGTGTAATTGATTAGGTTGTTTATTTACTAGAAATATATGAACACAATCGCAAACGCAGTTGTCCATATTCTATGTACACACCTGTGAGAATGACACAAGCTGTCGGTCGGTACTGGTTATTCAAATATTGGGACGCACGAAATCCAACATTCTGGCCACACTGGCATACTCCACAATGATGTCGGGGTACATGGTATGTGTGACGCCATGTGATACCACAGCAAGCACTGGACCTTGAGGAGACGGAAGCAGAGGTCCACCACTGTCACCTGGAGCGGGTAATTGACCGAAATTCTGACCTGATTTCACACAGATAGGATTGCCGACGGTGGCGTGTCGGCACTCCATAACAGTAGCTCGACCTGTGTGTGAGAGAGAGAGAGAAAGAACAGAGGATCAGGTGGATCAAGTGCACAAATATCCAGTTGCACAAATCATTCAACAACCAACACATCAAACCAAGCACCGAACAACTAATCAACATGTGTTCTCCGCAATCAGAGGTCGTCACCTTTATCAATCAAGCCACAATCCATCTCATCACTGTTCCAATGTGGAAATGAAACCACGGACTGACAACTCGGCTCACATACAAAACGAATCGTCATTGGCACAGACATTTCAGCAAACGTCTTCGATCGAAGTGTTCGCACGCAAGCAAACTAGCAAACCCATTGCTCATCGACAACTCACCCTTCTTCAGAATTCCACCATTTTTGCGTGACGGATCGCGGTCGTTATCATCCCTCCCATAACCAACAATCAAAACACCAGTTCCTGGTGCTGGGATATCCGATTCCTGTGCCAGACTGATCACTCTGACTCCACTCTGTAAGTTGACCATTTGTGCGAGCATTACAATTGCAACGTCAAATCCGCTGAGTGACTGTTGTGGGGTTCTGCCGCTTCGTAACGCATTACAAGAGGGCATGTATTGCGGTGCTATCTTGACTCCAGATGGTTGGTGATTGATGGCATTCTGGTCGCCATTCCTCAGTGCGAGAAACGAAGCCTGAAACGGATAAAACACATTGATTAGATCAGCGTTAGACCGATGCGACACAGTCTGTCACACAGACACTGTCAAATCAATCAATCAATCAATCAATCAATCAACAACATAGAGGCACAATAATTCCTGTGTGAAGCCTTACCCGGATCACTGGCAACGGTGAACAAACACAATGACCAGCTGTGAGTACTGCCCTCTGCGAGACCAATGAGCCTGTGCACATTGTTCTCTCTGTCGTTAGAAATGCGATGAAGGGGAATTCAGTGCGTTGTTGCACTGGTTCACCACTACGTATCAGCCAGCTTGACACACGTTCAAATGTCAGACAGTAGTAGGTGCACAGCACCAACACCAGCAACGTCGACCGGTTCAACATCACCATGTGACTATGTGACTATGTGACTATGTGACCAGTTCACTGGACTAAGTTACAATCTCGTCACACGTTCACCTATTTATATGGGTCAATATCCTGTGAAATTATTCCAGTGCATGTGAGTGATTTCACAGGTGTGTCAGTGCACAGTGTGCAGCTCGATTCGCAGTGCACTCGACTCATGCACTGTTGTGACAGGTTTCATTTGAAATTCACGACACGCCTCATTTTGTTGGAGAGTGTGTGAAGTGTGTACAACTATTCAAGTGAACAGATGACGTAATCACGGAGAGTGATTATGGTCAGATGAAATCCCATAATAACACTGTTAGTAGATATGTTAGCAATAAAATATTATTAGCGATCTTAAGATATGACGTCATTTGTTTACTTGAATAATTTTACAAACTTCACACACTCTCCAACAAAATGAGGCGTGTCGTGAATTTCATTGGCGCAAGTGCATTTAATCTTTGTGTTCTCTGAAATTCTAGTCTTCTGAATTCCTCATCATCTGTATCGTTCTCTTCTTAATGTTATCTCACTGAATTATATTTCTTGAATAACATCTTTGAAACCTAATCACTCGGATTATTTCGAATACTCTAACTACCTCCACTCCTATGGGATTTGCATTGAAAAATTATATATCTGTACTAGTGTAGTCTGGCGACTTGAAATGATGTACTAACGTACAAAATTCTACGTTGGAACTGACAGGTTGAGTTACTGAAAAATATTCAATCTTATATCCGTATTCCAGCATAAATCTAATACTATCGATTGTTGTACTGAGAAATTTCGCTATCTGAAAAGCATGTCAACAGTTCAATAGTATATTATCTACACACACCAGATTTTATTACTGTCTGTGCAAAGTTTCTCATCGAAAATATCAAGTCAGGATTCCATCTAATCAGTTACTCATCGACAACTATCAATCAACATTAAAGTCAGAATTTCCAATACAAAGGTCAAAACAGTTCTACTGAATGTGGTGGAAACTTAGAAAACTACGAAATTCATCATCCAGAAGATACAAGTATTTATTAACAGTTGTCTATGCAACATACTTCGGATCCATTAGCTAGAATCCATCAGCAACTACTTACTGTGTAAAACGACTAACGAGATTTTAGCGGATGGATGAGTCAGGAGGAAGTGTTATGACTGTTTACGAAACACACAGTAAGTAAAGTACCCATCGATATCACTAGACAAGCTCTCACCTGAAACCTGCAAGGCGAAAGGAGGAGAGGAGTACCAAGTAACACATTGCACCGAGAAGTGGAGACAAGAGAACATGAAAAGAATGAACAACGATTAGACAGGAATGAATAGAAAGACGGAGGACAGAGCAGGTTGAAGAATGCCAGTGGTTGGCCTATGCTCCGTTAAGGAGGTAACACGATTAGATAAGTATGTAAGTAAGTGAGTTGACAATGTGACCTACCCTAACTCATAAATTATGAACCACAATTACAAAAGGTGAATTTTCTACTGATTAAAACAATTTACAAATAATAGAAATCATTCCATCAACATCACTCCACTTGATTTCATGCTTTTTAAACAAAAAATACTTATTATTATGATGTTAATGAATACATTAACCACATTTTCTTCTTGTTTATTTATTTTCAAGATTTCTGTTAGTGTAAATGATAAATGAAATTGGTTCAAGGTAAATGAGAACAATTAAACTGATACCATTGTAAACATTGAATTATTATGTTTTGTGGTGGTTATTTTATCTACTTGTACGTGACAGATAGTGAATTACATTCTGCTTTCTTTAGCAGAACATATCATCGGACGTTAGTGAGAAATATCATGATTTTCAATCGAGAGATGTGGAGATTGTTGAGTTGTGTGGAAATCAGAAAATCGATCAATGAGAATCAGAACTTATTGGATGGCCGTTTCATCCTAGGTATGGAACACCGTAGGATGATTGCTAGGTGATTTAGAGGTTAAGCACTTGCATGAAAGATTTAAAACAAATGGATTCGATTTCAGGTTGTGCGGTCGTAGATTTATACTGCTGAATCAGTCTCGCATTATAATAAAATAACCTTCCAGGTTTCTACTAGTGGTCTAAGATTAATCGATCTTATCTTCTCTGTGATGTGAGTTGAGACCGACCGCAGCGGGAGCTGCTCCTACAATGATCGTCTTCTCTTGCATTTGTTATCGCTCATTCGATGGAAGAGCTAGATTGTCGGCGGAGAACAAATCGTCCAGCTGCACCCGTTCTGTTCACTGTATACTGTGCTCCCCCTGAGATGTTGACTTCTTCATAATCCAGTCAATCATTAGGAGAAAGAGAAAGGGTGAGAGTAAGCAATCCTGCCTGGTGATCGAGGCTGTCAGTTGTACTCCTTGCACAAGTTTTCTGTTGAATCCATTACAAGAATTCTATATGATGCTGACTATCATCTCAGGCTCTCGGCACTGTCAAATAGGTCTCCATAATGTTATCCTGTCCATATAGTCAAATGCTTTATCGTAGTCTGATGACCATACTGATCTCTTCAATTATTGGTGGGCGAACATTGCCTCTGCACGAATGTTTTCTCGTCCTGCTGCTTTGCTACTCTTCATTTGTCTGATTGCCATCGTTAGTATGCCAATATCGAATAGGAAGCAAGTTGATGCTGTCTCGATGTTGAGTGGGTTCAATGTGGATCTTCGATTCAAGAGTTTCCCAAAGTGCTCTACCTACCTATTCCGCTGTCCTACAAAAATGATAATTCTCTTGTCTTCTATGTTTTTCACTGGTCGTTCTGATTTAAGATAGTTTTCAATAGGCCTACTTCTTTCATCTCATAATTTTCTTATGTTTCTTTCTCTTTCAACCTTTTCCGCCGTCAGTGCTGGACCTCCATTTTATTGACCTTTGTCAACTGCGAATCTCCTATTCACTTGCTTGATTATTTCTGTAAACACAGATTGAGCTACGGCTTTACATCCAATTGTTTGGGTAATATTTATTGCTGCGGGCTTACTCTCCCTTCCCTCTTGATTGCAATCCACTGTATTCACAGTGATCAGTAATTTGTAATACTGCACCTTGTGGCGCAGAAATGTAAGATCCATTTCCAAAGGCTTTGTTTGTAGCAATTCGTCAACAACAGTGGTGTGAGGAAATAGCACTGTGTATAATAACAGCGATAGAGGCGAGGTGAAACCTCATCTGTCTATTGATGGTGCGGTGAATGTGAATAAGAAAAGTGATGATGGAGTCACAGTCAGGTGTGCGGTTTCCACAATCGTCACTAGCGTAGTTTCATCTAGTATTTCAGTTCACGACAAGGTTGCACGTTCTAGCGTGCAGTATTTAGGGGACGGTGGCAGTGGCATCAGTCATATTACTGGCACTACCGAGAATGTTCACGATCAGTATTTTGGTTGCCATGAGAGGTCATCTAGGCTGATGATTATAGGTCCATGAGATTCCCATCTAATAAGTGCAGTTTGTGCTTGTTTGGACAGCATCAAAGCAGCCAAGTGTGTGTATGTGAGACATTCTCGTCTTCATGGCTTTTCTGAAGTTGCATCTTTTCATCTTTGATGCAACTTAGATGAGACGTACACTCTCTAACATTGTTCGACAGTTCCATTTACTTAAAAGAATGGTCGTTCCAGAGTTTCAGAACTAGGGTCGAGCAAGTGACTTCCGAAAGTACTCGGATCTTGTGAATGAATTCCCTGTTCACTCACCGGAGAGAGATAGAATGGTTTGAATGAACTTCCTGTCCAGTAATTTTTCTAGCAAGCGGGTTTTCTATGAGATGTGCCGTCAATCTAACTTCCAACACCCGGACTTCATTTGAGCTTTGAAGCGGCAGAAGATCCATGGAAAATACAGATCAATACTATGTAGCTACAGATTGAATGATGTGCCTCAAAATCGTTTGCATTAGCGCAGATAAATTAATTCATTGTCTCATATCAAATTCAAATTGTATGTATTCCTCGTGGCTCTTACTTCTGTTTTCATGTTTATTTCACTAAGTTATACGTCTCTAAACATTTCACCAGCGAAAATAAATTTTTAGTGTTATAATTTCGAGTGACGCTTTTTCTGAGCACAACGACTCATTGTGCCTATGTCATCTGTTTACTTGAACAATTGTTCACACTTCACAAAAAAGAGGTGTGTCGTGAATTTCAAATGAAACCTGTCACAACAGTGCATGAGTCGAGTGCACTGCGAATCGAGCTGCACACTGTGCACTGACACACCTGTGAAATCACTCACATGCACTGGAATAATTTCACAGGATATTGACCCATATAAATAGGTGAACGTGTGACGAGATTGTAACTTAGTCCAGTGAACTGGTCACATAGTCACATAGTCACATGGTGATGTTGAACCGGTCGACGTTGCTGGTGTTGGTGCTGTGCACCTACTACTGTCTGACATTTGAACGTGTGTCAAGCTGGCTGATACGTAGTGGTGAACCAGTGCAACAACGCACTGAATTCCCCTTCATCGCATTTCTAACGACAGAGAGAACAATGTGCACAGGCTCATTGGTCTCGCAGAGGGCAGTACTCACAGCTGGTCATTGTGTTTGTTCACCGTTGCCAGTGATCCGGGTAAGGCTTCACACAGGAATTATTGTGCCTCTATGTTGTTGATTGATTGATTGATTGATTGATTGATTTGACAGTGTCTGTGTGACAGACTGTGTCGCATCGGTCTAACGCTGATCTAATCAATGTGTTTTATCCGTTTCAGGCTTCGTTTCTCGCACTGAGGAATGGCGACCAGAATGCCATCAATCACCAACCATCTGGAGTCAAGATAGCACCGCAATACATGCCCTCTTGTAATGCGTTACGAAGCGGCAGAACCCCACAACAGTCACTCAGCGGATTTGACGTTGCAATTGTAATGCTCGCACAAATGGTCAACTTACAGAGTGGAGTCAGAGTGATCAGTCTGGCACAGGAATCGGATATCCCAGCACCAGGAACTGGTGTTTTGATTGTTGGTTATGGGAGGGATGATAACGACCGCGATCCGTCACGCAAAAATGGTGGAATTCTGAAGAAGGGTGAGTTGTCGACGAACAATGGGTTTGCTAGTTTGCTTGCGTGCGAACACTTCGATGGAAGACGTTTGCTGAAATGTCTGTGCCAATGACGATTCGTTTTGTATGTGAGTCGAGTTGTCAGTCCGTGGTTTCATTTCCACATTGGAACAGTGATGAGATGGATTGTGGCTTGATTGATAAAGGTGACGACCTCTGATTGCGGAGAACACATGTTGATTAGTTGTTCGGTGCTTGGTTTGATGTGTTGGTTGTGTATAATTTGTGCAACTGGATATTTGTGCACTTGATCCACCTGATCCTCTGTTCTTTCTCTCTCTCTCTCACACAGGTCGAGCTACTGTTATGGAGTGCCGACACAACACCGTCGGCAATCCTATCTGTGTGAAATCAGGTCAGAATTTCGGTCAATTACCCGCTCCAGGTGACAGTGGTGGACCTCTGCTTCCGTCTCCTCAAGGTCCAGTGCTTGCTGTGGTATCACATGGCGTCACACATACCATGTACCCCGACATCATTGTGGAGTATGCCAGTGTGGCCAGAATGTTGGATTTCGTGCGTCCCAATATTTGAATAACCAGTACCGACCGACAGCTTGTGTCATTCTCACAGGTGTGTACATAGAATATGGACAACTGCGTTTACGATTGTGTTCATATATTTCTAGTAAATAAACAACCTAATCAATTACACCATTACATCATGTGTTTTGTATGAGCTGATAGGTGTGGGTGTGGATTTTGTTGATTTGCGCGCGTAGAATGTAGCAGTGAGTTATTTTCGGATTATTCTGCACGATTGTGGGACATGGTCGATTCGTATGATTTGACGAAGAGGAATATAAATACACTTTTTACCTAGCACATACTGTAATACCTCTGTAATCGATCAGAAAAATATAGTGTAGGTCGTAATTCATCGACTTCATATAAAATTGATATTACTGATATTACCGGTAGACGCTATGACTTTACTCATAAACGATAAGATTCAATCAAGTTTCTAATAAGCATATGCAAAGTTAGGATGTCCAGTGTAGTTGTCGAATAGTGGCATTTATAAAATAGCGATGAGTTACACAAAAATATTAAAAAGAATTCATTTGCGAATTATTTGTGTAGTGAAACGTCTATGTAGTTCAAGTGTATTTTGAAGTGTTTGATATAATCTGCGATCATAATGAACGTGAACATAAACTTTGTTTATCGAGTGTAGGTGGAATATTCACGTCCGTTAAGTCGAAAACAAATACGCACTCGCAACAGAGCATGATATGAATCTAGACATGTGCTCGAGAACGAGTGACAATCCTCTTTTGAACCCTTAGTTCTGTGGCTGATGTCGGTCTTATCTAGTTGTGTACAGCGTGGTAATGACTGTGTTTGCCGTAAGGTCAGAAGATGGTTTTCCCTAATCTAAACGTTAGTGTTTGCTAGGAATCGGCCGTTATCTGAGTATAGTTGCATCAGACAGTCTCCATAATCTGCTTTTTGTATCGTGACACCATCGGATCCACCTAGGCATCTTTCCTTATCACTCAGTCTATCTATTTGAGCATTGATGTCGTCAGTAATGGTTACAATATCAGAGTGCCTAACTTTTTGGATAAAGTCCGAAAGCTTTCTTTAGATCTCATGTTTCATCTCGTCTGAACTGCTGTCAGTGGGAGCATAGGCAGATACGACGAAGAGGAAACGGCGAGTGTCCTTAGCTTTTCGAGTCCTTACTGTCCCGTTCAGTCGTACGAGGCACAAAGAACTATCTATTGGGATCCAGTCTAGTAGGGCTAGTTCTGCACTACGACTCAATGTTATACCTACACCAGAGAGACCATGGGAAGCAGTTACAGGGCTTTCAGATACACGATAGGGGTAAATCGAGCTGCTTCTTTATCTTCACTTGCTGAGGTCAAGTAGATGACGCTACTCGGATTCTGTGTGCGCGTTTCCGAGTCGAGGCAAACGTCGATGCCGCGAGACTCAAAAGTCTTAGGTAATGAAGCAAGTTGCCCTATTTTACAAAATTTCCGTACATTAAAAGCTCCAACATGTAGATTAGAACGGGGTTTCAGGAGACCAGGAATAACGTTTCGAGAACTCAAAGCGATTGCAGTAGAAGTGCGGGATGATAAAGGAATGTGAGAAGAGTTTGTCGTGAAGATAAAGAGGATGTTATAGGGTGGAGGGAGATTTAGATTGTGACCAATTCGATCTGGTGAGCTGGAACGGGTATGCGGGAGGATGTCTCATCCAGGCTGCCCACACTGTAAAGGCAGTTTCATGAGGGACCTGAAAAGGAAGGTAGATAAATGTCGTTCTCAACTATCCGTCAGAGAGACCGCAGAGTTCAAGTGATAACTGCTTCAGGCCGGTCACGCAAGGCCATTTTATGGGTAGTATTTAAAGCGCTAGCTCTGTTCTTATTTAAAAGCCCTCAATGGACACCCCTTACCGCCAGAGTCGAAAATCACTGAGGTGGGGTGATATGTGACATCTTGAGAGTCAACATTTACTAACCCGCCCTTTCCTTGTGAGAAGGCAGCATCGCTGCTGATGTTGGTTGTCCGAGTGAAACACCTTACTGCTGTCACAATTCATCGCAGTCAGCAGTACGACCTCACCTCGAGACCGTGAGTAGCTGCTTTTCGTCTCATCGTTCCTCGATCGACGTGTCTGGCATGTGGGACTTTCAGAAATATATGTTCGAGCAAATGTAGCTCGATTGCGTCATCACGATAGGCGAGCCTAAACACATTGTCAAGTTGAAAGCTACGGTCAGGGAGACCCAGGATTGTGTAAAATGAAAAGTGCTAGACGTCAGCATATGCTCATCTGGGTGAAACATGAATAAGTAGGTATGTAAGTAAGTGAGTTGACTATGTGACCTACCCTAACTCATAAATTATCAACCACAATGACAAAAATAACAAAAGGTAAATTTTCTACTCATTAAAACAATTTACATATAATAGAAATCATTCCATCAACGTCACTCCACTTGATTTCATGCTTTTTAAACAAAAACTACTTATTATTATGATGTTAATGAATGCATTAACCACATTTTCTTCTTGTTTATTTATTTTCAAGATTTCTGTTATTGTAAATGATGAATGAAATTAGTTCAAGGTAAATGAGCTGAGTTGAACTGATACCATTGAAAACATTGAATTATTATGTTTTGTGGTGGTTATTTTATCTACTAGTACGTGACAGATAGTGAACTACTCTCTGTTTTCTTATGGCACAAAGATCATTAATCATTTACAGTGTTCTTTACACACTTAATATTCAATGTTTTTCAATTGTTCAATAATTCAAAACTTAATTTTATAGAGAGAGAAATATGAGTATAATTTGTGGATTTTGTTTGTTGAATAAGCTTTTATGCATTTGGATGACTTAAGTGTTTGTTCATTTCGGATGGTATAGTTCTGTTGATTGTTTTATTGAAATCATGAATTGATCAATGCTGTACCGTCGTTAGGAAGCAGGAGGAAGTGGAGACTGCTCAACAGCACGCCTCCACAGTCATAAAAGTGGGATTAAATATCATCCATCGTAAGTGAGAAATATTATGATTGTCAATACAGAGATGTGGAGATTGTTGAGTTTCGTTGAAATCAAAAAATCGATCAATACAAGATCACTATCAAGAATCAGAACTTATTGGATGGCCGTTTCATCCTAGTATGGAACACCGTTGGATGATGGCTAGATGATTTAGAAGTTAGGCACTTGCATGAAAGAGTGAAAGCAATGGATTCGATTTCAAGTTATGCGGTTTTTGGAGGCTCAATGATAAATCAGTCTCATACATGAGCGAAATTTCCATCCAGTCCTTACAGGTTTCTATTAGTGGTCTAAGATTGGTCGATCTTATCTACTAGGTTGTGTGAGTTGATACCAACTGCAACGGAAGCTGCTGCTACAATGATCGTCTTCTCTTGCATTTGTTATCGCTTATTCGATAGAAAAGCTAGATCGTCTGCGAAGACCAAATCATCTAGCTGCACCCGATCTGTCCACTGTATACAATTCTTCCCCTGAGATGTTGACGTCTTCATAATTCAATCGATCGCCAAGAGAAAGAAAAAGGGTGAGAGTAAGCAATCTTGCCTGACGAGCGAGTCTGTCAGTTGTACTCCTTGCACAAGTTTTCTGTTGAATCCATAACAAGAATTTCGTATGATGCTAACTATCATCTGGGCCTCTACGTACTGTCGAAGAGGTCTCCATAGTACTGACATGTCACGCAGACAAATGCTCTCTCGTAATCAGTGGAGTTTTTGTAGTGTGATGAGTTCCATTCAACTGATTGTTTCACAATCATCCGTAATTTTGCAGTTTGTTCGGTTATCGGTCGATCCTAACGAAGTTCAGCCAGTTGATCTTAAACTCGGGCTTCAACGATGTCCTTTAATCTTTTTAACAACACCCAGTTGAAGACTTTGCCTTTTATGGAGAGAAGACTAACGCCTCAATGGTTCTCACAACTGATGAGGTCGCCTTTCCTCGGTTTTTTGATGAGGAATCCTTCTATCTGGACTGTTGATACTTGTTCTTCCTTACAAGTTTTGTTGTAGAGAATGTGGAATAATTTTGCAGTTGCTGCCACGTTTGTTTTCATTGCCTCTGCTGAAACATTGTCTGACTCCACCTGCTTTGCTGCTGTTCATTAATCTGATGGCCTTACGTAACGCTCCATTGGTCGGTAGGCCAACTTCAATTGGGCAGTCCGTGGATTCTGCTTCTTTGTTGGGTGGGTTTAGTGTGGCTCGTCGATTCGAAAGTTACTTAATGTGCTGTACATGTTTGTTTCTCTTTTCTGCAATGTTGGTGATTGCTTTACCTTCATTGCATTTCACTGTTCTCGTGGTATCGTAAAATTGTCTTATGGTTTCTTCTATTGCTGCATTTTCCGATATCATTGCTAACTGTGTCACATATTTACGTTTTGTCGTCTCTGATACTCTTCTCTACTTGTTTATTTGCTCCTGTGTATTCTTTTTATGTCTTGGCTTTCTCTTCTCTTGTTTAGTTGATGTTGATTGCTGCCTTCATGTTCCTTCTTCCGTGAGTTATATCCAGACTGTCAACAGTGATCTGTTCCTTATGACTGATAGCGTAATGACACGTTGAAGATGTTGCTTCCATCATCCGTTTCCAATTGATCTCCATAGTAATTTCCACTCCACTGATGAGTAGACAATGAAATTCTAGGCCTGGAATTTGTTGAGTCTTCCAAACAAAGGACGTAATAAACGTTTACAATGTTGTCCATCCCTTTTTTTACACTATTTCTTGAGTTACATTTTCATCTTGACCATCATCACGTGACAAAAAAAATATTTAAAAGTCTTTATGTACGCATGTTTGTTTGTTTTTTTTTAGAAAAAATTCAAAAAATTTGTTTATCTACATTTGGCCAATTGAAATTTGAACCAATTATTTACATTTTCTAATCATATATATATATATATAAACAAATGCAATAAAAAAATGATCCAATCTGTGATATCTTCAATGAGAATGCATTATTCATTTGTGTTCCTTGTAAATTTCTTACTTCTTTCAGTTGTGGTTAACACATCTATTAGAAAAGATTATGGTAAGTGATTCAAAAATTTTCTACTGATATATTTCTAAACATAGAATTATGTAAGTAGATGCTTTTGTTAATATGTATGAAGGCATGAAGTGTTGTTTTAAAGTAAAATATTCAATATCAGTGTATGAAGAACAGTGTGCTGTGTGTGGCACAGGAAACTTCTTCACAAGATATGTGTCTCTAATACTCATTTAACGAATAAATGATCGTAGTGAGATGTTTATACTCTATAATTCTTAGAGTAGTGGTTACCTGTAGTGAGTTAATGTACCTGAAAAGAATATTCTTTGCAAAAATATCACATGGTGTCTCCAGAATAAGGCTTCATCAACTTCTCTGTCTAAAACACATAGTTTTATGCACAACATGACACTGAACGAATTTTTAGACTTTCTGTTATAACAATGGAGTTGGGAACGCTTTTCTTCGCATGGTTTACTAAAATAATGTTCTAATCAGATACAATAAAACTGTTCAAACACTAGTGAATTGCATACGCAAATGATACACTACACAGAGACTAGATCACGTTAAACCAAATAGATATAGGATTCATAACCAGTAGTGATTCTAAAAAACTCCGAAGTAAAAATCAATCATAGCCTATATGTCAACTACCTCTTTGTCCCTATCCAATAACTAATCACACAAAACTTTCACTACTTACTTACTTACTTACTTTCGCCTGTTACCCCCAATGGAGCGTAGGCCGCACACCAGTTTTCGCCAACCAACTCTGTGTCCTGGGCTTCCCTCTCCAGTTCTGTCCAATGTTTGTTCATTCCTCTCATATCTTTCTCTATTTCTCGGCGTAATGTGTTCTTTGGTCTTCCTCTTTTCCATTTGCCTTGAGAGTTCCATGTGAGGGCTCGTCTCATGACGCAGTTAGGTGCTTTTCGTAGTGTGTGTGTGTGTGTCCTATCCACTTCCACCGCTTCTTCCTGATTTCCTCCTCCACTGGACACTGGTTTGTTCTCTCACACAGTTCGTTGTTGCTGATGGTGTCTGGCCAACGAATACGAAGTATTTTGCGTAGGCAGCTGAACTTTCACTAGGACACACAATATATTCTATGTCATGAAACTGATCACACTCAAGGTCTTGTGTTTGAGATTACTTATTACGAGAAGTGGATCACCCACTGGTAACAAGTTGTAATAGTATGATGAAATAGTTGTCAAATAATCTAACTAAGATTATTTTTGTGATTAAAAAAACTCGTATTTATTTGCTTGAATTAGTTATCTCTGATAAAATATAGTGGTCTAGTGTTATAATGAAAAGAATTTATTCAATAATTGGTTGTTGAAAACTTTTTGTGATGAAATTACTTGACACTAGTTAACATTAGTGTGGCATAGGAAGTAGTCAAGATCAAATGGAATGTACGCAGATAATAAGCGAGGATCTCATTTAAGTTGCTTTGAATTATTTGTTCTGGTTAGTGTATTTTTTGACAATTTGTGTGGTGTGAGCTACTTATAAGTAGTATATGACGTGAGTGTAAACGTAATGTCTGGCAGCATAATATGGGGGAAGATCAAGAAAGGAAGAGTTAGAAGAACACAATGGAATTTGTATGAAACGCATGAATAGTGACAATGGATTGATGTTTTGCATCAGGAACAGTCCAGTTCAATATGATGAACTGTTATTTTGCAAATTAAAAGGATTTACGATATGGTTTTCCGATTTTACTGAGTAACTCTGTAATTTTCGTTAAATACAATTCAGTTGCCCCACCTATGTTCTCGTTCACTACAGTTGGTTTTTCGATGAGATGCGATCGCTAACCCTAAATGCTCAACCCTCATTATTTATCCGAGAGCTTGGTAGTGACAGAGACATTTGAATTGCTTCAGGAGGAATTATTGTATACAAACATTGAGCTTGAATTGATAGATAGATATCTGAAGCTTCTATTAAATATATAAAAGCTTTGTATTGGTTATCTGTTGAAAAAAAAATAACTACTTCTTTCAAATGAGAAAATGATTTTTGAGCAAAAAAATAACAAATGATTCACGTGGCTTACGACTGCACTCCAGCGTAGACGAGTGATCGAGTGTGCAATGAAATTTATCAGTTGATTCCCTTTTCTTTTAATTTTTAGATTTAGATTACACGAAGGAATCTTTAATACAGACAGATTTAGAAAACATCGAAGGTAAAATCTTCAGGGAAATGTACTTGAGTGTTTTCATAAAGTTTTTTGGCAAAGAAGTGTTATATATATATATATATATATATATATATATATATCCAGTGTTACACTATGCAACCTCTAGTGCTTTTACATATCTGTTGATCGTTTTAAAAGATGGCTACCAGTCATAGTGATGTGAAATTGATAATGCATTGATCAGTGCCATTCGAGAAATATCTTTGTGTGACAATAATTCAGTCACAATCTAAGTCGGATATTAATAATAACTTCTTTGATTATAACGCAAGTTGACATCACATTGAAGATTATTTTTATCTCAAAATTGAAGACACATGTCGATAAAATTTGTTGGCTGCAGGATCTTGGTAACGCATGACATCAGGACACTGCTGATGTTAGTTGGAACCATCAATTTAGACATAGATCACCAAATAAAAATGGAATGTCAATTGAAACGATTTTAAGGATCGTCGTTAAGAGGTCCCAAATAATCCCTCAGAAAAGTCTCTAAAGGCATAGGAATGTCAAGAAAAGTTTTATCCAAGAAGCAGTGAATAGGACGTTCACCGAAACACGCATAAAATGCACAGTCGTGCTCCACAGTTCTGATTAGCGATCTGCCCACAATGCTTCTAGAAGCGCAAGGTCATACACATGAACTAATCATAGGGTAAAGCATTTTTCGTGCCTTCTACTCTTGTGTTCACGTCGCCGTATAGATGTAATCTTAGATTCAACTACAAAATCGTACATGAAAGACAGCTAACAAACTCTTTCGAGGTGAAGACCGGTGTCAGGCAAGGTTACTCACTCTCACCTTATCTCTTTCTCCTGGTCATGGTCAACAACTGGAGGGAAGCATGGTATCCATTGGAAAGCTAGGACGCAGCTGGACGATCTGCACTTCGCAGATGATTTGGCTTTTCCATTGCACACGCAACAACAGATGCAAGAGAAGACAACCAGTGTAGCAGCAGCCTCTGCAGCAGCAGTAGGTCTCAACATACATAAACGGAAAAAGCAAAATTCTCCGATGCAACACAACATGCATCAACTAACTCACTCTTGATGGAGATGCCTTGGAGGACGTTAACACCCCTTTATATATCTGGGCAGCATCATCGACGAGAAAGGTGGATCCGATGCAGATGTGAGGGTGCGGATCGGCAAAGCAAGCACTGCATTTCTACAATTGAAAAATATCTGCAACTTCAAACAAACCCTGTTCTTGCGACGACGGCGACAGTAAGATGCCAAATACGGTGTTGCGGATTCACTTCATCCATGCATTCATTCTTTATTTTTTATGCAAACAGACATGACAGTGGAAGCCTTACAACCAAAGCGATATGAACTGGAGTAGGTTAGTGAGCCAACTCTTCGTGTGTGTGTGTTCAAGTATCATGACTAAGTCAAGCAAAAAATCATAGCCTAGACGTGTACAATAAGCGAGCAGGCATGCACCGACACACACACACACACACAATCAAACCTCCAATAATCGATACTGTGATTAAATTGCTTGCAAACATAATGGTCAGTACATTGAACACAACCGATCATTGAAGTACGATGAATGAATGAATCACTCAATCAATGGTGTAATTCTACAAACTGGAATAATCATGAAAATGAACTAGATATTTGTAAGAATGAATTTTAACAATTGATTACCCTTCTTTTAATTTTTATTAGATTTAGATGAGAAGAGGAAAACTTTACTACAGACAGATTTAATAAATATCGAAGGTAAAATCTCCAGGGAAATGTACTTAAATATATATATATATATATATATATATATATATATATATATATACCCCGTTGAATAAGATTATAGTTTGAGATGCATAAAGCTGAAATTTAAAAACATTCATTGTTTGTTAATCAAGCACTAATACCCTGGGGTACGGCCACTGCCAACAGTATGGATGCTTTACTCACCCTGTTTATGTAACAACAATCCAAGGAACTCCTACTGATCTTTATTCATGTAGTCAGGGGAATTGGTTGCGGAAACGAGAAGATAAGAAGTAAATATATATGTATATATATCAGCTGCGTTGATGTGTAAGAAAGATTTACCTGGAATAACTGGAAAGACCCTGATCTTGAACTAATAGTGTATATGCGCTGCACGAATTTAATATAAAGAATGGCATACACGAGTTGACTTTTGTCACCGCCTACCAATTGGACTGTATCTCCTCAATTCATTTCGTTGCTTTGTGAGAATTAGAATTTGGAGTTACAAACTTAGTCTGTGGCTGCCATTCAGACAGACAGACAGACAGACAGACAGACACAACGTAGAACTTCGTACGTAAGTCAATCAGTTCAGGTTGCCATACCGCATTAGCACAGAGATGTAACTGTCAGTTCAAATCCAACAGTGATGGCAATAATAGAAGTATTAGCAGTAATGCAAAAGATTAGGTAGCGAAGATATGATCCAGGAAGTATAATTCAGTGAGATAAATTTAAGAAGAGAAAGACAGAGATTATGAGGAATTCAGAAGGTTAGAATTAGAGAGAACACAAAGAGTGGATGCACCTGCGCACGCTATCGCAAACAATTCTGAGCCATATCGTTCAAGATCTCTAACCATTATTGGTGACTTTCATCTCACGTACTTCAACCAAGTAGCCTATATCTACCAACATGACTCAGTCTACTTGTCTGTCAATGACTTCATAGATTTGTGTCATGTTTTGGTTTGGCCACTCCGGCTGTCATTCAGTTAGAGCATACACACCACTGTCTAATTTCACTGACAAAATCAATAATAATCGGAGTCAATAACTATTTCAGTCTTGCATTTTATTCTGATGTTTATATGTTTAAATTATAAAAAATAAACTATGATTTATAGAATTTTTGAAGCTCAACGTGGAAATTTTAAAATATTTAAATGATGAAATAGACGATGACATCCGTAAGTTCATTTTTTCTGATGTATAAGTTTTTTGATTAGCAAGTTTGTTTGTTTTTCTCACTGAGTTCATTCTCTGCATGTCTACGACTTGACACAATTTTATACAGTATAAAATCATGACGATACTTTTTCTCACTGTTCACTGCACTGTTGTTGTTGTTGATGAGTAGTAGTTCTATAACAGAACGAAACACCTATCAGGTGCTTCGTACTGTTATCTAAAATAATGATAACTGAAGAAATTCATCTTCTTTCATTATATATCATAACTGGAAGCTGAGTTTAAACATTTTGTACAATTTATTCTAGTTAATGAATGGGATGGAGTTGGTAATCCTATACCGTAAGGTTTCTCCTTCCTTTATCCAGGGTTTAAGACTAGCAGTAACCTTCTTAAAAAGGCTCTTGGTAATGTTACCTTGAACACTAGATTAGAGTAATCGATATATGTTTAACTGAACTGCTTAAATTGTTTACCAATTTTTATTTTTAGGTGATTTAAAAAGAATATTTCAAAGTCAACCGGAATTCATTGATCAATGTATGTAACATGAAAATGAGAAAAAAATGTGTTTAACCTAATTAATTTATCCTAGATGTGAAATGTATCAAGTTAGAAATAAACATGGAAAATGGTGTAAAACGAGTAACAAGTTAGTTTAAAGATTTCAAAAAAACTGTTTTAAATTAAAAAATATAGAAATCTGTAGAGAACAAAACAAAAAGCATGATAGGGGTTGTGAAGATTGTTGAGTTACCTATTGAAATCGTTAGTCGATCAATGTTAGAAACATGGAAGCACTAGGCAGCTGTTTCATGAGCAGTGTTCATACACGCTCGACTTATAATCTTCAGTCTGTCAAGTGAATGCTTAACCTTTAGACTAGACTAGAGCTGGAATCTAACGGTTTAACTTGAATCAATACAAAGAATTACTCCGCTTGTGATCACCTTCACTCACCTTCACAACTTCTTACTGAAACTCCGAGAATATCTTCATGAAGCTAGTTACTAGTGAGCACAGTTTACAAGTTATGAAAATTGTTCATTGTCATTTAAATCATGAACGATAGTATTTTTACAGTTGGAGAATTCAAATTACCTATCAACTAGCACCAAAGTGATAATCTTCAATGAGAAAGTCAAAATCGATTTATTGCGTGGAGCAGAAACTTGGAAAACTATAATAGCCATTATTCAAAATGTACAGGTATTTATAAACAATTTGCCAGACGACAACATCAGCAACAACCCACTGGGGGGAGTAAACAAACCAGATTTCAAATGATGAAGATATTAATAAAGTAGGTGGATAGGACATATATTGAGGAAACCACCCTACTGTGTCAAGCGACACATCGTAACTTGGAATCTCCAGAGTCAAAGACAGTGTGACAGATCAGGGGACACAATATACCAGAAAAATGGATAACGGTCGGGAACAAACAGGAGAAAGAGAACTTGATTGAGTTAGTTAGAGAATTCCAATCAGCAGCCTTTGCTACATTAGGGGTAACGAGAGTAGGTGTAAGTAAGTAAGTATGTATGTGTATAGGTAAGCAAGTAAGTTAATCCACATGGTAGATTCCCTTTTCTATACGATTCTATCATTCCAAAAGTCAACTTCTTTGGAATGAAAAAAAATTTCCTTCACCATAATATCATATTCTCTTCAATGCATCAGTAGATTTTTTCAATACTTATAGAAAACAAACATAATTTATCATGCTGCGCAGCATTCCGCTACATTCTCCTGTATGGATGCGAAACATGGCCGTTAAGAGTAGAAGATGTTCGTAGATTAATAGTATCCGATCATAGATGTTTAAGAAGCATTGCTCGTATACCGTGGGACAACCGAGTAAGCAATGCTGTCTTTAGGAAACGAATTCTAGGTAAGGATGGCAGATCAATAGATGAAGTAATGCAACTTCTACAGTTGAGGTGGTTGGGAAATGTGTTATGTATGGCTAACCACCGACTGCCTCGATGAGCTATGTTTTGTGGTGTAGGAGTAGGTTGGAAGAAAGCTAGGGGCGGCCAAATCAAAACATGTCAGAAATCCATGAAGTCACTGACAGACAAGTGGACTGAGTGATGTCGGTAGATGTAGACTACCTGGTTGGGGTTGGCGAGACGAAAGTCACCAATGGTTAGAGACCTTGAACGACATGGCTCAAAATCGTTTGCAGTGGCGCAAGTGCATCCATTCTCTGAGCTCTCTCAAATCCTAATCTTCTTGATTCGTCAGCATCTCTACCTTTGTCTATCTAACCTTATCTCACTGAATTATACTTCTTGAATAATATCTTCAAACCCTAGTCTTCTTCATTACCATTAATACCTCTAATATCTTTATCACTATGAGATTTGATTTGACATTTGCATCTCCGTGTGCTAATGTGGTATGGCAACATGGACTTATGTACATACACGTACGAAGTTGTACGTTGCAACTGACTGACTGACTGACTAATTTATCACGAGAAATAAACTTCATTTATTTTTAAAAATTCTTAACATATTCTTTCTTTTCCTTTTTATAAAATAAATTTAGAATTTTTAGATGTATTGGAAAATTTAATCAATGCATATAGTAAGTCTGATCAACCATTTAAATGAGTTGATGGTTGGAGAAAATTTTTAGCTCAGGTAGATAATTTTGATGAAGTTCTATTGTCCGCCAATTTTAGCTATTTTATTTGTGGAACTTTCATTATTTTTCTTCTAAACACAACATCATCAGCATAGAATTGAGGTAGAAGAAGTGAAGTATTCAAAGTATTCTTTACACTCCCAACTAACTGAAGAAAAAGTCTTGATGTGGCGTAGAAAGTGTATTCTACAAACATCCAACAACCACAATGTACTCAAGCACACAAATCGCAATTTTTAAAAAATCATAGAAACCTCCTTGGGAGGGTGACAAAACTAGCATCAACCAATCCACAGCCAAGGATTTTCCTGGTAAGAAATGTGATCTTGAGGTCAACTGATCAACCCATCAACAAAATCCTAAATTAAGACATTTATCAAGTGATTTCTGGGGATCTAATGTTTCCACAACATTTATATATGATAGGATGATCCATTTGTTAGTTCGTGTACTTGATTTTACTTCAGTTTTTGTGCTTAACATGTGTTGCAGTGCGCATTTACTCACTTGAATAAATATTAATCAAATGGCCATTTCATCCTAGTATGAAACGCATCAGCATTGCTCATTCACAATTCTCGAAAACAAGAATCGAACCCAAGACCATTATAAGTCAAGTGAAAAGTTGTAACCAGTAGAGCTTATCACTACCACCGAAGACAATTGGTGAAGTTGATTGGATAGATGACAGACAGAGGTGTGATGCTCATCAATGTGAAATGCCATTGATGAATGCCACACCAGGATGAAACCGACATCCTATACTTGTAGCTTTCTAATAGTTGTCTAACACTGATCAATTCAGTTCTTTTCAACCGATATATATAAGTACATATATATGTTACACATTTTTGAAACCATGAATCGATCAATGTTAGACAGAGCACCATTAGAAACCTGGAAGCACTGGACGGCCGTTTCGTCCTGATATGGGACTCTTCAGCAGTGCGCATCCACGACTCCTGCACCCCGCAGGACTCGAACCCAGGGCCTTCGGTATTGTGCGAGAACGCCCTAACCGATAGACCACCCGTGAGTGTGGTCAGGATAGACATTAACACCGTTAGATACCGGCTCAGTGGTCTATCGCCTAGGGCGTTCGCGCACAATACCGAAGGTCCTGGGTTCGAATCCTGTGGGGTGCAGGAGTCGTGGATGTGCACTGCTGAAGAGTCCCATATCAGGACGAAACGGCCGTCCAGTGCTTCCAGGTTTCTAATGGTGCTCTGTCTAACATTGATCGATTCATGGTTTCAAAAATGTGTAACTTAACAATCTTCACAACCCCGTAATGCACATATATATGTGTGATTATGTAATCATTTGGTTTAAATATGAAAGTGATTTTTTCTGATGAAATATACTCAACTGTAATAATAAATAATAGTATCTTATTGTATCTTATTGAATAGATATTTCTAGAGAAAAAGTTATCCCGATAAAAGAATGTTTTGAAAGGCATAAATTAGATTATGAAAGTAAAGAGTGTTCAAAAATAATAATAATAATAATTTATCTTTGTATTCTCAATACTTTTGTTTATATTTTTAGATTAGAGATTAGAGATAATTTACTCATTCTCTTCTCTTATACTCTGATGAGTGTATTGCCCAACCACCCACCAACTGCTTCAACAAGCTATGTTATGTGGTTGTAGGAGTAGGTTGAAAGAATGCTTTGGTGGCGACTAAACCAAAATATATAGCACAAATCGATAAAGTCACTGATCGACAAGTGAAATGAGTCATGTTGGTAGATGTATACTGTGTGGTTGGCGTTTGCGAGATGATAGTTAGTTACCTTTGATTAGAGACCTTGAATGACATGGTTGAAAATCATTTGCAATGACGCAGGTGCATCTACTGTTTGTGTTCTCTGAAATTCTGATTTTCTGAATTCTTCATTATCTCTATCTTTCTCTTTCTAAATTTATCTCACTGAATTACACTGCTTGAAAAATAGCTTCAAACCCTAATCTTCTCCGTTACCTCTAATATTTCTACTACCTTAACCAATATTGTATTTGAAATGACAATTGCGTCTTTGTGCGAATGTGGTATGGCAACCTGAACTTATATACGCACATAAGAGGTTCTACGTTGTAACTGACTGACTAACTGACTCACCCTCTTCAAATATTATCATGTAGCCAGTTGTATATAACCACTATCACGGAATTCTTATTCACTAACGTCTCGTTGCATGGTTATTCTTTACGAAATTCCAAGGACAAAGTGAATGTCTGCAGTTGCATGCATACAAAAGATCCACCTAAGAGTTCAGCTTGAAAAACAATCGTTCCAAAATAATGATGTACAAGAGTTCTGACGATTTTGACAAAATAACTAGTGTACGGACATATTAATGGTCACTGACCACCACAGGACCACATCACTTGATGTATTACTAATGGCTTGTGTATGATACCTGTAGGGCAAAACATCAACACTCCGCTTGGATAGCCTCTGGGGATGATGTCGGTCTCCAGATCGGATAAAAAAGGAGGGTTGGGCTGGAGACTAGTGACCCCATCCCGTAGAAATGTAACTCATGTTGAAAGCTGAGTTCCTTCGAAAGTTACAATGTCAATGCACCTTCTGACAATCAGAGTAAAGCAGAGTAAGTCAGCAAAATCTCCTACAAAAAACCGCTGATTTAAATCCGAGATTTTCGGCCATGTATGAAAATGCTTATCCTCAAATCCTCTCAGTAGCAGAAGGCATGAATGAGTGCCGCTAATGCATACCATACTAGGATGAAACGGAGGATGTTCAGTGCTTTCAAAATTTCTGCTGATAATCTAACAATGATTAAATCACGATTTCATTGTCAACATAACAATCTTCATAATTCTATGAAAATGCATAAATCTTATATACCTAAAATGAGCGCCAGGAATAAACATATTCCCAACTATATATTTATATATGATTTCCTTATTTTCTCAAGGAAACAATCAAACTATCATGAAAATGTAGCCTATTTAAATTTGAATTTTATCTCCATATAACTTGTTCTGATCATAATGAGTGATTTTTGTTTCCTTCAACATTGAACAGCCTTGCCGACTGAACACACAAAACTGAATTGTAACGGATTGAAAAGTTTGCTACAAAAAGGTAGTTTAAAATTTTCCGTATTTATTTATCTACTTATAATATTTATAAGTAGTAATAATAATTATTCTAACAACAATTAAATAATTTGATTTTAAACAAATTTGATCAATTCATCATTTCAATCGAAAAATTCAACAATCTTTATCATTCACTGTAAGCAAAATTAATTGACCACATCAAATGGCTTCTTCAAAATGCTTAGAAATCAGATGACGAAGCATTCAACATGATGTTTAAGTTATATTATCAAAATATAACAACTCTAAGGGATACCTATCAAGTCATTGACGACTGGACTTAGCCATGTCGGTAACTGTCGACTACCTGGTTGGGGTCCGCGAGATCATAATAATCGATGGTTAGAGACCTTGAATGACATGGCTCAAAATTGTTCGCAATGGCGCTGGTGCATTTATTCTTCGTGATCTCTCAAATCCTAATCTTGTGGATTCTTCAACACCTCTAGTTTTGACTTTCTAAACTTTTCTCACAGAATCATACTTCTTGAATAATAATATCTTCTAATCCTAACCTCTCCGATTACTTCTAATACATTAACTACCTCTTGTACTATTGGATTTGAATTGACAATTATATCTGTGTGCTGATGTGGTATGGGGCAATATGAACTGATGTACTTACGTACGAAGTTCTACGTTGCATCTGACTAACTGACTGACTGACTATGGTCGAAAAATGAAAATTTCGGATACGTGAAAAAATCATTGCTCGACATGAGACAAAGTATAATAAAAATGTTTGGACCTATTCGCATCAAGCTAACCTGCCTCTTCTACTATCCTATGTCATACTAAGTGTAAGCCATATGCTATACTGCAATATAGAGCTGAAGGTCTCCCCTATGAGACTAGAGGTTCGCTGTGATGAGCATTGTGGATGGCTTGGTATTGCTTTGGCAAGCATCGCTAACAGTCCATATACAAAAAATTGGTTAGCAAGGTGATTGATTTCATTGATACTCATGGTTGTTTTGCAAGATTCTGGAAGGCCACTGCCATTGGGGTGCTGTATTCCAGCATATCACCATTGCTAATAATAATAATGGGTTTGCAACAGTCGTGTGTAAACGGGATAAGTCGAAATGGCCTGTGTTCATCCGATGCATATTGATTGACGCGATCATAGATCGATCACAGTATATATGTACTAATGTATGTATAAACGGTGTGAATGGTCCACCAAGTTATCAGGTACCTTGTTTGGTAGTTGCACCATGAGATTCTCAAGTCGAACTATTCATGTCAAAATGTTAACAGGTGAGCAGACATCCAGCTCAGAGAATGAAACATCATCACAATTAGGATAAATTCAATCAATGTAGATGAATGATGTTAATTGGGTGTTAATGCAAATCTTTGCCGCTAATATGAAACAGTAAACTTGTAATTAAAATTTTAGTATCAAAGCCTGTGTATATTACTAAGTAAAATTGTGATTGTACTGATAGATAACTCCAATGCATAACATTTTAATCGATTTTGAATAGGTAACTTACTTACTTGCTTACTTACGCCTGTTACCCCCAATGGAGCATAGGCTGCCAACCAGTTTTCTCCAATCAACTCTGTGTCCTGGGCTTCTCTCTCCAGTTCTGTTCAATATTGGTTCACTCCTTTCATATCTTTCTCTATTTCTCGGCGTAATGTGTTCTTTAGTCTTCCTCTTTTCCTTTTTCCTTGAGGGTTCCATGTAAGGGCTTGTGTCGTGACGCAGTTAGTTGCTTTTCGTAGTGTGTGTGTGTGTCCTATCCACTTCCACCGCTTCTTCTTGATTTCCTCCTCCACTGGAATCTGGTTTGTTCTCTCTCAGTAGTGTAGTGATTGACTGTTTGTGTGTGTAAGATCGAAATATCTCGGCCTTGATTTTCGCCTGTGTGGTCAGTTCACGAATGTTCACTACTTCATTAGTTGCACACTAGGATCTAATGTCTATTCAATACTTTCAGCTTTTGTTGGGGATGCTAGATCCAGAGAACTCACTTAGAAAAAGTTCAAATTTTGAATTTTTGCGTTTTCGCGCATAGGCTGCTCAGTTGACCTTGAGATTACATCGCCCGCTCGGAAAATCCTTGACTGTCATTGGTTGATGCATTGTTTTTTCAGTACGCTAATAATGTGGCTCTTACCAAGGACGTTTCTATCATGTACAATTAAACTCGATTTGTGTGCTTGTCAACCTCAAAATTTTCTGGTTGCTTGTAAAATACACTTTCTTACGCCTTAACAATACTTCTTTCTATAATAGTTAGCAGGGCTGAGGACAGTCGAATCAGAATAGCCTATCGTGTCACTGGAACATTTGCCTTTGCACTATCCGTTTATCGACTAAGTTGATATTTTTACTTATCTTTTCAGAATTTTATGAACTTCGTCAGAGTTTATACAATCAAGATGAGGAGATCACTAAATTAAGCATTCCTGCGTGTAAGTAAATGAAAACCTTTTCATTCATTACACATTGAACTCATGAATGGATCATGGTTAGACAATCATTAGAAACCACGAAGCATTATAGACGGTAGTTTCACCCCGGTACAGGAATCATCAGCAGTGCGCACCTACGACTCTTGCTACTCTCACAGTATTACAACTCAAGATCTTCAGTCCTTCGTACGAACGCTTAACCCCGTAAATCACTGAGCCATCGGTGTCCAACGGTGTCAATATCTAACTCTGACCAAATGAATGATTTGAATTTCATAAAAATGGCGGAAAAATCAAATTGGTTTTGATTAAAAAATTTTTTTGAATGAAATATATACAGAGAGTTTATTGTTTTCATGTTTTTATTTTCAACTAGTTGAACATCACTTGCTGTCAAATATTCTCAAAGGAATGAAATGAAAGTGTATGTAAGTGATAAAGTAAAACTGTGACTAGTGTTTCATTTATCTTACTTACTTACTTAGTTAAGCCTGTAACTCCTAGTATAGTATAGGTTGCAGTTGAATATTCATGCCGGGATTCGAACCTAATACAGCCGAAAGTGGCTATGTTATATTGGATATACGACACACTATGTTTTTAGTGGCCTGCGATCTGACTCCCTTTTTAGGTGAATAGTCAAGTTTACAATTTTTGTAATAAATATATATGTAGACGAATTCAGTTTGTGCTGTGTTAGTACTATGAAGCGCCATATACACACGTTCTGACAGAATACAAAGAATACAAAGTGTTAAAGCAAAGTGGAGAAAGCCAATGAACCAACTGTACATGCGATGCGGTTTGACTAATAGTCAGACACGTACAAATTTTAAGTTTGTTCATGCATATTTGCTCAAATATAGACTAGATAGTCAAACTAAAAGTAGGAGTCGACTCTCTCCGAAACTTTTGACCTAAACTTTGAATCGTTAAATCAGTAAAGCGAATTTAAGATGTGCATTCGCATGAAAGTCACTGATTATTTAATGAGTTTATGTACTCTTTGTGTAACACATATATACAATACTGATTTCAGAGTAAAAACGTTTTTCCAGCTGTTCCAAAAAAGATCGATCCTCCAATATTTACCGACCTGATTGAAGTTCCTGCTGGAAAAAAATAACTCCTTTCTTGTTCTTATATTTAAAAAAACAACATAGTTACCGCGAGACGTCATAGAGTAGAATTTTCATGGCACAAAGCTATGGATATGTGATAGCATTTGCAGACAGATCGACAGATAGATAGATACATAGATGTGAGGATAGATAGATAGATAGATAGATATGTGGATGGATAGGTCGATAGATAGATAGATAGATATGTGGATAGAGAGATAGATGTGTGGATAGATAGATAGATAGGTAGGTAGATAGATAGATGTGTGGATAGATAGATAGATAGATAGGTAGGTAGATGGATAGATGTGTGGATAGATAGATAGATAGGTAGGTAGATGGATAGATGTGTGGATAGATAGATGTGTGGATAGATAGATAGATAGATGTGTGGATAGATAGATAGATAGATGTGTGGATAGATAGATAGATAGGTAGGTAGATGGATAGATGTGTGGATAGATAGATGTGTGGATAGATAGATAGATAGATGTGTGGATAGATAGATAGATAGATGTGTGGATAGATAGATAGATAGATGTGTGGATAGATAGATAGATAGATAGGTAGATGGATAGATAGATAGATAGATAGATAGATAGATAGATAGATAGATAGATAGATAGATAGATAGATAGATAGATAGATAGATAGATAGATAGATAGATAGATAGATAGATAGATAGATAGGTAGATAGATAGATAGATAGATAGATAGATAGATAGATAGATAGATAGATAGATAGATAGATAGATAGATAGATAGATAGATAGATAGATAGATAGATAGATAGATAGATAGATAGATAGATAGATAGATAGATAGATAGATAGATAGATAGATAGATAGATAGATAGATAGATAGATAGATAGATAGATAGATAGATAGATAGATAGATAGATAGATAGGTAGATAGATAGATGTGTGGATAGATAGATCAACAGATAGAGATATGTCACTAAAGTTCTTTAAATGATATTTCATTTCCTCATATAATGCTGACATTTATATATATGTATGCGAAACTTTATACTCAACTAAAACATAATTCAATTTATTTCGTAGATGACACAACCTCAAATCTGACGATCAATGAAAACAAACGTAGAATTTTTGAATACACATTCTTCTAATAAAGAACAATTTTTTATCTCTTGAATAATTAATTCACTAAAGATTAAAAATGTTAATTTTTTTTGAAAAATAATTTTATTTATTTTTTCTTAAAAAAAATGAAAAATATCATTCATATAAAATGATATTTTAATCAATGAAATCAATGTTCAATTTTTTAAATAAAAAAAATGTTTCAGTAATGAAACCTAAAATTTTCAAAGAAATATATTTATATATAAATATATATATATATATATATATATATATATATATATATATATATATATATATTATTGAAATTATGAGTCAGTCATTGTTAGGTCAACTTCAGTAAACTAGTTTAGGACTCATTGGTGGTGTCAGTCAGTCAGTCAGTCAGATGCAACGTAGAACTTCGTGCGTACGTAAGTACATCAGTTCATGTTGACGTGCCACATTAGCACAGAGATGTAATTGTCGATTCAAATCCAATAATAGTAAAGGTATTAGAAGTAATCGAAGAGGTTAGGATTAGAAGATACTATTCAAGAAATATGATTCAGTGAGAAAAGTTTAGAAAGTCAAAACTAGAGGTGTTGAAGAATCCAGAAGATTAGGATTTGAGAGAATACAAACAATAAATGCACCAGCGCCATTGCGAACGATTTTGAGCCATGTCATTCAAGGTCCCTAACCATCGATTATTATCACCTCGCGGACCACAACCAGGTAGTCGAAAACTACCAACATGACTCAGTTCACTTGTCAATGACTTCGTCGATTTGTGCCATGTTTTGGTTTGGCCGCCCATGACTTTCTTCCAACCTACTCCTACACTACAAAACAAATATCGTCGAGGCAGTCGATGGTTAGGCATTTGTAACACATAACCCAACCACCTCAACTGATGAAGTTTCACCACTTCATCTATTGGTATGACGTTCTTACCTAGCACCCGTTTCCTAATAACAGCGTTGCTCACTCGGGTGTCCCACGATATACGAGCAATGCTTCGAAGACACCTATGATCGAAAACCAGTAACCTACGAATATCTTCTACTCTCACTGGCCATGTTTCACAGCCATAAAGTAAGACGGTGTGAACTACTGTGCAGTACATTCGTCCTATAGTCAGCAAACGGATATCTCGCCTACGCCATAAGTGACGCAGGTTGGCAAAAGCCAGTTAAACTTTCTGTATCCGAGCTGAAATTTCGTCAGTCACCAGACCATCAGCACTGATGAGACTCCCCAGATAAGTGAAGCCGTCAACACCCTCGACAACTTCACTCCCTATCACTAGTTCAGGTGCCGATGAAGCCCAATCTTGAAGCAACATTTTGCATGTCCAGGGTGAGAACCGCACCCCGAACATGCTTGCATTGTTGCTTAGTGTAGTCAGAAGACTCAGAGTCTTCACTGGATAGAACTATGTCATCGGAGTATTGTAAGTTATTAAGCGACACTCCTGGTAGAAGCTCTACTCCTGAAAATTCAGACAAGGATAAGGTTATATCTAGTAGCATGTCTATGACAAAATTGAACAAGAATAGAGAAATTGGACATCCCTGACGGACACAGCTTGAAGTAAAGAATTCCAATTACAGTTCGCCATAAACTCTCACTCGAACAGTGATGATTGAGTAGCGAGCTTGTATAAGGTTAATGTACTTCTTTGGTACACCGTTCAGTGACAGACACTGCCACAGAACATTACGATCCACTGAGTCAAATGCCGCATTAAGCTCCAGGAAGACAACTATTGTAGGACACCTAAATGTGTGTCTCTGTTCTAGGACCTGTCATAGTGTGAAAATGTGGTCTATACAGCCATGTCTAGGTCTGAAACCAGACTGGATTTCTCGAGTCTGCTCTTTACTAGCATTCGTTAAGCGTTGAAATATTATTGACACTCTTTGGTGGTGAGCATCCATAAAAATCCTGCTATTTTCAAGACTCGAATCGAGGACATTCGGCTTTCTAGTATTTACAGGTTTCTAATGGTAGTCTAACAGTAATTTATGATTTCAATCATAGACAACAATTTTCATAGGTCTATAATGAAAAATCATACAGTTTGCTTACTAGTGACTGACTTCATGAGAAAATTCTTGAAGTTCTGATGAGAAGATATGATCATTGGAGTTCAATCCTGTTGGGTGTAGGAAGTTACCTACCAAAGACAAATAGGTGAGATTGCGCGAAATCTCTAGATCGATCAGAGTTAGACAATAATGCTGTTGGATACTGGCCTAGTGGTTCAGAAGTTAAGCATTCGAGCTCAAGACTGAAGGCATTGAGTTCGAAACCCGAGAGTACCAAGTGTCATGGATTCGCACTGATGATGAGTTCCATACGAGAACCAAACGGTCATCTGTAGTGCTCCCAGGTTTCAAAAAGAGGTCACATACTGATTGACTGATATTATAAATGAAACTCAACAGTCTCCATAGCTCTATAATTTCTAATCAGAAAAAATACAGGTTACATAATGTTTGGAGTTATTTGTTTACAATTCATTTCAATCATGAACTGATCTTCGTTAGACCATCTTTAGAAATCTAAAAGCATTTGACAACTGTTTCATCAAACTACGGCATTCATAAACATTTCGTGTCCATGATCCCATAGCCTAGAATCAAACCCGTAGCCTTCAGTCTTGCTAGCAAACGAATAGTCTCTAGATTACAAAGTTAGCCACCGATGATGTTAATTTTTAACTTGAATTATTCTACGATATTGTGTGACCATCATTTATTGTGATCAGTGAGTAACTGCTTCACACTTCGGACATGATTGTACTGAACTGGTTACAGCTTCTCAACAGAACTCCAAGAATGTTCTTACTAGTGAGTACATAATAGCTGTCAGTGTAGAGCTGTGACGATTAGGGAGTTTCATTGAAATCATGAACAGATCAATATCAGACCATCACTGGGATCCTGGAAGCAATAGATATCCTTTTTGTGCTATCATGTGACGGCTGGTACACACATTGATCAGTTCATGATTTCACTGAAATTCAACAACCTCCACAATACACTACTGATATAAATTGGCAGCATATGCGCTTTGAAATCAATAGAAATATCTACTGTTAAACTGAGAGAAAAATAAAATCAAAACAGTGTTCAAACTAAGTTACGAAACATAACGACTCTTAAAACAGACAGACTGTGTATATGTTGAGGACGTTAGATCCTAAATTTGGATTTTGTGGTTTCGCGTAAGGGCTGATCAGTTAGTTGACTTTGTGGTTACATTTCCTACCCGGAAAATCCTTGACTATTATTGGTTGATGTATTATTTAAGGTAAGTGCACTATTTTTGTGACTCTCACCAAGGACGTTACTATCATGTATAATAAACAAACTCGATTTGTGTGCTTGTCAACCTCAAAATTTTCTGGTTGCTTGTAGAATACACTTTCCACGTCTTGACAAGTTTTCTTCCTCTACTTAGTGAGGTCTTGGGACGCTCAAATCCGAATAGTCAATCGTGTCACTGGATCATTTGTCTTCACTCTAGTTTACCGGCTCGTGAACTCATTGGATAGTGTTTGGTTAAGCTAAGCATTATCTTACATTTAGAACTATTACTTACTCTCAATGAAAAATGATTGAATTTTGTGGACAATAGAATTTCAGGACATTTCAATTGTAGATAATGTTGGTTTGCGTTGTGAAGAACTGACTATCCTCGTTCATAACATCTGACCGACTTTTAATGATATGAACTTATTATTTTCATTCAGCTGTTAGGAATTATGGTAAGAACAAACTCTCTCTTCATTTGTCAACATAAATATTGAAATGGATAATAGAAGGATATCTATCCACCGGAGAGAACTACCGAAACGGATTGTTAGTGAATTGATTTCACCTCATTCAGTAGTTCACACTACTACTACTGTGGTGCGCGCTACTTATAAGTAGTATATGACGTGAGTGTAAACGTAATGTCTGGCAGTAGAAGATTGGGGAAGATCAAGAAAGGAAGAGTGGAAACAATCGAATTTGTATGAAACGCATGAATAAGTGAAATGTCAGACAATGGATTGATGATTGATTAAAGATTTTCAAATTAACGGTCACGATATGGTTTTCCTATTTTACTGAGTAACTCTGTAATTTTCGTTAAATACAATTCGGTTGCCCTCACCTGTGTTCTCCTTCACTACACTACTACTAATCATGGGAATCTGCATCTATCAACACAACTCAAACCGACAGTCACTCTCTTTTAATGAACTCATACCGTCTAGTTTTAGGTTATACCAATTATTCTTTCTTGTTATTTCCACTTCAATCAACATTATTTCTGTGTGTCAGGTGGAGATTGAACCTAAGTAACACGTCACTTCATGTCGCTTCACCCAGTGAATATTCAAAGTTGCATTAAACTATTTACTATATTTCAGTAGTATGTTATGTTTAACTTTAATAAAGTTTACTTTTATTGTTTCACTTAATTCAAACGATGCTTTTAAGATAACAGTAGATAAATATATGCGTATTATGTATAACCATGTGTTACTACTGTGATACGATGAAAAAATGAACACTGCCGCACAGTAAACATTGTTGTGTAGTCGAAACACAAGATTTATGTGCATACATTACAAATGATTTTCCAGAGACTCCTGTAGTGGTGACCTTGAAATATCATCGATACATTTTTGAAATGACAAATATTTCAGCAGTTTTCCTTCGAGTTACGATGAAGAATTCATTTGGTCATGATTCTTACTTATAGGTGTAAACATTTTTTGTCATAATGTCCCTGTTCTGAACGTCAAACACACTAACTTCTCAAGCTGACTATTTGAAACAGAATGTAAGGATGTGAGATTTAGTTCATTTGGCTTCTGAATAATATTCTACTTTCTTAGAAAAAGAAACCATTTCTTTATCAATGTTATGTATTCGTCTTTGAAGATATTTTCTGGTAGTCATCAAACATTCATCTTATTATGACTATTATGACTATTGGCTCACTACAACATTTCTATCAGTAACAAGCGATTTCGACTTAATTATTGATTGGCTCTACTTTGTTCTACATAAACTGCTCGATGTCGGGTATGGCTAGTTGGACTAATTATGAATATCTACAAGTCAATAAAATCAAGTTGGTTTCATTTATCAATAAAATACATGATCTAACACGTTCAATCTTGGAACAACTATCAACCAGTACAATTAGTCAGAATTTTCAGTGTAAATGTCAAGACAGTTCTACTGTGTAAGGGGCGGAAACTTGCAGAACTGCCAAAGCAATCATCCAGAAGATACAAGTGGTTATCGACTGTCGTTTGCGCAAGACAGTTAACATCCGTTGGCCACCATACCATCAGAAACAACTTACATTAGGAGAGAGTAAACTACATTACAATAAGAGAAAGAAATCAGGAAGAACCACTGGAACAGGATAGAACATACATTGATGAAAACATCCAATTAAGTCATAAGACAATCTCTCAACTGAAGTCCTCAAGGTCAAAGTAGGGGTGTGAAACCGTAAAAAAACTATATTACGCAAAGAATCCGAATTAGATAAGCAATGAATGAAAAGTGATTGGAAAGAACTCGAACGCATGACTCAGGATGTAGTGGTTTGGATAATGCTGGCGGGGACTAGACTCCATTTAGGATAAATTTACATTTGAAACAAACAAGAAATATGTCTGAATAAGTTTTTTGCTCTTTTTTTTAATTAAAACAAACTAATACAATTGGTATTTACTCGGATAGAATCAACAATTTTCTATATCGTCAAGGTCACATTTCAATGTTAAATGAAATCCTGGTGTATTTTTTTCATTGAATACAAATTGATTCAATGTACAATTTGATGATGTACCTGTAAATATGCAAGAAATATTAAAAAACATTTAAACAATGAAAGGGATTGGTTGATTATTGAGTATCATGAAATATAAAAAAGTAGTTGATTTTGTTGATATTGATTTAGTGATGAGAGAGGTTATTGTATAGTTGAGAAGAGTGGAGTGAGTCCGGTCTATTTGTTCAAATGCTCTCTCTCTCTTGATATGGTGTGTGTAGATGATTACGGGAAAGTTCTACTCATTAAATTCTTATAGTAGTGTGGTGTGAGCTACTTATAAGTAGTATATGACGTGAGTGTCAACGTAATGTCTGGCAACAGAAGATGGGGGAAAATCAAGAAAGGAAGAGTGGGAACACAATGGAATTTGTATGAAACGCATGAATAAGTGAAATGTCAGACAATGGATTGATGATTGATTGAAGATTTGCAAATTAACAACGGTTTACGATATGGTTTTTCTATTTTACTGAGTAACTCTGTAGTTTTCGTTAAATACAATTTGGGGAGGAAAAGCGAATGTTCGGTAGTGCTTAAATTGGGTTGATTTGTATTCAGGATTCATTTTGAGGCGTTGGAAAACCCTCATTCTAAACCAATTCTGTAAACATGCTTTACGATAGAGATTGAAAGAATGGCGTGTAAATGTATTGTTGGTTACTGACTACCATGAGACTGCTTCTCTTGACGTCGCTCTACTGCCTTATGGATTAATAATAACTTCCTGGAAACTGTTTATGAAGTATTTACTAATGAAATGTATAGCGCAGTATCGTAGATTGATTGAAACTGTACACTAAAACTGTTAGTTGTTTGGTTCATTAGTCTAAACGTTCGCTTGAGAGAATGAACGTCCTGGGTACGATCTCTCTGATAATGGTAGTGAGTGATCATCCTAGGTCAAAACAGAAGTCCAGTAACTTCTACGTTCATAAGTTGTCAAACTGAGGAGATCAGTTTGCTTTTAACATCAATCAATTGTGATATCCTTGGGGTGTGTCACTGTTTGACACTCAACATAGTTCGACTCCAGAGATGAAGGTAACTTAACAGAACTATATCAGTCTAGGTAGACCATTCCTACAGAATGTTATGTACAAGCAGTAATCAATCGAGTTCAATCACTTTAACATGATGCTTATATGATATTCGTAATTAACGAAAGTATAACGCCACAAAAGCTTGCTCATATAAGCAGGGATAAAGAAGTCTCGATTGTCTATGGCCAACTTGAGTTACTTATGGCGTAGGTGTTGCTGGTGTAACGATGCTCGTATATCCTGGGAAAGCCGAGTAAGGAATGTTATAGTTAGGAAATGAGGACTAGGTAGGGATGGCAGTTCAATCGATGAAGTAGTGAAACTCCATCAGGTGAGATGGTTGGGAAATGTACTACGTATGCCTAACCACCGAGTGCCTCTACGAGCTATGTTTTGTGGTACAGCAGTACGTTGGAAGAAAGCCAGGGGCGGCTAAGCCAAAATATGGCACAAATCCATGAAGTTACTGACCGACAAGTGGACTGAGTCATGTTGGTAGATGTAGGCTACCTGGTTGAGGGTCGCGAGATGAAAGTCACCGATGGTTAGAGACCTTGAATGACATGGCTCAGAATCGTTTCTAATGGCACAGGTGCATCCATTCTTTGTGTTCTCCCTAATTCTAACCTTCTGAATTCCTCATCGTCTCTATCTTTCTCTTTCTAAATTATTCTCACTGAATTATACTTCTCGAACCACATCTTCGCTCCCTAATCTTCTCCATTTCTGCTAATACTTCTACTATCCCTACCGCTATGGGATTCGACATGATAGTCACTTCTCTGTGCTAATGCGGTATGGAAACCTAAACGGATGTATTTATGTACAAAGTTATACATTGTAACTGACTGATTGAAGAGAAGTAGCATCCCACAAAAGCTTACTCATATATTGGAAAGTAAGATAATATTACCAGTTTTTTGTGTTCGGATTGTTTGCGAATGATTTAACTACTGTTATCAAGTCATAACGAAAAAAAGAAAATACATGGGGAAAAAAACTAACAATCACAAGTGAAAAACACTGATCTATTCATCTGCATCTTAGTATTATTTTGACATAAATCAATGTATACTATACCGCTGGTTGGTATGATTTGTTCAGTTGTTGTGAAAAACAACCGATTCAACTGTGTTGTGTGTGAGGCAGTGAGTGGATGACAGTCGCACAACATTGTGGGTTAGACAATAACGCTATTGGATGCCGACTTGGTGGTCAAAGGGGTTAAGTGCTCGCGTGAAAGTCTTGAATTCAACTGCCGATAATAGGAACTTAGATGTACACTATTGATGAGTTCTATATCAGGATGAAATGATCATCCAGGATTTCTAGTGGGGGTGGTCTAACATTGATCAATTGATGAATTCAATCAAACTAAACAATTTTCACAATTTTTTTAATGAAAAATGGTTTATATGAGTTTCCATTTCTTCATTGCTAATTTTAAAAAGTTTCATTCTCTCAGCTGAATGATTTAATCATGAAAACTACATTATTCTTTAGAGTAGCTTAACTAGTACAAACTTCAAGTAGATATCAGATATTTAAGTTTTTCTATAAATGACCGGTAATTTGTTGTGTCTCCCTGTGACATGATGCGTAATTCTATTATTGTCCTCGATTGGTCTAAGTATTGGTTTGATTTTAATGTGCTAACTGATCGGAATGTTAAACTTTTAAATACCCCCTAGATTTTCTTGGTCAAATTTGTGTAGACAGTTATGTAAACGTATGGAATTAAGAAAAGTTATATATATGTAGCTAGTTAAAGTTTATACAAAGATGGAAAAGAGGGCATCCACTATCCAACGTACTATTTCTTATAGTTGAAACAATTAATTTTGTACATGGTATTTGGTTTAAGATACTACAGATCCATTGGAGAGACTGTAGTGCCTCCACATAAAATTGAGTTCGGTCAGATTTAATTTGATTAAGCCTTTCGATCAACTTATGTAACCAAGCTAATTTGTATAGCAACAACCCATATGTACCATTGGTATTTTTTATTGTCTGGTTTGTATGAGCTTGTACTGTGGTGCGAGCTACTTATAAGTAGTATATGACGTGAGTGTCAACGTAATGTCTGGCAGAAGAGAAGATGGGGGAAGATCAAGAAAGGAAGATTTAGAACACAATGGAATTTGTAGGAAACGCATGAATAGTGACAATGGATTGATGTTTTCCAACAGGAACAACAGTCCAGTTCGATATGATGGACTGATATTTTGCAAATTAACGATTTACGATATGGTTTTCCAATTTTACCAAGTAACTCTGTAATTTTCGTTAAATACAATCCGGTTGCCCCACCTGAGTTCTCGTTCACTACAGTACGACTGAGCATTGCTTACGTCCACGGACTTACTCATCCTTAGTTGCTTTAATGTTAATCTCTTAAATACCTCGATGACTCAGATATCTTCCCATGTATATATATAAGGAACATTTTAATCTTATTAATTCATTCGCACATTTAATCGCTTGTGTGTCTGCCCCGTCTGCTTGCGATCTGCTATCCCTATTTGTGGTGTGCCAAAATAAACGTATTCAACGATTGTCTGGACAAGCTAATTACAAGCTAATTAAGACTAAGAACACGTAGAAATTGGCCACTACAAGACAAAGTCAGCAACAACCTACTGTGGGAGAGAACAAATCATATTCCATCTGAGGAAGAAATTAAGAAAGGGTACTGGAAGTGAATAGAATACACATTGAAGAAATCATTAAAGTGCAAAACAAGGCAAGCCCTTACTTGGAATCCTCAAGGCCAAAGGAAAAGAGAAAGACTAAAGAACACAATGGGCCGAGAATCGGGACCAGATATGACAAGAATGAACAACAACTGAGTAGAATTGGTAAGGTCGGTTTTGAACAGAGTATAGGTTTAAGAATGCTAGTCAGCGGTCTGGGTAACTGATAAGTTCGTCACTTAGTATGCTTGATGCTATTACGAGTTTACCTTAGTCGATAAACGCGAACGAGACTTTTACCAGCTTCCAGGAAGGCTACCCTGAATCCCAGAATCGAAATAGAAGACTTTGTAGGCGTAGAAGTATATTCTACAAGCACCCAGCAATCCCAGTACAATCAAGCATACAACTCTCGTTTATTTATACAACATAACAACGTCCTTGAGACAGTTAAGAAAATAGCATACTAAAATACACTGTAGCCAATCACAGCCATTGATTTTCCTGGTGGGAATTGAAATCTCAAGGTCATTTGATCAGCCCATGCTGGCGAAACGTGAAAACCAAAATACGGCATTATCAAGCGAATTTTGGGGATCTAACATCCCCAACACTCCTCCCCTTTTTAATAGCTTGTTCTCCTGGGGTCGAATTGCATCTTGACTATTGTTCGCCGCTGTCTGAGGGGATACCTTCGGGAACGAAGAACAGCTTGCTGCTGAGTTTCTTCTCGTGGCGGGGCTCTCGGTAGGTTGAAGGTATCAAGCAAGATGTCAAGGGGAAGGCTTTCTGCTCTTGATGGGCGATCTGGGGCTAGCCGTCTGCGTATCTAATTGCGATGACGTGACCATTTATCACCTCCTACCTCTACTTCGTACATAACTCGACCAACCCTTCTGACCACTCTCGCTTCTACCCAAGGACCATGGTTCGTTCTGTAGTCGCGGGCAAACACAGGGCATCCCACCTCGTAAGCGGATTGTCTTTGCTGCTTTGTCTCTACTGATGAGGGTGCATTGGTCGGATGCATCAGGCTGTGAATCGTTTTCAATCTTCTTCCCATCAGGATTTCAGCTGGGGACTTTTGCTCCGGTAACAATTCATTTGGTGTTGTCCGATAGACGTACAAGAAATTTTGTAACGTTTCGGCTGGCGTCCCCTCCCCTTTTGACTTGAGCAGTGCTCTTTTAAACGTATCCACAAACCTTTCCGCCTGCCCATTCGATTGCGGGTGGTATGGTGGCGAGCGTAAGTGTTTAATAGCTAGCCGTTGACAGAAATCCTAGAATTGGGAAGAGGTGAATTGAGAGCCATTGTCGGATACGATCACCTCTGGTATGCCATTTCGTGAGAAAATTTCAGTTAGGAGCTGTATAGTCTTAGTTGTAGTGGGCGGCATAACGGGGCTGATTTCCGGCCATTTAGAAAAGGCGTCGACGACAATTAAATACATAGTTCCATTTATTGGGCCAGCGAAGTCGACATGTATCCTGGACCAAGGATGCTCAGGTTTGGGCCATGAAACCGGCGGAATTTTGGCATTCATCTTTGCCGCCTGCTGACACCTCATGCATTTTTCAACCAACGCTGTGACATGTTGATCCATGTGAGGCCAGTATGCATAACTCCTGGCTATGGACTTCATTCGTTTAATCCCAGGATGACCAAGATGGAACTGTCTCAGCACTTTTGCACGAAGGGATGCTGGCACCACTACTCTTTCACCGAACATCAGACAATCGTTCACGATGCATAGTGACTCCCGCCGCTGATACAGTTGCTTCATGTCACCTTCAAACTTTTTCGACGGCCAACCGTTAGTGACATATTTCATCGTCATCTTGATGATGGGGTCGTTTCTAGAAGCATTTTGTATGACTGTTGCAGACACCGGTAGTGCGCGAACTGCGGTTGTCAGATAACATTCTGCGTGGTCTTCTACTGACAGAGATGCGATCACCATGTTTTCCTCAGCCGCCACTTGATCATTAATGAGTCGTGACAAGGCGTCTGCTTGACCGAATTGTAGAGTACGTCGATATTGGATTTCGAAATCATACCCCAAAAGTACCAAGGCCCATCGCTGAAGACGATTTGCAGAATGGGCTGGAATGCCAGACTTTGAACCAAATATTGCTAACAGAGGCTTGTGATCTGTGAGGAGCGTGAATCTCCGGCCGTACAGAAACTTATGGAAACGGCGAACAGCAAACACAAGGGCAAGAGCTTCTTTCTCTATCTGGCTATACTTCTTTTCTGCTGGGGTCAGTGTACGGGATGCATGCATAACGGCTTTTTCCGACGCGTCTGGAAATTGATGTGAAATAACAGCACCTAGGCCATATGCTGAAGCGTCTGCTGCTACGATGATCGGCATGGATGGATCGTAGTGTGTTAATAACAATTCCGAGCTAATTATAGACTTGAGTTTACCAAAAGCCGCGTCACACTCTTTAGTCCAGTTCCATGTGCTATGCTTCTGCAGTAGACAATTCAATGGAGCGCGAATATCATGCATCGAGGGAACAAAAGCTGAATAATAACTGATCAAACCGAGAAAAGATCGTAATTCGGAAACATTAGTGGGAGTGGGCATCAGTTTGATAGCTCGGATGTTTTCAGGATCCGGTCTGCGACCGTCGGCATCAAAGATGAATCCCAAATACTTTACCGACTGCAATAGAAACTGGCATTTTTCTGGGCGTAACCGGAAACCATTGTCACTGATGCGTTGTAGTACCAATGTCGTGCGTTCCCGTAGCTGTTCTAACGTCTTCGCAACAATCAAGATATCATCGAGATAAGCTGCAACCCCTGAGATATCTGACAGGATAGTATCCATTAGTTGTTGGAAGATAGATGGGGCAGTCTTAACTCCAAAAGGTAGACGGTTATACTGGAACAAACCACGATGGGTGCTGATAGTAAGCAGCTCTTTAGATGCTTCATCGACTTCCACTTGCAAATAAGCATCAGCTAGGTCAAGCTTTGCGAAGAACTTTCCCCCATTCAGCATAGTGAACAGATCTGCTGGGACTGGCAGAGGATAATGATGCTGTTCTAGAGCTGCGTTGAGACCTGTAGAGAAGTCAGCACATATACGTATCGTGCCGTTGGCCTTCTTGATAACGACTATAGGTGCTGCCCAACTGGAGTAAGAAACGGGAGTAATAACTCCTTGTCGTTGAAGGCGATCCAGCTCTTCATCTACTGTTGCTAATGTAGCATACGGTACCGGTCTCTTTGGACGAAAAGCAGGCTTAGCCCCATGTTTCAACCGAAGTGTTGCTTTCATAGCAGTGCACCGACCTAATCCAGGTTCAAAAATGGTTGAAATCTCTGTCATCAGCTTCTTCGTATACGCTTCTGGGTCATGTCGTTGTGATACCAGGTTGCATATGGTATTTAGCGGGACATCAGCCAATTTTAGCTGGTCGAACCAATCGAAACCAAGTAAATTTAGATCAGCTGGCGTTATATAGCATACCCCAGTAAACGACGAATCTCGGAAAGCAACTTTACATTCCAATTGTCCTAACAGACGAAGATAATTACCACATGCTGTACGAGGCTTTTGTGTTGTGTGCTGCAGGCTTGGGCTGCCCAATTTGGTCCAATTTTTGCGTGAGAGGATAGTGACATCAGATGCAGTATCTATTTGCATTCTACACAAATAACCGTTAATATTAAGAGTAATAAATTTCCTCTCACCTGGTGATGAACTTTGGCAGGAAGATATTAGGCTCAATGCATTGGTACTGGATCTAGGAACAGGCTTCTTAGCACTTCTGGATCGCTTTGGCTTTTTCTGTAGGCAAAAGCCATCTTTATGACCGATGACTTTACACTTCCTGCATCTATGCTGCCTAAATGGGCAGTTCCGTACATAGTGCCATGAACCGCAGTGCCAGCAAGCAGAAGGTGGATTCATTTTGGGTTTTTGGGCCGAATTGGAATTTTTCTTTTCACTAATGGAATGCACGTATGATGAGAGGCCCTTGTTTTCGACCATGGAGGTATCATGCTTCAAGTTTACTAATCTCTTGCACTCTGCAGTTATTTCTTGAAGCGAGATGTTTGGGCACTGTTCAATTTTACTTAGGATTCTGGTTCTTATATCAGCATCGTCGGGAGATTGAAAGCTGCACACAAACACAAGGCACTTAAACTGATCTTCCGTCATTGATGATAATTTAAATCGTTCGCATTCACGATTTACTAAGCCAGCATGCTTTACCCAGTCATCTTCATTTGACTTGATTATTTTGAGGCATTGATAACGAATATTAAAGAGAGATGACTGTTCAGAGAAGATTTGCGACAGCGTATCAATTGTAGCATCAAAAGAGAAATCTCGTGGGTTCTTTGGGAAGATGAAATTACTATAACGTTCGTGTTCGATTGTGCCGAGCTTTCTCAAAAGGATTCTGACTTTGGTGGCGTCATCAAGATTGTTGAGGTCGACCTTGAACAAATCCTCATACTTCTTAAACCAAGACTCGAAAGTCACACCAGCAAGGCCATCAAAATGAAATTCATGAATGGAATTAACTATCGAGTCTGTATGCGGATTATATGAATCATCGGCAAACCCTCTGTGATTCAAATTCATTTGTTTCATTAACAGCTCCAACATACGTTCCTGGAACTGTTCATATCGTTTACCTTGACGTTCCAGTAAAGATTCTAACTGTTCAAGATTAATTGACATTGTGAATTGTGAGCCCCGTCGCCACTGATATGTTCGACACTTAGTATGCTTGATGCTATTACGAGTTTACCTTAGTCGATAAACGCGAACGAGACTTTTACCAGCTTCCAGGAAGGCTACCCTGAATCCCAGAATCGAAATAGAAGACTTTGTAGGCGTAGAAGTATATTCTACAAGCACCCAGCAATCCCAGTACAATCAAGCATACAACTCTCGTTTATTTATACAACATAACAACGTCCTTGAGACAGTTAAGAAAATAGCATACTAAAATACACTGTAGCCAATCACAGCCATTGATTTTCCTGGTGGGAATTGAAATCTCAAGGTCATTTGATCAGCCCATGCTGGCGAAACGTGAAAACCAAAATACGGCATTATCAAGCGAATTTTGGGGATCTAACATCCCCAACAGTAACATGCTTAAGTAGGTAAGTAAGTACTGATTTAACCTTTATTCGTCAATTTATCGTTTGGTTTGTATAAGAATAATTAAAAATGATTTTGTTGGTTTTACTATCCAACAACTAACTATACAAAACATTTTCAGTTTTCTTGCTGATATTATTCAGGAGAATAATGAAAACGTCATGATTTAGTTAGTCAGATTAGAGAATGAAACTCTACAGAATAAAAACTCATCCTAGCTACAAATCTTTTTCATTATCTCAAAAATTTCCTCTATTAAGAGATATGAATAGTGAAAGTGATGCTTCAATTTTGAATTTCCTTTCAAAATTATTGTTTTAATAAAAGGAAGGAAATTTAGAACTTTCAGGCATATTTTATGTGTGGCTATTATTTATCTTTTAACTGTATACACATTTTTGCAACCATGAATCGATCGATGTTAGACCACCATTAGAAGAAACCTGGAAGCACTGGACGGCCGTTTCGTCCTGGTATGGGACTCATCAGTGGCAGTGCGCATTCACGACTCCTGCACCCCGCAGGATTCAAACCCAGGACCTTCGGTATTGTGCGCGACCGCCTAACCATCAGACCACTGAGCCGGTATCTAACGGTGTTAATGTCTAACTTGATCAATTCACTGTCAGGCGCAACCTCATTACAGTCTTCGGTAGTAGTTACTGGCTACACCCGAACAGGTTGAACTTCACTGGTCACGTCTTCCCACTAGAACTCGGAGAAGATTCCTCACGAAGCTAGCTAGTCACTAGTGAGCACTGGTAATTTGCATGACGGGGTTGTTGTGAAGATTGTTAAGTTACACATTGTTTTGAAACCATGACTGTATGACTACAAGAGATTACGTTGTCACTGCATTTTTGTTCGCCTTCTCGTAAACTTCTACGGATTCATGAATTGTTATTATATGTTGGACTACGCTCTTACTTATTCATACTCATTACACGTCATGGAGCATTGGCCACCGACAATCGTTATCTCAACAACTTTGTCCTCTGCTCTCCTTTTCCACTAATTCCAATTGCTATCCATTGTTTTGGTGTCTCCCTTTGAGTTGCGGCGTAATGTTTTCTTTGATGTGTTACTTCTCCTTTGACCTTGAAGATTCCATGTTAGGCCTTGCATCATGATGCTATCGGGTGGTGATTTCTGCAATGTGTGTCTTATGCACCTCTATCGGCTTCTCCTGATTTCTTCCTCAGCTGAAGGAGTAATCGGGTTTGTTCTTTGTCACAGTAGATTAAAGATGATGCTGTTTAGGTGATATTTATCTTGCGTACACAACTATTACTTGTATCTTTTGGATGATAGCTTTCATAGTTCTCCAAGTTTCCACTCAATACAATAGAATTGTTTTAATATTTGTATTGAAAATGTTGACTTTGCTGTTTACCTGTCCTAATTATCGCTACTAAGTATGGAAGTTTTATTTTGGTGTACTATGTAGTTAGGTATTTCAACTATGCAATGTGTTTTGATTTATGATCAAATTTTGTATGATAGAAAGTTAATCTATCTTCTGAGATAATCTTCTCATTGGCTATCAGGTTAAAACATAATGAAGGATCAATGAATGTTCAGTGAATGATATGAGAGTTTTTGAAACAACTTACTAGATTTATTGTCAATATACTACGTAAAAATTAATTAGTAGTATTTTAGAGGTATGTCTTAACTGATTGGTTACAAAAAATACAACTGAAGTCATGAATCGATCATAGTTAAACCACTATTATAAACCTAGTGTGGTGCGAGCTACTTATAAGTAGTATATGACGTGAGTGTAAACGTAATGCAACAGAAGATGGTGGAAGATCAAGAAAGGAAGAGTTAGAAAACAATGGAATTTGTATGAAACGCATGAATAGTGACAATGGATTGATGTTTTGCATCAGGAACAGTCCAGTTCGATATGATGAATTGATATTTTGCAAATGAACAATTTACGATATGGTTTTCCGATTTTACTGAGTAACTCTGTAATTTTCGTTAAATACAATTCGGTTGCCCCACCTGTGTTCTCGTTCACTAAACTAGAAGCACTGGACGGCCGTTTCGTCCTCGTATGGGACTCTTCGACACTGTGCATCCATATTTCATGATTTCGATTAAAAACAATAATCTCAATAACTAACTCTCTAACGAATATCGTGAACATATGCTTGCTAGTGACCAACTCTTCGTTAGAACGTCCTCACAGTTCTGATTAGTAGATATGACCAGTGGTGTTCAATCCTGTCAGATGTATGCAAGAACTATCAGAGACAATGGGTGAAGTGGCACAATACTTTTGATTGAAGTTTGATACTGAGTCTGTGGTCTAGAGGTTAAGCGTTCTTAATCAAGGCCAAAGAATCTGGGTCCGATTCTCGTAAGCGAGTGTCATAGATGAGGGCTAAAGGACGAGTGTACTGCGCAGTAGTTCGCTCCGTCTTACTTTATTGCTGTGAAACATGGCCAGTGAGAGTAGAAGATATTCGTAGGTTATTGGTTTTCGATCATAAGTGTCTTCGAAGCATCGCTCGTATATCCTGGGACACCTGAGTAAGCAACGCTGTTATTAGAAAACGGGTGCTAGGTAAGAATGGTAAATCAATAGATGAAGTAATGAAACTTCATCAGTTGAGGTGGTTGGGACATGTGTTACGAATGCCTAACCACCGACTGCCTCGACGAGCTATGTTATGTAGCGTGGGAATAGGTTGGAAGAAAGTTAGGGGCGGCCAAATCATGGCAGAAATCCATGAAGTCATTGACGAGTGGACTTAGCCATGTCGGCAGTTGTAGACTACCTGGTTGGGATCCGCGAGATGATAATAATCGATGGTTAGAGACATTGAATGACATGACTCAAAATCGTTCGCAATGGCGCCGGTGCATTTATCTTTTGTATTCTCTCAAATCCTAATCTTCTGAATTCTTCAACCCTCCTAGTTTTGACTTTCTAAACTCATCTCACTGAATCATACTTCATGAATAATATCTTCTAATCGTAACCTCTCCGATTACTTCTAATACCTTTACCACCTCTTCTACTTTTGGATTTGAATTGACAATTACATCTCTGTGCTGATGTGGTATGGGGCAACATGAACTGATGTACTGACGTACGAAGTTCTACGTTGCATCTGACTGACTGACTGATATATAACTCAACATCTCAAACAGAAAACGATTACTCTATTTCAACCTGTTTGAATGGAAACTCAACCGAATCATTATTGATTTTCGAACAAACTATTGAACCATTCAATCTTTTTTTACATACATAAACAACAATCAACTTACTTACTTGGCAAAGATTTTGTTAAATCAACATTTTGTTTATTTAACAATAAATAATTATCATTATTATTGAATGATTGAACATAATCGGATAAATGATATAAATCCACATGATTATTTTGTTTTTCTGCATTGATTCGTTTCATTTCAATGATTCTTTTAAATACTTTATAACCTAATTCACTATTGAATGGATAGAATGATGTATGATTCGATTTTTCTAAATTATTATTTAATTGATAACCATTTGGCGGTAATTTGGATGGATGCCACCACGATTGTTTTGCTTGAGACATTTTACACAGCTGTATTTCAAAGAAAAAAAGTGAGAGAAAGAGATCGACACAAGAAGAGTGGAATTAGTGGAGAAAATCATGTCATTATATGTCGAGTACGTTGCTCACAACGTGATGTAGTGTGTATCAGTATGTTGAATCGAAAGGACTTGTCTTGAGCCTTTGGACAAATCAACTGAACCATTCTTCTCAAGTTATTATTCATCTGTCTTTCGAACTTGTCAATTAGTTGTTCATAACCTTGGTTATTTTAATTTCATTGTGTGTGTACGCGCGCATGCTCAATTCGTTTATCACAAGTGTGGCCTATTTTAGTTTGACTACAAGTAGTTGGTCATAACTCATTGTATTGAATTGACTCACTTGCCTTCTCCACTTGACTTCATTATGACTTTACACATCCGAAAAACTATATCTGGCCTCTTATAGTCATTATCGCATAAAAGGACTTTGACGAAGTATGATATACGTAGATTGAGAAGGGAAGATTTATTTCATTGTATGCTCGACTGTCCACTCAAAAAGGTGTTAGATCGCAGGCCACCACTAAACAAGGTGAGCCGTACTCCGAGTTCAAATCAGTCACTAAAGTAGCTTGTAAGTAACATGCAGGGGAGCACCACTCAAAAGTTATTGCTAAAAGAATGTGTCGGATAAAAATGTATGACGCAGTTAGTGTTTTGGAGACTAGAAGATATGTGAGAAAGGAAAATCATGAATCTCAATGGTTGCGAATGAAAGCCTGAAGGTGTACTTAATCTATCTGGTCTTAAGATCTTTCATTACACCTATAGGACGTCAGTTGAGAAATCAGACTAGATGCTGTTGTTTGGAACACAAGGTTCGGAACTTTGGTCATCAAGTTTCTGTTATCTAGAACGACAAGATGCATTTCGTTTTCAAACTATCTAGCTAAAGAAAATCTCTCTCTCACACAATAAAGGCATTCACATGAGTTGCGTTGTATTTTGTACATTCTACAATTCCGGTTTATACTAGTATTTACACCATGAATAAAGATGAGACGATTGTCCGCAGTATACGTGATCAACTGATAGCATCATATGGCTGAAGGTAGATAGCGGAAAGTTTAAGGTTTTTCTTTCATGCTAGTCAGCGACAATCAACAAAGTTCTAAGTCTCTACAACCAAGTTTCACATCGAGTGTATTGTGTTTCACGTCAAATTATCTGTATTAAGTCACTTAGAATACTGTTCACATATGTAATTTGTTGACTAGTGACCATTAACTTCATGCCATATACTTTAACTACTAATGAGTAATATATATTTTCAAGTAAAACAATTTTTAGATTGCAAGACTAGATGTCAAACGGGGAAATCCAATGTAAATCACAAAGTATCACACACTTTGGCATAAACCAAATTTAAATAGATCGTTTCCAATAAAAACAACTGAAATTAAAATGTTATAATTATCTAAGAAATTAGTCTTGTTACAAACCGAATGACTACTGAAGAGTCCAATCTAAATTGTTGGTGAAGATCGATTAGTATGAATTAAAAACTTACCTTTGCAAAATGTTATTCTCGTTTTAAAACTACAATTGATCAGTCTTTCTCGGTCGAATATGACACAGAGATATCAATAGAGACTAACCAATTACAATACTACGGTATCAATGAGAAAAATCATTATCTATACATATATGGATTGAAAATTTATCCCAAAGAAAAAGATTTTGGTTATCTGGACATAATTACTAAGAGAATAAGGCAGTTTAAGTCTAAAACAAATGGTTCTCAGTTGGATTCCTAAGATGAAATTCAATTCTGAGATGCAGCTGTATGGAGCTGATGAATCCTAAATAGGACGAGACAAGTGTCTCGAATTACAAGGCTAGCCAGCAACTACTCTTGCTTAGATTATAATAAACTAATAGTTCCAAGTGCAGACACAAGTTAATGCCCATAGTTTTGAACGTTATTATACCTTGATAAAATACAGGTATCAAACTACGTTTACACCCTTCTAATAATTTAAGGGCTCATGATATTTCTCCCTTCATTACACCTCTTACGCACAAAGGGAACATAGGCCACCGACCAGCATTTTCCAACCTACTCTGTCTTTCGCCTTCCTTGCTAGTTCTGTCCAATTATTCTTCAATCTTCGCATGTCTCTCTCCATTTCTTGGAGTAATGTGTTCTTTGGTCTCCCCCTTCTCTTTTTTGGCCTTCAGGATTCCAAATGAGAGCTTTTCTTGTGGTGTATTTGGGTGCTTTCCTCAATGTGTGCCTTATCCACATACAGAGCTTCGTCCTCCGCTGGAATCTGGTTTATTCTTTCCCACAGAAGGTTGTTGCAAATAATGTCTGATCAACCGGTCCACTACCATGATATACTTTCCAAAAACTTATATATACAATGGTACTAAGTGGTATATGGTAGAAAAGGGCATGACCAAAGAACACATTGCGCTGAGAATTGGAGGTAGATTTCAAAAGAATGAATGGGACTTGAGAACAACTGTAAAGGAGAGCAGAGGATGGATGGATGGTCGGTTGCCTATGCTCGATGAGAGGTAATAGATGAAAGTATGATATGAAATGTGGTCAGAATTCTAAGGGTAATACACTGCAAGGATAACTACAGATTTTACAATGAGTAGTACTATACCATACATTTTGTCCAGCATAGCACATGATATGAAACTACTTCCTAAGTGTGGGCTTGTAACATGTACATGTTCAGAAATGCAAAGGTTAAACGTTGCAATTGCATGTTGTTTCTACTTGTGTGTTGGATGCTAATCACAAAATAGTTCATAAGTATAATGCAACAGAGCGTCCACTAAAATTTGCTAGCATGGAAAAGTGTCAGTAGACTGAAGTGTATTTTAAAGACCGCAAAGAAGGATTGAAAGAGGACAGTGGATAACTTGGTTAGATTACAAAGGTGATTAAAGACTATGCGTATGCATTTAGTAAATAAACTGTTTCTTTTCCAAAATATATTACGTCGGTAGCTGCAACCTTGACGTGGTGGTCGGGCTTGCCTATCGCGATGAAACAAACGAGTTATATTGGCTCGGTTCTAAGATACCGTGCAGGTCGCTTAGAGAACGCTAAGACTAAAAGCAGCAACTAAAGGTCTGAGGGCAAAGATGTACTGCTGACTGTAGAGGGGTATGACAGCAGTAAGCTGTTCCCCTCGGATAACCCGCATTTGCAGGGATGCCGCCTTCTCACAAGGAAGGAAAAGGTTAGAAAAGGTAGGCTCTAAAAATGTCACCCACCACGGGTTTCCGTCTTAGGCGGAAACGACACTTCGAGGACGAAGTGAGCACTTTATAAACTTCCCATAAAAAGCCTAAACCTGACCAGCCTCAAGCAGTTGTCTCTTGGGCTCTGTAGCCACGCTAAGAGGTCTCTTAGAACAACACTAATCCGATTTTCCTTCCAGGTTCCTCAAGAAGCAACTTTCCGTAGTGTAGGCAGCCGGGAAGTAACATCGGCCCTCATACTTGAGATCAGTCAGTCAGTCAGTAATAAAGTAGAACGTCATACGTACGAACATCAGTTCAAATTTTCATACCTTGTTAACACAAGTGTAGTAAAAAAGATTAGACGTCAAAAATGCAGTTTGAGAAAATTCATGTAGGTGAAATGAAAATTATGAAGAATTTGCGAACTTAGAATATGACGAATGATTAATGTATCTGCGTTACTGCAGACCCAAACTCTGGAAATTAGTTACTATAATCACGCGGACCCCAACTAAGGTAGATTTCACATAACTACATGAATCTGTTCAACAATCAGCGTCTTCATGGACTGGTAGAGGTAGTAGAAGTGTAAGCACTAATCAGAAGGATTAAGGTCCAAGATGTTATCCTTTGAAATAAATTTACAAGGAGAAAGCTTTTCATGACAAATTCAGATTAGGATTTGAGAGAAGACAAAGACAAGCCATCTCATTCAAAGTCTCCAATCATCGGTTACTAGTTTCGCGCCAACACCAACTAGGCAATCTACACCTGTGAACATGACTCATTCCAGATGTCAGTGACTTTATGGAATTCGGCCATGTTTGATTCAACTGCCACTAGCTTTCTTCCACCCTATTCCTGCACCATAAAACATCACTAGTCGGTGGCTTGGCATATGTAATACACATTCCAACCACTACATTATCAACTGAACTGCCACCTCTGAACTGCTAACTCATTAATCCGAAAGCATATCGTGTGTTTGATTCCAACATAGCCTGCTTCATATGATACAGTAAACAATTAAACACGCAATCAAAGTTTGAACCATACATATATATCTGGGGTATGGCGCCTGTTCTTCAAATCTTGCAGTTCATAAATAGTAGCCAAATGAACATCATTATAAGTAATAAGAACTATCAAAATCAAAAACATGACTTCTTCCCAACCGCCTTTAATGGTATCGTGATAAAAAGCTTATTATATATAGCAGAACGATTAGATGTGCCGACCATATCTAAAACATGAATAATAAATCATAGGAGGTAATCGGCTATAAATCCCGCCGAAAAAAATTTTAGGAGTTGGTACTTATCAATAGATAATTTTGAGAGAATCGATTCTCCCTACAGAATTCTAGCCTGTAGTATAAACTCAATTCGTATTTTTTGGTGAGTTAATCTCTGAACTAATCTGACACGATTTATCTGCTATAATATGAGATGTTAACACTGACTGATCATACTAAGCCAGTCAGTTAGCTACAACGTTGAACTTCGTACACACAAACATTAGTCCAGGTTACCATGCCACAATATCACAGAGACGCGATTATCAGTACAAATCACATGATGTTAGAGATAGTAGAAATATAACTGCTAATGGGGAAGATTAAGCTTCGAAGATATTATTCAAGAAGTCGGTGGTTGGGTTTACGTAGCACATGTCCCAAACACCTCAACTGATGAAGTTTCACTACTTCATCGATTGAACTGCCATCCTTACATAGTACTCGTTCCATAACGATAGCATTGCTCACTCGGGTGTACCACGATATACGAGCAATGCTTCGAGGACACCGATAATCGAAGACCAGTAACCTACGAATATCTTCTACGCTGACTGGCCATGTTTCCCAGCCATACAGTAGGACAGAAAGAACTGCTGCGCAGTACACTCATCCTTTAGTTAGTATACGGATATCTCGCCTGCGACATAAGTGACGCAAGTTGGCAAAAGCCGTTCGAGCTCTCTATATCCGTGCTGAGATTTCGTCAGTCACCAGGTCATCGGCACTGATGAGACTCCCGAGATAAGTAGAGCGGTCTACATGCACGACCACTTCACGTCCTACCACTAGTTGATTGTGACCGATTCGGTCTCGTTTGCAGCTACGGGTATGAGGGTGGATGTCACTTCTCAGCCGCCCACACCGTGGAAGGGTGGTTTTTGAGGAACCTGAAAGGAAGATAGAGGTATTAGCGGTAATCAAAAGGATTAGTGTTTGAAGATATTATTTGAGGAGTATATCCCAAAATAGTCAATTAAAAGAGAGAAGAACGGTTATGAGGAATTAAGAAGATTAGGATTTGACAGAAGACAAACAATAAAAACACCTGCGTCATTACAAACGATCTTGAGCCATATCATTCAAAAAGTCTCTAAGCATCGGTTACTATCGTCTCCCCAACCCCAACCAGGTAATCTACACCTACCAATATCGCTTAGTTGAGTTTTTGGTGACTTCATGGATTTGCGCCACGTTTTGGTCTGGCCGCACATAGCTTTCTTCCACGCTATTCAGACACTAGAAAACATTACTCGTCGAGGCAGTCGGGCATATGAAACACATGTTACTTCTTCAGTTGATTTGCCATCCCCACCTAGAACTCGTTTCGTAACAACAGCATTGCTTACTCAATGGTCTCACGGTACTCGAGCAATGCTTCGAAGACACTTATAATCACACCAAATACTGATTAATGGGTCTAGTAGAGGATTTCTTTCACAAATAGCTCCAAATTTTTGAATCACTTCAACAAATGGTGTAATATGTATGGCCACGTAATCGATGATCACTTGCGTGTTAAATGATTAGATATAAACATGATATTAGAAATAACAGTCATTTTGTAACGCATTCAATGAACATAAAATGAACAAACAAGTTTTAAACAACGTGAACTGAAAAAACAAACAAAAACAAAACACGTCAACCTTGAACAAAAAATATTAAAAAAAAAGCCATCAACAATATTTATGCGTTTTATTTACAAGAAGAAGAAGAGTTAAACCAGAAAAAAATACTTATCCAAACAAGACAACAAAAAGGGATAAAAGTAGAGATTTTACATTTTACAAAATGAAATGCTCTATTTTTTTTCTAAACGATAATTTATATCATTCGTGATTCTTCAAGTTTAGAACTACCATGTGGATCCAATGAACCAGTTGTTGTTGTTGCTGTAGTCGGTGGAGGTGGTGGACCAAGTGGACGTCGTCCAGATGACCAACCAACTAATGAACCTGGAGTATATTCGACAATTGCACAATCTACATAATCACCAATCTGAAGAATAGAAAATGATGAACAATAAAATAAGCTAGTTTCATTTATATATATATGAACAGTTTTATGCTACATTTGATGTAAATACGCCAACTCATAACCGGACGGTAGCTGCTACCTTGACGTGGTGGTCGGGCTTGACTATCGTGATGATCCAACCGAGCTATACTGGCTGGAACATATGTTCCTGTAGGTTCTACCATGCCAGGCTGGTCGATTGAAGAACGATGAGACTAAAAGCAGCTACCCAAGGTCTGAGGGCGAAGTCGTCCTGCTGACTGCAGAGGGATGTGACAGCAGTAAGGTGTTTCCCTCGGATAACCAGCATCTGCAGCGATGCTGCCTTCTCACAAGGAAGGAAGGGTTAGAAAAGGTCGGCCCTGAAAATATCACACCTCACCCTACCTCACGGATTTCCATCTCCTTGGGTAAGGGGGCCCACTAAGGGCCTTTAAGAACGGAGCTAATAATCTGGAAACCTTTCATAAAAAGGCCGTGCGTGACCGGCCTCAAGCAGTTGTCCCTTGGACTCTGCGGTCACGCTCCCAGGTCTCCAAGACCAACACTAATCTATCTTCCTTTTCAGGTCCCTCAAGAAACACCCTTCCACGGTGAGGTGATAAGTTCATCACTTAGTATGCTTGAGGCTATTACGAGTTTACCTTAGTCGATAAACGCGAACGAGACTTTTACCAGCTTCCAGGGAGGCTACCTTGAATCCGAGGCTGAAGTGAAAAGGCTTTGTAAGCGTAGAAAGTATATTCTACAAACACCCAGCAATCACAGTACAATCAAGCATACAACTCTCGTTTATTTATACAACATAGGAACGTCCTTGAGACAGTTAAAAAATTGCATACTAAAATACACAGCAGCCAATCACAGCCATGGATTTTCATGGTGGGAATTGAAATCTCAAGGTCATCTGATCAGCCCATGCTGGCGAAACGTGAAAACCAAAATACGGCATTATCAAGCGAATTTTGGGGATCTAACATCCCCAACAGTGAGCAGCCGGGAAGTGACAACCGCCGTCATACCCGTAACAGCACGAGAGATCAAATACTTCCTACACCCACACACACCTCTCTTCTCTCCACAACTAACTAACTAAACGGATGAGAAACATGGCCGGTAAGAGTAGAGGACATTCGTAGGTTACTAGTCTTCGATCATCGGTGTCGTCGAAGCATTGCTCGTGTATCTTGGAACAACCGAGTAAGCAATGCTGTCGTTAGGAAACGAGCTCTAGGTAGGGATGTCAGTTCAATCGATGAAGTAGTGAAACTCCATCAGTTGAGGTGGTTGGGACATGTATTGCGTATGCCTAACCACCGACTGCCTCGACGAGCTATGTTTTGAGATGTAGGAATAGGTTGGAAGAAAGTTAGGGGCGGTCAAACCAAAACATGGCAGAAATCCATGAAGTCACTGACAACTGGACTAAGTCATGTTGGTAGGTGTCGACTACCTGTTTGGGGCCCGCGAGATGATAATGATCGATCGATAGAGATCCTAAATGACATAGCTCAAAAGCATCTGCAATGGCGCAGGCGCATTCTTTCTTTGTGTTCTCTCAAATCCTAAACTTTTAAATTCCCTATGACTTTATATTTTTTCCAAGTCTATTTCACTAGATTCTACTTCATGAATAACATCGTCGAACCCTAAAATTTCCGACCACTGCTAATTGTTTTACTGCCTATACTAATATGGGATTTGAATTGACGATTGTGGTATGGCAACACGAACTGATATACGTATGTACGAAGCTCTACGTGGCTATCGATTGATTGATGATTGAATCTGTCTGTACATACGACGTTCTATGTTGTTTTAGACTGACTCAATGACTGTTGTTTACTACAGAGAATAAATGGAATTTGACTAGCGGTAAGATTCAAGGCACGGGTTCTTTTCGACTTGGATGTATCTGTACCTCAGGTTTGATATTTGAGACAATATGCACAGTCAGTCAGCTGTTATGGTTATGAAAGCGAACATTACTTGTCGGCTACCCATACCGTGGAAGGGTGCTTCTTGAGGAACCTGAAAAGGAAATCGGTTTAGTGTTGGTCTGAGCGAACTGCAAATGTGATCGCAGAGCCCAAGGGACAACTGCTTATGGCAAGTCACGTGCGGCCTTTTTATTAGAGAAGTTTTTAAAGTGTTAGCTCCGCTCTTTAAGTTGCCTTACCACCGGAGACGGGAATCTGTGAGGTAGGATAAGGTGTGACAGTTTTAGAGTCGACCTTTTCTAACCCCTTCCTTCTTTGTGAAAAGCCAGAGCCGTTGCAGATGCTGGTTGGCCGACGCAGACTTTTATCACATTTGTAGCAAACAGGATATGACAGGGCAAAATACAATTATTCTGCTGCTACCTAAACCAAAGTAGGCTAAAAGAGGCTTGGACCTGAGACCATACATACCTAGTTATGAAAAGTAAATGTTATTTATAACCGTTCAAAGTTATCACAACACAAATTAGTATCAATCTAAACCTTGTTTTCTGCACACACAAAAACACAGCAACAACAGTAACCACAAAAAATCAATAGTTGAATTTACCTGAAATTTTTTCGACAACAATGTAACACATGAATCATCAATCAAATTAGATGGTCTTTGAATATTATTACTGTTACGATTTGTTGCAGCAACAGAGGCGTTATTATCAAATTCACTTGAATTCAATCCATAACCAGTGATAACAACACCTAATTGACGACGTCCATAAGTACCTCGACTATCTGGATAAACTATAGCAAAATGCATACGTGTACCACGACGTCTAGTCATTGGCACTACATGACGTAATTCATCTGCTAATTCTGCAAGTGTTGCATCAATCCTAATCAGGAGAAAAAGAATCAAGGTAAAACATAAAGAGAGAGAGAGAGAGATTGAATTGTCAATTGAAATCTCATAGTTGTTGTAGTAAAGTAGCAAAAGTATTAGCGGTAGTGGGTGTTAAGCATGCACGTTAACACGTCATTTTGATATGCTTGAACTATGCCGAGTTTAACTTAGTCGGAATACGAGAGAGAGGATCGAGGATCCGGCGATACGACATGCTACTCTAATCCGATTATCCCAACTCTCATATTTAGTAAAATAAGAAGACTTCATATGAAGTAGGACGTGTATTCTACAAGCATTCAGAAAGTACGATTTCCGAGTCCAGAAGGGAATCAGGATCCCGGACTAGGGATCAGGGTCATAAAACGTTACAGGTGATGCGTATTTATACAGTCAAGTCGAATAGGAAACAACATCGAAGTCTGTGACATTGACAGTTAAGACGACCAATGGGAAACAACATTGGAGTGTACGTGGCATTGATATCTAGGACGATCATAAAATTGACCAGTAGAAATTAACCAATAGGAAGTGACCAATAATTCTCTTAGGATATTGGATGAATATCCTGGGACAACCGAGTAAACAATGCTGTCGTTAGGAAACGAGTTCGAGGTAAGGATGACAAAACAATAGATGAAGTAGTGAAAATTCATCAGTTGAGGTGTTTGGGACATGTGTTACGTATGGCTAACAGCCGACTCTCGCGACGGGCTATATTTTGTGGTGTAGGAGGAGGTTGGAGGAAAGGTAAGAGCGGCCAAATCAAAACATAGCACGAATCGATGAAGTCACTGACAGACAAGTGGACTGAGTCATGTTGGCAGATGTAGACTACCTGGTTGGTGTACGTGGGACGAAAGTCACCAATGGTTAGAGACCTTGAATGATATGGCTCAAAATCGTTTGCGATGGTGCAGGTGCATCCACTCGTTGTGTTCTCTCAAATCCTAATCTTCACGATTCGTCAACACCTCTACCTTTGTCCTTCTAAACTTATCTCACTGAATTATACTTCTTGAATATTACCTTCAAATCCTAATCTTCTCAATTACCAGCAATAATTTTTACCATCTCTATCACTATGGGATTCGAACTGACAGTTGCGTCTCTGTGCTGATGTGGTATGGCAACCTGAACCGATGTACTAACGTACGAAGTTCTACGTTGTTACTGACTGACTGACTCATGAAACTAAATGCAAAGGTGTGTCAGCTACAACATAGAACTTCGTACGTAGTACCTACACCAGTTTAAGTTACCATACCACATTAGCACAGAGAGATCGAATTGTCAATTCATATCCCAGAGTAGTAGAAGTATTAGAGGGAATGGAGATTAGGTATCTACCTACAATATTTTAAATCGGTGGCGCATGATCAAACCATCAATTAGAAAAAATAGGTATATTTTATATTCTACCACTTGAAAGGCTTAGCACTACTAAAATTATCACTGGACTACGGATAAAACTTTCGAAATGACTTCGCCACTATCTTATGATGTCAAATCAGATCCCAGTGGAGGAAGAAATCAAGAAAAAATGTTGGAAACGGACAGGATACACATTGAGGAATGCACCTAACTACAACACAAGACGAGCCCTTACTAGAAACCCTCAATGTCAAAGGAAAAGAGAAAAACCAAAACACACCTTACGCCGGAAAATGGAGACAGACATGAGAAGCATGAATCAAAACTGGAAAGGAAGGCCCAGGACCGAGTAGGTTGAAAAATGCCGGCCGGTGGCCGATGCTCCATTGGAAGTAACAGGCTTAGGTAAGGAAGTACCTAATGATATGTTGTATATGAATGTAAGCGTGTATGAAAGTTCTCCAGAAAAAAAGGCTTATATAACTGAAATCAAGTTGAATTTAAAAAAAAACACGCAACTAAAGTTGACAAAACCTTTGAAGACAACCATTCCCGAAAGAAGTGATCACAGCAAACTGATTTTTTAACAATGGAACAACTAAATAGGTCATATCTATATGATATGTGTTAGGATATTCACCAAATATCCTAAGAATACCATTTTTAGAAGTACAATCCTATTGGTCGAAATGATGATCGTTCTAACTGTCAAAGTCAAATACTTCAATGTTGCCTCTTATTGGTCATCTGGACTGTCAATGTCATTTCAAATGTTCTTTTATCTATTGGTCGTCCTAAACTGTCAATGTCACAGATTTTAATATGCTCTTTCCTATTCGACCTTAATGTATAAATACGCACTATCTGAAAGACTTAATGATTCGGATTCCAATTCCGTTTCCCCTACTTACCTCTCTTCTGTTCTCGACCCAATAAACAACTCCATCCCACGGTGTTGCGTTCTGATATATAGGGAGATTTGGAAATAGCATTTTGGGTCATATTGGAATATTTGAATTGGACGCCGCTAAGAGACTGAAGAGCTATACGTAGCAGCGTGACAACAATATGACTACTGATGATGTTCTTTTGATTGACGATGATAGCTCCATGATCGAACCATCCAACTTATGACAGAAAACACAACGATGGATTTTAGTTTCACTAACACACAAAATCACTGACTGATGACTAGAAATCATACAGGATAGGGCCGCAAAGACTTGTAACATTCACGTACTATAACTGTACTACTCGTAACTAAGTCGCCTTTTGTTCTATCACAGAACAGGCTGATGATAATTGCATTTCATTGTTTAGTAAACTAACTGCCATATTTTTTTAAAAATAAATATCATTTAGCGACGAAATAAAATCAATGTATTTTAATTAGTATATAGAGAATAAAAACACACTTACCAAGTATTAAATTGTATTTCATTTTCCGGTGTACGACCTTTATTATAATCAGACAATGAATAATGACGTGCATTGGTAGAATAGAATAAACGTAGTAACATTGGACAAGTATTTTCACGATCAATACCACTTGGAACGATTGGCGGCAAAGGACGATGTTTCATAAATGGTAAAGATCGTGATAATGGTTTCTTTGAACGTTCATCTCTTGAACGTTGTCGTCGTCGTCGTTGTCTATGAGTATGATTACTATGATCCTCATCATTATTAGTAGTATTATTCGTAGTATTAGTAGTATTCAATCGTGTGTAATCATCATTTAATGTATCGTGTAAAAGAGGACGACGTACTATGATACGTCTAGTCTCTTCACTTGGTTTCAATTCTATACCACCAGTTGAATCAGTTGTAGCAAGATGTACCGAAGAATATAATGCCGGTGGTGGTGGTGAACGACTTCGACTACTACGACGTCGATCGAAACGTTTTCGACCTAGTCGACGATCATCATCATCGCGATCATCATCATCGTCATCATGATCAACAGTATCATGATTAACAGTATCATCCACTGGAAGTGGTGGTTTTTGCCATCTAGATAATGGTGAAACTGGTCGTACAAGACTTCGAAGATTTGTGTTTCGACCGTTTTCCATTTATTATTTATAGGAGAAAAATATATGCAGTTTTCTATTTTTTTTTTGAAATGTAAAATTTTTTTAATTATAAATAAATTACATTAATATAAATTAAAATGCATTTTATTTTTAGAAAAAAAATACATGACAAAATATTTAAAATTACAACTTTCGATTAAAAAATAGGTTGTGAGTTCAAATTCAAAAAGGGGCCACCTTACTTCAGTCTACATAAATTGAAATCAAAGTTTACTTGAGTTATTATTAGACAAATAACGTCTTCTTACTAGAACTCTTTAAAAAAACTTTCTTCATGAAGCTAGTCACTAGTGAGTGAGTACATTGTACGATTTTTCATTATAGTTACAGAGAAATTGTTGTTTATTAATGAAAAACTAGTAGAGCGCCTCAAAACCAATCGGGTGTAGATAGTAGCTATCAAAGACAAAAAAACAGGTGAGGTCACGCAAAATCCCTGGATTGATGAGGATTAGAACACTAACATCGTTGGATGCCGGTCCAGTGGTCCAGAGGTTAGGCATTCGCCTGCAAAACCGACGGTTCTGACTCAGTGGTCAAAGGGTTAAGCATTTGTGTGCAAGACCAAATGTCTTGGATTTCATTACAGGTTATGGAGATGCGCACTGCTAATGAGTTACATTCAGTACTTCTAAAATTCAAACGATTCACGATTTCAGCGAAACTCAATAATCTCGACAACCCAATACGAGCAATTTAAAATATGATTGGAAAAAACCATATATAAAGAAATATTGGAACTGAAGACCTATGAAAACTTGTGAATGGATTTATGCCTTCATAATCTGAACCTAAATCATGCCACTAAATGGTTTCCAATAGTTGATTGCGGTTATCACGCAGACCTAAAGCTGATGGACTGAATTAGGTAAGATAGCTGACAGTAAAAACGATTCTGAGCCATGTCGTTCAAAGTCTCTAACCATTGGCGGTTTTCGTCTCGCGGACCTCAATCAGGTAGTCTACATATACCAACACGACTCAGTCCACTTGTCTGTCAGTGACTTCATCGATTCGCGCTATGTTTTGGCTTGACCGCCCCTTGCTTTCTTTCAACCTATTCCTACACCACAAAACATAGCTCGACGAGGCAGTCGGTGGTTAGGCATACGTGACACTTGTCCCAACCAACTCAACTGATGAAGTTTGACTACTTTATCTATTGATCTGCCATCCCTACCTAGAACTCATCACAACAAAACAGTCGTTTACTTCGCCTCAAAACAAAAATGATTTCGTTTGCATTGTTTCGCTGAAGTCATTTCGTGACATAATAATAATAATAATTTTTAAATACATAACACAACAATTTAAACACAGACGCGCACATACACACACAAAAAAAAGAGAACATCTAATCAGAAAGAATATATATTTATATTTATTTACAATAACAACTACAGTCGGTCAGTCAATCAGTCAGCCAGTCAGTAACCACGTAAAACTTCATCAAGTTCAAATTGTCATACTAAATTAGAACACACAGAGAGAGAGAGAGATCTTATTTGTCCATTCAAATGCCCTGATGGTAGAGAGATAGTAAAACTGTGAGCCAGTAAAATGGTAACACATTAAGATTTGTACAAGATGATGTTATTCAAAACAGTGTAATCTAGGGGGAAAAAAAATTTGAGAACAGAAGGATAGAAACAAACAAACGCAACAACTATACATTTTCATTTATATAAGCATTTTTTACACTTATTGACAAGTTTTCCACATTACTTTCTTCATGATTATCAGTATTATTAGTAGTATTATAATAAGGAATAAGATTAGGAATAGCATGTGTACGACAAATAATCGATAGACGTCGTCCACGATGGATATTGTACAAATCATTCATGCATTGTTGTTGTTGATGTTGGTGGTTCTTCGTTTGTAAATTATTTTTGCGATTATCATTCACTTGTTCATTGGATAAAATTGCATGTGTCATAAGGTAGCGCAATGCACCGCATAGTAGATAAACTGATCGTCTAGGTATATAAATATCTATCCATGAACCAATGGCAGGTAAGTGTAATGTATGCAAATGATTGTATTGATCTTGTGGTATACCAATAACTTCACTGTGTGGAGCAACACTTAAACGTAGAATTGAATGATCAAGTAAACTTAATACAGCAATGGATTGTCCACAGAACTGAAATAATAAAAATAAAAGTAGGAGAAGAGAAGAAGTTATTGCTTTTCTTTTCTTTTCAATTTGGGTTTGTAAAAATTTTGAAAAAGGGAAAGAAAAAATTAACCCCCTGAAGCAACCTAATAATAATAACAAAGCATAGGTTTTTTAATCATAGGTGTCTTCGAAGCATTGCTCGGTATATCCTGGGACAACCGAGTAAGCAATGCTGTTATTAGGAATCGGGTGCTAGGTAAGAATGGCAGATCAATAGATGAAGTAATGAAACTTCATCAGTTGAGGTGGTTGGGACATGTGTTACGTATGCCTAACCATCGACTGCCTCGAAGAGCTTTGTTTTGTAGTGTAGGAATAGGTTGGAAGAAAGTTAGGAGCGGCCAGACCAAAACATGGCACAAATCCATGAAGTCATTGTCGGTAATTGTCGACTACCTGGTTTGGGGTCCGCGAGATGATAATAATCGATGGTTAGAGACCTTGAATGACATGGCTCAAAATCGTTTGCAATGAAACCGGTGAATTTATTCTTTGTGTTCTCTCTCAAATTCTAATCTTCTGGATTCTTCAACACCTCTAGTTTTGTCTTTCTAAACTTTTCTCATTAAATCATACTCCTTGAATAATATCTTCTAACCCTAACCTCTTCGATTACTTCTAATACCTTTACTACCTCTTTTACTATTGGATTTGAATTGATAATTACATCTCTGTGCTGATGTGGTATGGCAACATGAACTGATGTACTGACGTACGAAGTTCTACGTTGCATCTGACTGACTGACTGAACAAAGCATAGAATAGTAAACAATATTATGTATGTGATCTTGTCAGCCAAGGATGGTGGTTATTCATACTATCTATATACAGAAGAACAAATTCTTCTGAGTTACCTTACATTGAAACTGAATGAATGAATGAATGATCTTATCAACATTGGGAATGACAGTTCTTCTATATAGCATATTTTAATACCCTGACATTATCAGGCCATACACTGACTATCTCTTTCTTTTTCTGATGTGGAATTCACTGGGATGACATTTGTAGTACATAATCCGTGCCACCCAAGTCAATGATATTAAATCAATTGTTGTTGCTGTTGTGCCGAAACCTTTGCATGACTAACATGATGTTGTCACTGAATATTAGTAATCTTTCCGACATGACAGTGATCAAGCACAGAAAGTTTCTTAATATCTTCGATTCGAAGAAGCCAGGTTTCACATTGTAGACACGACTTTTAACAGCCAAACTAACATTACAAAGACGCCAAAAAATAGTACATATTAGCATAAGCCACTTTAGTTTTCAATATACGTGAATCAGTCTCATCACTCACGCCATCAAGCTACCCAGGTACATGGACATTTAAACGATGCAACCGAAGATCACTTTCATACTTAAATCGGTAAGTAAACTAGTAGGTAGACAACTACAGTTCTGATGTGAAGTTCAGACAACGTAAAATTTAATTATTTTTGAAGTCAAACATTTATCATTAGTGACTGAGTTAGTAACAGTGAATCAATAAGCTATCATGGTCATCAGATGACCAGAAGTTAGCCAGAAACCAATGTGACATGTTAGTACGATATATTTAAAATCGACGACTTGGTCGTACATCTTAATTCATTAAGGTGACTATTCGAGAAATTGGATTTAAATAAATCATACTGTAATATATATGAAGAAAACTAGCAAGGTGAATTACTTTTACACTATCTACATGGGCCATTATTTCCCCATTTTCAGCTAAATCCAAAACATGAATTAATGGTAGCACTAACTGGTCACTATCTGAAACATTTGCTTCCTTTGTTACTGTAGTTAAACATTCACTGCTTTTAGCAGTGAATGTTTTTAATCGATCGATAACAGGTTGATTCCGTGTATGCCAGTTTCTACGTTCTAATTCACGAAAATTTTTAATAGCCTAAAATAGGAAAGAAAAAGATAACATCGATTACAGAGATTTATAGCCTGTGTAAAAATACATATAAAAAGAAGTCAGTCAGTCAGGATTTTGACCGATTTGGTCTCGCGTGCTGTTACGGGTATGAGGGCGGTTGTCACTTTCCGGCTGCCCACACCGTGGAAGGTTGTTTCTTGAGGAACCTGAAAAGGATGATAGATTAGTGTTGGTCTTGGAGACCTGGGAGCGTGACCGCAGAGTCCTAGGGACAACTGCTTGAGGCCGGTCACGCACGGCCTTTTTATGAAAGATATTTAGAGGATTAGCTCCGTTCTTAAAGGCCCTTAGTGGGCACCCTTACCCCTGGAGACGGAAATCTGTGAGTTAGGGGAGGTATGACATTTTTAGGGCCGACCTTTTCTAACCCTTCCTTCCTTGTGAGAAGGCAGCATCGCTGCAGATGCTGGTTGTCCGAGGGAAACACCTTACTGCTGTTACACCCCTCTGCAATCAGCAGTACGACTTCGCTCTCAGACCTTGGGTAGCTGCTTTTAATCTCAGAGTGCTCCAATCGACCAGCCTGGCATGGTAGGACCTGCAGGAACATATGTTCCAGCCAGTATAGCTCGGTTGGGTCATCAGGATAGGCAAGCCCGACCACCACATCAAGGTAGCAGCTTCGGTCGGGTATAAAAAGAAGTATCGAAACCCAGTGAATTTAGTAGACTGATGGTTCAAGTATAAGGTCAATTATAGCAATATCTGAGAACTGCAATATTAATCAACACAAGTAAAAAGGTAATAATGATTACTTTGTATTTTCAAAACGTAATAACAGTTCTTCCAATATTGACAGAAGCATCTGATTGGAATTAACCTTGTTGGCGATAGTGGAGACGTTTATGCCGAGGTGTGGGCACAAACGATTGAATGTAAGATAAAATCTCCATTAGGGAAAGCTATGGTAACTTATATCGATCTGAGGCACCTCATGATAATGTTGCAACGTTAATTTGGCAATAAAAGGTGAGAGCCCCATGCTTGACTGATTGACCGAGTACTTGGATAGGATCCACACCATATGTCAGTCAGTGAACAACAACCTAGAACTTCATACGTTCGACGATATTATTCAAGAAGTATAATCAAGTAAATTTAGAAAGAGATATGGTGAGGAATTCAGAATAGAATTTCAGAAAACACAGAGTGGGTGCACAAGTGCCATTGAAAACGGTTTTGAGCCACGGACACTATATGTATGAGTTAATGGTATCACTCATCTGGCTGAATGCTAGCAATACATGTAATCATATGAATGTAGCCTATGTTTACTTATGACACTTTTATATCATGTTTCACAACCCTGAAGATAAACAAACCCGACTGCGAGACTTCAAAAAAGGCTACTTGATGACTTGATTTTTAAAAATTTATCTTGGAATACGCAAAAAGAAGGCTGATAAGTCTGCTGATCATCTATTGAGAATATCGAAATGAGCAAAATGGTTCACATTTACTTTGTATAAACGACTCATACAAGCGTCTTGACAAAGTTAGAGCAGAAAACAAGTGATGTGGAACAAACACTAGGTACAGTTGTTTTATATAACAGCAATTAGTGCTTAGTTGGGTTATAGTTATTTTGACAGGAAACAGAATTAAGGAAAAATATTGCTCAATATGTGGATCAAATAACACTATATGCCTTCTGATAGCTTTAATTGACTTCAAGAATCGGCCAGCCTGAATTATGACTGTAAAATAGAAAATGTGCACTGGATGAGTTAACATTACATATTCATCGATATTTGCTCAAATAGATCAGTACTGTGGGATTTACATTGTCTAAATTAAGTCTATTTTCTCTCTATGTTTTAAATGTACAAGTTAATACTATATATATATATATATATATATATATATATATATATATATATATATATATATATATATAAGTACTTTAAAAATTAAACAATGTAGTTAGGAAGGTGCTGATCAAAATATTCTGAGCTAGCCTGAGCAATAAAAATTTTTTTATGAAAACTCACATAATCCCAGTGTTGTGTTTGGTACTTTCGTTTGCAAAGTACTGAATCAAGTTCGTCTATCAAGCCTAACTCCTCTTCCTCCGTCACAAAATCTGGTTTCAGTATGAACTCATTAGATACAATTTTGATGAGGTCAGGATGTTCTGAATAAACTTTTGTTAAACATCTCTTTTGAGTGGTTGAAAACCTAGCAGAGTAAGAACCAGGATAAAAGGCACATGCTGACAGGAGTGCGAGTCTACGCGTCGGGCAATTCATAACCCCGCCATTAAAGCTCAATGTACAATGCATATCTTATATCCAATATCTTTTTTATGAGCTACTATACACCGATCGATTTCTTTGCACACGGTACCCTGATCCACTTCAGGTAGTTGTAGTATCTAATTAGATTTCATTCTAACCACTGGGCAGCAATAATTCTAGTCCAATATCCAATATCTTTTTCACGAGCTAGTGTAATCCAGTTTGGTTTCTTCGCACTCGATTCTTGATCTGGAGGACGTAAGTTGTTTGTCTGACACAGAGCAGAATGATAAATACATGACAAATCGCTGGTTGCGTTGCTGTAACGTCCTATCGAAACTCAAATGTATCCTACTCTGTTTATGAATCTTCAGATCGTAGCTGATGAGCTTGTATTATCCGACGGGTTGTTATTAAATATCGAAATGAGGAGTAGACCTTGAATTATCCCCTGTGAAACTCCCAATCCTGAAACTGATCAGTTTGAATTCACCCTGTTTACCTTGCTAGGAAACTGTCTGTTCACAAGCTGGTTTATAAGCCAGAATAAAATTGGATGGGTGAAGCCCATTTTAGAAATCTTCAGAATTACTGTGTTAAAAGCTTTTGAGAAGTTAGAGAATATTATGTGAACAGATATTTCTCAATCTCGACAGGTTGTCCAGCACAATACGTGCAGTTCCTAAACACGCGTGTGGCTTCATGAAGGATGATGTTTTTATCCATGAACTTCCTCTTTCGCACACTCACTATTATTTTTCATTAGCTTCGACACTGTTGGTAGTAATGCAACTGATCTGCAGCAAATTGGATCGTTACCACCTCATCTTTTAAAGATTGGTGGAAGAGTAGTTGCTGTCCATTCAGCTAGAAGTCGGTGCGACTGCTATGAATTCTTGAAGAAGTCACATACATGTGAACCGGGTAAATCCACACGTTGTTTTAATAACAAAGTGCGAATATTGTCATATCCTAGTGACTCTCTTGGGCTCAGGGAATTTTCGGGTACTGAGTCAAGACTAAGCTGAATGTTCCCTAGGCCATTACCTGGAACTAGGTCAAAGTAGTAACCATAACTTGAAATTATCTGCTTTAACTGGTCAGCGGAGTAAGCGTAAAAGATCCGATCCATCTCTTTCTCGATAAGATCTTCACCATTTGGACGTTTGAAAGCATAACAAACCTCGTTTGCAGGTTTTCTTTAAGTCATGAACCTCAAATGATATTTTTGGTTTGCCTATATTTTGGATGATTGTTTCGTTAGGCAGTGTCTCCTATCCCCTTGAACATCGGCCTAACATGCTTTTCTTAATACCAAGCAAAAACTATGGTGAGAACCTTCAGAGAGACTTTGCACTTGTGCCAGACTCTCCTTTTTGCCTTTGGTAAGAGTTCATTAACTCGCTTGACACATGTCCTTCTCTTTTCAGATATGTCTCAGACATACTGGTGCAAGTTGACTATCCATATTTATCTTTTTCCAACGACGTATGTAAGAGCCCTACGAATTGATATCTAATCGTTTCCATCAGCTTCTAATCAAAATGTCATCGCATTATTGCTTTTGGAGATGGTATGTAGAATATAAGCGCCTTGCCCAGTCCAAATTCAAAATACAAATTGTGGGTAAGAACGGTTCTATTGTTATTCAAAAAAGGAATACAGATAATTACCTAAACAATATTATACTGTTCCAATCAGAAATTAACACAATCAATTTCCAATTCTGGAAGAATGCGTCCTTCTAGTCAAGAATACCAAGTTACCGCAAAGGTAGCCATACTAAGTATCAATTTAAACAACAAATTTACAGTTCAGAAGGAAACATATAAGCTTAAGTACAGAAAATAGGAAATATAACAAAATACAAGTATTAATATCCCAAATTGGAACTAAAGGGTACCAAAATACTGAACAGAAAGAGTTAACAAATCATAACACAATTATAAACGTGGAGCGATTTTCCCAAAAACGAAGCCTTTAAAATGAATTCTACAGTTGTAATTATCCATACACAATAGACTGTTTGATTTTGATGAATGTAAACACTACTGTAATTCCTTTGTACGTTATAAATTCTGATGATGCCCGAAATGGTTTCTTCTTAAGTCTTATGGAAGAAAAAGCCGCTTATGGAAAATGTCAAATTCCATATCCTTAATGAGCGCTGTAACCCCATACTCTACCTGGAAATGTGAAAAACATTGAATTGGACAACAGTGTGAAGAAAAGGTTTTGTAGAGTGAAGAAACAAATCACCAAGCCAATTATTTTGACATACCTTGAAATCAAAAAACCAACTGCTGTCTTATTTAAAGTATCTAAATGAGTGGCTGGATCAGCCTTGGAATTATGGGTAAACAAGACCTGGTAACCTTTGTATTTTTTCGAGATAGTTGCAAGACTGTATTTTGAGATATAGCATATTTGGCTGAGAATTCTAAGCTATATTTTTAAGATGACGGAAGCAGAATGGAATGATGAAGAATTACGATTTGTGTCGTTGAATATCTTGAGCTGACTGAAGTGAGACTTTATTACTGTTAGATACCGGTTTAACTGGTGTAGCGGTTACACTTTTGCGTTCGAGACGATAACTCCTGCATTCGATTGCCATATGCGGAGATCGTGGATACCCACTGTTGATAAGCCTCATATTATAATAGGACGGTTGTCTAGTTCTTGTTAGCTTCTAGTCATTGTCCAACGATGAGAGATATATGATTATTACTGATTGTTTTCATTCAGCTGACATTCAAAAGTATTCTTGCTTCGACCCCATAAATGTTGGTTATTATTTAGTACAAATAACGTTATTCAGCTTAATACTGAGTAACGAATTGTTATGACGCGCACCTTCCCTAATTGTACTCTTCTATTGAAAATGTGGCTGTATCAAACTGTTTCTGTCAGTGACATAGTGTAAGCGGGACTCTTATACTAAATTTAAGTGCAATAACTTCTGAAGTAAACGGGTAAGCATTTGTGGCAGTTTGATCTAGCCTGTAAACTGGCATGCCTCTTTTAACGTACTGTTATTCGAGAATAAATATTATTATTAATTCGCCAATTTCTATCTGCTCATAAAATCTTCGAAATATGCGTTTGAGTGTGATTTTTTTCACGAACTGACTCTAGTTTGATAAACAATAAAATCCTGAATAATATGGATAGCTGTCTTACCTGTGCATAGATTACACCAGCAGTTCACGTTTTTGACTCTGATAGAGTTCGAAGACAACGCATCTAGTCTTTAGGGAAAGTTGATAGATAAAGGTTTACATTTCTAACTTCAGATAATTCGAAGGGACGAATAACTATTATCCGCTGCTACAGTTTATATTTAAGACTTAAAAGAAGTCAGCCAGTGCTCAAAAAATAACTCACTACTAAAGCCTCTGATTGTGACATCGGATAACACAAGACTGAACCGACCATGATGCATTGAGCTGATTGAGATCACAGGTGTAGCACTATATTTTGGTCACAATTCATGTTCCGAGAAAACACAGACTGTTTACGGAAGGTTCTTGAAGATCTCCAATAACGGGCTAGATATGATCGATTCGTGATTTCAACTGTCAGTATAATTCGTAACTACTTAAATGAAAGACAGAAATATGAAGTCAAAGTCACCAAAGGAATGATACCAAATACAAGATTACTGTCTCGTAAGAAAAAGTAAATGTTTACAGACAATTGACGGAAAACTAAATTTATGAGATACACCAAGCAATTATCAGCAGTCAGTTTTATAGGCCATTCAAGATCCAGCGAATGGAGAACTAATTGTTAGAGATAACTATCATATCAGGTGACTAGATAGTTCATTGTGGTTCAGAGTCCATTTATTTAGCCGGTGTCAGTAAATGTTGCTCACATTCACTCGATTTCTATTTTTAGAAGGTTGGCCACATTATTTAAACCTTGACGTCATAGTGAAAGCATAGAATACAGTTGACAACTCGAATACAACCAGATAATCAGAACTTCGTAGACGAACGAGCTCTCTTATTTCAGACACCGCAGCAAACACAGGAGAACACAGCAAGTGAATCAACATTTGATGCAGCGGTAGTTCTCAACATACACAAAGGGAAAAGCAGGATCCTCCGATACTGCACCGTGGGGACACACCAAATTACACCTGATGGAGAAGCCATGGAAAATGTAGGAATATTTACAGGGCTGATCAGTGTTATTATTGAACAAGGTGGATCTGATATAGATGTGACTACACAGATAAGCAAGGCAACAGAAGTATTTTTACAACTATCAATCAACACCAAAGTCAGAATTTCCAATAGAAAAAACTAAACAGTTCCATCATACGGAGTGGAGACTTAGAGGAACACAAAAGCTATCATCCGAACGATACACATGCTTTTAAGCATCCCCCCTCACCATAAGCTTTCCATTGACCAGCGAATTATTATCATACGACTTATTGTCCTTATTTAGTTGACAATCTGTTATAAAAAATCTCTCCTACCCAGAGCTTATTAATTTATAGTCGTTAATTTCCACGGCATGTGGTTTGATTTTGTGTGTATGTAAAAAAATGCCTGAATCTTGTAACAGGACTTAGTTCTGCTTCAGTGGTTCAGGAAAATTAGCATCGGACTGTCTTCCGAGCATACACTAGTGTACTGTGGATTGGTTTTCGCTAGGAAATAACATATAGCTATTAGGAACAACTGTTACATAGAGTTAAGGATAGAGTTGTTTCGAGAATGCTGGTTGGTGGCTAATGCTCCATTAGGGACAGCAGGTGTAAGCCAACTGGTTTTAAAATAACAGATTCATTGTTGATCGATGCAGTTTTGAGGCAGCATAAACGGTCAGTGATAAAGTGAGAAGTTAGAATAATAGTTCAGATGATTAGCTTTTTAAAGAAGTTTCGTATTTTTGATCTGAACCTAAAAAGCCTCAACATCAAAAAGGCACTACTTATTCAGATGAAGTAGTATAAAGTAAAAAGTACAAGGGGTCAGTTAATGAACAAATTATGTTGCAAAAAATTTACGTCATCCCTTTTTCATCAATATGACGTCAGCGAACTGAACGCAAATAGGTAGGTTTATGAAATGTCTATTATAGATTGGGTTTCAATATTATTTAACTTTACTCGAGGTTAAAACTCAATAAATTTTTTGAACAAGCAAAAACTCTTGTCATTCAAAAATGATTTAGTATGAACAAGAAGGGCAATGTAGACTAAACTTACATAACTACGATCAAAACAATAAAAAAGAGGTCACCATGTATATTTGTGTTCTTCGTATCAGTCGACCAAACACTATCAATGACAGTCGACTGTGGCGGAAAATAAAGCTGTTACTAGCCAAAGAGGCAATTAAAAAGCTTTGGAGATGTATATGTCACGCACTGTGGAAGGTACCGAATGCCTCTCGAGGTAGGCCCTCAAGGCCAAATGAAGTGTCAGACCAAAGGACACATTGTGATAGGGACCACAAGCAAACACGAAAAGAACGAAGAACAACTGGGAAAATTTCGAAAGGTGAGTGGAGGACAAAGTAGTTTGGAGATTGCTATTCGGTAGTCTTTGCTCCATACCTGGTAACAGCCTTATTTAAGTAAGCAAGAAAGTAAGTAATTTTAGAAATCCCAATGTTATACGTACAAGATACATTACAAAATACTGAACAAGTCAAACATCCTCCTAAGCAACTATTCCATTTACTCTATAACTTAGGCCTTTCTTAAGTTTCAGTTTATCTTGGCGGCATTTAGTGTGCTGAGAGAGTGTGAAGAGCGGTCTGTGAGATTATCTGGAAGAGGAAATAACAAGAGGATGAATGAGTCGACAACTATTTAACTACATAGAATGCACTTACTGTAAATGTATTTCTACAGTGGCCGTCCCAATGGGTTCCAATAGAGGCACTCCTGTACGCTTCTCCCAGCTCCGGGTCCCAACCAATTCAAAAAGGACAAAATTCTAGGAGAAAACGTCTCTGTATTAGTTAAAAAATGGAAATACAAAGCATTACGGATATAGTGCTTCTTCCAGGGTAAAGTTACTCCGCAGAGTATCCAACACAATAACAAATAAGTGACGCTAAGTCCAGCGGCCACTGCGTCCGTCCAAAAATGTGGCGGTAGCCATATTATATCAAATTTAAACAACATATGTACAGTTCAGAAGCAAACACAAAAACTTCAATATAAGTACAAAATATAGAAAGAATAACAATATACAACGATAAAATCTCAAATTGGAATCAAATAAAATACCAAAAATGTCAACAGAAAAAGTCCGTCATGTCATAGCAAAAATATGTAAACATGGAGGGATTTTCCAAAACACAAAACATTCAAAAAGGATTCTACACCGGCCCGCAAAATCCCTCCATGCAAAAAGAGCAAGCGTTAATGACACTTTATTTAGGGTTCCCCGTTATCCCCTAATCCCCACCGGAATAACGTGTAGGACTTACAGCAGTACGCCTACCCGCCATCCAACATGGATATGACCTATCGTGTTAACTAGGTACCTATACTTTCCCATCAGACCCTTGATTCCCCTATCTATCGTGGCATGACCTAACGGTAGTATAAACCTTACCCAATTAACCCACACGAACATGTACAACACGTCGTAAAACTGGTCATATCCTATCCGGGAACTACATTCCCTATCATGGGGACGAGTCGCCAATCCACCACCACCTGCTCCGATCAACAGATACCATGAAGTCCGTGATGCTAACTTATCAACAGGAATTCTTGACACGTAGATAATATGCAAGGGTGGGATCTCCAATTTTGACATTTCATCGTCTCCAGAAGACTTTAAGTAGCATGACGTGGGATCAATATTTATCTTTCCATCTCCCGATACAGAGGAGTTTTGATCAGTGTTCGTCATCGTCGGTAACTCATTTGTCACATCAGTGACATCCAGTTTATTATCAACGTCTAAATGATTCCGTTCTGTCAGACAAGTCGCGTCGATTCGGTGTGCATTAGCATCCGTTTCAGAGACACAAGACATATGCTCATCAATAGCATCGTCATCACACAACGCTGTAGACTGGCTGTTACCATCAAACACTTTCTTCTCATCATCACTCGACTGACAGTCAACCGTAATAGGAACAGTTACAGTTGCACAATCTTGTGCATCTTCAATCAACTTAACCTTCGTGACGAGGTCCAATGACGTCGAAACACTAGGAGGCTCATTCGATGAAGTTGATAGACTAGTCACTATAAGTGGACTGCTGACACTTTCTCTCTCCTTATTATCACTGTCACTACTAAGGTTCTGATGGCTACTATTTCCATGGCTAGTCGTAGCATCCGAAAGAGCATGAGGTTTAGGCTTCTTAGTAATAGTAGCATCATGTTGTCTCCTAGGCTTCTTAGCCTTTTCAGTACCACCATCACTTATCCTAGAATCTACTCTAGGTCCAGTTATATAATTTACCCTAACTGAAGGGTTCAGAAAATAAGCTTTATTCCGTTCAGACAATCCTGCCTGGGCCTTATTCATATTTGCTGAACTCATTAACCTCTGATTACTCGAATCCAAATAACCATTCCAGGCTTTTCGAGCAGCTAAGAGGCTTTTATCATCACACACTTCGGATCCATCTTGATGCCTAAACTTTTCACCTTTTTCTTTCTTTTCTATACTTAGAAAAGCCATCTTATCTGTTACACCAACCGGCTTCTTGCTAGGACACGCATCAAGAGGTTTTACATCGTTACGGTCACATACTCGTCCTTCATCAGCGTATGCTTTCGTGATATAATTGACAACTCTTTTATCTTCCGAGCGTGCTTTAGGTAGAAACGAAAAATCCTCATGTCTCGCACGCAGACCACTAGTAGCTTCCTTATAATTTCCTGTTTTAGCCTGATAAGCTAATCTTCCAAACCTACTACTAGCTATGCTAGCACGAGACATAATAAATTCCGTCAAATCATTGAAATTAGGTTCTCTCTCCTCTTCGTCCCACTTGATTACTAGCTCTGCCCACTGAGCTTGCATTCGACGAGGTAGGAGCCTTACTATTCGTTCTAAAGTAACCATGGAATTAAGTTCCGTTGTGCAATTTAGCTGTTCTAACGTTAAAGCAGCATTCTGCATTTTAATAGCCAAGTTCGTCAATAATTCAGGATCATTAAAATCTACATTCCCAGTTCTAAATAAGTCCTCTAAGGTTTCTCGCGCTATTACATGCGACTGTCCAAAGAGCTGTTTTAAGATGGCCTTAGCTCTCTTATATCCCGCTTGTGGATCCATAATAATACAGCCTTCAATCGCATTTTTTGCTTTTCCCTTACAATAATGAATTAAATACAATAAACGCACTTGATCGTCTTTTATTCGAGGTTCTATAAACGTCTCGAATTGTCGCATGAATCTAAAATAGTCGCGAGACCTTCCATCAAAAAATGAGAGTTCAACCTTAGGTAGTTCTAAACCCTCTATCGATGACTTACAATAATAAATATCAGACATAACATGTGGGTTACCCATAAAAAAGTCATCATTAACGACTTGCCTAGAGCCCTGTGATCCGTCGAGCTCTTCCACCCTCCTCATGTGTGATTTTTTTCTGTTTGACATCATAAATGAAGTTCAAAAGGAAAGGTAACAAATACAAAATATAGTAATTCCACAGTTCAGCTTCGGAATATGATAAATAATCCAACTTCTTCCTCCAAGAAGGTCTAGTGGGATAAACGATTAAAATTCCAAATGTTTCTTTATAATTCTTAATAATCCAACTGTAATCGTAATAGATAATTCCAGGATAGAAATATATCCATACTGTAAATGTATTTCTACAGTGGCCGTCCCAATGGGTTCCAATAGAGGCACTCCTGTACGCTTCTCCCAGCTCCGGGTCCCAACCAATTCAAAAAGGACAAAATTCTAGGAGAAAACGTCTCTGTATTAGTTAAAAAATGGAAATACAAAGCATTACGGATATAGTGCTTCTTCCAGGGTAAAGTTACTCCGCAGAGTATCCAACACAATAACAAATAAGTGACGCTAAGTCCAGCGGCCACTGCGTCCGTCCAAAAATGTGGCGGTAGCCATATTATATCAAATTTAAACAACATATGTACAGTTCAGAAGCAAACACAAAAACTTCAATATAAGTACAAAATATAGAAAGAATAACAATATACAACGATAAAATCTCAAATTGGAATCAAATAAAATACCAAAAATGTCAACAGAAAAAGTCCGTCATGTCATAGCAAAAATATGTAAACATGGAGGGATTTTCCAAAACACAAAACATTCACAAAGGATTCTACACTTACTTCTAATATCGAGACCAATCGACAATGGTTAGAAACAACACAAGCATGAGATTAACATTAACAGATAGTCGGAACTAGTGTTCCCTAGCGTAAGGTTTTGAACGTGCTACAACTGAAATCAAAACATTTTAATACTACTGAAAAGACTGATGTAAATAAATGTCAGTAAAATTAATAATAAACGTATGAGTTGCCTAATGTTTACTGGATATTAATCAGGTTTACATGACATATATAGACATCATGTATTGATTACGAGAGGCTGGAATGTCTGTCCTTTCCATATATTCATTGAGTGTTACAAAAATATCTATTCTTTATTGATCGATGTATGATTCCATATGTTCAATACGAAAACGTTTGCCCATCACAGATTGCTTTCATTTGTCGGTACCGTTGAGAAAAATAAGATTTGTAAATTGTGTCATTGGGGTCGATACACAAGTTAGAAGGTTTCACTTCATTAGGAGTAGAGTAGCGTTACAAAACCAAACATTTCAGAAACATAGAAAAGGCTCATCGAGAGGTGTTATAAGGATTTCTACCCCTTGAGAAATGTAGAAATTAATTTAATCGGAAACCTGATTCGACAGGATGAGGTAGATAAATTTTATGGATCATTTTTCTAATATTGTTACTGAGCTTAGAATAGACGTGCGAAAAGATGAACCTTCAAATTATCAACAAGTTATAATATTTTGGGGTTTAGTGGAGAAAATGTGTTTGGTGAAAGAAGCAATAAATGAAAAAAGTAATAAATGTATGAATGGAACAACAGATAACGATAAACTGCTTCATCTTTCATTCTATTTCTCAGCAACGCAAATAGTACATGCGTATATAAAGTTTAGGGCCGTCATAAGTTAGCATAGTTCACAGTTTGTACGTGATGCCATTTCTGTAAGGATTAGAAAAGCTGTGAACTCCTCGTTCATTAACAACACACAATACAATTTTCCAAATGCTTAGTATATCTGATAGAATTTGGTGGCGTTTGGCTCTCTGAGCTGGATCTTTGATTGTTCTTCTGAGCATCATCATCAGCACAAACTTCAGATAGAAGTGGAGCATTCGAATTTATCCACGTTTGACCTGTAGCTTGTTCTGCTAACCTCGATCTTGACTGGCTGTTGACCTTAAATCTGTCGTTGTTTGCAGCTTTGTTTTGATTGTGTCCCCTTTCTGATCTGTTTCTTGATCCAATCTCACCTATGATTTTTCCGATTGATTGATAAATTGGGTCAATGTCGATGCGTTTATTAAGTTCTGATTGACCTGAGTGCCAAGCTTCTAAGGATTCTCTAGTGTTGTTTGTCGCTCCTATCCAGTATTTCCACATTGTCACAATCGAATGTATATTCATAATTGTCGGTATGTATTGATATAAGCGAAGCATTGTCGTGTCGTTTGACTGCTAATTGATGTTCACGTAAACGGAGCTGAAGAGACCGTCCACTTTGTCCCATGTAGTGTTTTTCACAGTTTGAGCAATTGATTTTGTAGATGATATTTGGTTTTTCTTCATTTGTCATTTTGTCCATTCGTCTACATAGGATTGATTGAAGTGATTCTGTTGGTTTGAGTGCCACACCTATTCCAACTGGTTTCAGCGATTGTGCTGTATGTTCCAATATGTCTTTTATTTATGGAAGGATGATCCATTTACAGGTTCCTATACTTGATTTCGCTTCTGTTGACGGTTTTGTTTGATGTTTTTTGATGAAGTTTCGTTGATATCCGTTCCTTTTGATGCTAGTCATAACATGTTTTTCCTCGGTTTTTAGTGCCTCAGGTGTGCTGCAGTGTCTTCACTCTCTTGAACAACGTTTGAATGCAGTTGAACTTTTTGGGTTCTTGGGTTGATGCTACCGTAGATGAGAATCGCGCCTGTGTGGGTTGGATCCCGAAACACTTGATTAGTACATCTATGAATGATAGACTGTTGTTTGATTCCTTTTCCATCGTGAAGTTGATGTCATAGAAGTCGTTTTTGATCTGATTGTAGATGTTCTTCAGCCTGTTCGTTTTGATAATGACGAATGTGTTGTCAATATAGCGAACCCACATTTCTGGCTTGATCGCTGGTAAAATCGATGCCTCTAGTCTGTGCATTACAGCTTCCGCGATAAGTCCTGATATTAGTGACAAGTTTAAGGTCAACAACCAATAAAGATCATGGTAAGCAGAACAAGCTACAGGTCAAACGTGGAGAAATTCGAATGCTTCACTTCTATCTAATGTTTGTGCTGATGATGATGTTCAGACGAAAAATGAGAGCTCCATAACCAAAAGCATCCAGCTCAGACAACGAAACACCTCCACAATCATTCACCTGGCTACAAATTTCCTCCAACATTTGGGTGAAATTACTTTTATAGGTTTTCAGAACCTAACAAGTGGTTTTTGCGATATATCGTAGGTTTCGCAAAAAAATGCCAAGGTGGCAGAAACAGTTTCTTGTGAAATACATTTAGTTACTAAATACAATGAAAGTCATACAGCGTAAAGCATACAATTCCCTTCCAAAGTCTAATCGAAAATGCTTCCTGATGATGCATATATGGATAAATTGAAGTTTATGGAATTTGTTAGAACTCGAAAACATAATTACCATGACTAAACAATAGAGACAAATTTATTCAGACGTCACTGGCGAAAACTTAGACAGAATTCACATACGAATGTGCTCAAACACAACTAAATTTGTTTAGAAATTGTGATGAAAAAAAGCGACAATCTCATGAATTAAAACCACCATCTGCTATTCGAGGTGAACCATTAACGTCAACAACTGCATATTTTGAGACTGTATCAAGGAAAACAGTTAGTGCAAATAAAGTCTGTAGCCTTACGATATTTCATAATATAAACGTAATCGTGCTTCGGACTGCATCTTGAGATTAGAAAGTCGATAACGTCGCTTGAAAGATAGACAACATCCCAGGTTTACAAATTTCCCAACACACATTGGCTCATTGTTTGCTTATCCTCGATGATACATACTGAGATCATGTAGTATTACTGAGCAACGTTTGTGCATAAAATTCAGCCAAGATACTTGAGCTGTGATGGCTTCAAAGTTACAACAAATATTTCAGTATAGCGGGAACTGAAGATAGTTCACTTAATAGTCAATACATTCCATATATTGCCATTCTTCGTGATGTCGCTAGTTTTAATTTTAGTAGTTGGTAAATCTTTCATCAACGCGCTTTCAAGGCTTTTGTGACTAGTGTGCTAAAACAACCCGAAAATAATAACCTATCGTTATATGTTCGTGCTGGGCGGGACAAGTAGATCATTCAATCAAGCTAACTAACTTTATAACTTTCACATGGAATAGTTTAGCTTGATTCACTTATCATCATACATCTTTCATTATGAATAATACTGTTTCTGGAAGTATATTCTCTGATTATTCTCATTAACTTCTTTGATTGTTGTCCCCATTTAGGTATTATTCTTTCACGTTGATTGTTCTGACTGTTTAATTAAATCGGTCAATATTATTCACTTACGTTTATTTGCCCCTCTCGAATTTTAACAATCCTCTGTCTGATGGTGTGGTAGCTGCCGGTTTTAAAAACTTTAATGTCACAAGAAAAATGGATCCATTGAAACTGGTAATTTATAAATAAGCTTGACACATCCTGATAATGCGATCGAAATGTATTATAGCGATGAAACTCAGATTCGCCCACACAAAAATTAAAAGATCACTGTAAACAAGCAAATGTATCATGGAAGATGGTGAAATGGTTGTGAATCATTATACTTTCAACTATTTTTATGAAAACACCAAACAAGGTTTCCAATCCATCGGAAACTACTCTTCTGACTGCTCGTTGGCACAATTGTGAGAGCTAATACAGATACCATGCTGTTTCGAGAAGATAGCAATATTTCAAAGTAGGGAATGGCCTAAAATGAACGCATCATCAATAAGTGTTACTTTGTAAAGATAAGAAAATTCATTGAACTTGCTTTTGACAGGTGTCTAAATATTAAGGGTTTCCGTGATCATCAATCAATATTATCACGAAAGAGATTCCGCATCGTAAAACTGATAAGGCAAAGAAAATCATTACTTTTACAGCAGTTCGTCAGACGGTCATTAGCATCCAATAATCTCATAAAATGGGAAAGTTGGACATCCTGTTTGGACCGTAAAATACCGGTGCACGTAATATATCTCGACTTTGCGAAAGCCTTCGCTATACTACCTCACACACGCCTGATCGCAAAGGTTGAGGAAATAGGTTTCACTGGCCCACTCGTATCTTGGCTGAGAAACTACCTTGAGAATAGAGAGTTTCATGTCAAGGTAAATAGAGAGCGAGTTTCCACATCGGGATTTTCACAGCAGACCATCTTACGCCCACTCCTCGTCCTGATATTAATTACCGACCTACTAGACACAGTTAGCTCACCGGCCTCGATCTACGAAGATCTGGGATCGATTAGAAGCGAAGAGGATTCGACTAAGCTTCAAAAGGATGTTACATTTATTGATGAATGGGCAGTGAAAAACAGCTTAAAACTCAACCGACCGAAGTACCACGTCATGCATATCCTGCCTCACAAGACGCAGACGATCTACACCCTCAAAGAAAGTTCAATCCCTAATGTCTCCTCAGATCACGATCTCCGTTTAATAACCACAGAAAGCCTCCACACGAGTCCAAACTATGTAGGTGACGCAGCCACGGCAAATGCGGCTCTTCATTTTATGCGAAGACAACTTGGTGCTGTCAACCCAGAATTATTCTTAACACTGTTTAAGACATATGCGCCCCCACACTTGGAGGTTCACAATGTCGTCGCTAAAATGATACATAAATCTCTTGGATCGAGTGCAGATACGGCCAACGAAATAGGTGGTAAGGTTGAAGAACAAACATTACGAAGAGAGACTCCAGCACTTGGAATTATTTCTGCTGAGTTACAGAAAAGTCAGAGGTGATCTAATTATGTCGTACAACATATCAAGGATACCACAACATCCCAACATGAGAATCTTAAATATGCATCACTACCACTATCCTCGAGGCAGTTCTCAAAAAATTGCTCATCAAAGAACGAGTACCCAGGTTCGTGCACACTCTTCTTATCAAGAGTCGTTGCAACTTGGAATGCTTTCCCAGCCGAGGTGACCACAGCCCCCTCAGGGAACAGCTTTATGAAGAGACTTGATAAACAGGTACTCACATACAGATTATCATCTCCCTCTTTGATAAACTGTGCCTGATGAATGCCTTGAGACCTGCTTGTTGTTAGCATTGCCATCTCCTCATATCACTCAATTAATCTATCTCGCCTATTATCTCTGTTCCCTCTCCCATGCTTCGGTCCACTCTCAAAATCTTCACTATCAATTAATAAACTAAATCATCTATATATTACTTAGTTCGGAAACACTATTCATAGGGTCAGAATCTTCGCCTTATTATTCTCTAAACTGCAACCAACTGATCTTCGATCTGGTAGTGTGATAGGTGCTAATATCCAGAAACCCTAATGCACTGAAACAAACATACTCATCCAGCAACTGGCAAGAATTAGAAAGTTGAGTGGCTATATATACATTTATTGGACACTAACTACCGAAAGAACAAGAATCGAGCGTATACAAATAAATTGGTTTATTCTTGTCTGGAAAAATATATTGGATATTGTATCCTTGAGTTGTGTTTAACATGCTGAAGGTTAGTTGATAGTTAGTGAGGGTATTTAAACTGAGGGTAATGCAGTTAAAAACAGTTTATACTATAGGTATGTTGCTTGAGAAAAATATGAATCATCTTCTATATTAGGTACCGTGAAAGAGTCAGGAATAATCCTATCTTACACATGTATCATTGTATCAAAAACTTTGTATGCTTCTTGTGCATACTCGTCAACTGCAATTTAAATTTCATTTTCCGAGATGGAAATCCAAATTTTGTGACTGCAAGTATCCATTTTCCTACCCCTCAACTATCCGTAAATTTGTTCCTTTTAACGCTATATGCTTTTAGGTTCTTACTGGTACTAAATCCCATGCTTTATACCTGACGATTCACTTGGATCCTGCCGCGTCCCCTCGACGTTGTTACGAATCAATTTTAAAAATCAAGGTATTTTATGTATTTTCAATTTTTAAACTTTATGTAGTGTTGATGTACGTATATATGTGTTACTGTGAATAAGTAATAATTATTTGTATTCAATATGCGACTTGTTTGAAATTCAGATGAATAGTGAGATTCATTCCTTCGAAAAATACTAAAATAAAAGTGAGTTAGGTATCACAGGATGATAATCATCTTCAGTAAATAGCTTCATTGTGTTTCAAAATTGTCCGAGAAGTAATTAGAATACCGAAATACTTTACAAGGATAAATAGATCTGTAGTTTTATTTTTCGAATAGCTACTAATGACCATTGTATGTGTTTCAAGCTTCATGTTCAGTTAGGATAAAATATTTATTCAATGTATGTCTTTTTCTTTATTCATTAATTAGAAATTTGTTGGTGAAATCCGTTCCCGTTATTTGTGTCAAATGCGATATGAAATTCTATCCGGTATCGGTTTCGGGTTCGATTTTTTCAAGAAAATCAGTCCTGATTTCCTTGATAGAGGAGTTCAAAATTATGAGTATCGTGAAAGATCCGGAAAGTTTGGTAAAATGCCTAAAACAGGTGAGTTTCGTTTTAATGGCTCATTATTGATAACATATTATCACCAGTATGGATATTTCGGTAATTTTCGTGGAAACAATCAAAAGGATCATATCATTTATCCTGGTGAAAAGAAGTGGTTGGTGTTCACATCGTCCACATCGAAAAAGCAGTCTGCTGCTCCAAAGAACTTACCAAGCAGAGAATTGACTTTGATGAGAAGCCTAATATTTAGTATTGAGTAGTGAAGTATTTTAATCTATTTGCCGAATTATCTGAGCTATTCTGGTCAATTTGACATTTTGTGAAGTGCAATCACACCTAATCGATGTAAAATTGATGAGAATTAGTAACATGCTATTTTTAATAACTTGATATTTGTAACTGTCACTCCTAAACTATTTTAATGGTGTTGCTGTAGGTGGCGATATATTTGTCCATGCAAAGTCTGATGATCATGGTATGTTGTTTGAACTGACACAGTCCATTATTAATGAACTATCACCTAAGTGTGTGAAGAAATATGAAGATATTTACGGCTGGACTTATCGTGGCGGGCGTGATTTGAGTGGATTCATTGATGGTATGTTACTAAATGGGATAAGAGTTTCTTGTTGGTTATTTATTGCTTTATCGGATTTATATGAAAAGAGATGTAAGCTAAAGTTGATTACAAGATTTATTTCCTATTGTGGTGCGAGCTACTTATAAGTAGTATATGACGTGAGTGTCAACGTAATGTCTGGCAGCTGAAGAGGATGGGGGAAGATCAAGAAAGAAAGAGTGGGTGGAACACAATGGAATTTGTATGAAACGCATGAATAGTGACAGTGGATTGATGTTTTGCAACAGGAACAGTCCAGTTCGATATAATGAACTGATATTTTGCAAATTAACGATTTACGATATGGTTTTCCGATTTTACTGAGTAACTCTGTAATTTTCGTTAAATACCACCCGGTTGCCATCACCTGTGTTCTCCTTCACTACAGTACTTTAAAAGTTTTGTAAATTACTTAGATTAAAGAGATAAAGTTAATTTTTATTTTATGAGATTCCTTGAAATGTTGTCTATACAATCCAACTTTGATTGCAGTAGGTTGACATCGATTTTTTCAATAGCAGTTTAACAATTTTTTTTATATAACACTTATCTTAATTTTTTTTTTTTGACCAGGCACAGAGAATCCTACAACTTTAGATGAACGAGTTAAGGTAGCGATCAATAACAAAACAGGTGGAAGCTATGTTATTGTTCAAAAATGGGTTCACAATATGAGTCTGATCAAAAATACAGATCGTGAGTGACATCGCTTCGAATGAATAATAAGTATCTTTACGTTGAGTATTTCACGTTATCAGTTTCCTAATGAATAAATCCAATATAGAATTTCTCAGTGATCATTAGATGTTTTGTGATTCTCGATACATCCTGATGAGAAGATGTAAGAAAGATCTTCAGTTGGCTAGATGTTTTTTTTAAGAATAATCATTCTTAAATTATCATCAACAGTTGTATTGAAGCAAACACTGGTCATAAAATCTATCTTTATTGATGTGAATCAATGAAAAACTATGTAATTTTAAGTAGACACTTCCTTCGTTAGGACAACTAACTATTCATTGTACATTTTGCATGCCTAGTAGTGTATAACCCTGATAATCCATTGAGATGACTGATTACCAAAATAGAAATGTCTATAAATTGTACTCACTTTGTGTAACTTTTTCATTAACAATCTTGATATTAGAAAAAAGTATACATGTTCATGGAAAAGTTAATTGTGACAATTTAAATTTTTTTTTGATTTATAGCTGCTAAAATGGAAGAATGGGTCGGTCGAAAAATGGATGATAGCGCTGAATTATCAACTAAACTGGATACATCACACGTTGCTAGAATGGTTGGATGTAAGTTATAAATATTGTGTGTGTGTGTGTTTGTGTGTGTGCAGCTTTGCTTATTTGACTATTGATTTAGAAAAGCTGTTAACTTTCACAAATGAACTGACTAGTTTGTGCATATTTTCTCAAATTTGTATCCTTTGTTGACGGAGTATGCGGAGATTCGTTTGTTGTATTTCAGTATTCTAAAAATTCTTCACATTGAACTGCTGCTATTCATCTCTCGATTCATCTCACCTAGATCAGTATTCTCATTTATATATTAAAAAAACATGACTTTTGTTTTTATCATCATCTTCATTAGGTTCTAGTATTCTAAATAGATTTAAACACCATGCAAAAATTGAACTTCTTATTTGACATTGAACAACTTGTTCAATTTTTAATTATTGTACAATTGTCACTGTTCGTTTGTTTGTTTTTCTGTATTTCTTGTTATTTTGAATAGCTGAAGAATTTAAAGCAGAAAAAAAGTATAAAGTTGTACGACAATCTCAACCTTTTGGTACTTTATCAGGTGATGCTGGTCTCTTATTTATCGCTTATGCAGCAAATGTCACAAATTTCGATTTCATGTTAGATCGTATGACTGGTGCTAGTGAAGATAAGAAAAATGATTACATTATGGCGTTTTCACATTGTATCACAGGAAATTATTATTATTTTCCTAATTCTGCTGAATTAGAAAAGATTTCACTTCATCGTTCATGAAAAAATCACGTCGTCATGATGATGATGATGATGATGATGATGATGAAATGATGATGGATAATTTAAACACATTTAAACGATAAAACATTTTATTATGTTCCATGTTTTTTTTTTACTTTTAATCCTTTTAAACAAAATTATTTCTATCTGTTATTTCTTAGAAAAATAAATATTAAATATAAATTTTTCAATTATGATTATTATTATGTAATTTGTTTTTCCCTCTTTCGAAATGACATAAGAGATAGTGATCATGTAGAGAGAGTTGTTGATGGGTTGATGATGATTGTAAAAGTATTTCTAAGGATTGAAGAAGTTCACGTTGAATTTAGTTCCATGACAGTATAGTGTGATTGAAACCATTGCATTATTGAATGATAGATCACTACCGAAGTACACGAAGATTGTTATTTTTTATCGTACTAGAAGACTTATGAACAGTATGCATGCTAGGAGCACAACAAACCATTTATTCTGTTGCTCATTTCAGCTGACTCAGTGGATCGCGAGGTTCCGTGGCAGTGTCTGTCATTGAAAGGTGTAACAAAGAAGTACATTAACCTTATACAAGCACTCTACTCGAACACCACTGGTCAAGTGAGAGCATATGGCGAACTGTCATCTGGATTCTCTACATCAAGCGGTGTCCGTCAGAGTTGTCCACTCTCTCCATTCTTGTTTAACTTTGTTGTAGACATCCTCTTAGAGTTAACATTAAGCTCGTCAGATTTGTCAGGGGTTGACCTTCTACCAGGAAATTCGCTTACTGATCTAGAATATGCCGATGACATAGTTCTATTCGGTGAAGACTGTGACATAATGCAGAGTCTTCTGACTACACTAAGCAACAATGCAAGCATGTTCGGCATGCGGTTCTCACCCTCGAAATGCAAAATATTGCTTCAAGATCGGGTTGCATCGGCACCTGAACTAGTGATAGGGAGTGAAGTAGTCAAGCATGTTGAACACTTCACTTATCTGGGGCGTCTCATCAGCGCTGATAGCCTGGTGACTGACGAAATCTAAGCCCGGATACAGAAAGCTCGATTGGCTTTTGCCAACCTGCGTCACTTATGGCGTAGGCGTGATATCAGTTCGCTAACCAAAGGACGGGTGTACTGCGCAGCAGTTCGCTCCGTTCTCCAATATGGATGTGAAGCATGGCCTTTAAGGGTAGAAGATGTTCGTAGGTTACCAGTATTCGATCATAGATGTTTAAGAAGCATTGCTGGTATATCCTGGGACACCCGAGTGAGCAACGCTGTTATTAGGAAGCGGGCGCTAGGTAAGAATGGCAGATCAATAGATGAAGTAGTGAAACTTCATCAGTTGAGGTGGTTGGAACATGTGTTACGAATGCCTAACCACCGACTGCCTCGTTGAGCTATGTTTTGTGGTGTAGGTGTAGATTGGAAGAAAGTTAGGAGCGGCCAGACCAAAACATGGCAGAAATCCATGAAGTCACTGACAAGTGGACTGAGTCATGTTGGTAGATGTAGACTGCCTGGTTGGGGTACGTGAGACGAAAGTCATCAGTGGTTAGAGACCTTGAATGACATGGCTCAAAATCGTTTGCAATGGCGCAAGTGCATCCATTCTTTGAGCTTTATCAAATCCTAATCTTCTGGATTCGTCAGCATCTTTACCTTTGTATTTCTAACCTTATCTCACTGAACCCTAGTCTTCTTCATTACAAATAATACCTCTACTATCTTCATCACTATGGGATTCGATTTGACATTTGCGTCTTTGTGCTAATGTGGTATGGGAACCTGAACTTATGTACATACGTACGTAGTTCTACGTTGCAACTCACTGACTGACTGACATCTAGTGATGTCCACGATATTGCGTGAATTCATCCATAATCTCTAGTAGGCAATAGCTTCACATACGACTTGGTTGGACTCGACTAGTCAGAGTTTCCCTGTAAAATTGTAAGAACTCTGTCATCATTAGGCTATTATTCTTCGGAGTGAGCACTTGATAATTGTCATCATGTTGTTGTGATTTCTAAAACGAGACATTTTTGCAAACTCTGTAAACAACACTTAAAAAAAATGTTTGTTAATGATTGGCTTGATTGAATTTATTCATGATGGAAAAGGAGTCTTAGAGTAGAGTAGAGTAGAGTAGATAACAATATATATTTATATATATATGCTATTCTGCACCTCTTATGTAATGACATATTCCTCAAAGAATTGTTTCATAATGAATTTCTTTGATTGTAGATTGATGTTACTCACTTACTTACTTACTTAATTACGCCTGTTACCCCGAATGGTGCATAGGCTGCCGGCCAGTATTCTCTAACCTACCAGATCCTGAGCTTCCCTTCCCAGTTCTGTACAATTTCTTTCCCATTTTTCTCATGTCTCTATCCGTTTCTAGACATAATCTATTTTTCTTTAGCCTTTCTTCTTTTCCTTTGACTTTGAGGGTTCAAAGCGAGTACTTGTCTTGTGATGCAGTTGGTTGCTTTTCTCGATGTGTGCCCTGTCCTCTCCTACGGGCTTCTTCCTGATTTTTTCCTCCACTGGAATGTGGTGGGTTGTTGTTACTGGTGTCTAGCTAATGGATCTGAAGTATTTTGAGTAGAGAACTGTTAATATAATACTTGTATCTTCTGGATGATGGCTTTGGTAGTTTTCCACGTTTCCGCCCCAAGCAGTAGGATTGTTTTGACAAGTGTATTGAAAATTCGGATTTTGGTGTTGATTGACAGTTGTTTGGAGTTTCAGATGTTCTCCAATTGTAAAAATGATGTCCTTGCTTTATCGATCAGCGCATTCATATCCGTGTCAGATACATATTACTCGTCAGTGATACTGCTCAGATCTGTAAATGATTTTAGATCTTTTAAAGCATCTCCATTATGTGTGATTTGGTTTGTGTATGTTTTCTAGTATCGGAGAAACTTACTTTTACCTTCGTGTATGTTGAACAATGGTGGCTGCTAATGCTGCTGTTAGACTGGTCGTCTTCTCTTGCATTTGTTGTTGCGTGTGCAATAGAAGAACCACATCATCTAAGAAGTATACCATGCTATCATCCACATGTCTTCATAATCCAATCGATCACCAGGAGAAAGAGAAAGGGTGAGAGTAAGCAACCTTGCCTGACACCGGTCTTCACCTCGAACGAGTCTGTCAGCTGACCTCCGTGCACGATTTCGCAGTTTAATCCATCATAAGGAAATCGTATGGTGTTAACTATCGTTTGAGGCACGCCGTAGTGTCGAAGAAGCCTCCAGCCTGTTGATCTCGAGTTTGGGCGTCTACGAAGTCCTTCATTCTGTTTAACAACACGCTGTTGAAGAAGAATGATGCCTCTGTAGTTTTCACCCTTGCTGAGATCGCCTTTCTTTCGTATTTTGATCAGGTACCTTTCTTTCCGATCTGTTGGTATTTGGTCTTCATCCAAGGATAGAATAAGGAGTATTTTAGAAGTTACTGTTACGTCTGCTTTCATTGCCTTTGCCGGAATGTCGTCTGGTACTTTTGCTTTGCCTTAATTGCTTTGTCTGATGGCCAGACTGTTCTCTTCAGTTGGTTGTGAGCTAACAATAATTGGTAGGTCGGTGCCTGCTGCTCCAATTTTGAGTGGGTTCAGTTGAGCTGGTCGACTCAAAAGTTCCTTCAAGTGTTCTATCCACCTGTTTTGCTGTTCTCGAGTACTGTTTACTAGTTTGAGTTTTTAGATTTTCACTGGTGGTTACGATTTCCTCTAGCTAGCTTCTTCGTAATATCTTATAATCATCTTATTTTTTCTTCTGTCACAGCATTTTCCACCGTCATTGCTGGACCTCCCGCATATTTACGTTTGTCAACTTTGATGCCACTCTTCACTTGCTTCTTTGTTTCTGCATATTCAGCTTGTGCCTTGACTTCTTCCGCTCTTGCTCAGGTGATCTTGATTCCGGCCTTCTTATTCCTCCTTTCTTGAATAATATCCAGTGTATCAACGTCGATCCACTCTTTGTGATGGTACTTCTTTTGAACCAGAACCTATTGATATTTGGTTCCTCTCCGGTTGTTCCACATATCAGTTTCAGTTCCATCGAGTAGATCATGAGAGGCCTGCAACTTATTGCCGAGGTCTATCTAGAGTTCGCTGAGTTTGCCTTTACCCTGAAGAAAGGTCATTTTGAACTTCGTGATGCTGTTAGCCTGTTTGTCTAGTGCTTCTTTAGTTTCAGCTTCATTTCGGCTACCACTGAGTGATGATTTGAAGATACGTCAGCTCCTCTCTTTGTTCTCATTTATTCCAGCGTTCATCAGAACTTTTGTTAATGCAGATATGGTCAATTTGTTTCCATGTTCAGTGATCTGGTGAAATCTGTTTCGTTTTGTGTATACTTTGGTTGGGAAATCGGAGCCGCTGATGACCAGTTTATTGACCGCACATAACTTTGCAAAGCTTTCACCATTTTCGTTCTGTTCTCTCAATTCTTGTCGTCCCATGATGTCTTCGCAATATTTTTCTTGTTCATTACAATCTTGCTTTTTAGGTCTCTCATTAGAATGCTCCAATCTTTTGATGAGCATCTCTCGACTACTGACTGAAGCGTCTCATAAAATTGATCTTTAATGTCTTCATTGTATTAGCTGATAGGTTCATAGCTTTGGACGACGTTCATTGTAACACCCTATTTCTTTGTTTTTAGGATGCTGTGACGATCTTGGATCCATGAGATTCTGATCCTGTCAGTGCCTTTTGTGCTTGTGGTAGGCATTTTCTTGTTTATGACCGGAGTATAGCGGCAGCTTTCCTGAAGCTAATCTTAGTTGTCACACCTGCGTCAAATGAGTTTCACTGATTCTAAGCATCTTCAGGTTGTATATTTTTATTTCTGCAGCAATTTGGAACAATCTTCCGGTCTCTCACATTGTTCGAACATTCCATGTACCTAAAAGAATCATTTCTCCGACTGTTAGAAATAGCCTTAACCTCATCACTTCCAAAGGAATTAGACCTTCTAACGAATAGGGCAAAGTTAAAATGGTTTGAATTATGTTTTCTAATTAGCGTTTTTTTGCGAGTTAGTTTTCTGTGGGATAGGTTAGCCAACCCTATGCACAACCCTCCTATTTTATCCGGGCTTGAGAACGGTAGTAGCCCCAGAGAGGCTACAGGTGTAGTTCTAGAGTTAAGTCCTAGTTTAATAACACATGAAATCTATGTTACGTTATTGAAATATTTGGAAATATATACGACTAGTGCTTTTTCAAAAACATATCAAATACATGACAGTAATTATCTAAAGAATCTTAGGTTTTGTGAACACCTATTTCAATGTGTGTTTCATTCAGACGGTCAACTGCAAAAATACACTGATAAGAACATCTTAATAAGAAAGCCTATATGAAGGAAGCATGTCTTAATTTAATAAGTTTCAAGTGTGATTCACTGCAAGATCTATGATTTTTGAAAAAGCCTGTAATGGGTTTTCGTGTTGGTAAAAACAGTCATTTATCGGATGAAATATCATTTCATTATATATTGACATTCGGAAATTGTAGAACTTTTGCCTGGAGTTGATAATTTTGAACTGAATTCCAGTCAGTGATTGTCTGTATATTGTTCGATTAGATAGGTAAAAAGTGTATAAAAAACATAGGAGTGCACAGTGTTTTACCTTGATAATAGGTTGGAACATGTAATACGTTTGACCAATCACTGACTGCCTCAACGAGCTATGTTTTATGATGTGAGAAGTCACTGACAACTAGACTGAGTCATGTTAGTAGATGTAGGCTACCTGGTTAAAGTATGCGAGATGATAGTACCCGATGATTAGAAATCTTGAACGACATGGATCAAAATTGTTTGACAATGGTGCAGGTGCATCCACTCTTTGTGTTCTCTCAAATGCTAGTTTTCTGAATTCCTGATCGCCTTTATTTTTCTCCATCTCAAATGTATTTCAGTGAATTATACTTCTTGAATAATATATTCTCACCCCTAATTCACATATCAGACATATCTCGGTAGAAGAGCAAGTCAAAATCATAGTAAACCATGAAAAGAAATATTTTATCCTAAAGGAACACTGTCTGATATATAGTCTGTGGTAATAATAATGTCCTTACACATTTCAAATCATCAATCAATCAATCATTGTTATACCACCATTGGAAACCTGGAAGCACTGGACATTAACACCGTTGGATGCCGGCCAAGTGGTCCAATGGTTAGGCGTTCACGCACAATACTGGAGGTCCCGGGTCTGAATCCTGCGAAGTGCAGGAGTCGTGGATGCGCATTGCTGATGAGTCCGATAGCACGATGAAACGGCCGTCTTACAGTGCTTCCAGGTTCCTAATAGCTGTCTAACAACGATTGATTGATGATTTCAAATGTGTACAAAAACACTTATCTCCATAAATGTAATTGAAAATAATGATGTCAATTATTATTTTGACATTATCGTTCACCTCTCACCTCATTACTTCCTTCTTCTAGTGTGTGCTGAATTGAAATAATGATATCAATTGGTCTTCTTTACACAATTAAACAAACTAAGAATGGTTGTTTTTTGTGTTAAAGAGTCATGTGGATTGATGAGTTTTGAATGGAAATTATGAATTAATGACAGTTAGACCATCATTAGAAAATTGAAAGGCCGTTTCTTCTTACTGTGCGACTTTTCAGCAGTGAGGTGTTTGTCATTTTAATGAAACTCAGTAATCTCTATAACTCCATGATGAAGAACGATAATATGTTCTCATCATTAGTAACTAGCTTTGTGACAAAATTCTGAGAATTCAAGTGAGAAACCATGACCATTGGAGTTCAGCTGAGTTGTTCACGGAAGACAAATTTGAGGTCAGACAATATTGTGGACTGATTTACGTTTTACGATTATATAATTGGATGCTCTTCAAGATATTAAGCGTTCTTGCACGAGACTGCAAGTTCTCACTTTGGTTCCAGGGCACAGCGGTCGTGTGTATGCATAACTGCTGATGAGTGTCATACTTGAAGCGAAATGATTTCCAGTGCTTTCCGGTTTTCAATAATAGTATAACTCATCGACTCATGATTTCACAGAAATCTTCCATTAATTATATATTGATATAGTGTTTACGATAATTAACAGTTGCGAACAGATACAGAAACTTGAGACACCATATAACAAACAGGACAGCGAAGCTATTCTATGCAACTCAATCCTGCTAACTAGAGCAAGAACAGCCCCGAAATAAACGAACAATAGATCGAAAACACCTATGATCACTTAGTTTTAACCGAGAAAAAACTGTCTCTCTCTCTTTAGAAACTAGATTTTTTAACTGTTAAGTTAAATCAAGCGAACTGTTGCACAACAAGCATCTTATAGTTTAAGAATGCATATACTATCATAAAGAAGATGTTTATAATACCAACCACACAAATCAGTCATTGAATTTGAAATTTTTACGTTACGGAATAAAGATTATTCATAGTGGAAATTAAACTTATTGAAATAGATTTCATTTTCTACTTGTTTAGTGAATACTTGTTATGCAATTTTTTCCAAATTACCAGTTTCTCATGTTTAAGTAAGTAATTAACATCATCATCATCATCATAATCCTCACCAGAAAGAGTGCTTAAAGTAGTTTACTATAAGCATTATTCATGGTTATCCTTAAAACATCTCAATGAATCCATGTCCAATTAGATACTGTGTATGTGTTTAGTCGGATGATAATACTTAATTTCGAGTGTGTTGACCTGATAAGGTTAGTGGTTCTGTAGGAAATTCACATGGTTAATAATAGACTTAAATGAATCGTAATAAGCACTATTTCCATTGAAGTAGGTGAGAATCTATGCTTGAAAGACTGTAGTGGGTGTGCATAAAGTTTCGCATTTACATGTTTACATCTGTTTCTACTTGTGAAGCACTATTCAAGAGTTTTCAAATAACTGCATTATGAGTAGTTTTCTCAGTTTTTCTAATGTGATATTCATTTTATTGATGTCTGTTGCCCAATTTATATTGCCACCCACATGGCGGATTAGAGACATAATGTTGATTCTGACTATATAGTTTTCTATATTTTATGACATAAACAAGAAGGTGGTTCACATGCACAGAAAATTTTACTGATGCTTTTCAAACAAGCACAAATAGATTTGATACGGTTAGAATCTCAGAGACCAAGGGTCATCAAAGCCCCCGACGATAACAATGGAGAGGAACTATAGTCAGTCATAGAGAAATGCTCATCAAATTATTGCACTATTCTAAAGGTTTACCAAAACAACTAGGTTTGAATGAACAAGGAAAAGGTAGCGAAGAAATCATGTGACGACATGAGTTAGGGGAACAGAACGAAAATGTCGGTCCAGTTTTAACAGGTGCTAGAAAAAGACACGTTCAGACGCCACACAACAATAGTATTTCTTGATCTTAAAGCAGAATTCGACTCAGTTGATGGTGAGATTATTTGGCAGTGTCTGTCATTGAAAGGAGTACCAGAGAAGTACATTAACCTTAAACAAGCCGTCTACTCGAATACCACTGGTCTATTGAGAGCCTATGGCAAACTGTCATCCGAAATGGTTACTTCAGGTAATGACTGTCAGGGCTGTCCACTCTATCCATTCTTGTTTAACTTAGTCATAGAACTGCTAGTAGATAAAACGTTATCTTCGTCTGACTTTCCAGGAGTGGACCTTCTGCCAGGAGACGCGCTTGCTCACTCACAGTATGCTGATGACATGATCCGATTTGTTGAAGATTATGACAAAATGCAAAGTCTTCTGACTACCCTAAGCAACAATGTAGGCATATTCATGATGCGATTTCCTCCCCTCGAAATACACAATATTGCTTCAAGACTAGTCTGCATCGCCACCTGAACTAGTGATAGGGAGTGAAGTAGTTGAACGTGTAGATCGCTTCACTTACCTTGGGAGTCTCACCAGTGCTGATTACCTAGTGACTAATTAAACTTCAGCATGGATACGGAAAGCTCGATTTGCTTTTGTCAACATGCGTCACCTATGACGCAGGCGGGAAATCCTTTTGCTAACGAAAGGACTAGTGCACTGCGCAGTAGTTCACCCCTTCTTACTAAACAAATGCGAAACATGTCCGGTGAGAGTGGAGGACTTTGCTTGTCTTTGATCACAGATGTCTCCGAAGCATTGCTCGTAATCCTCAGACAACCGAGTAAGCTATTCTATCGTTAGTAAACAGGTACTATGTATGGAGGGCAGGTCAATTGGTGAAGTAGTGAAACTCCGTCCGTCGAGGTGGTTGGGACATGTGTTATGCTTGCCCAACCACTCAAAGCCTCGACGAGTTTTTTTTGAGATGTGAGAATAGGTCAGAAGTAAGATAAGGGCGGCCAGACGAAAACATGGCACAAATCCATGAAGTCACTGACAGCTAGACTAAGTCATGTTAAAAGATGTAGGCTACCTGGTTGGGGCACGCGAGACGATAGAAACCGATAGTTGGCGACCTTGCAAGACGTAGCTCAAAATCGATCGCATCGGCGCAGGTGCATTCACTCTTTGTGTTCTCTCAAATGCTAGTTCTCTGAATTCCTGATCGCTTTAATTTTTCTCCATCTCAAATCTATTTCACTGAATTTTACTTCTTGAATAATATATTCGAACCCTGATACTCTCCATCAGCGCTAATACTTCTACTATCTCTATCACTATAGGATGTCAACTGACAGTTGCGTCTCTGTGCTAAATATAGTCCCTCAAAGTGCATAGATTTCCATTAAAGAAAACATCATATCACTAAAAATCACTGGCCTTAAATATCGGCGGTGCTGGCACTGTGATTTCGCACAACGTCAAATTTTGCCAGAATACAACATGGGTATTATCCCTCGTGCTGTTTGCCTCTTGAGTGAACCTGAAGTTTAAAAACTCCTTAGTACATTATTTTGTTTGAAAGACATCAGCCATACTGTTCCGGAATTTAGTTTGCCCTGTAAAATATAAACACACTAACGCCAACTATAGTTAATCCACTTTAAGGTGGATGACCGAAATGGTTCTGTTAAATTTATAAACATGTGTAAAGTGAGAATTACATCATAGTTACCGAATACCCGAAGTCCATATCACAGAAAAAATAAATCGAACCTACGCCTTTCCTTATTGTTAGATCGAAAATTCTCCAACACATGGTAACTAATGAGTAAAAACAAAGTGATTTATGCTAACATTCGTTGTTTCCGAGTTCTACGGAAACTGCGAGAAAACTGCACGGCATGCTATTAAGATTCTTTTATAGAGCAACATCCATATCGCTAATCACCTTTTAAGCTGTAAATTTCTTGTTAGCGTCAAGAATCTATTTTTACATACAAATCTATTATTGTGGTGTGTGCTACTTATACGAACGATATAAGTAGTAGTATAAGATGGGGCGTGAAAGAAGAAGTCTCACGGTCAGAAGAGGAAAACGGAAAGCAAATGGAACAAAAGCAAGAAGTAAATGGAGTACCAACAGGAAGGAAAGGAAGCAACAACAGGAATGGAAGAAGGATGGAGATTTGGAAGGCACGACTCAAAGATGGTGTTCAAATAGAGTATTCAATGTAAAGTTTTCGTTTTTAATTAACTCACAGTCTAAATTTGCATAATACAATCTTCCTCACCAGCCTCAGTCTTCTCATTATGATTATATTCAATTGAGTAAATATATAAATATGTTTGAGCAAGTAATTTGCTGTTTCAAAGTACATCACATTCACTAAAAAATGAGTTATGTATATTAAATTATTCATTTAATTAAGTTTGCCACGTTTTTGAGTAATACTTGTATCATGTGATTGCGGTTCACTATCAGCCGACAACACTTATGGATCAAAAGACAACTATAGATTAATTTACACTGAATCAGCAGTTTATTAACAACACACGATGGGCAGCGCAGAAAGAAACACGGAATAAAACTTGACAATTTAGATAGTACTAGCAGCTTTGACTGTAGCCGCAACTTTGATGCGATGGTTGAATTTGCCCATAGTGATGATTCGACTGGGCCTCATTGGCTAGAATATTTGTTCCTGTAGGCTACACTATGCCACGCAGATTGACTAGAGAATTGTAAGACTAAAAGCGACAACAGGATCACTGCATATAGTCGCTTCTGCGTTGTCTGACAAAAAGGGACAGTAAAGACTCGTTAGGATAAGGAAACTAGCCGTTACTGTTTTGTTAACTCTACCTACCCTCCCACTGACTGCAGCCCGAATGAGATAAAAGATTAGTTCTATGGAAACATTTTTAAACTTCTTCAAAAAGTTAAGCGCTCTGACAAAGTAATACTGGCTAGTGAGTTTAATGCTCAAGTAGGAAGATTAAATTATACGGAGAGACACCCGACTGTACTTTACGGTACCGCTGCAGCTATGCTCAGATAATTACCTATCTCTAGCAAACACTAACTTTGTGCATGAGAAAAAACATCTTATAACATGAGCTAAGCTCGAATAAACCACATTTCTATTAGCCATCGGTCTAGACGATACATCGAAGGCTACCTGCACTTATGTAGGCTAATAAAGACGATTCACTAGTAGGATACCGAATGTTCAATCATTCTTATGAATAGAGGAAATTCAAAAGAACCAGATTATTAGCAGTTATGTTGATGTACAGAATATAATGATTAGTCAAACTGACGGTTCTTATTTCTTCCTCTTTTTAAATTCTGTAGTTCAATAAGTCATGTGTGAGCTCTTCTCCGTATAATTGTCTAGATCTACTCGTTATAGGATTTCTCAGTACGAAGTTCAAACTAGTGCAAGGTTACGAACATGAAACGTAGACAAGTTCAACGTGAAAAAGTAACATAAATATCACTGATTTGTCACATCCTGCAATATCGTAAAGAGCTGTAAGCAAACAAACAGGTTCTGTCACACAGATATGGTTAGATTGAGCCTATCGCTCCACCGTCATGAATGCTGGTCAGATACATCACCTTCCCTTCTTCTGTGATATTAGGCTCTCTTAAGTTTAATGGTTGATTGTAAATAATGTTTTCTAGTCTAGTCTATATTTTTTGTACACCTTGTCGGAATACACGTCACAAACAAACCGGACAACTTTGCTTTTAAGTAAACTAATGGTATCAATTATAAGATATGTGTCACTTGATAAAAAGTTTGAAGATAGGAAGGATAGAAAGTAGCAGAAAGAAAAAGAAGAGTTGAAATAATGTTAAAAAATTGATGAGTAAAGTGATAAGTTGGATAGCAGGCAAGGTGTTTAGATGTTAATGAATTGGGGAGAAGCCGTGGATTTCAATAGAATCTATCGAACTGATGAATGCTCGAAAATTCATCCCATCTAGCTCTGAGTACGATGGGGAGCGAAGTCAGCTTGAGCTCAGGCTGATACGAAGCCCATGCAGTGATCGCAAACAGAGCTGGGAAGCGAAATCGAGGGATGGTAGTGGCAGAGTCGATAGGCAAAAGTAGACAGCTATTCCGATTTATCAAGGAAATCGGTACTAGGGACCAGAATTTAGGTGAGACTTTCTTAGAAAACGATGTTCATATTGTTAATTATCAATACAGGAGATTTGATCAATGTGCAGAACACCTGAAAAATCGGTTCAATCGTCATTCAGTCAAACTTCGGTTGCACACGGTCTCCAGTCATTGACGTTAGTCGTCGGACTCTCTATGAAGTTAAGAAAGCGATAGGAAATCTGAAGCGGGTCAAGACAGCGTGTCCTGATAGATTGAGTCCCGAGATCCCCAAGGATGTTGGTCCAGATTTTGCATTTAGAGTGATTTAGATCCTACGTAAAATTAGAGAACTAGAACCATCTGACAGGTCTCCTTCGCTGAGACAAAAGTTCTCTTTCGACAGTCACGGGGGTAATAATTTAACTAATATAGTGTATACAATGTTAGACGGCTAACTAGAGCTCGGGAAGAGCAGACTCGAGAAAACGAGAATGGTTTTTGACCTGGATGTGAGTTTATAGAACACATTTTCACATTACGACAGGTCTTGGAACACAGAAATTTAGGCGTCCACTTTTTTCATTCCTATTTGACTTTGCCATTGATGCACTTCTAAATACGACAATTTCATGATCTGATTTTTCAGGAGTTTTGATTTTATCAGGGACTTGTTTTTGACTTCGAATGTACCGATGACATTCTTCTACTCTATGAAGACACTGACAAAATGCAAACTTCTGACTACCCAAAGCAACAATGCAAGCATGTTCGGGATGCGACTATATTCCTGGAGGTCACGTTAGGATTGAACAAAGAACTTCTAATATTTAGAGAACTCCAAATTGATCTATCAACTTTCTCTTGACAGGTAACTGCCATTAACTGACAGAAATATTTCTGCCGTCAGAAAAACTGGGTCTTATCAATCTTCTGTAAACTTCGGAAGAAGTATCGCTCAGCATAATACTTTGCTTGTTCTTGATGTTTGCCAAAAGAAGTGATCAAACAGTTTAGAGTCAGCGCTGTATATTAATGACATTGAAAACATCTAATTTTGTGACTAAATATTACTATTTATACATATAACTAAAGATACATCATATTACTATCCAGAATCTCCGATCGTTATAATAATAATAATAATAATAATAATAATTTATTCTCAAATAACAAACATGTTACAAGAGACATGCCAATTTACAGGCAAGATCAAAATGTTAAGATTAGCAACATATTTTTTTTTAAAACGGTATAAAGTTACTGAAACATTTCACAAGATTCATTGTTTTCTTAAAGATGGAATGTACAAAGCGAGTAATTGGCGCAAGTTACGAAGGTTGCGTTACGACAATCATCATATGGGCTGAGAAATGATTCATGGTACAGACAGGTTTTCATATAACAAGAATTGATGCGGTAAATGTACAGAGGTCTGGTTGATATTCGTCAGCTAATAATAATAATAATAATAATTTATTCTCAAATAACTACGTAACAAGAGTCACGCCAGTTTACAGGCTAGATCAAATTGTCACAAATGCTTTCACAATTACTGTAAAAGTTATAGCAGTTAAATTAAGTATAAGAGACAGTTTCTGATTGCATATTTACACCATGTCACTGACAGAAACAGTATTATACAGCCACATTTTCAATATTAGAGTACAAATGAGGAAGGTGCACAATAGGTTCTATTGGCGATTGGCCGAGATCAATAGTGAATTTGTTGGGAAAGGTCATATGGAACGCGCTTGATACGAGCTGTGATCCAGACAGTCATGTACATAGGGTGCATGTTCCCTAGAGTTGCCAAGGATTTCCCACCGTGAATGGGGTTCTGAAAAGGAGAAGAGAGAGAGGAAAGGGCAGCAGTGTGGCAAGTGTATATATATAACCAAAGCACTACTTAACCTGTCATGTTAAAGTAGTCAATACAGTAGTAAGTCAAGATAACATTCATACTGTCCACTTAAATTAAAGTAAATTATGGGAATATAAGAATATAACACACAGATAAAGGAGTACAGCAAAAAGAAGGGAGAGTTGTGCAGTGTCAGGTGGACAGAAGAGAAGTCGAAGTAAGAAGCTGGATTTATGTACGTTGAAATCGAAATTCTAGTTGAAAGAGTAGAGTTTGCAAAAATAAAAATTTGACGAATAAAATCTCGCACTTTCTACCTTTTTTTTTTCTTTATTATTGAATGCCAACCTCTAAGTCATACTGTAAGCGCCTGAGTAAGAATGTTGCGGGTGTCTCGACAGAATAGCGACCTCAGCATAGTTTTGGAAACATGAACCACAGAAGTAGCAAGCGTATAAGAGCAACCTCAGTGTTACTGATTAGTCGTCTCATCAATCTAAAGAGCCGAAAGCAAACAAAATGTTCTGCCCCACAAACATGGGTGGTTTGAAGTTATCGCCCACACCATCAATGTTTGCTGGTCAGTAACTCCACCCTCCCTCCTTTTGTGTTGTTAGGCTCATGTTAAATGTTTAAAAGAAGCTATTGAGTTCTACTTGGTGTTCTATGTCTCGCATCCTGTTGAGAAACACTATTTCTGCAAGTTCCTTTCACAAACTCGTCTGGCTATTACAACTTATGAACTATTGGTTAGGCATCAATGCTATACAGTTAACAGTTATGGAGAAATAGTAAGAATTTTCAAACAAGATATAAGCATTTTGAATGTAGTGGGGAAGATGTACTTAACTAGCTAAGCAGGAGATATAAAGAGTATCGCGGTTAAAAGCGGAGCAATAGATAACATTAAGGGGCCAAGGTAAGTCAATAGCGTGTAAGTGAGAACAGTATAATTGATAATAGGCAATGTGAAACTCACACAGTTGTAAGTGTTGATAAGATTGCACCCAGGAGAGTAGAGTGCATTCTAATCAACCAGTTTACAGTTGAACAGTGTCGATCGACCCAGTTAGTAGAGTAACCTGTCTATTTCAAATAAAAACTAAAGAGATTTATATTCAACTAGAATGATTTCACATGTTCTTGGGTAGGGTAACCAAGTCTACTGCAAATAACCAGACTAATATATGTGGATTGGAATAAGGTTCTGAAAAAAGAGGAATAAAGAAAACGGGACGAGGAGCAGAACAGAAAATATTCATGTTCAAAGCCGAACAACGGCTTCGCACATACGTTTATGGATAAAACAAAGGTATGTTTACCCAAACATTTTTAATATCAGAACACTTTACACCTGCGCTTATGTAGGTTAATGAAGACACTTCAGTAGTGAGATAACTAATGACAAGTTAGTCGAAAGAATCGAGGAAATTCAGAAGAACCAAGTTGTTAGTAATAAAGTTGATTTACAAAATATAATAAAGAGGATCAGTGATATAATTTTTTGGTTTTATTTATTCTTTTCATTTTTATCTCTGAGGCTCAAGAAGTTATGAATGAGCTCTTTTTTAGTATAGTTGTCCAGACCAGCTTGTAATAGGATTTCTCGGTAGGAAGTAAAAACCAGTGCAAGGTTACAGACATGGGTTGTAGACGAGGTTAACAAGGAAAAGTAACATCAATATCACTGATTTGTTACATCCTGCTATATCGTAAGGAGCCGTAAGCAAACAAAATGTTCTGCCACACAGACATGGGTAGATTGAGGTTATCGCCCCACCGTCATGAATGCTGGTCAGATACACCACCCTCCCATTATTCCCATTATTCATTCGCCATCGCCTAAACTATATGATCTAATTGTTTTCTGCTTCCTGATTTATATACCAGTTTTCAAAAGTAATAAATTGACAGATACATTTCTGTGTTTAATCTTATTATCCTTGGCACTCTGGCAGCATGACTGAAGTTACAGAGGTGGAAGACCAAAACCAGTCAGAAACCATGCGCATAAAACGCCACAAACCAATGAATGATGTGACTCGCTTTTCTGACACACTTATATAGACTGAATAGACAGCTTCATGAAGAAGAAAGATCTCTGTGTTAAATACTCTAAAACTGTAAACAAGTTCACAATTTCCATGTATGATTTGTACGTCCTATTTGTAGTCAAATAGTGGATCATGTTTAAAGTGTATACAAAAGCAACATGAAGAAATCTGATTTACTTCCTTGAATGACTCCGCCATTAGATGGCGAAAGAGGTCATTGTGATGCTGATGATCACAGTCCTGTCAGTTTCTCACTCATAATTTTATTGATCATTATAAGCCTGACCATAACTCTACTGGTTATTCTTCACGATTTCAATTACACATGTTATATTGCAAAGGACTGTCAACTCTCACACACTCTCACAGACTGCAGCTCAGATGAGGTAAAAGATGAATAGGCATACGAACATCTATCTAAACGTTAGACGCTCTGATTTACTAATAGTGGAGGGCGACCTAATTTTTCTGGTAGGTAGATGTATCAAATGCTGTTTGCGTAGAAGCTTTAGATCTCGGTTGTATCTGCCGAACTGATAGATGCTTGAAAAATCGTCCCATTTGGCTCTGGACACGTAAAAAAGGGGAGTAGTTTCAAATTTAGGGTGATGGAAAGCCTTCACGATAATCTAGAACGGTTGTGCTTAGAGAAAACAAGAGAGATGGAAATAAATGACAATAAGTAATAGTAGATTAATGTTTAGAGTTTTCATAATAACTAGTTAAATTAATCTCATTATTATAGTGACAACCTCGAAAAATGATTTGCTTACGATTCGTTACTAATCCAGGATAATGGACTGATAGGCACAACACTTGAGGGTCACTTTGAATGGCCTTCATGCATACTTTGGTTACTCACGATCTACAGTCAACCTGAATGGCAAGTTGATGTAAGTCCTATAAATCTTGAAAAAGTTGAAAGAGGTATCGGAAATCATGAGCGATGTAGGGCAGCAGCACCTGAAAGATTCACCGCTGAGATTTTTTAGGATGGTGAACAAGTCCTGGCAGGTAGATTGATTGAGATATTTGGTTGAATTTCGAACTAGACTTAATCCCATCCTACCGGACTAACAACTGACTGTCTGAATATGTAAGAAAGAACTTGAGTCCACTTGTGACAATCACAGAGTAATCAGGCTAACTAATAATGTATGAAAGCTGTCGTTATTACTTCGACGAGTAACTAGAGCAGACTTGAAAAAACCAGATAGTTCTCACAAATCTTAAAATTGTGGATTCCCCATCGCATCTACCTTTCTTAATTTCTATTTTGTTTCACTGCATCATGATTCTGGAAAAATATCTTGCAGCGCAAATCTTCCCCACAACCGCTAATGCTCCTAATAGCTCAACTGTCATGGAAATCGAAATGAAGATTGCGTCTCTGTGCTAATGTACTTATGGACGTAACCAAGAATGAAAAACCTACGTACGTTCTAACTGACTCAGTGAGTGTAATATCAACACACGGAACAATTAAATAAATGTTCAGTTCATGAGTGGGCGAATTCTTTTGTACATTTTCACAAACTTGATGTTTAGGAGAAAACGAAATTGGTTTAACCTCACCTGAATACCGGCTGTAAATTTCTGATCATGCCTATCAGGATGACGTGCAACTGTGACGTCAAAATATATATCTGCAGATGTCGGTATACATACTCCAAGAAAACTCTCACACGTTTACTAATACAAATAAAACATGGTGATGAAGTAGAAGAACAGCATCTTATGTAATTTTCTGTTTTAAAGCGCGTTAATCGTGGATTTAGATATTTCATATTGTTTACTTATTAGATTAAATAAAACATTACCTACCATTTGAGACGACTCAATCGAGGATTTTATACCAACACAAAAGCTCGTTATTAATAGCTATTGGATACTGTAAAACTGTTTAATATTCTGAAGGTTAGTTTACCTTATTTGAGGGTATTTAAATCTCAGGGTCATGCTGTATACAGCAACTTGTACTAGAGGTATGTTGATCAATACAATCCACATAATCTCTACTTTAGGCACCGTGGAAGAGCAAAGAGCGATTGCATCTTCCATATGTATCGCTATATTAGGAGTGTTGTGTGCTTCTTGTGCATACTATTGAACTGCAACTTACATTCCATTTTGCTAAATGGAAAATCAAATTTCGCTACTGCGGATGTCTTATTTACTATTCCTCAACTATCGGTATACTCTCTGTTATCAATATTAAATTCTTGTAGGTCATTAGTGGTATTAGATCTCATGCTTTGTACTTGACAATTCACTTGAATTCGAGCGCATCTCCTCAAAATTGTTTGAGATCCATTAGAAAAATCAAGGTATGTTATGTAGTTTTACTCTCAATATATAATGCACTGTTGGAGCACACACATGTCTGCTGCTGTAAATAAATAACAATTATTTATATCCAATATGTAATTTGTGTGAAACTGAGAGGTGTACAAATAATTAAAATTGATGGCTAGGTCGTTGCTCAGTAGTGCTCTCTCGTTGACGCCATAAAAATGTTCAGTCAGACAATTTAAAAGTTATGTCGAGTAGAGTAAAAGTTACTATCGACCTCATGAATATTCCAGTTTGATAGTCGATTGATACTTCATTTGTACCACTATGCTATTGCACCTTCAACACTTTGTGCTTCAAACAACCTATAGTTTACGAGTTAGAGTTGTTAAACTTTTTGATTCTGTTGCACATTACTTGAAGATAATTGAGTTGAGTATCATAGTTTAGTTGTGTTACAAAACTGTCTGGGATGTGCTTTGCAAGAATAAATAGGTCTTTACACGTTTCTCGCTGCTGGTCGCTTACTTCTTATTGCATTTATTCATGATCAGTAAAGATAAAGTATTAATTCTTGTATTTACTCATTGATTAGAAATATGTTCGTGAAATCCGTTCACGTTATATGTGTCAACCACATTATGAAATTCTATACGGTATCGGTTTCGGAATCGATTTCTTCAGGAATATTAGTCCTGATTTCGAACTGAGAGGAGTCGAGAATTTCGAGTACCGTGAAAGATCAGGACAGTATGGTAAATTACCTAAAACAGGTGAGTTTCGTGTTATTGCACATTAGTAAACTGGTCATTTCTATTTAGTCTGCTCAGGTTTCGTTAGAATGATTTTTGTTGGTATGGTTTACGGCTTTATGCTTTTGATGATATATTACCAAACACAATCAAAAGGATCGTTCCACCTTTCCTATTGAAAAGAAAAAGGCAAGTGCATGTTGTGAAAGGTCGTGTTTCCAACTCTTCTCATCATCGTTCCCGATAAGGAGTATGTTGCTTCAAACAAGCTGCTCAGTTGTGAATTTACTTTGATGAGAAGCATAAAACGGGGTTTTGAATGTGGAATTTTGTAAGCTGATTGCCTAATTTTCTGAAGTATATTGACTGAGTGCCCCAGCCTTTGACAGTTATGGAGTCTAATGAAAACCTTTTTCTGTAGCCTAATGGGAATTTGTATCATGATATGCAGTAACCAGATATTTGTTAGTGTCATTTCTAAACAGCTGTTTTAATGATGTTGTAGGTGGTGATATATTTGTCCATGCGAAATGTGATGATCATGGCATATTGTTTGAATTAGCCAAATCCATTATCGGCAATATGCCACCTGAATGTGTGACGAAATTTGAAGATATTTACGGTTGGACTTATCGTGATGAGCGTGATTTGAGTGGATTCGTTGATGGTATGTCACTAAACGGATAATAGTTTCGTGTTGTTTGTTGAATGTTGATTTGATTTGATATATAAAATGGTGTAGCCTGAATCTGATTTCCTATGACTGCGAGATTATCATTGACATTCATCAAGAATTTGTTGTAAACTCATCATGTTCAACAATTCAGTCTACATTTTGTGTCGTTAACAGCTTTCAGTATATACTTTTATCTCCTGGAAGTGTGCTTTCTACAAAAGCCATTCAGTTTGGTACTCAAAATCTACTAAGTATTTTAGATACTCTTAGGAATTCATGTTACGAAAGAAAGCATATTTCAACAATTCTGTTTACATAAAGTTGTAAATCGCTTTGCAAAAAACGAATAAGACTTTCATTTTATGAGATGCATTGAAGTGTGGTCAATGCAATTTAACTTTGATTGTACTAAGTTGATATCAGTTTCCGAATAACAACATAACATTGTCAACTTTTATCTTATTTTATTGACAAGGCACAGAGAACCCTAAACCTGTGAATGAACGAATTGAGGTGGCAATCAACAAACAAACAGGTGGAAGTTATGCTGTTGTTCAGAAATGGGTTCACAATATGAGTTTGCTTCAGAACACAGAACGTGAGTGATATCATTTCAAATGAATAATACATCTGGTTGTTTGATAAACTGAGATTTTAGTGTTTTTTTGATGTACATTGAATAAGCTGTTGTAGATCAACAGAGAACTAGTCGATCTGCCTCCATTATTGTGCCTAACTAACACGACGACCAAATCCAACGAAGATCTTCTGTAGGCTACATTTTAAACGATAATTGATCATTAGCTGTCATCAAAAGCTTTGCGAAAGCATCAACTGACCATATATTTCATTTTCATTGATCTGAATTAGCTATAAGTTAAATTCAAATCTTGACAATTTTATTTTTGGTTTTATAGATCAAACATTAGAAAAATGGGTTGGTCGAACAGTGAAAGACAGCATTGAATTATCAAATAAAACGGATAAATCACATGTTGCTAGAATGGTTGGATGTAAGTGATAACTGTGTAATGCATATTGTGTGTGTGTGTGTGTGTTAAGCTTTCCTTATTTGACGACAACTAAACTGCCTTGAAAAGCTGTTGACTTCTTGGTTTGATTTAGTGCGGTTCTATTCAGCAATTGATATTTCACAAATAAATCGATTTGTCTCTTAATATTTTCTCAAATTTGTATCATTTGTTGACGGAGTATGAGGAGATTCGTTTGTATCGCACTATTCTCTATTTCTTAACATTGAACTGCTGCTATTCATATCTCAATTCATCTCACCTAGATTAGTATTCTCATTTTTATATTAAAAAACATGGCTTTCGTTTATCATCTTCACTGGGTTCTAGTGTTCTAAATAGATTCAAACACCATGAAAGTTGAATTTCTAATCATCAAATGTCAATTGAAAAATATATGCTTTCTGATTTGACATTGAACAATGTGAATGCATGTGTTTTGAAGCACTAAAAACTTGTTCAATTTTAATTGCTGTACAATGATCAATGTTTGTTTGTTTTTCTGTATCTCTTATTATTATTATGAATAGCTGAAAAATTCGGAGCCGAAAAGAAGTATCAAATTGTTCGACAATCTCAACCTTATGGTACTTTATCAGGTGATGCTGGTCTCTTATTCATCGCTTATGCAGCAAATATCAAAAATTTCGAATTCATGTTAAATCGTATGACTGGTGATGGTGATGATAAGAAAGCTGATTACATAATGTTATTTTCACGTTGTGTAACAGGAAATTATTATTATTTTCCTACTCTATGTGAATTAGACGATTTATTCGGTAATTATTGAAGTAGGATTTTATTTGTAATGATGAAGTGTCATATGTGAAAATGTAACTGCCCAAATAACAAATTCACCACTTTCTGCCTTATTTGTAATAAGAAAATGAATTTCATTATTATCAAAATTAAGTATAAATTTACAAAATGAATGTCTAATGTGTTTTTTAATTTTTCGAACTGAACTAAGAGACGATGATCCTCTGTGGTTGTTGATGCTGTTGATAAGAAGTATCTCAGTGATGACAGTTCATGTAGAAATCATTAGCACGGGTGTGTTTTCATTATAACACTATGGTGCGATTGAATTGATGGATCGCATAGTGATAGACTACCACGAAGACTAGTATTTAGTCGTAGTAGGTGACTAATGAGCAGCGCGCCTCCACAACTGATGCAAGTCAGAAACGGACTGAAAACTTCAGTCACTTGTGAAAACGCCTAATCTTTTGATCATTGATCTGACATCTGAAAATGTGAATGTTTAACTTCGATAATGTATGTTATTTTGCGACTGTGTGCATCGTGTTCGATGAGAAACAGCTTCACACATGACTCAGTTTGACTTTATTGGTCACTGGTTATCACTGGAACTATGACAATTCTCTCATAGCGCTATCCACTAGTGGGTACATGATGATTGTCATTATGGTGTTGTGGTTTCTAAGTGAGAAATTTTACACACTTCCACCAGCAGTGAAAAATATCTGTTAAGGAATGATTTTATTGGATTTATGTAAATCATGAGTGATAAGAAGACGTCATGATTTTGTTGTGTGAAGTGACCACTAATGGAAGACGTCGGAGTAGTTGATGTTTGGAATGATGAATCAATATTTGTTAGAACACGATATCAAAGGTGAAATCAGTAGATGGCCGTTTTGTACTCGTTACGGACTAATCAGCATTAGGCATTTGTGTATGTACTGTTCGGTTGGATGCAGTATATAAAAGCGAAAATCATAGGAGTGCAAAGTGATCATCCTTAACATTCTTTCATATTGCTCCTGGAGATTTTAACTCCAATGAAGTAAATAATGCATTACACAGAAATCTTTCACACAACTCTTTCACTGACTTATCCACTCTGATATGTCCATCGTACAAAACAAATTCAGTAACAAAACCAGAAAACAGATAGTGGTGATAGGTTGATCAAAGTTTGGTGTTTAAAACTGTTTAATTTAAGCAGTTACATACTACCGATATTATGATTACTATTGTCAAAACTGGTTAATGTTTCTGACATCTACTCGATAGACGTAATACGACCTTAGCAAAAATCAGTCACATGTCGAATAATCTCATCAGTTTCATATCAAATGTTTAGATTTGTTGAATGTACTCATCGAAATTAGTAAGAATATACTTCTCTGACATTTCAATGTACAGGAATTTTTACACTGTCGGATAACAAGTTATACCACTGAATGTGAAATACAATAGATACCATATACAATTTTTCTCTTGGTTATTCAGCGACGAAATAATATATGCATTGCAACTGATTTGTTTGAATGCAGTGTGGTTAAGAAAGCTGCTTTCAATGTTTCATTAAGTGTAGTCATTATTTGAATGACATGTACTAAGCTGACGTTAATTAAGATACCATATGATGTCACTAACACAACATAAATCAGTGACACTAGAACACGAAAGATAAGCTGTACTCTGTGCCTCAATCTAGCTAACTAGAGTAATCAACTGAAATTCAGAAAGTAGATTGTGCCATCGTTAACCAGACTCAAACGACTGATTTAACAACCATTCAATTGCAGTCTAATTTAAAATGCAATACATACAGCATCGTTTGAAATGTAACAGAAGAGAGCGCGATAAGAAGGAACTAACCAATGAGATTTAAGGTCATTTCAAGTAGTCAACGCATACTGAAGTGAATATAAGAAGCTAGATAAGAGGACAGTCGAAATGTCACAAGTAAATTACAAAAATTAACATTTTGATGGATCCTTCCACTAAAACAATATGTGAATAACAATCAAATTGAATCATGATTATATTCATGTTAATGGTTTCATACGGACTGTCACATTAACTTACAAATGATTGACAGTCTGCATTTCGCACACAGACAATCACGTTTCACAGAACACTCATCGGACCTGTATATGGATAAGAACAACGTATTGTCTTTACTGTACCCTGTTATTTAATCAAGATTTTATTCGGCATTCGAAACTTTTGACATTTCACATCAGTTTATGTAGAATGAGCTCAGTTCTATACATATTGGATCCAGTTTGTAAGCGAATCACTCAGACAGGCTACCAGTGTAAAATAAATAGTATCACTGATTCAAATAATTTCTATGATTTGTAAATTCGATACGTGTAATTTCGCTACTTCACAATTGAATGATGTGAGCAGTACACTTGATGTGAGCAAACTAAGTTGCAATGTCTTTCATTTTGAATCACTACAATTGTTTAGTTGTTTTATTTTGTGAGAAAAGTAGTTATTTTCAAATGCTCAAATTATCTACTTTGAATATGTTAGAATTATCGAAAGTCACATTTATTACCAGGATTCTTTATGTTAATTTGATAGTTTGTGTGATAAAATGGATCTAATGTTTGTGTGAACCAGTGATAAGAAAGTTGCATAATTTGAGATGAAAAGCCGTCTATCATTTGAACTAACCATTTATATCGCTAGTTGGATGAGTTCACGTTGAGATAGAGAATGCAACAGAATTTCACACTTGAACTTCTCAATCTACTGTTTCTATTGACTTCTTACAGTATGAGGAATTAGAAAAGCAGGATAATTAATGTTCAAGACAACAACCACAACTATATAGACTGCACCTACTCTAAAGTGCGAGTTCGAAATTCCCTGTCATTCACAGGCTATTGATATGATTGTCTTTGATCGACTGTAGCTTTTATGTAACCTTAATCAATCTAAACCATCCGTCATCACTTGTAGAAGTATTCAGTGAATATCGAAACAGAATACAACTCGTAACCATCTCAATCGATAGAGATTCACTCAATCACACAACGTTTAAATGTACTCACTCAACTCAAAATTCGTTCATTGTCTTGTACCGAAATACAATTTACTAAATGAACATTTGTCGTGATCTAAACTAAACTCGTTACGACAAAAAGTTCATTCATCGGCCTCTTCATCGACTTTCATTTCGTGAAATCATTAGTTATACTGTCGGCAATTATTGTTAATTTTTACTAATTCTACTTCAACTAAATATATATTTCAATCTATTATTTTACAAAAATCATCAATTACTGATGCCTAGATAAGAAGTAATTCACATTGTCAATAGGATTACCAACCTCAACATCATCCTCATCATCAATGAAAAGCATGTTCACGTTGATGTATCATGATAAGGATTATCAATAATAATAATGGCTGTGATTCTCGTTTACAAATTCCACAGATTATCCTACTTAGTGAAAATTATTTGACAATCTACAACAAGAACAACACTACTTACAAGTACATCATTTATTCACTTATCCTATTCAATTGTGTTTAATCACGCACGATTCATGTGTGTGTGTGTGCATGAAAGTACTAATTTGTGTAATGATGATGATGGAGGAAATTGTGTATCAATGTTCAATTTGACAAGATCAAATCACTGTTAGCAAGTTCAAACAAAACAATCGTATAGATTTTTAGTATTTTATCATTGTTAAACATTTCCATGATGACAATAAAACAAACTGAACTTTACTCAATTCTTATGATATAACGTGTGTGTGTGTGAACTAGGTATCGGATCAAGTGATTTAGAATTCAGTGTTTCTAATCATTTAACTTCAGGTTTGTTTTTTCGATTGTCAGAACGATTGGACAATCGATCTGTTCATTCTTTTCTGATTTCGGTGATTCTGTGTTAGGACTTATCGCATAATGTTTTTCAGCGACCTGTACAGATTCAGTACTTCTTACAAATATCCACCTCGTTATATCCCACTGTAGATTGTTGAACATTGTACCTGGTCTATGGATCACCATCTGAATGTTAAGTCGTCAGCTGGTATACTACAAAACAAAATTTATCACATTATAATCATTGATGGAACTCTTCTTTCATAGGATTGTGCAACGTGTTGTTTGTACAGATTCTGTGTTTTTCCTGATTGTCATCTCGTTATTTCACACTGTAGGTTGTGGATTATAGTACCTCGTCTACGGATCACGATCTCGTTCTTATGTCGCCGGCTGGTATAAACATCTGCATAAAGTGATTTTTCTGCAAACGGAAGAGTAATGGGAGTAACTAGAAAGCAGACGGGAGTACAGATTGGGTTGGAGAATGCTGATTGGCCAATGTTGTCTTGTAAAAAAAGTAGACCCTAAAATTGTCACACCTCACCGTACCTCACGGATTTCCGTCTTCGTCGGTAAGGGCTTTTAAACAATAGCGGAGCTAACACTTTAAAAGCTTCACATAAAAAGGCCGTGCGTGACTGGCCTCAAGCAGTTGTTTCCTGAGCTCTGCGCTCACGATCCAAAGTCGTTATGACCAAAACTAATCTACCTTTTTTTCAGGTTCCTCAAGAAAAAACCTTGCATCGGGAAGTTACATCCGCCCTCATACCCGTATTAGCACACGAGACCGGATTATCCATCGTCAGATTCTTCCTACTCAATCTAATATCTCTCTTAACTCCACAAATCACCTTACTTAAATACTTTTTCACTCTGCACCGTTGATACAAATGATTCATTCTCAGTTCAGGAGATCGGATCGACAAGCAGAATATTTTAGTGAGCAACTCGACTTGCCTTCAGCAACACTTTGGTTGTCCACGATCTCTAGTCTACTTGAATGTCAAATCGACATGAGTCCTCTAAATCTTTATGAAGTTGAGAAAGCTATAGGAAATCTGAAGCGAGGGTAGAAGCGTATCCTGTTAGATTGACTCCGGAGGTTTTCAATGATGGTGATCCAGTTTTAGCAGCTAAATTGACTGAGATCTTAAGTAAAATTCAAGAGTTTGGCGTAATCCCATCCACTTGGTCTCAATCTCTTATTGTCCCATTGTATAAAAAAGGACAAGAGTCATTTTGTGACAGTCACAGAGGAATCAGTCTAACTAATCTAGGGTCTAAATTATTAGCCACTGTTAACCTCAGACATCTAACTGCAGCTTTGTGAAGAGCATACTGTAGAAAACCAAGCTGGTTTCTTACCTGGACGTGGCTGTAAAGAGCACATTTACACAATACGACAGGTCCTGGAACGCAGACACACATTTAGACGGCTGACAATAGTTATCTTCCCGAAACTTAAGCCGGCATTTGACTCTGTGGATCGTAAGGTTCTGTGGCAGCAGTGTGTGACAATAAAAGGTGTACCAGAGAAGTACATTTCTTCATAATAGCTCTCAACTCGAACACTTCTGGTCGCGTTAGACCTTATTACTAACTGTCATCACAATTCTTTACTTCAAGTGGTGTCCGTTCACAATGTGCACTCTGTCCATTCTTGTTTAATGTTGTTATAGACATGTTTTCTCCATGTCGAAATGTTCCACAGTGTGATGCTTTTATGTAAGTCGGTAAATACAGCTCATCAGTTAGAAAGAAGTTGAATGTAACGAGGATTTTGGTTCTCACTTCTAGACACATTCTTTACTTTCCTTATTTACAAATTTAATAGTCAACTAACTATTCTAGGCAATTATTATTCATCTTGAATGCAACTACTCAAACATCAGAATGATTTGTGTACATCGTATTTCTTAGTACAACGACCGATTATCAAGTCTTTGTCAAGATCATCATGAAACCCATACAACATCTTCAAACAAATATCTGTCAACCGATCACGATAAATCGATAAATCAGATGACAAGTGAGATTGAAAACAATGAAACAAATCATATCGACAACACACTTAAATTGGGTAGATCACATTTCACCAAAAATTAAACACACTGTGTCATCAAAACAAGTCCTACTCTGTAATAAGCAATACAAAATGAAAACAGCTGGATTGAATAAAACGTTGAATTGTGGGATTCAGAGTCAGACAACAAAAGAATGAATGACATTTCAGAATAAGTAAGACAATAGCACACAATAAAATGGTTGACAGACACAAAGTGTATAATGTTCATTGCCCAACTTGGAGTAACAGATATAAACATTTGAGTGAGATTCTGTATATTGTCTTCATGTTTTCAAGCATATAATATGAACTACGTGAACTTTATATCAATTTGGACAAGTGTTAATTTTGGAAGATCTCAGACAACACTTCCATCAATGATGATAATGTGATAACTTTTGTTTTATAAAGTAGGCTGAACAATAAATCAACTGAAATCATTAGTTTCTTATTCATGTAAATCATGTATACCAGCTGGCGACGTAAGATCGTGATCCGTAGAGCTCGTACAATGTTCAACAATCTACAGCAGGAAATAACGAGGTGGATATTTGTAAGAAGTACTGAAGCTGTACAGCTCACTAAAAAACATCATGAGGTAAGTCGTAACACAGAATCAACGAAATCAGAAAAAAAATGGACAGATCAACTGTCCAATTTCGCCGACAATTGAAAACAAACCTCAAGTTTGATGACAAGTAACATTGAATTATAAATCAGTTGTTCTGATGATACCTAGTTCACACACACACACACACATATCTGTTTTAATGTCATATAGGAAATCTTTAACAATGATAAAATACTAAATGTGTATACAATTGTTTTGCTTAAACATGCTAACAGTGATTTGATCTTGTCAAACAGCTAAACAAATTGAACACAATTTGGACACAATTTCCTTCATCATCATCATTACACAAATTAGTACTTTCATGCACACACACACACATGAATCGTGCGTGATTAAACACAATTGAATAGGATAAGTGAATAAATGATGTACTTGTAAGTAGTGTTGTTCTTGTTGTAGATTGTCAAATAATTTTCACTAAGTAGGATAATCTGTGGAATTTGTAAACGAGAATCACAGCCATTATTATTATTGATAATCCTTATCATGATGCATCCAGATGAACATGCTTTTCATTGATGATGAGGATGATGTTGAGCTTGATAATCCTATTGACAATGTGAATTACTTCTTATCTAGGCATCAGTAATTGATGATTTTTGTAAAATAATAGATTGAAATATATATTCAGTTGAAGTAGAATTAGTAAAAATTAACGATAATTACCAACAGTATAACTAATGATTACATGACAGGGAAGTCGATGAAGAGAGGAATGCATGACCTTTTGTCTCAATGAGTTTATTTCAGATTACAACAAATGTTCATTTAGTAAATTGTATTTCAGTACAGGACAATAAACGAGTTTTGATTTGAGTGAGTACAATTAAACGTTGAATGGTTGAGTGAGTCCTCTATCGAATGAGATTGTTGAGAGATGTATGCTGTTTCGACATTCATTGAATACTTCTACAAGTGATGACGGATGGTGTAGTTTGAATAAGATTAAATAAAACTTCAGTTGATCAAAGACGATCATATCAATAGTCTGTGAATGACAGGGAATTTCGCACTTGTACTTTAAGTCAAATGCAGTCTATATAGTTGTGGTTGTTGTCTTGAAAACTAATTATCCTGCTTTTCTATTCCTCATACTGTAAGAAGTCAATAGAAACATTAGGTTGAGAAGTTCAATTGTGAAATTCTGTTGCATTCTGTATCTGAACGTGAACTCATCCAACTAGCGATTAAAAAGGGTTATTTCAAATGATAGCCGGCTTTCCATCGCAAATTATGAAACTTTCTTATCACTGTTCACACAAACATAAGATCGATACAATCACGCAAACTATCAAACCAACATAAAGAATCCTGGTAATCAATGTGACTTTCGAAAATTTCACCATATTCAAAGTAGATAATTTGAGCAAGAAAATAACTCATCTTTTCACAAAATCAAACAACTAAACAATTGTAGCGTTTCAAAATCAAAGACATTTCAACTTAATGTACTCACACTAAGTGTACAACTCCCATCATTCAATTGTGAAGTAGCAAAATTATACGAATCGAATTGACAAATCATAGAATTTATTTGAATCAGTGATACTATTTATTTTACACTGATAGCCTGACAGAGTGATTCGCTTACAAACCGGAACCAATATGCATCCAAATGTGCTCTTTCTGGAATAACTGATGCGAAATTTCAAATGTTTCGACTGCAAAATAAAATCTTGATTAGATAAGTGGCTACAGTAACGACAAGACGTAGTGCTTCTCAGAATACAGGCCAGATGAGTGTACTTTGAAACGTGATTTTCTGTGTGTGAATTGGAGATCGTCAATCATTTGTAAGTTAATGTGACAGTCCGTATGAAACCATTAACATGAATATAATCATGATTCAATTTGATTTTTATTCAAATATTGTTTTAGTGGAAGGATCTATCAAAATGTTAATTCTTGTAATTTATTTGTGACATTTCGTCTGTCCTCTTTAATGGCTTCTTATTTTCACTTCAGTATGCGTTACCCACTTCAAACGACCTTAAATCTCATTGGTTAGTTCCTTCTTATCGCGCTCTCCTCTGTTATACTTCGAACGATGCTGTTTCTATTGTATTTTCAAGTCGACTGCAATTGAATGGTTGTTAGATCAGTCGTTTGAGTCTGATTAACGATGACACAATCTTCTTGCTGAATTTCAATTGGTTGCTCTAGTCAGCTAGATTGAGGCACAGAGTACAGCTTATCTGTCCTATTCTAGAGTCACTGATTTATGTTGTGTTAGTGGTATCATATGGTATCTTAATCAACATCAGCCTAATACAGGTCATTCAAACGATGACTACACTCAATCAAACATTGAAAGTAGCTTTCTAAATCACACTGCATTCCAAACAAATCAGTTGTAATGCATATATTATTTCGTCGCTGAATAACCAAGAGAAAAAGGTGTATAAGTATCTATTGTATTTCACATTCAGTGGTATAACTTGTTATCCGACAGTGTAAAAATTCCTGTACATTGAAATGTCAGAGAAGTATATTCTTACTAATCTCGATGAGTACATTCACCATAACTAAACATTTGATATGAAACTGATGAGATTATTCGACATGTGACTAATTTTTGCTAAGGTCATTTTATGTCCATCGAGTTGATGTCAGAAACATTAACCAGTTTTGACAATGGTAATCATAATATCGGTAGTATATCAGTGGTTAATTTAGGCTACTACTACTATCTGTTATCTGATTTTGGCAGTGAAGTCGTTTTCAACGATGGCTATATCAAATTGGATAGGGTAAGTGAATGAGTCGTATGAAAGATTTCTGTGTACTTCATTATTTACTTCATGGGAGTTAGAAACTTCAAGAGCAATATGAAAGAATCTTAAGGGTGATCACTTTGAACTACTACGATTTTCGCTTCTTCATACTGCATCTACACGAACAGTACATACACAAATGCTTAATGCTGATTAGTCCCTAACAAGTTCAAAACGGCCATCTACTGCTTTCACCTTTCATATCGTGTTCTAACAAATATTGATTCATGATTCCAAACAACAACTAATCAGGTGTCTTCTATCAATGATAAGTTCACACAAAAAATCATGCCATCTGCTCATCACTCATGATTTACATAAATCCAATAAAATCATTCCTTAACAGATATTTTTCATTGCTGGTTGTAGTGTGGAAAATTTCTCACTTAAAAACCACAACACCAGGACATCAATCATCATGTACCCACTAGTGGATAGTGCTGTGAGAGAATTGTCATAGTTCCAGTGATAACCAGTGACCAATGAAGTCAAACTGAGTCATTTGTGAAGCCGTTTCTCATCGAACACGATGCACGAAGTCGTGGAATAACATACATTATCGAAGTTAAACATTCACATTATCAGTTGCCAGCTCAATGATCAAAAGATTCGGCGTTCTCACAAGTGACTGAAGTTTTCATCCCTTTACCGACATGCATCGGACGTGGAGGCGCGATGCTCATTAGTCACCTACTATAACAAAATACTGCTCTTCGTGGTAGTCTATCACTATGCGATCAATCATTTCATTCGCACCAAACTGTCGTGCCGAAAACACACTCGTGATAATAATTTCAACATGAACTGGAATCATCGTCGCTTATCTTCTCTCAAACAAACTAAAGCACATAAGACATTCATTTTGTAAATTTATACTTAATTTTGATTAAAATGAAATTCATTTTCTTAGAACAAATAAGGGCAGAAACTGGTGAATTTGTTATTTGGGCAGTCACATTTTCACATATGACAACACTTCATCATTACAAATAAAATCGTACTTCAATAATTACGAAACAGGTCGTCTAATTCACATAGAGTAGGAAAATAATAATAATTTCCTGTTACACAACGTGAAAATAACATTATGTAATCAGCTTTCTTATCATCACCATCACCAGTCATACGATTTAACATGAATTCGAAATTTTTGATATTTGCTGCATAAGCGATGAATAAGAGACCAGCATCACCTGATAAAGTACCATAAGGTTGAGATTGTCGAACAATTTGATACTTCTTTTCGGCTCCGAATTTTTCAGCTATTCATAATAATAATAAGAGATACAGAAAAACAAACAAACATTGATCATTGTACAGCAATTAAAATTGAACAAGTTTTTAGTGCTTCAAAACACATGCATTCACATTGTTCAATGTCAAATCAGAAAGCATATATTTTTCAATTGACATTTGATGATTAGAAATTCAACTTTCATGGTGTTTGAATCTATTTAGAACACTAGAACCCAGTGAAGATGATAAACGAAAGCCATGTTTTTTAATATAAAAATGAGAATACTAATCTAGGTGAGATGAATTGAGATATGAATAGCAGCAGTTCAATGTTAAGAAATAGAGAATAGTGCGATACAAACGAATCTCCTCATACTCCGTCAACAAATGATACAAATTTGAGAAAATATTAAGAGACAAATCGATTTATTTGTGAAATATCAATTGCTGAATAGAACCGCACTAAATCAAACCAAGAAGTCAACAGCTTTTCAAGGCAGTTTAGTTGTCGTCAAATAAGGAAAGCTTAACACACACACACACACACAATATGCATTACACAGTTATCACTTACATCCAACCATTCTAGCAACATGTGATTTATCCGTTTTATTCGATAATTCAATGCTGTCTTTCACTGTTCGACCAACCCATTTTTCTAATGTTTGATCTATAAAACCAAAAAAATAAACTTGTCAAGATTTGAATTTAACTTATAGCTAATTCAGATCAATGAAAATAAAATATATGGTCAGTTGATGCTTTCGCAAAGCTTTTGATGACAGCTAATGATCAATTATCGTTTAAAATGTAGCCTACAGAAGATCTTCGTTGGATTTGGTCGTCGTGTTAGTTAGGCACAATAATGGAGGCAGATCGACTAATTCTTTGTTAATCTAGAACAGCTTATTCAATTGTACATCGAAAACAAAAAATTCTCAGTTTATCAAACAACCAGATGTATTATTCATTTGAAATGATGTCACTCACGTTCTGTGTTTTGAAGCAAACTCATATTGTGAACCCATTTCTGAACAACAGCATAACTTCCACCTGTTTGTTTGTTGATTGCCACCTCAATTCGTTCACTCACAGGTTTAGGGTTCTCTGTGCCTTGTCAATAAAAAATAAGATAAAAGTTGACAATGTTATGTTGCTATTCGGAAACCAATATCAACTTAGTATTGCATTGACCACACTTCAATGCATGTCATAAAATGAAAATCGTAATTGTCTTTTTCTAAACGATTTACAACTTTATATAAACAGAATTATTCAAATATGCTTTGTTTCTAAACATGAATTCCTAAGAGTATCTAAAATACTTAGTAGATTTGGACTATCACACTGAATGGCTTTTGTAGAAATCACAATTTTAGCAGATACACGTGATTGGTGATTGCTGTTTACGACACAAAATGTAGACTGAATTGTTGAACATGATGAGTTTACAACAGGTTCTTGATGAATGTCAATGGTGATCTCATGGTCATAGGAAATCAGCTTCAGGCTTCAACACTTTATGTATGAAATCAAAGCAACATTCAACAAAACAACACAAAACTATTATCCGTTTTGTGACATACCATCAACGAATCCACTCAAATCACGCTCATCACGATAAGTCCAACCGTAAATATCTTCGAATTTCGTCACACACTCAGGTGGCATATCACCAATAATGGATTTGGCCAATTCAAACAACACGCCATGATCATCACATTTCGCATGGACAAATATATCACCACCTACAACATCATTAAAACAGATGTTTAGAGATGACACTAACAACTATCTGGTTACCGCATATCATAATACAAATTTTCGCCAAGCTACAGAAAAAGGTTTTGATTAGACTCCATAACTGTCAAACGCTCAGGCACTTAATCAATATACTTCAGAAAATTAGGCAAGCAGCTCACAAAATTCCACATTCAACGCTCCGTTTTATGCTTCTCATAAAAGTAAATTCACTACTGAGCAGGTTGTTTGAAGTAACAGACTCCTTTTCAGGAACGATGATGAGAAGAGTTGAAAACACGACCTTTTACCACATACACATGCCACTTCTTTTTATCAGGATAAGTGGAACGATCCTTTTGATTGTGTGTTGTAACATATCATCAAAAGCATAAAGAGGCAAACCATACTACCGGAAATCATTCTAACGAAACCTGAGCAGACTAAATAGAAATGACCAGCTTACTAATGCGCAATAAGACGAAACTCACCTGTTTTAGGCAATTTACCATACTGTCCTGATCTTTCACGGTACTCGAAATTCTCGACTCCTCTCAATTCAAAATCAGGACTGAGATTCCTGAAGAAATCGATTCCGAAACCGACACCGTATAGAATTTCATAATGTGGTTGACACATATCACGTGAACGGATTTCACGAACATATTTCTAATCAATAAGTAAATACAAGAATGATTACTTTATCTTTACTGAACATGAGAAAATGTAATGTGAAATAAGTGGCCAGCAGCCAGAAACGGGTAGTGACCTATTCATTCTTGCAAAGCACATCGGTATTCAAATAATTACTTAGGCAGTTTTGAAACACAACTAAACTAATCATTGGTAATTACAATCCTATGACACTCAACCCAATTATCTTAAAGTTATTTGCAAGAGAATCAAAAAGTTTAACAAGTCTCGCTCGTAAACTAAAGGTTGATTGAAGCACAAAGTGTTTATGGTGCAAGAGCATAGTGTTATAAATGAAGTATCAGTCGACTATCAAACTGGAATATTCATGAGGTTGACAATAACTTTTACTCTACACGACATAACTTTTATATTGTCTGACCGAACATTTTTATGGCGTCAAAGAGGGAGCACTTGTAACCAACGACCTAGTCATCAATTTTAATCATTTGTTAACCACTCAGTTTCACACAAATTACATATTGGATACAAATAATTGTTATTTATTTACAGCAGCAGACATTTGTGTGCTCAAACAGTGCATTATATCTTGAGAGTAATAACACATAACATACCCTGATTTTTTTAATGGATATCAAACAATTTTGAGGAGATGCGCTCGAATTCAAGTGAATTGTCAGGTACAAAGCATGAGATCTAATACCACTAACGACCTACAAGAATTTCAGATTGATAACAAAAAGTTTACCGATAGTTGAGGAACAGTAAAGAAGACATCCGCAGTAGCGAAATTCGATTTCCCATTTAGCAAAATGGAATGTAAGTTGCAGTCCAACAGTATGTACAAGAAGCATACAACACTCCCAATATGGCGATACATATAGAAGATGCGATCGCTCCTCGCTCTTCCACGGTACCTAAAGTAGAGATAATGTGGATTGTATCAATCAACATACCTCTAGTACAGGTTGCAGTAAACAGCATGACCCTGAGATTTAAATACCCTCAAAAACGGTAAACTAACCTTCAGTATATTAAACAGTTATCCAGTATTCAATAGCCTTTTTACCAGCCATTAATAAAGAGCTTTTGTGCTGGTATAAAATCTTCAGTTGAGTCGCCGCACACAGCAGGTACTGTTTTATTTAATCAGATTTATAAATAATATAAAACATCTAAATCCACGATGAACGTGCTATAAAATAGAAAAGAAGTACATAATATGTTGTTTTTCTCCTACATCACCATGTTTTGTTTGTCATAGTAAATGTGCGCGGGTTGTCTTGGCGTATGTTTATCGATATCTGTAGTAACATATTTCGACGTAATAGTTGCACGTCATCCTCATAGGCATGATCAGAAATTTATAGCCGGTATTCAGGTAAGGTTAAACCAAGTTGGTTTTCTCCTAAAGATCAACTCGGTGAAAATGTACAAAAGAGTTAGCCCACTCATATACGAAACATTTGTTTAATTGGTTCGTGTGTTGAAAGCGCACTCACTGAGTCAGTTAGAACATGCGTAATTTCTTCATTCTTGGTTACATACATATGTTCAGATCGCAATCGTCATTTCGATTCCCACGATAATTGAGCTATTAAAAGCATTAGCGATGATGGGGAAGATTAGCGCTTCGAGATGTTTTTCAAGAAGTATAATGTAGTGAAATAAAGTAAAAATTAATAAAGGTAAATGTGATGGGTAATCGAGTAAGCTAAGATTTGTGGGAACTAACTGGTTTAATAAAGTCTACTCTAGTTACTCATCGAAGTATTACCGATAGCTTTCATCCATTATCAGTCAGACTGATTACTCTGTGATTTCCACGAGAGGACTAACGTGCTTCCTTACATACCCAGACAATCAATTATTAGACCGGTCGGATTGGAATAGGTCCTGTTCCGAATCATACCGAAAATCTCAATCAATCTACCTGCTAGAACTAGATCACCATCCTAAAAAATCTCAGCGGTCAGTCTTTTAGGTCCTGATGCCTGTCATCGCTCGTGATTTCCGATATCTCTTTTACCTGTTTCAAGATTAAGCGGACCTACATCAAGTTACATCAGGTTGACTGTAGATCGTGAGTAACTGAAGTGTGTGTGAAGGCCATTCAAAGTGATCCCTCAAGTGTTCTACTTATCAGTCCATTTTCCTGGATTAGTAACGAGTCATAAGCAAATCGTTTTTTGAGATAGTCATGCTTACAGTGAGATTACGAACAGCAGTTCCTTTGAGAAGTCTAAATATTTGTGACATTGGGTTTTTGGTCTTCCACCTGTGTAACTGGAGTCATAATGCCAACATGTGAGGAGGGGGAAGAAGGTAAACCAAAGAAGATATCTGTTCACTTATTACTTGGGAAAATTAGTACATAAATGAGGAAGCCAGAAACCATTAGATCATGTAGCTTAGGCAATGGAGAAAGAATATAGGAAACGATATGGCTACTGGAGGGTAATACGTTTCATGATTAGTTGTATGTATGATTAGTGATATTTAGTCACAAAGTTTGATGTCTACAATGTATTTAGTATATAGCGCTGACTCTATAGTTTTTGATCACTAATTTTTACGAACGTCAAAAAGAGGCAACGTATTGTACTGAACGATATTTATTCCAAGGTTTAGAGAACATTGGTGAGAACTAGTTATCCTCTCCACTAACATTTAGTTTGGTAAACACAACTGCAGTAATCGTTTTCAGCCATCCTTTCCATTAGGCGGTGTCAACTGGTAGTACCGTCAGTAACAAATATCTACTTTCTAATATGTCCAACATACAATATATTTTTCACAATATCTTTTGCATGAGCTATTGTAAACGGATTGTTTTTTTTGTTCTTGTTCTTTCGGGACGGTTCCAGGTGTCCGGTAGTGTTTAATAAATGGGGGTCTAACCACTGAACTGCCTGATACTAGTCGGCTGGCAGTTGTTTGTGAGTTTGTATGCCCCGTTATTTGAATGAATACGTTTATTTCAGAGCAGTCGGGTTTCTGAATACAAGCCGCTATCACATTACCATGCTGGAGGTCAGTCAACTGCAATGTGCAGAATACTAAACACAACTGCAGCATGCAAAAGATATCTGACGAGCTGACGTAAACGAGATGGTCTCTGTAGTATCTCAGTATATTAATGAAAGATGTTGTTAATGTTAGTGAGAGAGAGGCCTTAATAACGATGCTGTCATCGGCATATTCTTCGTCAATAAGCGATCGTCCTAGTACAAGGTCCTTCCCTGAAAAATCCGACGAGCTAATGCAAACGCTAGAAAGACTGTTACGTCCAGTTTTTCGCTTTTTGATCCTTTGAAGCACGGTTGTCGATCTATTTGCAATTCACGATTCCAAATATCAAACCAAAGGGAGAACTCCAAAGTAGATACCAAAGTTTATTCCAAATCACAAATTCGACCAAAATACTTTATTACAAATAGACGACCAATGTCGTTCTAACAACAATAATTATAATAATTACAATTACCTTGTATTTTATGGGTTCTTGGAGCAAAAAACTGCAAACGAACAACCAAGAGAAACGGGAGTCCAAAATGGCCGAAAATAATAATTCAAACAAGTTCATTAGTTAAGTAAAACAAACGTACCCATAAAACAGTGAAATTAATGATATTTATATAAAGGTTTTGATCAGCAAAATGTCTTCGTTTCTACCGTAACAAAGACATCTACGACAAAGTTAAAGGAGAATGTAGACAGTGGGCAGCCGCGACAGACGGCGCTTCAAGGAACTAAATCTGATGTCAGTTAGCCATGTCCTCTCACCCAACCAGTTGTGTTCGAGTAGAGAACATGTATAAGGTTAATGTACTTCCTTGGTACAACATTCAGTGACAGACACTGCCAAAGAACCTCATAATCGACTGAGTCTAATGCCGCCTTAAGGTCCAGGAAGACAACTATTGTCGGACGCCTAAATGTGTGCATGTGTTCCAGGACATGTCATAGTGTGAAAATGTGGTCTATACAGCCACGTACGGGTCTGACACCAGCCTGGTTTTGTCGAATCTGCTGTTCACGAGCTTTTGTTGAGCATCGAAGTATTATTGGAGCCAATATTCTAGATACATTATTAGTGAGACTGATTTCTCTGTGATTGTCACATGAAGACTTTTGTCCTTTCTTTTAAATTGGGACAATTAGCGACTGAGTCAATTCAGATGGGATAATGCCCAGTTCCCAGATTCTGTCTAACATCTCGATCAATCTAACTTTTAAAACTGGACCTCTATACTTAAAAAGCTCAGGAGTCAATCTATCAGGTCCTTTTTCTCTCCGTAGCATCAGACTTCCTATAGCTTTCTCAACCTCATGTAGACTAGGAGGACTTAAATCGATTTGTCATTCAGGATGACTGGAGATCGTTGGCAACGCAAGTGTGGATGGAGGCTAGTTGAACTGATCCCTGAAGTGTTCAGCCTATCGATCTAATCTCCTGTATTGATTATGAATGAAACAGCCCTCCAATTCTGATATAACTTCGCTAACAGATGGATATCTAATACCGGTTTCCTTTATAAGGCAGGAAAGTTGACTATTGTTGTCAGTTGCCGCTGCCTCTTCGAACTCATTCGATTTCGCCACCCACCACTGTTCACTGTCATTGCGTAGGCTTTTTATCAGCCTGCACCTAGGCTGACTTCGCCATTCCTCATGCTCAGAGCTAGGTGTGATGAGTTTTGGAGCATTTATCATTTCGGTTGATGCTTCTGAGATCCACGGCTTCTTCCCTGACTTATGGTTTACGCTACAAGCAGATATTGCTGCTGTTCCCACAGCTTTTTCGATGTCATTCCAAGCTGCCCCTGGATGATGATCGTTTACATGGTCGCCTAACTGTTTTCCTAGTTGTTCCTGAAATATATTCATAGCTCTGCTGTCATTAGGTAGAGTTCTAACAAGTTTTTTGTAACATTAGGTAGAATGTTCATAAAGTGAAATTTCGAATGGTTTAGTAATACCCGTCTTCTACTCCTTGTTTAACAATCAATGCAATCTTCCTCAAAAGCTCAATTAAGTGGTCTTCATCTCTTGAGAGCATCCAGATCTTTGCTTCGCCTGTGTAGACCGTTGTCACTGAGCAAATTTTGCCTAAAAGATCAACGCAAGCCAGGAGGATGAGTGGACCTAGGGTGGTCACATGTGAAACCTCCAATTTTAAGACCCATCATTCTATTAACAATGATCAAAAACTTTTTACTCTCTAGTTAGTTTTTGAACCAATTAAGAAGTGAGTCAGTGAAGCACATTTCCGCAACCTTGGCAACTGGGAGTGTTCAAGGAATGTGTTAAAGGCTTCCAAAAAATTCTAGAAAAATTATTTCGACGGGTATTACTCGGTCATACCAGGTTCTTCTGATGTTGTATGTTACGATGACATTGTATGCGCACAACCTGACTCTCCAAAACCCCTGCTGAGCACCATGGATTATCTTGTTCTTCCTCATATACTCTCAAATTTGCTGACTCACTGACCCTTCTATTAGCTTCCGTAGTATTGGTAGTTATGAGACTTCTCTGTAAAAGGCTGTCTCCTTCCTATCTCCCCTTTGAAGATTGGACAGAGAAGAGCTCGTTTGCATTCATCTGACAGTTGGTGTGACTTGAGTGAGTCCCTACACATGTAACTTCTTGGTGTGCTTAAGGCTTCTGCACACAGCTTCGGGACCATGGGATGAATATTTTCAAAACCTGGTAACTTTCCGCTACGCTGAATTTTCGGTTTCTTTAATATTGAGTCAGGAGTAGGTAGGGTATTCTCCAAGACGTCAGCTGTCACTAAGTTTTAATAATACTCTTAATATCTGATACCTGATTTAGTGATCAGTGAAGTTAGTTTTGAAGATTTCAGCCATTTCTTGCTTGGTGTGGTCTTTTCCATTTGGACGTTTGAGGGAACACAAACATTGATTCACAGGTTATCTTTTTGTCATGGACCAAGACAGATGCTTAGAGTATGCATCTATTTTGCCCTATAATTCCATGTAAAAGCGTCTACTAACGCTTTAACTGTTGAAATCACATCTATTTCTCCATGTCCAGTACGAACCGAGGACAGGATCCTCCAGAGAGACCTTCCAGTTGTACTAGGCTCTCCTTTCCGGCTGTAGCAAGAATTCAGTTGGCTCTCACAACATCCAAAAAGACAAGAGAGATCATTCTACCTTCTGTTTCGAGCTTGAAGCGGTGTTATGGCCCACGTCACACGATAGCTATCTTCCCTCTTTCAGGTCGTGCGCATGAGATTTGAATGATAAACTGTGAATTCGCCTCATTCTCTAGTGTGTAGAACATGACCACTTCAATGAAAATAGTGCACTTCATCCAGTTATTACTGTAATTAAAGATGTGAATTTCACACTCAACAAATGAACTTATCAGGTCAGTACACTTAATACGCATTAATTTCATGCACTAAACACATACATTATCTCATTAGACATAGATTCACTGAAATGTATCACACTATAAGGAGAAAGTTGTACTATGAGTCTGTTCGATTTTTAAAAGCAAAGGATTGAAGTAGAGCTTCAGTGTAATGCACAACAAATACTGTCGTCTCAGTGATGTGCGAGCCACCATGACCAGATGACAGATATGTTATTGGAGCGGGATATAAGTGATTGCATCAATGGAAAATGCTCAATCACTTTAATGAAAGTCCTTGAAAAAACATAACTGAAGTTCTGTATTTATCCTTTGAAAATATCTTTAGGAGCAAACGAAGCTACTATCAATACAACTACCTCTTCAAATGACAATCTTACTTGTGGGCTGCATATCACAAAATAATGAAAATAAGATAGATATCGGAAAACATAATTCATATTAGGAAGCTACTACTATGGAACATTTCAGAAGAATGCGCTTATTACCTCCTGTCGAATATCGAAACGACAATCTTCACATGTAACGATCATCGCATGACAATTAAGCCACTTAGTTGGCAAACCACAATTTACGTTTTTAAGTGTGTTGAACAGCGAAGAAAACACTTTCCTTGTCGAGGTACAACCTTTTCCCCCTTCGTCGCAAGCATACGTCAATCAAATATTTTGACGTACGTCATCCTACTTATTTAAATCTAGGTCAAAGATATTCACATATTTGTCTTAGTGATTGATCAGTTTTAAAGAGAGTTGTAAAATATGTTAGAGGCACGAGTGACAGATCTCCACAAACGTTTCGCAGTGACATGACATTTAGTTTCGTCATACTTAACTTTTGATAACTTGAAATGAATATTCTCGCTTCTTTTCTTCATACTATTCTGGCATTTGTTCATTTGATTTCTTTAATTATTTTATGAGGATGTGGCTTATAGTGAGAAATAAAACGTCATTTTTGAATATGACAAATAAATCTTTGTTTTCTTGATGTAAAGCTGGAACGGTTGTCAATTAGGTGTATTAATCTCTTTATATTATTGTTAGCTTGACAGTCAACAGCGTATCATTTAAGTGTGCTCTTCTAAGAATTTCCATAGTGCAAGCTTTCTAATGTAATTAATATTTCTCAAGCTTTCCCTAACTCGGATCATACTATCATATGTACTTACCATTTTTTATTTGAAGAAGTACATGTTACAATAATAAGATCACTATCTGTTCAAGATATTTGAGTTTATGAATCAATAAACAGAGTTACTCTTTGTTAATAGTTGGCAAATGTCATTGTGCTACAGTAATCGAAATTATCTGTACAATAACCTCATAAGATCATGGTGCCTTTCTCATCATAAAGACCATCTTATTCACAATTTATCACACTGAAATTCTCATCCAATACTCTATTCTATGAAGTCCAACCAACTAACACTGAGCTGAGTGTGAAGTAACTGAATGGATCTCTATCCATTTTCATATTGAATGTGTCTTACTTAGTTGGATGGAACTACTTAGCATCTCAAGTGTACTGACCTGATAAGGTTAGCTATTCAGTGTGAAATTCACATTTTAAATTACAGATATAAGTGGTTGATAAAAAAAACTTTTTACTTTTACTAAATCAATTTTTTATGATTAAAACTTTTCATATTCACAGTACCTAATGAGTTGCAAATTTAGCAGCAGTCGAACAATATTGATATAAAATTACTGATAGACATGTCAGAGATCCTTATATTTTTTTAGTCAGTTCAATTACAACACACTAATGATAAGGGAATACTGCAAATTTGTTGCTGATATACATTTTACGCCCAGTGACTGTTTGTAATTTCTAATTTATACTACTTTATATTCCCAAGTAGTATCTAATTGCTGATTTACTTGCTTAAGAAATCCATGCCAAAAAAACCACATCACCATAAAGCCCAACATTGTTAATTCCTACGCTAAGTCACTACTTCGTATCTAATCGACTCCATTGTCTTGATATGCAACGATCAGCATTATATCTATCTTGTTGAAACAGTTTACTTACTTATGAGCTTACTTATTAAACCTGTTACACGTAATGGAGCTTAGGCTGAACATCACAGCATTCTCAAACCAAGTCTTTCTTCCTGCTTACTTTCTAGTTGATCCCCATCAGTGCTTCTTGTTACCAAAACCTTGTGCGATATGCAGGTATATATATATTAACAGTTGTTGACGTAAGTTTGAGATCCTGATCCCTTGATTGGTTGCTGTAACTAAGTACCTACAGTAGGAAATAACAGACTAACTGCCAACTGAGGAACAAATTACTACAGCTGTACAAGTCACAAATAGCATAAATCTGTGAGATGCCTTAAGAGGTAAATCTTCAGAATAGAGAAAAACATTACCTGATATCGTTTTACAGAAAACTCCTAAAGATGATTTTAAAATGTGAGATAATTAGATTGCTACTCATCTTTATTGTGGTAAATTAATCAGCACATTTTATTAAACCATAGATTATTTAATTATCCTACAAAGAAATCTAGGCAAGTTTATAAAACACAAATCGAAGGAGGCATTCAACTGAGTTACATGATTAGCCCTAAATTGAAATAGTCAGCGAGGACGACCATAGGACACATGTTGTGACGAGAAGTTTAAGCATATGTGAAAAGAATGCAAAGCAGTTAGTTAGAACTGGAAAGAAAGGTTTAGTACGGAGTACGTTTTCGAATACTGATCTATGACGTATACTCAATAGTTAGTTAGTAGTACTAGTTTTATATATTAGCATTGGAAAACCATGAACGCTGGACGACCGTTTGGTACTAATATCAGGCTCAGCAGTAGTCCGCATCCACGACTTTCACATCCAAGAATCAAATACAGGATCTTCGTTCTTACACGTCTAACTTCAACCAATTCAAGTTGTTGAGCAACCATAAACTTTGTGTTTGATAGGTAACTGCCTAATATGTGACAAGGCCGAACTTCACTGGTCTTAGCTTCTCTCTACAACTCATGGAGCTAGTTACTAATGAGCATATTTTCTGATTTTTCGTTAGATAACATTATAGATTACTGAGTTTTTACTGACGTTTTGAATTGATCATTATTGATATGTCCCATACAATTGAACTAATACGAGTTCACCTTAGTCAGAAAACAAGAGCGAGGATCAATGATCCGGTCAAACAACAGGCTACTCTATTTCCGAGCGTCCCAAACCCCCAGTAAAGAGAAGAAGACTTTTTTAATAAGTAGAACGTGTATTCTACAAGCATCCAGAAAATACGAGGTTTGAGTCCTAAAGAGAATAATTATCTCGGACTTAAGGATCCGGATCATAAAATGTTAAGTCGAATAGGAAACAATATTTGTAGGATGTTACGTTATTAGTTAGGATGACCAATAGGAACTGACCAATAGAATTAGACTTACAAGACAATTGTCTTAGGATATTTAGATGAATATTCTAACAGTTTGCTTTAAGTTGTGAGAAAAAAGCTAACTGTCATCAGTATCGTATGTCAGCAAATTAAAAGAAGAGATAAATATCAACAAAAACGTATACATTTGAGCAAAAGAAAATGTATATTTTATTGTACGAGTCAATACGTTTGAAAACACTCCGTTCTAGTTGATATATCTGTATACATATACATGTCTGTGTATACTGGCGCTGTGGTGCGAGCTACTTATAAGTAGTATATGACGTGAGCGTCAACGTAATGTCTGACAGCAGAAGAAGATGGGGGAAGATCAAGAAAGGAAGAGTTAGAACACAATGGAATTGGTATGAAACGCATGAATAGTGACAATGGATTGATGTTTGGCAACAGGAACAGTCGAGTTCGATATGATGAACTGATATTTTGCAAATTAACAATTTACGATATGGTTGTCCGATTTTATTGAGTAACTCTGTGATTTTCGTTAAATCGATTTGGTTTCCCCACCTGTGTTCTCCTTCACTGCAGCACAAGTGCATCCATTTGTTGTGCTCTCTCAAATCCTAATCTTCTGGATTCATCAGCACCTCTAACTTTGTTTTTCCTAACCTTATCTCACTGAATTGTACTTCTTGAATAATATCTTCAAACCCTTGTCTTCTACATTACCAATAATACCTCTACTATTTTTATCACTATGGGATCTGATTTGACATTTGAGTCTGTGTGCTAATAATGTGGTATGGCAACCTGAACTTATGTACATACGTACGAAGTTGTAAGATTGAAACTGAATGACTGACTGATACTGTTGAACAAGTATTGGAATATTGAATCCGTCAATTGAAGCAATTTGTTCAAGCATTTGATCAAGTGATCAGTAGTGTTTGTCACTTATTTAAATCGTTGTAAATATAATAGTATTAACGTTTAGTTCAGTAATAATAGTTTTAACAATTCGCTAAAATTAGTCTTCCGATTAATTTTATCCACTATTTTGTATGGTAGACCATAATTTTATGCGGTGATTCTTCAAAATTAAAAAAAATTCTTTTAATGCTTGATAAAGTTTTTGACTAGCTCTTCTACAAAGACACCTTTAAATATATTCTGATATTTGAGCTAACCTACTGAGTTGTTTTTAAGTTACGATTTGTGTGTATGTGAATTTTGAATATGACAAATAAATCTTTGTTTTATTGAATTACAGTCTGACTGATTATTCAATTTATCTGAAATTTTTCTCAAATGAAACCTCGATTAAATGATGATACCCACATTGTATGATGAATTGATGTAAAGATGAAACGGTTGTCAACTAAGTGTATTAATCTCTTTTTATATTATTGTTAGTTTGACAGTCAGCCAACAGCGTATAATTGAGAGTGAAGTGAAAGATTGTCGAAGTTGAAACTCTATACACTCTTATATTTTTCACTTCCTTTGAATTACATCTAATCGGATAGACAACTAATGACTAGAATTCAGTAAAAAATAATTATCTGTTCTATGCAAAACAGAGATATATTATTTATTTCTGGTTATCAGTATTAGAAATAAATATTTCATGAGAAAAATTAGAAAATCATAGTTTGGTTTCATGTTTTTATCTTAAAGTTTTGATGACTCGATCTGTGCGAGTGGATCCATCCCTCCATGATCTATCTTCAAGAATTAATGGAACTTAATTGAAATAACGACTGTTAGACATTGAATTTCGAACAAATTAAAACAAAATAGAGACTTTTTTTATGAGAACGAAACAGAATGAAGCACAATCAATAAATCTTATTTTAAATATAAACTTCAACGACTGTTTATTGCTGCTTAATCGTACGTAACTCAACAATAACAAACATGTGTCAAACGTAGTCTTGATTGTATCAATTGAATTCTTTGGTAAAACATCCTATTGTAGTGAACGAGAACACAGGTGAGGGCAACCGAATTGTATTTAACGAAAATTACAGAGTTACTCAGTAAAATCGGACAACCATATCGTAAATTGTTAATTTGCAAAATATCAGTTCATCATATCGAACTGGACTGTTCCTGTTGCAAAACATCAATCCATCGTCACTACTCATGCGTTTCATACAAATCCGATCGTGTTCTAACTCTTCCTTTCTCTTGATCTTCCCCCCCATCTTCCGCTGCCAGATATTATCTTGACGCTCACGTCATATACTACTTATAAGTAGCTCACACCACACTATCACACGTATAAATTACCGATATCTAACTTTAGTTTAATATTCTTCAGATGACAAAGAAAATACATCTTCGCTAGTTAAGAGATTAAATAAAGATTGTTGTTATACAAACAAACAGGTGTAAGAGATAAATAAACATCCTGATTCACTGGAGACGTTTTTAAATTTGTAGATCTTGTATTTCGAACTGGTTAGATTATCATCTGGTCTCTTGATATAAGTTTTCTTTTCTATGAACGTGTTACTATAGTTGCCTATATGATTGAAAGCTAACAGCTTAACTCGACGGGAAGAAAACGACAGAATGTTGTTGGTTTGATAATTACATCCAAAAGCGTAGCATAGGTTAATATGTGGTGCGCTACTTATAAGTAGTATATGACGTGAGTGTCAACGTAATGTTTGGCAGCAGAAGAGAAGATGGGGGAAGATCAAGAAACGAAGAGTGGCGGGAACACAATGGAATTTGTATGAAATGCATGAATAAGTGAAATGTAAGACAATGGATTGATGATGGATTGAAGATTTGCAAATTAACCGTTTACGAAATGGTTTTCCTATTTTACTGAGTAACTCTGTAATTTTCGTTAAATACAATTCGGTTGCCCTCACCTGTGTTCTCCTTCACCACAAATATTTATTCATTTATGCTTTGTATTACTGTGAACCAACAACTACAGAGGCGTTTTCTTTGGAATGGTAACTTCACACAACGAAAACCTTGTCACCTTATAATTATTCATAATTTACGTAAACCCAATCAAAAATAGACACATTTATTGGTTTTAAGTGTGTTCATAAACAAGCTACAACCCGATAATAACTATCATTGTGTGCTTACTGGTGACTAGCTTAATGACGGAATTCTTAGAGTGCCAGTGAGAAGCTGTGACCAATGTAGTTCAGTCAAGTCGGATTTGAAGCAATAGCCCACCGAACATAATGGATGGAGACACACAGTATTCTAGATCGATCAAAATTAAACATTACAGTTATTGGATGACGGCTCAGTGAGCAACTGATTAGGCATTCTTGCACAAGATTGAAAGTTTTTGGTTTGGTGGTTACAGCCGGCATTTTTCGTAGATACACTCTTTTGATAAATCTTCTAGAATGATAAAACTACAATCTTTGCGTACTTTTGAATTGTGCTCTAACGCCGCTAATCGATACATAATTGCAATCCAATTATACTGTCACAAAGAAAACACATCAGTGTAACCAACCAGTTTCTACATCATATACTGTTGTAACGCTTGCTTCGATAATTCCCGGCTAAATCCTATTGTTCAGTATTCTCTGATCACAAATACACTGGACAAGTTCCCAACAATCAAAAAACACGGTTGAACAGGAAAAGATTATATTCCAAATAGCAAGGTTAAATGGAAATAAGAAGCCAAAGGTGATGGCGAAGGCGAAGAAGGCAAAAATAGATACAACGTTAGTCTATTTATAGCATTTACATGAGAAGCTTCTGGATAGAAATTCACGTGATCGACTGGATTAGATTTAACCAATCAGCACGCAGCTAACAGTACGAGAATCTTCTACCCTGTTCTCCAAGATTCGATCAGGCGCTGATTGGATAGGAAATTAGCCAATCAGCGCGCAGCAACGTAGTCATGCTTTGATTCCATCTATGTCCCACTAACATATACAATCACTGCAATACAACATTTCGATCAATGACTTTACATAATCATCATCAACGACCCTCAAATTAGAATTTTAAAATAATACAAATCAAATATCACAGTTTAAAATTTATATTTTATGCTTAAAGGAAAAAAAGGCAGAAAACATTTTAAGTTAACGGTATTTTTAAACAAAAGAATACAATTTTTAGTTCATCAATGTTAGTTCAACTCATCACAAAACTAAATTGCTGTTTTCTATCAATCTATTTCACTTAAATCTACTAGATGCTCATAAGAAGGAAAATAATAATAATTTCCTGTAACACAACGTGAAATCATCATTACATAATCATTTTTCTTATCTTCACTATCACCAGTCATACGATCTAACATGAAATCGAAATTATCGACATTTGCAGCATAAGCAATAAATAAAAGACCAGCTTCACCTGATGAAGTGCCATAAGGTTGAGATTGACGAACAATTCGATACTTCTTTTCCGCTCCAAATTTTTCAGCTATTCATAATAACAAGAAGTACAGAAAAACAAACAAACATTGATCAATGTACAATAATTAACCAAACACATTTTTAATGCTAAAAACAATGAACATACACTTTGTTCAATGGTCAAATTAAAACATTTCTTCCCTAATTTTAATATGACAATCAGACATTTAATTTGCATTACAGGGTTGTGAAGATTGTTATGTTACACATTATTTTGAAACCATGAATCGATCATTGTTAGACAGGGCACCATTAGAAACCTGGAGGGACTGAAAGACGGCCGTTTCGTCATGGTATGGGACGATACCAGCAGTGCGCATCCACGACTCCTACACCCCGCAGGATTCCAACCCAGGACCTTCGGTATTGTATGCGAACGCCCTAACCGTTAGACCACTGAGCCGGTATCATGGTGTTTAAAACTACTAGAGGAAACACTATCAATGGACGTAATAAACATGAGTCATATTCGGGATATAAATGGGAATACTGACGGAACTTAGATGAACTAAGAGGTGAATAGAGGAAAGGAATTGTGAAGTACAAACACATTTTTATACATACTTCATGACAGTGTAATACACTTTTGAGAAAGTATTATCTACTAATGAGTTCATTTGTAAAATATCAAGTTCTGAGTGAAAAATACACTTAAGTAAATCTGGAAGTCAACAGCTTTTTAAGTCAGTATAACGGTAATCGAATAAGCAAAGATTCACACACACACACACAATATTTATAACTTACATCCAACCATTCTAGCAACATGTGATGTATCCGGTTTATCTGATAGTTCAGCGCTATCGACCATATTTCGACCGATCCATTCTTCTAATGTGCTATCTACAAATCAAATATAAAATTCTCCATGAACATGGAACTTTAATATCAAGATTGTTAATGAAAATTATGCAAAGTGAGTACAATTTAAACTATTTCTATTTTGGTACATTCAACCTACTGACTGAATAATAATTAGTCATCTCAATGGATTATCGGGTTATACACTAATATGCATGCAAAATGTACAACGAATAGTTGGTTGCCCTAACGAAGGAAGTGTCTGCTTAAAATTACATAGTTTTTCATTGATTCACATCAATAAAGATAGATTTTATGACCAGTGTTTGCTTCAATACAACTGTTAATGATAACTTAAGAATGATAATTCTTAAAAAAAGATCTAGCCAACTGAAGATCTTTGTTGGATCTTATCATCAAGATATATCGATATTGTACATGGAATTATTCATTAGGAAACCTGACTGCATAAGCACTGGTAGAGTAGTTGATCAGCTAAGCAAAAATATGAAGGCAGATCGACTAGTTTTCTAGAAATGTAGAACACTTCATTCAATGTACATTTAAAGCCCAAAAACTTCAATTTATCAACCAAAAATATTTATTAATCATTAGAAATGTTGTCACTTACGCCTGGTCATTTGGATTAAACTCATATTGTGAACCCATTTCTGAACAATAACGTAACTTCCACCTGTTATATTATTGATCGCCACGGTAACTCGTTCATCTAAGTGTTCAGGATTCTCTGTGCCTTGTCACAAAATCAAATAAGGTTTGAAAGTTTTAGGCTTCTAATGGATTACATCTAATTTTTATGATACCAAGTGTGAAACATTCGCCTCAAATGTTTCATCACTTATGCATTTCTTGATCACACAACTCAGTATCATGAAATACTACAAATCTAATCGAATTTAGTTCTTGAGGAGTAATTATTGTTGTTATTCAACAGAACTTTACAAAAACTTGATAGTCTTCCTTTATAATCGAAATTACACGTTCACATAAACTGTAAGCTGATTCTTACTAATTTCGGTAATGAATATTTAATATTAAAATAATTATGAAGAATCATTATATAACTTGACAAATAGTCAAACTAGTTTTGCAGAAAACTTATAACAATCGAATTTAGACTGTGCAGAAAGTTTTCATTGTTCTCCGTTTAAATCCATTTCAAAAAATATTGTAGACTTATGATAATGAAAGTCAGATTGCATCGACGACTACACTTCAAGGCATCTCATAAAATTAAAATTGTCATCCTTTTTTTGAGCGATTAGCTACTCTAGTGAACAAAATTGTTCAAATATGCTTTTATTTTTGAGGAAAACATCAAACAATGAATAGTAGATTTGTTAAATTTATGACTATCTGATTGAGTGGATTTTGCGGAGAACACATTTACACGAGCGACAAGTATTCAGCTGGTGTATACAGAGACTCAAACCGTGAACCGAATAGTTGAACGAGATCAGTTTACAAAACACTCCTGATGAATGTCAATAATAATGTAATCATCATAGGAGATAAATATTAGATTAAGCTACAAGTTTCATCTCATTTCATATGAATTCAAAAAACCATTCAATAACCAGCACGAAACAAATATCCGTTCACAGTGACATACCATCAACGAATCCACTCAAATCACGCCCACCGCGATAAGTCCAACCGTAAATATCTTCGAATTTCGTCACACACTCAGGTGGTATACCAAAGATAATGAGCTCCGCCAATTCAAACAACACGCCATGATCATCACACTTTGCATGGACAAATATATCACCACCTAAAACATCATTAAAACAGTTATTTAAGAGTGATAGTTATAAACATCCGGTTACTGAATAGTATATTACAAAGTCTCACCAATCTAGGTGAGAATGTGCTAGGTGGGAATGTGCTACATTCATGTCAAACGCAGCTAACACTCAGCCGATAAAGTTCAGAAGAAACTACCGAAATAATCATAATTATATTATTATATAACCAACAAGGGAAAGTGATAAAAGAAACCACCACAAGATATTTGTACGAAACCTAAGTAGGAAAAATAAAACGGACCATTTCACTCTTTTACATTGTGATGATGAATTCTGGTGTCTAATGAGCAAGTAAGACTAAACTCACCTGTTTTAGGCATTTTACCAAACTTTCCGGATCTTTCACGATACTCATAGTTTCCGACTCCAGTATCTTTGAAATGAGGACTGATTTTCTTGAAGAAATCGAATCCGAAACCGATACCGTACAGAATTTCTTGATATTTTTTGGACTCGTTACGTGAACGAATAAGATTAACGTGATCCTAATAAAACAATATGGCACAAAACGAATATTGAATAAGAAAATAATGCTGACCGAATTTGAAAAAAAAACACATTTATAGGGAAATAGATAACCAAGTGAATAAAAGATATACAGATCTATTTACTTTCGAAAAGTACATCAGTTTTCTCATTATTTTTCAGACAGAATTACAACATAATGAAGCCATGTATTCTTGATGATCATCACATGAAACCCTACTCAATTGCATCGAAAGAATGTGCAAGGAAACGAACATATTAAATGAATCTCATTTTTAGCATAAAAGTCGACAATTTAAATTTAAAACACAAAATCTTTACAGTGCAATAGCATCGTGATATTTGTGAAGCATCAACTGAGTATTTATCAAGTTAACAATAATTAATGATCTACTCGATTTACATTTTAAATTGTCTGACTGAACATGTTTTTATGGCATCAACTATAGAACATTAGTAAATAATCATTTTGCTTCCATTTAATGAAGTTTTTAAACATCTAAATTCCACAGAATTGACTTATCCAATATGAAGAATTATGGTTCATTCAAAGAAACACAGACCTATGTACTCGTATACTGAATAAAAAGTAAAACAACATGACATACTTCAATGTTTACGATTGATTTGAAACATGTTTGAGGTGACGCGCTGGAATTCAAGTGAATTGTCAAGTACAAGGCATGAGACTTCGTACCACTGACTACCTGAAGGAATATAATGTTTGCGGAAGAGAATTTACTGATTTTTGATGTCCTGAATAAGGAGCTTCCGTAGTCGTGAATTCCAATTCTCCTTTTACGAAGATGAAATCGCAAATGATTATTATGCACAGAAAACACACTAAGTCGCTGATATAACGGTACATATATGAGAATCAATTGATACTCCTATTTTTTCGATGCCTAAGATTGAAGATAATGTGTAGTTTCTCAACAGACATACCTAAAGAACAAGCTGCTGCTAATTGCATGACCCTTAGATTTAAATACCTTCAAACACTCACTGTCAACCTTCACAATTTTAAACAACATTAATATGCACACCACACACTTGGGAATTAAAGAATTAGGGTTGAGCGTGGTACAGAACGCTTACTACAGCCAATGAGAGCTTGTGGAAGGTCTCCTTGAAGGATTCCGATCGCAGTTCTCACTTGGCATTGAGAAACAGATGCAATACCAAAGTTCGAAGCGACAGGAGACAATTCCAGACGAAGCTAGCCGCCGAAATAGAGGCAAACCCGAAAAATCTGTTTAGGTTCATTTCCAAAACAAAACCTACTGATCAAGGATTGTGTTCTCAAAAAGGACCAAAAGAGGAAGACCTCACCAACCTAGAGATGGCCGAGATCTTCAACAGTAATTTTACTGAGCAATTAAACAAGGTACCCACATGTTCAGAGTACTACGCAAACACAGTACCAGCTGACAGCTTAGGGAACATCCGTATCACTCCTGACTTAGTACTAAGGAAACTAAAATCCTTGCGCCCAGGTTAGTCACAAGGTTGTGACAATATTCGCCCCATAGTATAGAAACAACGTGCAGAAGTCCTCTGTTCACCGATATGTGACCTGTTCAGGCATTCACGGGAGTTACACCAATTCTCAGCTGAATGGAAACAATCTACTCCCTCTGTAGGATTTCATTTGTCCTACAGACGTAATTGTAGAACGGTAAACACAATATTGGCGAGAACAGAGCCTATGGGAAAGCTATAGTCAAAGCAAGATCATCTTTTGCTTTAAACATTATCTGTTTCTAAACATAAATACAATTAGATTGGTACAACAAATAAGACAATCACAGTTATCAAGTAAACCCAGTGAACATACCGACCAATATAGCTTGTCTTATGGAAATGAATGAAGTTATGAGTCACATCAATATAATAAAATAATAATGTCCTTCAATTATTAGGTCATTTACAACAAAAAAAGTTTACAAACATGTCAGATCAGATCACGTGGTTGGCACTTAAATCACTATTTGATTAGTTAATTATGATATAACTACTATTAGCCATGGAAATAACGAACACACCCTCCAATCTTCAAAGAAGGAGATAGAAAGGACCCAGCCTGTTACAGACCAGTCGCATGACTACCAATACTATCAAGGGTTATGGAAGGGCTGGTGGACGAACAAATGAGGGAGTAAATGGATAATAATAAAACACTCCATGAAGCTCAAAAGGGGGTTTTGGAAAAGCAGGTCGTGTGCATCTAATCTTCTCATTGCATGGGATAGTTGAACATTCTGTTCGGACCGTTAAATACCGATGCACGTAATATTTATCGACTTTGCAAAAGCCTTTGACACAGTACCCCGAGCAAGCCTAATCGCAAAGGTTGTGCAAACGGGCTTCACTGGCCCATTCGTATCTTGGCTCAGAAATTACCTTGAGAATAGAACGTTTCGTAGCAAGGTAAATAGAGTGCATGCGAGCTACATTGGGGGGTTTCACAGGGGACCACCTTAGACCCACTTCTCTTCCTGATATTTATTAACGACCTGTTAAGGTCAGTTAGCCCACCCGCATTGATGTACGCAGACGATGCGAAGATCTGGAGGTCCATTAGAAGCGAAGAGGATTCGACTGAGCTTCAAAAGGACCTTACATCTATTGAGAAATGGGCAGTGAAAAACGGTTTAAAACTCAACCGACCAAAGTGCCACGTCATGCTTATCCTGCCTCAGATCTGCCAAAGATCTACAACTTCAATGGAATTCGACTCCCTAATGTCTCCTCTGAGCGCGATCTCGGTTTAATAACCACAGAAAGCCTCCACACGAGCCCAGACAATGTAAGTAACGCAGCCACGGCAAATGCGACTCTTCACTTTCTGCGAAGACAACTTGGTGCTGTCACCCATTTCATTTCAAATTTTCTTTCCTATTAGCCGTCCTAAACTGTCAATGCCACAGATTTTGATGCCCTTTCATATTCAACCTAAATGTATAAATACGTATTATTTGTAAGACTTCATGATTCGGTTCCTTCCTGCCTACCATTCTTCTGTACTCGACTCAATAAACAAATCCATCCAAATGTGTTGCGGTCTGATATATAGGAGATTTGGGGGAAAGTATTTGGGTCGTATTGAAATATATGAATTCGGACGTCGGCAGGATTTGGAATAGCTACGTAGCAGCATTATAACACTCAATAAGTTTATCTTTCTAACCACTGGTGAATATTTTCAATCAATCATTAGTCTCGATGCAGCACCAGCATCATCCTGTCAAGTTGATTTGCTTGGTGCCGCGCGATCTATCGGTTTTGAAAAGGCCATCAATATGAATAACCCCTTGTCTCCTTTCTGGTGATCTCTATTTAATCGGAAAAGTGACTTGGCTTACAAACTCAGTTCATCGTCTGGACTGTCGAGGAATAGCTACGATTCGGTTAGGAGTGTGAGAGTTTAATCCACACCTAAATCCACTTAAGTTTTTATAGAGGCACAGCTAAGTTTGTCCCAAGACCTGGTGGACCTCTGCAGCAATAGCCATCGTCCGATATTCAAACAAGTTATTGAAACGGAGTTGGCCGGTTTGTGGGAAGTGACGTTTGTGTTCAGTCAGTGAGCCCAATATCTTTGTGTTTTGTGCCATTGGTTATTGATCGAGATCAACTACCATTATCCTGCGATTATTTACACCTCACTTTTATCGTCTCACAGATCTAGGTTGACTCTCGCAACAGCTGATATAACTAGAGAGTTAGTTCTGCATGCTATATCAAGCGTTAAGCTACTCAGTCAATTCTGATTTCTGATGTTCACAGCCATCAGATGTGGAGACTTAACAGTGGTAGAGTGTAACGGACAAGACACCCTGAAACTGCTGATTGCTGTGGTGCCGTTTGGGCATAGGCTACGTGATAGCGATCTCCACTGTTGCACCGCATGCAAACGAGCATCATCCAAGCTGCTGACAACCAGCCTGGGCACGCTCTTAAATACCATACTGATCTGCTCGTGCTAACCACAGTTTGTGACCCCTGCCTCGGATCAGGGAGGTCAACTTGGCCGAGAGTCTCTGTAGTGCGTTGAAGATTTTCCCGGCAAGTTGTGTTCAATTAAACGTCACCGTCAATGGAAGGGTTCCCGTTTTGCGACGTTTTGATTCTTGAAAAGATGGCATAGTTTAGCCCAGGATTACCGATGTCTAGGGTTGCACAGTACTTGTCCGACTGTTCTTCATCAAAGGCAGCCTTATTTTCCCTACCATCGATAGTGGAATACTAAAGGAAATGAGGAATTTTGTCCAACATCTCAGTCTCTGATATATAGTTTTTCGGGTTCTTTGCTAAAGCTATTTTTCTCTTCCTACACAAAAGCACTTTGCCAAAAAACGACAGTTTCTGAGGTGTTGTTTCAGGTTCCGACTGATCTTGTCGGTTGTTTCGTCGGTTTAGTACTAAGCAAACTTCAATTTACGCGTTGGATTTCTGTAGATTCTGAGTCTTTGCAAATGATAATTTTGCGTTGGAACTTTAGTTGTGGCCTTCAAAGTGAGCAGCTTCGCGTTGATCCGGTAACTTGTCCACAAGTCCTGTGTTTATGAGTGAATGAATGTGTTTTCCACCGGAGCCACTACGAAGGGAGGAGTTGTTGGAGACAGCTGGACATACTGCCTAGTGGTTCTGACTAGAAACAATTCGTTTTTCTGAATCGTGATTCAGACAGGTTACAGGCTAGATCAAATTGTTACAACATTTATACCACATATAAAGCAGAAGTCATCTGACAGATTGGAAATAAGTGTCTGTTTCTGATAGCACATTCACACAGTGTCACTGACAGAAACAGTTTGATACAGCCACAAGTAGGGCGATAAATGAGTAAGGAAGCAAGATGTTTGAATGATAATGAAATGAGAAAATAAAAATTTATTAAACTGGCAATCCATGAACAAGAAGGAACTCATAATATTGTAGGATATCTGACTTAACTGCAGTCGACGGCAACTGAGCAGCATCTAGAGGCTTTTCAATTTATCTGTTTACTAGAAATTAAAATTAAATGTGCGGTGAAAGATAAGAAGATTACAGTGTCAGTGTAAATCTTAAGCACACTCCAGAAGCACACACTTCAGAAGATTCACAAATCAGCTTGACAGTATGTCTTTCCTGTGCAATTTCCTATTTTCTACGGACTATCTTAGCCTCGACAAATATCTCTGTCGTAGTTACTAGTGATGAGAATTCATAAGCGTTTCGAATTCTGAAAGTATATCTTCGAAGACGTTTTCTTGTATAATCCGGCACACATAATTCTTTAGAATTTCTGGCTCTCCATGGTGCAAATTTATCGAAGATATTATTCATGCTCTGATGAAATATATTTATCAGTTCATCTGCAGTTAGGCCCCAGGTTCACTTCCTGTCGAGTAACACTATTCATGCAAGTTCCTTTCACTAGCTTGTTTGGCTGTTGCGAATTATGAGCCATTGGTTAGGCATCAAAACAACACAATTATCAGTTATGGATAAAATATTAAGGGTTTTCAAACAAGCTTTGAGAATTAAGAATATATTGGCGGAGATGTTTTTAACGAATTAAGCAGGAAAGTTTAGGAATAATTTAGTTCAAAGTGGGGCAGTAGATAACAGGACAGGATCAATAGTAAGTCAACAAAAAACAGTCTGACGGTAGTATCTATACTTTTTATCACAACGGTTTTAACGAGCATTCAGAAGATCAGTGCCCTATAGAATGAAATTATTATTTATAATGATAATAGTTTATTCCCAAATAACAGCATGTTACAAGAGGCATGCCAAGTTACAGGCAAGATCAAAATGCTAAGATTGCTCACGTAATTTTTGTAACACGTTTTTCAGTTACTCAAATATTTCACAAGATACATTGGCTTCATATAAATGGCTAAATTTATTAACATGAAATTATAGATAATTTCCCAGACTCGGCAATGTACAATGCGAATAATTGACAGTTGCGTTACGACGAACTGCTAATGACTGCAAAACAATGCGAGATGGAGCCAGGTCTGCATATAACAAGGATTGCGGAGGTAAGTATGCTAAGATCTGCTTGATATACTTCACATAATAAATTTACAGGCTCTTGGGTGAATTAATTAAGCATTCGTCAAATATCGAGACTAATGTATAAGGATTGGAATAATGTGCTGAAAAAGAGGAATAAAGAGAACAGGGCGAGGAGAACAGAAATTATTCCTATTTGGAGCTAAACAATGACTCAGCAGATACAATTTCCAATTAGAACACTGACTGTTCACCTGCACTTATATAGGCTAATAAAGAATTCACTAGTAATATAACGAATGGTCAAGTATTCGTACGAATAGAAGAAATTCAGAAAAACCAGATTTTTAGCAACTATGTTGATGTTCAGAATATAATGATAAGTCACAATAATGCTTTCGTGATATTTTATTTTTTCTTTCTAACTCTGCATTTCAGTAAGTCATGTGTGAGCTGTTTTTCAGTTTAATTGTGCAGATCTGATCGCAATAGTATTTCTCGATAGGAAGTTCAAACCAGTGCAAGGTTACGAACATGAGTCGTAGACAAGTATAACATGCTACTCTATTTTACGGAGCAGTGGGCAGTCAAAATGTCCTGCTACACATACATGGTCAGATACACCACCCTCCCTCCTTTTGTAATGTTAAGCTCTCTTACGTTTAATGGTAGATTTTAAACCATGTTTTTTAGTATACGCTCTATTTTTTGTACACCTTGTCGGAATACACTTTCTCTACCACCTCCATGTTACAAACAAAACAGACACCTTTGGCTTCTGTATCCACGTAGCGTATGTCACTGCTTTTAAGTAAACTAATCGTATAAAATATAAGATATGTGTCACTTAATATGTAAATTGGAGACAGGAAGGATAGAAAGCTGCAGAAACAAAAAAGGGTCGAAATAATGTTAACAAATTAATGAGTAAAGTGACAAGTTGGTAAGTAGACAAGGTGTTTGGATGTTAATGTATTTGGGAGATAAACATTCAGTAAACTGTTAATACCTGAACAAGAAGGAACTCACAATAAAACAGGAGGTTTGAGTTCCTTGTAATTGACAGTAGTTGATCAGCATCCACAGGCTTTTCAATTCGTCCGTTTACTAGAAATTAAAACTAAAACTGCTGTGAAGATAACAAAATAATGATTGGGGCTTAAATTTAGAAAAAGTCACGGGTAGCATCTTAAAGGCGTAACCTATCACTGTTGGTGGGAGCACGGAGATTTGTCTATCATTTCGTGTAGTCAGTTTCCAAAGTTTATCTAGATATTTGGTGGAACATAAAATAGTTTCTCGAGTCTTGGTTTGAGTTTCGGGAAGAGTCGATATATCCATTTGGATTCTAACAACAACATTACTAGATTCCTGAACTTAATGATTCTGTCAGATACGGAAAGTAATTGACAATCTGTTCCAAAGTAGACTGTATGGTATTACAAAGAAATTACAACGCAATGATTTTTTGTGTTCTGCCGTTAAGTGTGTATATGCATTATTTCTAAGTATGTAAGCAGTGTCGTGGTTCGTAATTGCGCGGTACTTTACGAACAAGGGACTATTTGTCAGTTTAAAGAGAAGTTTTAGGTCGTTTCTCAACCGACGGCACCATAGAGGTTCTAAGGAAAGATATTTGCATCTTTCTGTGTAGTCGAGGTTATGGCTCCATCCAAGCAGTCGCCGCGTGAAGCTTGTTTGGACTTTTACTCTTGTACACGATATTCGCATATGAGAAGATGCGTTAGCAATATTCAAGTGAGGGCCTTCAACAGATATTGAAGAGTGTAAGCTTAGCCTCACTTGTCACGAAGTTTTTATTTATAAACCCGACTAGTCGTCTTGATTTAGAGATAATAGTTGAGGCATGTTTTTCAAATGTTAGGCTACTGGAGTAACGAATACCCAGATCACGTGCAGATATAAGTGTCTGAACGCTATATTTTTGTGGGTGGAGTGGTATATCATAGTGGTGCTTACTAAAATGCATGATACCACATTTGTTGTGGTTAAACGTTATCTGCCGTGTGTCGCTCCATGTAGTTAGGTTATCAAGATCACTCTGAATCCTGTCTGTATTTTCGTCCAGATCTTCAGGCTTGTAGCTGTATACTACTTTCAGTTCATCAGCATATAAATATGCTCTACCAAATTTCTTAGTAATACATATATCGTTTATGTAAATAAGAAACAAGAGTCGACATAGCAGACTTCCTTGAATAACTCCATTGAGTGTTGGTCTTAGTGATGAAAGGCAATCGTTGCACTTAACCATTTGTTGGAGCCCATTTAGGAATGAAGCGAACCATGAATGTAGTGGATGACTGATCCTGAATGACTTTAGTTCAAGTAGAAGCCTTTTGTGTTGGGCCTTATCGAAAGCCTTATTAAAGTCGAATAAAAGGACTGATACTAGAAGACGTTTGTCTTGGTTTTGGGTTATATCATTGAAATAATCTAGCAGGCATGTGTCACACGACCTAGACCTCAATAACCCATACTGTGAGGTCGATATCAGATTGTTACTAAGTAGATGTTGTATTAACTCTACCTTTACTTCTTTCTCCATCACCCGAGATACTACTGAAGTTATGTTTATGGGTCGGTAATTTCCAACATTAACTGTAGGCCCAGATTTAACTGTGGAGATGAAATGTGTAGTTTCCCAGTTATTCGGGTAACACTCTGTAGAGTGATATAGTGAATAGTTTAAGAAGAATAGCACACAACTCATTGCTCCAATTTTTCACTAGGCTGGCTGGAATACCATCTGGCCATTCAGTGTATGAGTGCTTCAGTATACTAATCGCCTGGGATATGCTCTGTACACTAAAGTCAACACTGCTCAAATAACCAACTATTCCTAGCGAACACTAATTTTGAGCATAAGAAAAAACATCTTTTGACCTGGCGACCTCCAAAGTCGTCTCAACGTTGGACACAACTAGATCATATCGCCATCAGCCACCGATGGAAGAGTTCGATAGAGGACTGTCGCTCGTTCTGGGGCACATGTTTAGATTCGGATCATGCCCTAGTGCGAACGCGTATTTGTTTGAGGCTTACTGGACGTAGGAAAGTCGCCAGAAGGAAGCCTCTTAGGGTTTCCCTTGATGATAATCAAGCATCCACCGAATTGATGGATGCTCGAAAACGCAACCCACCTGACTCTGAACATGATGAAGAGCGTAGTCAGCTTAGGCGCAGACTGATAAAAAGCCTGCGCAACGACCGTGAACAGTGGTGGGTGGCGAAAGCAAAAGCGATGGAAAAGGCATCGGCGATAGACAACAACAGACAGTTGTACCGACTTATGAAGGTAACTGGTCTCAGTCGCTAATTGTCCCAATCTACAAGAAAGGACAGAAGTCCTCTTGTGACAATCACAGGGGAATAAGTTAACCTAATATAGTTCCTAAATTGTTAGCCTCGATTATACTTAGACGTCTAACTAGAGCTCGTGAAGTGCATACTCGAGAAAACCAGTCTAGTTTTCGACCTGGACGTAGTTGTATAGACCACATCTTCACACTACAACAGGTCCTGGAACACAGACACACATTTACACGTCCGACAATAGTTGTGCTCCGGGACCTAAAAGTGGCATGACTCTGTGGATCGTGAGGTTCTGTGTCAGTGTTTGTCATTGAAAGGTGTACCAAAGAAGTACATTATTCTATGCAATCTCTCTACTCGAACACCACTGGTCGAGTGAGAGGTTATGGCAAACTGTCACTTGAATTATCTACATCAAGTGGTGTCCATCAGGGCTGTCCACTTTCTCCATTCTTGTTTAACTGTGTCGTAGACATCCTCTTAGAGTTAACATTAGGCTCGTCAGATTTTTCAGGGGTTGACCTTCTACCAGGAAAGTCGCTTACTGATCTAGAATATGCCGATGACATAGTTTTATTCGGTGAAGACTGTGACAAAATGCAGTCTTCTGACTACCATAAGCAACAATGCCAGCATGTTCAGGATGCGGTTTTTCCCCCCGAAATACAAATTTTGCTTCAAGATCGGGTTGCATCGGCACCTGGACTAGTGATAGGGATTGAAGTAGTCGAGCGTGTTGATCACTTCACTTATCTGGGGAGTATCATCAGCGCTGATAGCCTGTTGACTGAAAAAACCTCAGCTCGGATACAGAAGGCTCCACTGGCTTTTGCCAACCTGCGTCACTTATGGCGTAGGCGAGTCCTTATGACTAAAGGACGAGTGTACTGTGCAGCAGTTCACTCCGTTCTCCTATATGGATGCGAAACATGGCCGTTAAGCGTAGAAGATGTTCGTAGGTTGCTAGTATTCGATCATCGATGTCTGAGAAGCATGGCTCGTACATCGTCGGACAACCGAGTAAGCTATGCTATCGTTAGGAAACGAGTTCTAGGTAGGGATGGTAAATCAATAGATGAAGTTGTGAAACTTCATCAGTTGAGATGGTTGGGACATGTGTTACGAATGCCTAACCACCGACTGCCTCGACGAGCTGTGTTTTGTGGTGTAGGAGTAGGTTGGAAGAAAGTAAGGGGCGGCCAAACCAAAACATGGCAGAAATCCATGAAGTCACTGACTAGTGGACTGAGTCATGTTGGTAGATGTAGACTACCTGGTTGGGTCTGCGAGACGAAAGTCACCAATGGTTAGAGACCTTGAACGACATAACTCAAAATCGTTTGCAATGGCGCAAGTGCATTCATTTGTTGTGCTCTCTCAAATCCTAATTCTCTGGAATCGTCAGCATCTCTACCTTTGTCTTTCTAACCTTATCTCACTGAATTATACTTCTTGAATAATATCTTCAAACCCCAGTCTTCTCCGTTATCATTAATACCTCTACTATTTTTATGACTATGGAATTTGATTTGACATCTGCCTCTCTGTGCTGATGTGGTATGGCAACATGAAAGTATGTACTTGAGCTAGATCTTTGGTGAAATCCAGATTAGCCAGCTTCTATATGATTACCTCATGCTTACCTTCAAACATAGGCGTCCAGTCGACAACCACGGGAAAGAGAATGAGTGAGAATAAGGAACTTAGATTGACATCGGTATTCACTTTACATGAGTCCGTTAGCTATTCCCTATTTACGATTTCTTCGTTTAGCCCATTTTTAAATATTCCGTATTATGTAGACGATCTCCTTAGGTAAGAATAAGTGTTGAAGAAGTCTCCATAGTGTTGTCATGTATATGATGTCGAACGCCGTCTAGTAGTCATTTACATTGATCAATAAGCAGGCGTTATACCTCACAGAAAAACTAGATCGTCATTTTATCAAACCTTTACAATGTGAAAGAGTTATGTATTATGAAAATTTCCATTTTGCCAATGAATAAAAAGAGTTAAAAATTACTTCAATTGTTTTGTTAATAAATCATTTTTGAATATCAAAAATTTTTACTACTCAGGTGTAGGCAGTAACTACCAAAGACAAACGTGTGAAGTCGCACCATACTGGAGGTCCCGGGTTCGAATTCTGCAAGATGCAAGAGTGGAGGATGCGCACTGCTGATGAGTCTCATAACAGGACAAAACGGCTGTCCAGTGCTTACAGATTTCTAATGATGGTCTAACCATTTTTGATTGATGATTTTAAATATCTCCATAACTCTAATTTAAAATGTAGTCATTTTAGTATTCAGTTTACTAAAATCATACTAATGACAACGTACTACTAGGATTTTCTTCAAATTATAATATTTCTCATAACTAATATTTTGTAAAAATTACTTCAAACTACTTTATATGAATAAGTAGTGTATAATTGCTGAAGTTCAGGTTAAAATATTCAACCGTTTCTGCTGTATTAAAATGGCAACAATCGGCAGTGGATCTCATTTTGTTCGGTCAGTTTCCTTACATACTTGCATCTCTTACCCTTAATGGAATATTAGTCACTCATCAGCATTAGCCAATCAACTCTATGCACCTATCTCATTTATAGTTACATTAAGAATAATCTGTATACAAGAAACAGGAATTTTCATGAATATTTCTATCATTTACTCAATGCATAGTGATCACGATAAATGATTCCATATCCTTCTGATAATATTTTTGAAAATTTTTGGAAACATTATAACTCTACTTACTTCTTTAATACATACAATTAGATAATATATTGAAAAAGTTTACAGTTTCGGAGATTATCGATTTGTTTTTTTGAAATCGAAAACCTACATTACAATAACTAATCATTGACCTTGATAAATTTGCAGTTAAAACCATCCAATCAACTCAAACGTAGTATCAAATAAGCCTAATTAATGACAGGCTGTTAATGTGGATGAATGCTTACTCGTAGTCAAATAAGTAGTCAATATACAGTTGCTGAAAAAAAATTTAATGACTAATAATCAGCGATACACTATACGTGAAATGATGAGATAAAAATGAGAGATATATTAATATTCATTGAAAAAATAGACGTGACGAAAAAATAATCACGCCTCAAATCATTTCAGAAACATTAAAGATAATGAAAATTATCATAATCAAAAATGAAACATTGAGTCACATATCATATGTCAAATTGACACGTCGCATCATTTGATATGTCTGAAGTTCATTCTGCTCTTGTATTTTTTTTCAGTGAAATGTTGAGAACAATGCAAAAACTGAACATTTTTATTGGTTCTGTCTATATTTTGTGTCGAATTAATTAGCTCAATTGATTAGATTACAGTAAGTTCATTTATCCTACGAGGAAATCTTTTTGCGGGTGGACAGAAAAAGGATTTCATCATATGCACCAAAACTGTCTAACAGGACAAGCGGTAAATCGTATTTATCAGTGTCAGGTGACAAGTGAACAAGCGAGAGACACATGTCACCGTGACAATTACAATCATAAATGAAAAAAAGGAACATGTATTCACGTGAACTGGAAAGTGAGTTTGAGTACATGGTGAAGCTGGTCTGCTGACTGTGCTCTATTTTCACTGGTGTCAAGATATATGACTACGATAATTATCACTGATTAGTCACATATTCATCATCAATGTGATGCTGAGACGTTTCACAATTGCAAACATTGAATCACATATCAAATGTCAACTTGACACGTCGCATCATTCGATATGATTAAAGTTCATGCTGCTATTGTATTGTTTTAAATGAAATGTTGAGAATAATTGAACATCTGAACCTGTGTTTATGCTTTCTATATTTTATGTCACATAGATTGGCTCAATTGATTATATTTCTTACTTACTCACTTGCTTACGGCTGTTACCCCCAATGGAGCATAGGCCGCCAACCAGTTTTCTCCAACTAACTCTTTCCTGGGCTTCCCTCTCCAGTTCTGTTCAATGTTTGTTCATTCCTCTCATATCTTTCTCTAGTTCTCGGCGTAGTGTGTTCTTTGGCCTTCCTCTTTTCCTTTTGCCTTCAGGGTTCCATGTGTGGGCTTGACTCATCAGGCAGTTAGGTGCTTTTCGTAGTGTGTGTCCTATCCAGTTTCACCGCTTCTTCCTGGTTTCCTCCTCCACTGGAATCTGGTTCGTTCTCTCCCACAGTAGGTTGTTGCTGATAGTGTCTGGTCAACGAATACGAAGTATTTTGCGTAGACAACTGCTCATAAATACTTGTATCTTCTGAATGATGGCTTTCGTAGTTCTCCAAGTTTCCGCTCCGTACAGTAGAACTGTCTTGACATTTGTATTAAAAATCCTGATTTTGGATTTGGTTGAAAGTTGTTTGGAGTTCCAGATATTTTTCAACTGTAGAAATGCAGCCGTCGCTTTGCCGATCCGCGACCTCACATCTTCATCGGTTCCACCTTTCTCGTCGATGATGCTGCCCAGATATGTAAAGTTGTTAACGTCCTCCAAGGCATCTCCATCAAGAGTAATTTCGTTGGTGCATGTTGTGTTGCATCGGAGAATTTTGCTTTTTCCTTTATGTATGTTGAGACCTACTGCTGCAGAGGCTGCTGCTACACTGATCGTCTTCTCTTTCATTTGTTGTTGCGTGTGCGATAGGATAGCCAGTTCATCTGCGAAGTCCAGATCGTCCAGCTGCGTCCTAAATGTCCAGTTGATACCGTGCTTCCCTCCAGACGTCGACGTCTTCATAATCCAGTTGATGACCAGGAGAAAGAGAAAGGGTGAGAGTAAGCAACCTTGCCTGACACCGGTCTTCACCATAAAAGAGTCTGTTAGCTCTCCTTCGTGTACGATTTTGCAGTTGAATCCATCATAAGAATTCCGTATGATGTTAACTATTTTCTCAGGCACCCCGTAGTGTCGAAGAAGCCTCCACAGTGTTTTCCTATCCACGCTATCGAATGCCTTCTCGTAGTCGATGAAGTTGATGTACAGTGGTGAGTTCCATTCAATTGATTGTTCCACAATGATCCGTAATGTAGCAATTTGGTCAGTACATGATCGATCCTTACGAAATCCGGCCTGTTGATCTCGAAGTTGGACGTCTACGAAGTCCTTCATTCTGTTAAACAAAACCCTGTTGAAGGTAGTGCCTGGTAATGAAAGAAGAGTGATGCCTCTGTAGTTCTCACACTTGCTGAGATCGCCTTTCTTTGGTATTTTGATCAGGTGTCCTTCTTTTAATCTGATGGTACTTGTTCCTCATCCCGAATCTTCTTGAAGAGGATGTGAAATATTTTCGCAGTTGCTTCCACTTCTGCTTTCATTGCCTCATCTGGAATGTTGTCTGGTCCTGCTGCTTTACCGCTCTTGATTTTTCTGATGGCCATACTGATCTCCTCAATCGTAGGTGCGACAATATTTATTGGGAGGTCCGTGGATGCTGCTTCGATGTTGGGTGTGTTCAGTTGAGCTGGTCGATTATACAGTTCCTGGTCCATGAGATTCCCAACGTATCAGTGCCTTGTGTGCATTTTTGGACAGCATCAGTGCAACTCCTTGTGTATGTGAAATATTTTCCTCTTCATTACCAGAGTATAACAGCAGTTCCCCTGAAACAAGTCTCAGTTGTCCTACCTGTGTCCAATGCGTTTCACTGATGCCAGGCACCTCGAGGTTGTAGCTTTTCACTTCTGCCGCAACTTGAAATAGTCTTCCAGTCTCCCACAATGTACGAACGTTCCATGTACCTAAGTGAATGGTTGCTCTGGTTGTGAGAAGAGGCATCGGCCCCGTGACTTCCGAGGGAACTCGACTTTCATCACGCGACGTCATAATTCTTGTTGTGACTCCCAGGGCAGAGTTAAAATGGTTTGAATTATTTTTTCTGGTAAGCGTTTTTTTTGGCAAGTTAGTTTTTGACTGAATGGGGTGGCCAACCCCATGTCCAACACTCCTCCTTTTTCCGGGCTTTGGACCGGCATTATTCCCGCAGGTTCTACTGGCGGATATAATTGATCATATTAAGATCAGTTTATTTATCCAACGAGCGAATCTTTTCAGGTGGAAAGAAAACAGATTTCGTCATAGACACTAAAACTGTGAGACCTAACACGCAGTGCCAGATGAAAGATGAGCAAGCGAGAGACACACGTCACCGTGACGATCGGAAACATAAATGAAGCCAAGCAACAAGTATTCGCTTGAACTCTAAAGTGAAGATGTGTACATGGTGAAGTTGGTCTGTTGACTGTGCTCTATTTATACTGGTGTCAAGATATATGACTACGATAATTATCACTGATTAGTCACATATTCATCGTCAGTGTGATGTTGAGACGTTTCACAATTGCAAACATTCAGTCAACTTTACATGTCGCATCATTTGATATGTCTAAAGTTCATACTGCTCTTGTATTGTTTTAACTTAAATGTTGAGAATTTCTGTACAACTGAACCTATGTGTTTGTCCTTTTTATAATTTGTGCCAAAGGAATTGACTCAATTGATCAGATTACAATAAGTTTATTTATCCTACGATGAAATATCTTCAGGTGGACAGAAATCAGATTTCGTCATATTCATTGAAGCTGTTTGACAGGACAAGCCGTAACTTGCGATTATCAGTTCCACAGGAGAAGTGAGAAACTAAAATGACACAATTCATCATGATAATTTGAAACAGAAATGTAAATAAGGAAGAAATATTCACATGAACTGTAAACTGAGCATGAGTAGAGGGTTAAGCTGGTCTGCTGACTTTGCTACATGTTACATGACCACGATATTTATCACTGATTAGTCACATATTGATCATCAATATTGTGTGCAGTGCTTTCATAATTCGAAACGTACAGTCACATATCAAATGTCAACTTGACACGTGTCGCATCATTCAATATGATTAAAGTTCATGCTTCTATTATCATTATTATGTTATCTGAAATTGTGTGAATATTGGAATAAATCATCTTTTACTTGCTCTTTCTATATAGTGTCGAATTCTTTAATTCATTTTGGTTATCGTTTATTGCTTTTCTCACTCAATATGAGTTTTTCTTATCTACAATGATTATAATTGAATCCCTTATCCAGGCGATACTATTTATATATATATCTCCTGAATGTTAGTATTTTTGACATAAATTCACTTAGCTCTTATATCAAAATTTTGTTTATGAAATAAGTTCTATGAACGTTGATTTTCACAATTTTCTGCTTACACTACTGGACAATGTTAGAAAGAAGAGAGTAGACTGTGTAATAAGTAGTATATATATATATATATATATATATATATTTATATATAAACATTATTCAAACTATCAACTATGAAGTTAAAACAGACAATTGTGAATCATTGACACATTGAACACAATGACTGATGTTGTTCAATATCTTCTTAGATCAGTCGATAGTAAACATTTTTCAGGGCAGTATAGTTTTTTTTAGGCAGATTACTTTTATAATAGACTGTAGAAGAAGTCTGAAGGATAAAAAAATTCATTTCATGATTGAGCTAATTTTTGATTAGCTCTTCTACAAATAGATACATCCTTAAACATTGTTAAATATTTGAATCGAGCTCAGAAATCAAATATGACAGTATATCATAGTTGTATGTAAGTAATGCTAAGTGTTTGATAGGTAGAAACTGCTTCTTTTCATAACCGTCTGGCTGTGTGACTGAGTTTGGTAAGATCATTTTATTCTTATCGTAGTGATTGTAGGAAAAACTCATCACTTTTAATAATTACGGGGTTTGTGAAGATTGTTTAGTTACACATTTTTAAAACCATGAATCGATCAATGTTAGACCACCATTAGAAACCTGGAAGCACTGGACGGCCGTTTCGTTTTGGTATGGGACTCCTCAGCAGTGCGCATCCACCATTCCGGAGGTCCTGGGTTCGAATCCTGCGGGGTGCAGGAGTCGTGGATGCGCACTGCTGAAGAGTTCGATACCAGGACGAAACGGCCGTCCAATGCTTCCAGGTTTCTAATAGTGGTCTAACATTGATCGATTCATGGTTTCAAAAAAGTTTTATTAATGACAAATTGTTACAACCAAAGTACATACTTTCTGAAAGCAAAGACTTTTGAAATGTTAGTTGAAATGATAGACAACGAATGAATGACTGCAATTCAGTAAAAAATTATCCGTTCTCTGAAAAATATTCATCCTTTCTGGCTGTAAGTATGAAGTAAAAATATTTTATGAAATATATGAGAAATAGTAGGATTTCTTAGTAAGATTCATGTTTCACTTTAGGTATGACAATTCAATCTGCTATATAGGATTCCTAATTCTAGGATCTATCGTCAAGAAATCAAGAATGTTGATGTATTCAACGAGAAAGTGATTGAAATAACGGTCGTTAAACTTTGGTTTTCGAATATTTACAAAGAAAAGAAATAGACTTGTCTCGGGAGAGCGAAACAGATTGACGCATGATCGATAAATCGTTTACAGATTTGAATTTAAATTACCCACATCCGGAGAACATCTACACTCAGATCAACGACGTCTTAGATGGCATTAAATTCACGATGGAAAAGGAATCAAACAACAGTCTATCATTCCTAGATGTACTAATCACCAGAACTAACACAGGAAAACTAGAAACTCAAGTATTTCGGAAGCCAACCCACACCGACGTAATTCTCAACTACGACAGCAGCAACCCAAGAACCTACAAGATTAACTGCATACAAACTTTGTTCAAGAGAACGAAGACACATTGCAGCACATACCAAGGCACTGAAAAACAAAGAAAAACGCCTTATGACCATCTTCCAAAAGAACGGCTATGCACGCAACTTCATCAAAAAACATCAACCGAAATCATCAACAGAAGCGAAATCAAGTACAGGAACCAATAAACGGATCATCCTGTCATACATAAAAGACATATCGGAGCATGCAGCACGACTACTGAAACCATTTGGAATAGGTGTGGCACACAAACCAACAGAATCACTTACAATCAATCCTATGTCGACCAAAGGACAAAATAAATTGCTCAAACTGTGAAAAACACTACATAGGACAAATTGGACGGCCTCTTCAGCTTCGTTTACGTAAACACCAATTAACAGTCAAACACCACGACAACGCTTCGCTTATATCAATACATACCGACAATTATGGACACACATTTGATTGGAACAATGTGGAAATACTAGATAGGAGTGGCAAAAAGAACACTAGAGAATTTTTAGAAGCTTGGCATCCAGATTAATCAGCAATCAACAAACACATCGACATTGATCCAATTTATCAAACAATCAGGAAAATCATAGGAGACATAGGATCAAGAAACAAATCAAAAGGGTAATGCAATCAAAACAAAGGTGCAAACAAAGTCAGGTTTAACGTTAACAACAACCAATCAAGATCGAGGTTAGCAGAACAAGCTACAGGTCAAACGTAGAGAAATTCGAATGCTTCACTTCTATCTGAAGTTTGTGCTGATGATGTTGTTCAGAAGAAGAACAATGAAAGCTCCACAACCGAAACATCCAGCTCAGAGAACCGAACACCACCACCACCACAATTAACATTACCGTCAGTTGCTCAATCTTAACTCAACAATATAAAACAGGTTTCGAACGTAGTCTTGATTGTATCCTTTGAATTCTTCGGTAAAAACATCCTATCATATGTATAAATTACCGATATCCAACTTTAGTAATATTCTTCAAACGACAAAGAAACTACATCTTCGCCAGTTAAGAGATTAAATGAAGATTTTTGTTATACAAACAAACAGGTGTAAGAGATAAATAAACATCCTGATTCACTGGAAACGTTTATAAATTTTTAGATCTTGTAGTGAACTTTACTTCAAAAACTGGTCAAATTAAGATCTACTTTGTTGATACAAGTTTTTCTATTGACCTATTCTTATCAACGTATTATTATAGTGTAGTGAAGGAGAACACAGGTGGAGCGACCGGATTGTATTTAACGTAAATTACAGAGTTGCTCAGTAAAATCATCGGAAAACCATATCCTAAATCGTTCATTTGCAAAATATCAGTCCATCATATCGAACTGGACTGTTCCTGTTGCAAAAAAACATCAATCCATTGTCACTATTCATGCGTTTCATACAAATTCCATTGTGTTCTAACTCTTCCTTTCTTGATCTTACCCCATCTTCTGCTGCCAGACATTACGTTGACACTCACGTCATATACTACTTATAAGTAGCGCGCACCACAATAGTTGCCTATTTGAATGGAAGACACATTGAAATTAGTATAGACACAAAAATTAAGTTTCTACTGAGAATTTCTTCAATTATTGAGTTGAAACAGTAATGGAAAAAGCACAACTCATTTTGTCTGATATATGTTTTTGAGGCCTACTAATTGTTAGTATTATCATCTCTTCAGATCATTAACCTAATCCATGTCGCTTATTATCTCTGTTTTCTTATCCTTGCTCAAGATTCGGTCCTCTCTCACAATCTGCACTAACTGTTACGCCTGCACGTAAACACGTCAACTTGATATACTTGGACTATTACGAGTTTACCTAGTCTGAAAACAGGAGCGGGGATCCGGTGACACATGCTACTCAAATCCGATTATCCCAACCTCCATATTTAGTAAAAATAAGAAGACATGATATGAAGTAGAATCTGTATTCTAAGCATCCAGAACGTACGAGGTCCGAGTCCAGAAGAGAATTACGATCCCGGACTAGGGATCCTGGACCGTGTCCTGGTCGTGGTCATAAAATGTTACAGATAATGCGTATTTATACATTTTGGTCGAATAGGAAACAGCATTGAATTCTGTGGCATCGACAGTTAAGACGACCAATAGGAAGTAACATTTGAAATGATATTGACAATCAGGATGACCAATAAGAAACAACATTGAGGTATTTGACTTTCACAGTTAAAACGACCATAATTTTGACCAATAGAAATCGACCAATAATTCTCACAGGATATTGGATGAATATCCTAAAACTAACTAAATTATCTATTTATTTACTCAGTTCTGAAATCTTCTTATTATTAGCATTAGAATTTTCTCCTTATTATTACCCAACCCCCCACATTGCAATTAACTGATCTCTGGCCTGGTAACGTAATAGCTGATGGTATCCTGAAATCATCCGACTACTCTGAAGACAAACGTACTTATTCAAATTAAGGGATGTACCAACTCACAAACAACTGTCAACTAACTAGAATTAGTGCAGTCTACAAGGATAGACCACCTATCCATTTAACACTACAAAACACACGAACAAGAATCGAGCGCAAAGAAATCAATTGGTTTATGATAGCTTAGGAAAAAGATATTAGATATTCTCAGCAGTGACTAACTTCATGGCTGAGTTCCAGTGAAAAACTGTGACCAGTGAAGTTTTTGTCGAGTCGAGTACGAAGCAGAGAGACAGACAGATACAACACAGAACTTCGTACGTAAGTACATCAGTTCAGGTTGCCATAAAACATCAGCACACAGACGCAACTGTCAGTTCAAATCCAAGAGTGATAGCAATAATAGAAGTATTAGAGAGTAGTGGAGAAGATTAGGGAGCGATGATATGATTCGATAAGTATAATTCAGTGAGATAAATTTAGAAAGAGAAAGCTAGAGATTATGAGGAATTCAGAAGCAGTAGCTCACCAAAGACAGTAGATGAAGAAACGCAATATTATGAACCAACCAAAGTTAAACATAATGATCAACATAGTAGGGCATCCTCACAAGTAACCAAAAAGTTGACAATTTAGTTCCAACGTGTATTTTTTTGTTTGGTAAATGCGCACTATTTATCAATCTTCGCCTAAGACGAAATGGTACTTTGTTTTTTTGGTACTCTAACATTCAATATTCAAAATATAATTTTCAATTAAACCATACTGTGGTGCGTGCTACTTATAAGTAGTATATGACGCGAGTGTAAACGTAATGTCTGGCAGCAGAAGATGGGGGATGATCAAGAAAGGAAGAGTTAGAACACAATCGAATTTGTATGAAACGCATGAATGGTGACAATGGATTGACCTGTTGGCGGTTGATGTGGAGCTCACCAGATTGTTGCGCCGTGAGGAGTGGGGGGCGCAGCTGTTGGCGTCGCGATCACTCGAGAGTGTACCTGCCGCCGTGCCCCAGCGTCGGGAACTGGTAAACGCTACACGTTGGATACATGCCGTATCCATTCCAAACCAGCGCGCAAGAACAATAACCGAAGTGGTAATCCAGCATATTATAGCGTGTCGCGGAATACGGAAGGTGATATTAACTGACCAGGGTCCCTGTTTTGAAAGACTACTACGACAGCTTATTAAAAGGGGGGACGAGTGTGGTGTGAGCTACTTATAAGTAGTATATGACGCGAGTGTCAACGTAATGTCTGGCAGCAGAAGAGGATGGGGGAAGATCAAGAAAGGAAGAAAGGGGGAACATAATGGAATTTGTATGAAACACATGAATAGTGAGTGAAATGTCAGACAATGGATTGATGATGGATGGAAGATTTACAAATTAACAACGGTTTTACTGAGTAACTCTGTAATTTTCGTTAAATACAATTCGGTTGCCCTCACCTGTGTGCTTCTCCTTCACTACAATACCATGATAACGAAAACACACGCCAAAAATGAAACTCATTTCAATCATTAGCATGAACTACTACTACTCTACACAAAATAATCAATCACCTTCACTGACTTCACATTACGAAAGAAGGAAGAACACATCATGTATTAATTTTAAAAAAATTTTTTATTCAGTTTTTAAACATAAAAACAAAACTATAAAATATAGGAAAAAAAGAGGGGGAAATAATGTACTTTTTAATTTATCTGCACACACATATATATGTATATATATATGCAGATCACTGCATTACACATTAATTACATATCTATGACGATGTCCACGAATTAAATGATTTAATTCAATAATATCAGGAAAATAATAATAATTTCCAGTGACACAACGTGTAAACATCATTATTCGATCAGTTTTGTTATCATCTGCATGACCAGTCATACGATCTAACATAAAATTGAAATTCTTGACATCTTCTGCATAAGCTATAAAAAATAGACCAGCTTCTTTTGATAATGAACCATAAGGTTGAGCTTGTCGAACAATTCGATATTTCTTTTTCGCTTGAAATTTATCAGCTATGAATAGTAATCAGAAGAAGAATGAGGAATGAACATTGTAAAATTAAACAAATTTTAGCGTTGAAAAAAACTAACATACACATTGTTAAATGTCATAAGTGAAAGGTGAAGACCCTGACAAAGTGCAGAGTTTTCTGATTACCCTAAGCAACAATGCAAGCATGTTTGAGATGCGGTTTTTACCCTCGAAATGCAAAATATTGCTTCAAGACTGGGTTGCATCGGCACCTGAACTACTGATAGGGAGTGAAGTAGTCGAGTGTGTGGACTGCTTCACTTATCTTGGGAGTCTCATCAGTGCTGATAACCTGATGAATGACGAAACCTGAGCTCGGATACAGAAGGCTCGATTGGCTTTTGCCAACCTGCGTCACTTATGGCGTAGGCGTGATATCCGTTTGCTGATTAAAGGACGAGTGTACTGCGCAGTAGTTCGCTTCGTCTTACTTTATGGCTGTGAAACATGGCCACTGAGAGTAGAAGATATTCGTCGGTTACTGGTTTTCGATCATAGGTGTCTTCGAAGCATTGCTCGTATATCATGGGACACCCGAGTGAGCAACGCTGTTATTAGAAAACGGGTGCTAGGTAAGAATGGGAGATCAATAAATGAAGTAATGAAACTTCATCAGTTGAGATGGGTGGGACATGTTCTGCCTATGCCTAACCACCGACTGCCTTGACGAGCTTTGTTTTGTAGTGTAGGAGAAAGTTGGAAGAAATTTAGGGGCGGCCAGACCAAAACATGGCAGAAATCCGTGAAGTCACTGACTAGTGGACTGAGTGATGTCGGTAGATGTAGACTACTTGGTTGAGGTCCGCAAGACGAAAGTCACCAATGGTTAGAGACTTTGAACGACATGGCTCAAAATCGTTTGCAATGGCGCAGGTGCATCCATTAGTTGTTCTCTCTCTAATCCTAATCTTCTGTATTCGTCAGCACCTCTACCTTTGTCTTTCTAAACTTACTTATCTCACTGAATTATACTTCTTGAATAATATCTTTGAACCCTAGTCTTCTTCATTACCATTAATACCTCTACTATCTCTACCTCTCACTATGGGATTTGATTCGACATTTGCGTCTGTGTGCTAAGGTGGTATGGCAACATGAACTTATGTACATACGTACAAAGTTCTTACGTTGCAACTGACTGACTGACTCACTGTCATTAAATGAAAACAAGAAACTTACAACCACATTCATTATATGTCCTATATATATTTCTAACTTACATCCAACCATTCTAGCAACATGTGATGTATCCGGTTTATTTTGTAGTTCAATACTATCTTTGATTGTTCGACCGATCCACTGTTCTAATGTGCTATCTACAAATTAAAAAATAAAATTCTCCATGAACATGTATCTTTAATATCAAGATAGTAAATGAAAAAATTATAAGAGTGAGTACAATTTAGACTATTTCTATTTTGGTACATCTAACCTACTGATTGAATAATTAGTCATTTCAGTGGATTATCGGGTTATACACTATTATGCATGCAAAATGTACAACGAATAGTTGCTGAAGTGTCTACTTAAAATTACATAAATAGATTTTATGACCAGTGTTTGCTTTGGTACAACTATCGATGATAATTTATGATTAATTATTCTTCAAAATTTAGCCAATAGAAGGTCTCTGTTGCATTTTGTCATGAACATGTATCGAGGTACCTGATAATCAATGAGAAATTCTACATTGTATTATTCATTAGGAAAACTGATTGCATAAACAGTGGTTGTGTAGTTGATCAGCTAAGTAAAAATTTGAAGGTAGATCGACTAGTTTTCTGGCAATATAGAACATTTCATTCAATGCACATTTAAAACTCGAAAAACTTCAATTTAACAATCAAAGATATTTATTAATCATATGACGTTATGTCACTTACATCCGGTCTTATGCAGCAAAGTCATATTGTGAACCCATCTCTGAGCAACAGCGTAACTTCCTCCGGTTCGTTTATTGACAGCTACATCAACTCGTTCTCTCAATCTTTTAGGGTTCTCCGTACCTTGTCAGAAAATAAGATCAGTATTGAAAAAGTTAGGTTTTTATTGCATTGTATCTGAATTTTATGATATGTAGTATGTGAGAAATTGACCTCAAACTTTTCATCATTATAAATGTCTTGATTACATAAGTAACTTTCATGATATACTACAATGTAATCGATTTCATCACTTCAGTAAATAAAGTGTTCCATTGACTTAATTGTACTTTACAAAAACTTGACATTCATCCTTTATATTTATACTGCACATTCAAATAAACTGTAAGTTAGATTAAATGGGCTAAATTTCAAGACATTATACAAAATGAGTAAACTATGATTAACGTCTTTTATGTGACTTGGACATTCACTAAATAGGATTATTCAAATATGCTTTCATTTCTCAGAAAAATAACCAAACATTATCTTTTTCATTTGCTACAGTTACTACTATCTTACTAAATGCCTTTAGAAGCAAACACGCTTTCAAGAAAGAGACGTATTTACTGACTGCACCTACGAAATAAATCTTGTAATCAGCTTCAGGTTACGTCTCTTTTCATATACAATCAAAACACCATTAATAATCAACACGAAGCTATTATATGTTAAATGACATACCATCAACAAATCCACCCAGATCACGCCCACCACGATAAAGGAAAGAGTATATATCTTCAAATTTCGCCACACATTCAGATGGCATACCAAAGATAATCAACTTCGCCAATTCAAACAACATGCCACGATCATCACTTTTTGCATGGACAAGTATATCACCACCTAGTAAATCAATGAAATAGTTGTTTATGAAGATAGTGACTAGTTTACTCACATTCTAATGATGAATTCTGGATATCAGTGAGCACGTTACACTCAACTCACCTGTATTAGGCAATTTACCAAGACCTCCTATTCTTTCACGATACTCAAAGTTTTCGAATTCTCTATGTCGTGTAGCTGGACTAATATTCCTGAAGAAATTGAATCCAAAACCGACACCGTACAGAATTTCATGTGTTATTTTGGATTCGTAATTGAAATGAATTTGCTTAACATATTCCTAATAAAACAATAAAGTACAAAATCTATATTCAATAAGTAATCTATACTGATTGTGTTGGGGATGTTAGATCCCCAAAATTCACTTGATAATGCCGTATTTCGGTTTTCACGTTCGCCAGCAGGGGCTGATCAAATGACCTTGAGATTTCAACTCCCACCAGGAAAATCAATGGCTGTGATTGGCCACAGTGTATTTTAGTATGCTATTTTCTTAACTGTCTCAAGGACGTTGTTATGTTGTATAAATAAACGAGAGTTGTATGCTTGATTGTACTGGATTGCTGGGTACTTGTGGAATATACTTTCTACGCTTACCAAGACTTCTGTTTTACCGTTGGGTTCAAGGTAGCCTTCCTGGAAGCTGGTAAAAGTATCGTTCGCGTTTATCGACTAAGGTAAACTCGTAATAGCATCAAGCATCCTAAGTGCCGAACATATCAGTGGCGACGGGGCTCACAATTCACAATGTCAATTAATCTTGAACAGTTAGAATCTTTACTGGAACGTCAAGGTAAACGATATGAACAGTTCCAGGAACGTATGTTGGAGCTGTTAATGAAACAAATGAATTTGAATCACAGAGGTTTTGCCGATGATTCATATAATCCGCATACAGACTCGATAGTTAATTCCATTCATGAATTTCATTTTGATGGCCTTGCTGGTGTGACTTTCGAGTCTTGGTTTAAGAAGTATGAGGATTTGTTCAAGGTCGACCTCAACAATCTTGATGACGCCACCAAAGTCAGAATCCTTTTGAGAAAGCTCGGCACAATCGAACACGAACGTTATAGTAATTTCATCCTCCCAAAGAACCCACGAGATTTCTCTTTTGATGCTACAATTGATACGCTGTCGCAAATCTTCTCTGAACAGTCATCTCTCTTTAATATTCGTTATCAATGCCTCAAAATAATCAAGTCAAATGAAGATGACTGGGTAAAGCATGCTGGCTTAGTAAATCGTGAATGTGAACGATTTAAATTATCATCAATGACGGAAGATCAGTTTAAGTGCCTTGTGTTTGTGTGCAGCTTACAATCTCCCGACGATGCTGATATAAGAACCAGAATCCTAAGTAAAATTGAACAGTGCCCAAACATTTCGCTTCAAGAAATAACTGCAGAGTGCCAGAGATTAGTAAACTTGAAGCATGATACCTCCATGGTCGAAAACAAGGGCCTCTCATCATACGTGCATTCCATTAGTGAAAAGAAAAATTCCAATTCGGCCCAAAAACCCAAAATGAATCCACCTTCTGCTTGCTGGCACTGCGGTTCATGGCACTATGTACGGAACTGCCCATTTAGGCAGCATAGATGCAGGAAGTGTAAAGTCATCGGTCATAAAGATGGCTTTTGCCTACAGAAAAAGCCAAAGCGATCCAGAAGTGCTAAGAAGCCTGTTCCTAGATCCAGTACCAATGCATTGAGCCTAATATCTTCCTGCCAAAGCTCATCAGGTGAGAGGAAATTTATTACTCTTAATATTAACGGTTATTTGTGTAGAATGCAAATAGATACTGCATCTGATGTCACTATCCTCTCACGCAAAAATTGGACCAAGTTGGGCAGCCCAAGCCTGCAGCACACAACACAAAAGCCTCGTACAGCATGTGGTAATTATCTTCGTCTGTTAGGACAATTGGAATGTAAAGTTGCTTTCCGAGATTCGTCGTTTACTGGGGTATGCTATATAACGCCAGCTGATCTAAATTTACTTGGTTTAGATTGGCTCGACCAGCTAAAATTGGCTGATGTCCCGCTAAATACCATATGCAACCTGGTATCACAACGACATGACCCAGAAGCGTATACGAAGGCGGCTGAGGAAAACATGGTGATCGCATCTCTGTCAGTAGAAGACCACGCAGAATGTGATCTGACAACCGCAGTTCGCGCATTACCGGTGTCTGCAACAGACATACAAAATGCTTCTGGAAACGACCCCATCATCAAGATGACGATGAAATATGTCACTAGCGGTTGGCCGTCGAAAAAGTTTGAAGGTGACATGAAGCAACTGTATCAGCGGCGGGAGTCACTATGCATCGTCAACGATTGTCTGATGTTTGGTGAAAGAGTAGTGGTGCCAGCATCCCTTCGTGCAAAAGTTCTGAAACAGTTCCATCTTGGGCATCCTGGGATTAAAAGAATGAAGTCCATAGCCAGAAGTTATGCATACTGGCCTCACATGGATCAACATGTCACAGCGTTGGTTGAAAAATGCATGCGGTGTCAACAGGCGGCAAAGATGAATGCCAAAATTCCGCCGGTTTCATGGCCCAAACCTGAGCATCCTTGGTCCAGGATACATGTCGACTTCGCTGGCCCAATAAATGGAACTATGTATTTAATTGTCGTCGACGCCTTTTCTAAATGGCCGGAAATCAGCCCCGTTATGCCGCCCACTACAACTAAGACTATACAGCTCCTGACTGAAATTTTCTCACGAAATGGCATACCAGATGTGATCGTATCCGACAATGGCTCTCAATTCACCTCTTCCCAATTCCAGAATTTCTGTCAACGGCTAGCCATTAAACACTTACGCTCGCCACCATACCACCCGCAATCGAATGGGCAGGCGGAAAGGTTTGTGGATACGTTTAAAAGAGCACTGCTTAAGTCAAAAGGGGAGGGGACGCCAGCCGAAGCATTACAAAATTTCTTGTACGTCTATCGGACAACACCAAATGAATTGTTACCGGAGCAAAAGTCCCCAGCTGAAATCCTGATGGGAAGAAGATTGAAAACGATCCACAGCCTGATGCATCCGACTAATGCACCCTCATCAGTAAAGACAAAGCAGCAAAGACAATCCGCTTACGAAGTAGGATGCCCTGTGTTTGCCCGCGACTACAGAACGAACCATGGTCCTTGGGTAGAAGCGAGAGTGGTCAGAAGGGTTGGTCGAGTTATGTACGAAGTAGAGGTAGGAGGTGATAAATGGTCACGTCATCGCAATCAGATACGCAGACGGCTAGCCCCAGATCGTCCATCAAGAGCAGAAAGCCTTCCCCTTGACATCTTGCTTGATACCTTCAACCTACCGAGAGCCCCGCCACGAGAAGAAACTCAGCAGCAAACTGTTCTTCGTTCCCGAAGGTATCCCCTCAGACAGCGGCGAACAATAGTCAAGATGCAAGTCAACCACAGGAGAAAACGCTATTAAAAAGGGGAGGAGTGTTGGGGATGTTAGATCCCCAAAATTCACTTGATAATGCCGTATTTCGGTTTTTCACGTTCGCCAGCAGGGGCTGATCAAATGACCTTGAGATTTCAACTCCCACCAGGAAAATCAATGGCTGTGATTGGCCACAGTGTATTTTAGTATGCTATTTTCTTAACTGTCTCAAGGACGTTGTTATGTTGTATAAATAAACGAGAGTTGTATGCTTGATTGTACTGGATTGCTGGGTACTTGTGGAATATACTTTCTACGCTTACCAAGACTTCTGTTTTACCGTTGGGTTCAAGGTAGCCTTCCTGGAAGCTGGTAAAAGTATCGTTCGCGTTTATCGACTAAGGTAAACTCGTAATAGCATCAAGCATCCTAAGTGCCGAACATATCAGATTGAACATTAAGTTCATAACGAGTACGCTGGAAAACGAGTAACCATACGATTAAAATGTGTACAGATACACTTTTTCCCGAAAAGTGCAAGTTTCCGCATTATTTTTTTCAGACAGTATTAAAACACAATGAAGCCACGAATTCTTAATCATCATCCTGTGAAGCCTAAATCGATTAGACTTAAAGAATATGCAAACGTACGAACATATCTACTCCATCTCACTTTCAACTATGAAAGTCGATAATTCAAGTTCGAAAAACAAAATATTTACACAACATTAGCATCATGATATATATGAAGCATCAAATGAGTATTTATCTACTTCATATACATTTTGCATTGTCTGACTGAACATTCTTCATGACATAAACAAGAGAAAACTAGCGAATAACCATTTCGGTTTCATTTTATAATGTATTTGAGCATTTAAGTTTCACACAATAAACTAAACGAATATAAAGAATTATTACTAGGTCAAAGAAACACACAAGCATGTACTAAAATACTGAATAAAAAAATCAATGACATACTCTGATTTTCATGATGGATTTGAAACAAGTTCGAGGTGACGCGCTGGGATGCACGTGAATTGTCAGGAACAAAGCATGAGCTTTGAGACCAGTAACAACCTAATAAGATATAAATTTTATGAAACAGTTTACCGATAGTTGAGGTGCAGAAAAAAGGACATTTGCAGTTGCAAAATTCGACTTTCCGTGTTGGAAAATGAAATTTAAGTTGCAGGTAATGAGTATTGATAAGAGGCAAACATATGTCCCAATGTAACGATACATATAGAAGATGGATTCGCTATGCGTCCTTTCACGGTGCCTAAAGTAGAAGATAATGTGAATTTTTCTATCAACATACCTATTGTAGCATCTGTCTTCAACAGCATTATCATCAGATTTAAATACCCTCAAAAACTGTCGAATAACCTTCAACTTCTTAAACACTATAACGGTATCCAATGGCTGATGCCAATATGATTGAGACGATTTCTGCTATCTGACTTCTCAGTTTTCAAACGCAGACACATGTTATTGATAGTAATGACTGTTGATAGAAAAAATTCAGATCAATTCGATCGTCTTCTGCAGAAGGGAGATTCAGTGATTTTTCTTATCTCTACAAAGTTAGGCATCTCAGTGATGCGAAAATTTAAAGGAAGTCTGCACTTCTCAAGATCGATATCTTTAGAAGAAGGGGGAGCTTTTACTTGTATATACCACGAGTACTCAGTGAATAGTAAAAACTTATAATGATAGATTGTTGTTCTATCATTTGATATATCTTAATTTAGGCCTAGGAACGAAAAACACCATAATCAGTACAGAGTTTTTGGATATTGTAAAGGTCGCCTGAAATCACAACCTGATGGCGTAAATTGTATTTATTTACCTGTTCGACTGACATTCACGTTATCATGAGAGTCTATTAGTAAGTTGATATTTCTACATCAAAATCAGAATTTTCAATACCAGTATCTTGACAGTTCCATTTTGTAGCGTAAACACATAGAGAACCACAAAATCCATCATCCATCCCAAAAATACATGTGTTTATAAACCGTAGCCTGTTTAGGATCCAGACGCAAATAAGTTGACCTAACACCACTATTAACAACCTATGGTGAAAAAGAACAAAGCTACTTCTAGCTGAAGGGCAAATCAGAAAATGGCATTTAAGGTGAGTGGACAGCCAAGTTATTGCGAAAACCACAGAAATGCATCATGAGTTGGATTCTAACATGAAATCGTCAAGGTGAATGGAAACGCGGTAGACAACATATGTCGAAAATTGGAGACAGACATGCAACGAATGCATAGTGATTGAGACAAACTGGAGAGACGCACGGCAGATAGAGTAGTTGAAGAATGCGGGTTGGAGTGATTATGTTTCATAAAGGCTATCTATTACACCATGTGCAGTTTGCTTCTAGAAATCAAAATTTTAAGGTTTTTAATCAGTTAGTACATACTTTTCGTAGACCAGCTTTCCGAAATACTATATGTAAACCAACAACTGTTTGATAACGTTCTTAACTTCTGAATACACTGGTTCAAACCTACTTATCGACTGATAGTGATTCTCGCACTTAATAACTAAATGTTTTATCTATAAAATCTCTGTCTACCTCCACTGATTTTTAGTATTAACCCAGTTCATACACAGCAAGTCATATCGTTATATATCTGCGTTAATTAGACAAGCAATTATCACACTCAATTTTCCATTATGATCACTCATTTGAGTGAAAGAGAAATGTCTCCAACTTGTAAACCACTCAAAAGATCGAAATCAGTAAACCGTATGTCTGACGAATCTGTTGTTGAAAGAGGCACACCATCGACTTGTTAACACTTAACTCTTATCGATGAATTTCAGCATCGTTAGCCAACGATCTGTGTCACAACTCTCCATTATGTATACTGACCGACAAACTAGTAGATATAAAAGGTTCTATACCCAAGTATACCGAAACATCAACACAGAATAAACTTAAGTATAATCTTGTCGAGCCAAATTCTGGAAGTTCACAAACCAAGGTGTTGAATGGTGTATCTGAAACCGCTCATATTAGTCATAGCCACGGCAACGAGATACGACAGTTACAAAACTCACTTGCCCAAATTAATGATAAGATTAACCAATTAGCACCCACCACGCACATATGGGCCTCAAATAATGATAGGAACCTTGAGGAATTACCCAAAGCTGAATACATCCTTGAGTTTGCAGCCGAGGAAGCTACGAAAAGATTAATGTCTTCCTGCAGTGCGATTGTATATAATCTCCCTGACCGCACATCCCCGACCTGTCTACAAGCGTGTGATATGGCAAACGTCAGTTGTCAAGTCACACACCTCAGAAAAAAATCTGATAGATCGACTTGCCCAATTTCGTTCATATTTAGCTGCTCTAATAACGACAAACAATTTATCTGTTTGAGCGAAAATATTAGCTCGTCAACCCCGTGCAAAGACATAAAGGTTACTCCAGATCTAACGCCTAGTCAGCGTCGTATAAAAAGACGAAAGGCGACGAGATCGCACTACTGTTTCACAACAAACAATCTATTAGAGACAACTCCCAATTTCTTAAGTATAAATAAACCTATAAACAACCCAGTAGATCTTGATGAGTCTATGGACTCTAAATTTTGAAATAAATTACGAATCCCGGCTGTCATCGAAAAGTCTAAAAACACCTGTATTTCTAATCCAGGCTGTTCAAACGTTGAATCGCTTGATTATATCCTAAAAAGGAACACAATTCCAGCTAACATTACTAAATTGAAGACTAGATCTCCAAAATAAATTCCACGAGATTACGCGAAAGAAACTGAATTGTTTTCGAAAAA
>OX103975.1:3543188-3600001 GCA_944470395.2 Schistosoma turkestanicum
TGAGGTCCTCGAGACGAAAGTTACCAATGGTTAGAGACCTTGAACAACATGGCTCAGAATCGTATGGAATGGCGTAGGCACATTCATTTTTTGTGTTTTCTCCAATTCTAATCTTCTGAATTCCTCGTAATCTCTATCTTTCTATTTCTAAAGTTATCTCACTGAAATATATATATATCTTCGCTTCCTAATCTTCTCCATTACTGCTAATACTTCTATTATTGCTATCACTCTTGGATTTGAACTGACAGTTGCGTCTCTGTGCTGATGTGGTTTGGCAACTTAAACTGATGTACTTACGTACGAAGTTCTGCGTTGTATCTAACTGTCTGTCTGTCTGACGTAGTAGCTAATAAGATTCAGAAACCCTATCACCATGATATAAACGTACTCATTCAAATCAGCCGGACATAAAAATTCATTAGAAACTGCCAGCCTGACTGGAATTATTGCAGTCAACTGACTAGACTGTCATATTTATTGGGAAATATTAAATACTCACTCATATCCACAATAAAACAATAAGAATCAAATTAATTGGTTTTTTACTAACACGTTAAAAAAAAGATTTATGGAAATTTTTAAAATTTGTTTTGTTAAGGTACAATGAATCCAAAAGATCGAAATGAACGAGCTGAAGTAGCTATTAATATACGTACCGGTGGAAGTTATGCTCTAGTCCAGAAATGGATACACAATATGAATTTATTACGAAGAACACCAGGTAAGAAATAAACTGTTTTAATATGCATTTGATTAGAAAATTCCTTATTGAAAAGCTTGACTTAGGTTTTTCAGTCAGTCAGTCAGATGCAACGTAGAACTTTGTACATAAGTACATCAGTTCATGTCGCCATACCATATCAGCACAGAGATGTAATTGTCAATTCAAATCCAATAGTAGAAGAGGTAGTAAAGGTATTAGAAGTAATCGCAGAGGTTAGGATTAGAAGATACTATTCAAGAAGTATGATTCAGTGAGAAAAGTTTAGAAAGTCGAAACTAGAGGTGTTGGAGAATCTAGAAGATTAGGATTTGAGAGAACACAAAGAATAAATGCACAGGCGCCATTGCGAACGATTTTGAACCATGTCATACAAGGTCTCTAACCATGGATTATTATCATCTCGCGGACCCCAATTAGGTAGTCGACAATTAGCGACATGGCTCAGTCCACTCGTCATTGACTTCATGGATTTGTGCCATGTTTTGGTTTGGCCGCCCCTAGCTTTCTTCCAACCTACTCCTACACCACAAAACAAGGCTCGACGAGGCAGTCGGTGGTTGGAAATACGTAACACATGTCCCAACCACCCCAAATGATGAAGTTTCATTACTTCATCTATTGATCTGCCATTCTTACCTAGCACCCGATTCCTAATAACAGCGTTGCTCACTCGGGTGTCCCACGGTATACGAGCAATGCTTCGAATACACCTATGATCGAAAGCTCATGGTATATACGTCGTGTGGCATAGGATAGTAAGCGATGAAGCCCATCTAGATACAAATAGGCTCAAACATACTCATGTTGGAACATATTTTTATTGCAATAGCGTAATTGTCAATGTTCTGACCGCATAAGACTCCTCAATTACAGGGATAATATTCATATGAGTGGAGAATAACACATTACCACCGACTGCCTTGACAAGCTTTGTTTTGTGGTGTAGGAGTAGGTTGGAAGAAAGCTAGGGGCGGCCAGACCAAAACATGGCAGCAATCCATGAAGTCATTGACAAGTGAACTGAGTCATGTCGGTAGTTGTCAACTACCTGGTTGGGGTCCACGAGATGATAATCATCGATGGTTAGAGACCTTGAATGACATGGCTCAAAATCGTTTGCTATGGTGCCGGTGCATTTATTCTTTGTGTTCTCTCAAATGCTAATCTTCTGGATTCTTCAACACCTCTAGTTTTGACTTTCTAAACTTATCTCATTGAATCATACTTCGTGAATAATATTTTCTAATCCTAAACTCTCCGATTACTTCTAATACCTTTACTACCTCTTCTACTATTGGATTTGAATTGACAATTACATCTCTGTGTGCTAATGTGGTATGGCATCATGAACTGACGTACTTATGTACAAAGTTCTACGTTGCATCTGACTGACTGAGAATAACACATTCATATCATCATATTTAAGACTTGTTCATTGGAGCTCGGATGCAGATTGTTTTGTTTTAAACCATCAGTGCATTGTTAACTGAGCATTAAGTTTAATTGCCTTTTAGATTAAAAGACATTTAGATGATGAGTTTCAAGTAGCAAAATGAATTTGTAACTTCAATCTCATTTTTACACCTAATTCATTGCATTCTAAAGCAGTTTAACTAGGATTATTAATCAAAGACTAGTTCTATTTGTGTTTAAGTTTGTATTAAAAGGTTTTTTTCTGTCAGCCAGTTAGTTACAAAGCATCACTTTAAATGTACGTACATCAGTTCAAGTTGCAGTATTGCATTCGCACTGAGAGCTAATTATCAAATCCTATTGTAGTAGAGGTTGAAAAGTGTAAGCAGTGATGGAGAAGATTATCGTTCAAAGATATGATTCGAGAAGTATTTCTCAGCGAAATACACTTAGGTAGCCAGAAAAAGTCATATGGAATTCAGAAGATTATAAGTTTGAGCGAAGACAAAGAATGGATGCAGCTGGACCATTGCAAACGGTTTCGAACCATGTCATTCAAAGACTCTAACTATCGTTAACGATTGTCTCGAAGATCCCAACCTGTTAGTCTATATCTACTACTATGGCTCAGTTCAATTATTAATGACCTCAAGGATTTATGTCACGTTTTGGTATGGCTAACCATAGCTTTCTTTCAGCCTACTCCCACATCACAGAACACCATTCACTGGAATTGTCTGTGGTTGGACATACGTAACACATGTCGCAACTATCTCAACTGATGAAAATTCACTACTTCATCAATTAATTTGACTTCCTTACCTGAAACTCATTTCTTAACAACAGTATTGCTTTATCAGTGGTCTTAGGATATATGAGCAAGGCTTTGAAGACGCCTACGAATATCATCTACACGTACTGGCCATGTTTCATACCTGTCAAACAGAACGGAGCGACCCGTTGTTCAGTAGACTCATCTTTCGGTTAGTAGACCAATATCTCGTCTACGCCATAAGTGACATAAATTAGCAAAAACCATTCGAGCCTTCTTCATCCGTGCTGAGATTTTTTCAGACACCAAGCTATCAGCACTGATGAGACTCCCCAGATAAGTGAAGCAGTCAACATGCTCAACTACTTCACTCCCAACCACTAGTTTCGGCGCCCGCGGAAGTTGATCCTGAAGCAACGATTTGTTTAAATTGTTTATTTATGATAAGGTCATAAACGATTGCACTTTGATATTACTTGTACATACTTACTTACTTACTTAAGCCTGTTACCCCCAATGGAGCATAGGCCGCTCACCAGTTTTCTCCAACCAACTCTGTCCTGGGCTTCCCTCTCCAATTCTGTCCAATGTTTGTTCATTCCTCTCATATCTTTCTCTATTTCTCGGCGTAGTGTGATCCTTGGCCTTCCTCTTTTCCTTTTGCCTTGAGGGTTCCATGTGAGGGCTTGTCTCGTGACGCAGTTAGGTGCTTTTCGTAATGTGTGTCCTATCCACTTCCATCGCTTCTTCCTGATTTCCTCCTCCACTGGAATCTGACTTGTTCTCTCCCACAGTTCGTTGTTGCTGATGGTGTCTGGCCAACGAATCTGAAGTATTTTGCGTAGACAACTGTTATTAAACACTTGTATCTTCTGGATGATACCTTTCGAAGTTCTCCAAGTTTCCGCTCCATTCAGTAGAACTATCTTCACATTTGTATTGAAAATGCTGATTTTGGTTTTGGTTGAAAGTTGTTTGGAGTTCCAGATATTTTTCAACTGTAGAAATGCAGCCCTCGCTTTGCCAATCCGCGCCCTCACATCTGCGTCCGATCGTTCTTTCTCGTCGATGATGCTGCCCAGATATGTGAAAGTGTTAACGTCCTCCAAGGTATCTCCATCAAGCGTGATTCGGTTGGTGCATGTTGTGTTGCATCGGAGAATTTTGCTTTTTTCTTTATGTATGTTGAGACCTACTGCTGCAGGGGCTGCTGCTACACTGGTCGTCTTCTCTTGCATTTGTTGTTGAGTGTGCGATAGAAGAGCCAGGTCATCTGCGAAGCCCAGATCGTCGAGCTGCGTCCTAACTGTCCAGTTGATACCGTGCTTCCCTCCAGATGTTGACGTCTTCATAATCCAGCCGATGACCAGGAGAAAGAGAAGAGAAAGAGAAGTTAGTCACTAGTGACCATATGATAATTTCAAATAAACGGTTATGGAGACTGGTGACTTTCATTGGAACCATGAAATCAAGCAAAAGACTGTCCAGTGATTCTTAAGTTTCTAACGGTGGTCTAACATTGATCAATCCTTGATTTCAGTGCAACAATCAATCAATCAATAACAACGTAGAACTTCGTGCGTACATACATCAGTTCATGTTGCCATACCACATTAACACAGAGATCTAATTGTCAAATCGAATCCAATAGTAGTAGAGGTAGTAGAGGTATTAGCAGTAGTCGGAGAGCTTATGATTCGAAGATATTATTCAAGAAGTAGAATCTAGTGAAATAAACTTAAAAAGATAAAGATAATGTGATGAAGAATTAACAAAGTTTGGTATTTGAGAGAACACAAAGAATAAATGCACCGGTGCCATTGCAAACGATTTTGAGACATGTCATTCAGGGTCTCTAACCATCGATCAGTAAAACATCTCGCCGACCCCAACCAAGTAGTCATTTCAGTGAAACAATACAAATGAATAATTAGTTTTTCATATACAAATTACTTTCAAAATGCATCATAACATTTATGCATATGACATTGAATATTGAATATTAAAACTGAATAATTTAACATTTGCACTTTCGATTAAAACAAACAAAACATAAAAATATATGTATATATGTATTTTTTTGTTATTTCGCAGTTTAACTTTTTTTATTTTATGAAATGTTTCGTATTATTAATTTAATAAACACTTGATAATTGATACACATGTTAAATAAATGCGCAAAAAATAATATATTGCGAAACTTTTCAATTTTCAGTATGTGTAAGGAAAAATGTCATTTTAACCCGAATCATTCAAGATCACAAGAAACAACATTAGCTTTTTGTTTATAAAAAAAACTAAATGAGTACTTTTTTCTTGTTTTGTTTTTTTTTAAACCTCAAATTTATTATTCATAATTGTTTTGTTTTAATTAACTGTAAGTATTTTGGATTCTTCATTGTGTTGAAATGTAATTTTTTTAAAACTCTTAGTCGTTCAATGTTAGACCACCATTAGAAACCTGGAAGCACTGGACGGCCGTTTCGTCCTGGTATGGGACTCCTCAGAAGTGCGCATCCACGACTCCTGCACCCCGCAGGATTCGAACTCAGGACCTTCGGTATTGTGCGCGAACGCCCTAACCGATAGACCAGGTTTCTGATGGTGGTCTAACATTGATCGATTCATGGTTTCAAAAATGTGTAACTTAACAATCTTCACAACCCCGTAATGGAAATTACCTGTGCTCACTAGTGACTAGATTTGTGAGGAATCTTCTCCGAGTTCTATTGGGAAGACGTGACCGGTGAAGTTCAGCCTGTTCGGGAATAGACAGTAACTACTACCGAAGACTGTGTATGAGATTGGGCAACTCCGTGAATCGATCAAGTTAGACATTAACGCCGTTGGATACCGGCTCAGTGGTCTAACTGTTAGGGCGTTCGCGCACAATACCGAAGGTCCTGGTTTCGAATCCTGCGGGGTGCAGGGGTCGTGGGTGCGCGTTGCTGAGCAGTCCCATACCAGGACGAGACGGCCGTCCAGTGCTTCCAGGTTTCTAATGGTGGACTAATATTGATCGATTCATGATTTCAAAAATGTGTAACTTGACAATCTTCACAACCCCGTAATGCAAAACTCTTAATCAACAAACCCCGGGAAAAACTCCACTCTCGTTCTCCATTATAGCCCTGTACCTGATAGTCAATCAGAATGAAATGAGGATTATCAATTTCGATATGGTTCTGTGTAGATTATTCCTTCAGTTCATCAGTGTTACAACATTAGTTGGTGTGACTAAAAATATTCTAACTTTTGGATGACTTAACAATGTGGAGTTTATCCCCATCTTTAAACTGATATGATGTCCTGTAATATTGGTCTTTGAATTATATAATGTGATCGAATTATTGAGCAAGTAACATTCTAACGAAATCTCTGCACGGATATAGAAGGCTCGATTGGCTTTTGCCAACCTGCGTCACTTATGGGGCAGGTGAGATATTTGTTTGCTGACTAAATGACGAGTGTACTGCGCAGTAGTTCGCTCCGTCTTACTTTATGGCTGTGAAACATCGCCAGTGAGAGTAGAAGATATTCGTCGGTTATTGGTTTTCGATCATAGGTGTCTTCGAAGCATTGCTCATGTATCGTGGGACAACCAAGTGAGCAATGCTGTTATTAGGAAACGGGTGCTAGGTAAGGATGGCAGACCAATGGATGAATTGGTGAAACTTCATCGGTTGAGGTGGTTGCGACGTGTGCTGCGTATACCTAACCACCGACTGCCTCGTAAAGCTATGTTTTGCGATGTAAGAATAGCTTGGACGAAAGCTAAGGGCGGCCAAACCAAAACATGGCACAAATCCATGAAGTCACTGACGAATGGACTGAGTCATGTCGGTAGGTGTCGACTACCTGTTTGGGGTCCGTTAGTAATCGATTGTTAGAGACCCTGAGTGACATGGCTCAAAACCGTTCGCAATGGTACCGGTGCATTTATTCTTTGTGTTCTCTCAAGTGCCAAACTTTTAATTCTTCATCACTTTATCTTTATATTTTTAAGTTTCTTTCACTAGATTCTACTTCTTGAATGATATCTTCTAATCCGAACCTCTCCAATTACTTCTAATACCTTTGTGGTGTGAGCTACTTATAAGTAGTATATGACGTGAGTGTCAACGTAATGTCCGGTATCTTAATATGGGGGAAGATCAAGAAAGGAAGAGTTAGAAAACAATGGAATTTGTATGAAACGCATGAATAGTGACAATGGATTGATGTTTTGCAACAGGAACAGTCCAGTTTGATATGATGGACTGATAGTTTGCAAATTAACGATTTACGATATGGTTTTCCAATTTTACTGAGTAACTCTGTAATTTCCGTTAAATACAATTCGGTTGCCCCACCTATGTTCTCGTTCACTACACCTTTACTTCCTCTATTACTATTGGATTTGAATTGACAGTTACATCTCTGTCCCAACGTAGTATGGCAACATGAACTGATGTATGTACGTACGGAGTTTTACGTCGTTATTGATTGACTGATTGAATATTCTACACAGTGTTTTTATTTATTCGTCTTTTTTTATTGATTTACGTTGATAGATGAAGTAAAAGAGAAATGGATTGGTCGAACTATTGAGAATAGTTTTGAATTACGCAACAAACCAATCACATCACATATTGCAAGAATGATTGGATGTAAGTATTATCAAAAAAATATATTTTTTATCTAACTTTTAAAAAAAACCATTTTTTCCTCCAAAATTTCTTGCTACTGCTCAGAAGGAGGTAGAGGCTTCTCTCTTACTCACCATTGTCAGCGAAGTCCTACTCATTGCCTTTACACGGCGCGAGTGTTGTTGACGAAATCGAGAGGAAAATAAAGCGAATAATTGATGCTTCAACCGGATTAGTAATAGTGGAGGATGCACCTAAGACGGTCGGGGGAAAACGCTGATTATAAACCAATGTTGTACATGGGTTGAGTGATCCTCATGGGGGGATAAATGCTGTGTATGATCTAGTTGCTGGTTACCAGCTACCATATGCAAAAACACTTGTATGTTGACAGCTGGCGGAGTGTCCTCTTAAGAAAACCACTCGCTTCGGTTTGGACATCCAGGCAAGTATCTCAATCAGTACACAAATTCACAAATGCTTGTTAATGCCCCTTTAAATTCAACATAATCCATAGCATTGCGTATTTGGATTGTACGGTATGATGGATGCTACTCATAAGTGGCTTATAAGTAGTAGTAGTAGTAGTAGTATGCCTGAATGCATCGCCTAGAAGTTGCTATCAGAGAGGAGAATTTTGAAGAAACATAGTGTGAATAGAGCTTATTGAAGACTAGAAGAGATGTGAGAGAAAATAATCAATCAATGCTGCTATTATTAATTACAAATTGGGCTCCAATTACTGACATCAATGTGATTAGTTGAAAGCTTACTTCGGTCACACCCACACACATCAGTAGTATATTATGATATAGCAAGTGTGTAAATGATTTTATTAGACTGAGTAAATGATTGGAAATGTACACCTTGACTGACTGATTTTGGGGTCGTACTGGAATATCTAAATTTGGTCAGCCAGTAGGATTTTGAATAGCTACATAATAGCAGCATGATAACACTTACCAACTTACTTACGTCTATTACCCTTAATGAAGCATAGGCCCACTGACCAGCAAATTAATTTTCTGGTTAGCCTTTTAATTTAACGATTGTCATTTCTACATGATAAATTCGCTAACCTTGTGGTGTGTGCTACTTATACGAACGATATAAGTAGTAGTATAAGAAGGGACATGAAAGAAGAAGTCTCACGGTCAGAAGAGGAAAACGGAAAGCAAATGAAGCAAAGGCTAGAAGTAACTGGAGTACCAACAGGAATGGAAGAAGGATGGAGCGTTGGAAGTCACGCGACTCAAAGATGGTGTGCAAAAAGAGTAGTGTTTTCAATGTAATGTTTTCGTTTTTAATTGACTCCGAGTGTTAAATTGCGCCTGCCTCTAACTTCTCAACCCTATACTTGACCATCCTCCTGTATTCTTCAAGCTTGGGACCGACATTAACCCCTGTTTTGTCCTTTTACTTACTTACTTACTTACGCCTGTTACCCCCAATGGAGCATAGGCCGCCCACCAGTTTTCTCCAACCAACTCTGTCCTGGGCTTCCCTCTCCAGTTCTGTCCAATGTTTTTTCATTCTTCTCATATCTTCCTCTATTTCTCGGCGTAGTGTTCCTTGGCCTTCCTCTTTTCCTTTTGCCTCGAGGGTTCCATGTGAGGGCTTGTCTCGTGACGCAGTTGGGTGCTTTTCGTAGTGTGTGTCCTATCCACCTCCACCACTTCTTCCTGATTTCCTCCCCCACTGGAATCTGGTTTGTTCTCTCCCATAGTTCGTTGTTGCTGATGGTGTCTGGCCAACGAATACGAAGTATTTTGCGTAGACAACTGTTCATAAACACATGTATCTTCTGAATGATGGCTTTGGTAGTTCTCCATGTTTCCGCTCCATACAGTAGAACTGTCTTCACATTTGTATTGAAAATCCTTATTTTGGTTTTGGTTGAAAGTTGTTTGGAGCTCCAGATATTTTTCAACTGTAGAAATGCAGCCCTTGCTTTGCCAATCCGCGCCCTCACATCTGCATCCGATCCACCTTTCTCGTCGATGATGCTGCCCAGATATGTAAACTTGTTGTCCTGGCACTTGTCAAAAGTTGTTTTTTTTTTCAAATGACATGAATTTTCAAATAAAAAAACTTTATTTCATTCTAAATTCAATTCTTTTGTGTATTAACATTCATCAATATTTTTATGTTCGTTTTCAAACAAAATAAAAGCCGCCATAAGTGGTACAATACCAAGATATCGTTTGGTTCGACAATCTCAACCTTATGGTACTTTATCCGGTGAAAATGGTCTATTATTTATGGCTTATGCATTGAGTACAGAAAATTTCGATTATATGTTAGATCGTATGACTGGTCATGCTGATGATCATCAAAATGATGATGTCATGCGATTTAGTCGTTGTGTTACAGGAAATTATTGGTATTTTCCTAGTCAACCAGAATTCGATCATTTAATTGGTGTGAATTTATAAGAATATTTTTTTGGTATTTTTTTTCCGTGATAATCTTATTTTTCTAATAATATTGACTGATTTTTTTTATTTGTTTGTTTTGAAATGCTTTGTTTTTCTGAAATTTTTGAAATAAATTTCATTGGATGTGATTTAGTTTGAGTAGTTGTGTAACTTTGAGTCTTTGGTTGGGGGGGAAATTTTTGTCTTTCCCGGTGGTATTTTATTTTTTTGCTAAGGGATGCGTGTATGTGTGGAAATCTGGTGAATAGAAGACATACTTATTTACTTGTTTACTTACTCACTTACTTACATACTCGCTTACTTACTTACTCACTTACCTACATACTCACTTACTTACTCACTAACTTCCGCAATCACTTGCCTACATACATACTTACTTACTTACTTGATTAATTAATTAATTACTCACTCACTTGCTTACTTACTTACTTATTTACTCACATACTTACTTACTTACTTCATCAATTACTTACTTGCTTACTTACTTACGTACTTGCTTACTTACTTATGCACTTACTTACTTACTCACTTACCTACATACTCACTTACTTACTTACTCACTCACTTACTTACTTTCTTACCTACGCTTGTCACCCCAAATGGAGTAAAGGCCGACGATCAATGTTATCCAATCTACTTTGTCCTGTGCTTCGCTTTCCAATTTTGTCCAATCGTCGTTCACTTTTCTGCGTAATGTGTAACTTGGCCTTCCCATTTTCCTTTTACCTTGATTGTTCTATTTACCTCTTCTTTCACGTGAACATCCGGAGAAAAGTGAATAGACGACTTTATACATGTACACATGCTCATGAATGTAATCGATAATCATTCTTCAGGAAATTAAGATAACCGACTAATTGAAATTGTACTGTATAAATACGTGAGAGTATTTTTGCGAACAATTTATAGAGAGTATGGAAAAATTGAAAACATATTTTGTAATCAACATTAAGCCATATATAGTAAAATATTTCCATGAGCGATTTTGTAGCATTAAACTACAACAACTTAAGATTTTAAGTATAATTTCTTGGTGTATTTGTTCAGTATGTTGTGTCAATCGATGCTTATATCATGAATTCTTAACAGCATTCTAGGCACTAGAAATGTAATTTTTAAAATAGAATGAAGACGAGGAGCATGGGACATGTTCTACTTACAACGGAAAGTAATTTACACATAACAGGAAGATTAGTAGTATTGTATGTCATCATACACTTCCAAAAGCCACTGAAACTTACGATTGTTACCCTTTAATAGAGGATAGGTAGCTGACCAGCATTCATCAACCTACTGTGTCCTGAGCCTTCCTTCCCATTTCATTCTTTCCATGTTTGATACTGATTCTCGTCGTCCGATGCTGTTTGCTCGCCTCCTTCGACCTTTAGGATTTGCCTTCTGACACAGCAGGATGCTTTTACGCAATATGTGCCTTATTTATTAAAAATCCACCTGTCAGATATTTTGAAATTCACTACAAGATCGATAATTATTCTTAGAAGAAATAAAAATAGTCTGTGGCTTCTTAGAATTGTCTTAAAATTTTCATGAATACAAAAAACTTTAAAACTAGTAACAGAATTAAGTAATATATATTAATATCAACTCATTTTTTATCTCATCTGCTTCCTATTTTTTTAAATTTCAGTATTTGTATTGTAAAATTAGTGATTCATTGTTTTAATGAAATTTGAGAAAATCTCTCTACAATCACTAGTGAATAGTTTAGATATGGGAATTCGCAGTTAGTGTTGGAAGCCGCAATCAACTTAATTAAACTTCGTCTAGCATGAAACGCCAAAGATATTGGAAGTTGATCGTGCACTATCGTAGATATTTATATAGTTGGATACTGACTTGCATTACATCTGATATCGTCTACTATCTCCACGACAATGGGATTTGAACTTGAAGTTGTTGCGATGTGCTAATGTGGTATGGAAACCTGAAATGATGTACTTAAGTACCTAAGTTCTACGTTGTAACTGACTGACTTGCAGGTATAGATGTTAAGCATTCATATGTGAGATCGGACAGCCTAGGTTGGATTCTTGAATGCAGGTTTGTAAGTATGCACGGTTTCATGAGTCCCATACTAATATGAAACGGTTATCCTATGTTTCCAGATTCTCAATGATGGTTCAACTTAGATTAGTTGAGCATTTTATTGAAATGTATCACAGTTGGATGAGAAACTTGTTATCTTAGCTAGAATTTTGAAATAATGATATCATTACAGAAAGCGTTATGTTGCTTGGCCTTGGGAAAAACTGAACAGTTTCTGTTTTTGAACAGAAAGATCATATTTTTGTCGTTTGTCAGATGTAGCGTAAGAAAAGTAAACCTTACAGGGTTTATTTAGATGTCATGAACTTAAGTCATCTAAAGTAAAAATATCTTCAGAAGTAACAACCTTAGTATACTACTTATTAATAGTCTGTTGTCTGACGAAATCTCAAATGTATACATAGGCTCACTTGGCTATTGTCTACTTGTTTCACTTACAGTGTAGGCGAGATATCCATCTGCTAATCGAAGGACGCGTTTAGTGAGCAGTGGTATACTCCATTCTAATATACGGAGCGTGAAAAATTGACCAGAAGGAATAGAGGATATTCTTAGGGTACTAGTATTTGGTCATCAATAATATTCTCGAAGTATTGCTCGCATATCCTGCGACCTTGGAGGAAGCTATACCTGTATCAAGAAAAGGGCAAACTAATTTTTGTGCAAGATCAAATGGCTAAAACTGCTAATATGTTTTACACATTTGAAATCATCAATCAGTCATTGTTAGACCAGCAATGGAAACATTTAATCAATGGACGGCCGTTTCGTCCTGGTATGTGACTCATCAGCAGTGTGCATCCACGACTCTTGCACTTCGCAGGATTCGTACCCGGGACCTTCGGTCTTGCACACGAACGAGCAACCTCTTGACCACTGGGCCGGCAGCAAACGGTGTTAATGTCTAGCTTTGATTGATCTAGAGATTTTGCGCGACCTCACACGTTTATCTTTGGTGATTACTGCCTACACCCGACAGGGTTGAACTCCGCTGGTCACGTCTTCTCACTAGAATTCCGAGAATTTCCTCACGAAGCTAGTCACTATTGAGCACATTTTACGATTTTTCAATTAGAGTTATGGAGATTATTGTTTCTGCACATCTGATGAGTCCCACACCGGGACGAAACGGCCATCTAGTGCTTCCAGGTTTCTTTTAGTGTTCTAACACAATGACTGATTGATAATTTCAAATGTGTAAAAACAGTAATCTCCATAACTGTACTTGAAAATATACAAATTTTAGTTAGATATATATTTAACGGTATATTTCGCCTTTTTATAAAGCGCTATTCATTTACACATGAAACTGTAGATAATGTTTCAGACTCTGCATTCTACAATACGATAGCTAGCACGAGGTACGTCGTTTGTGTGGCGACGAAACACTGCTGATTGAGATTGAATGCAAGGGATATCTAGGACTGCATAGAACAAGAGGTGATGAAAATTAGTGCGCAGTGATCTTCTGGTTGAAATTCGTCATATAATAATTTAACAGGCTCCTGCGTAAAGAGACCAAGTCTTCGGCAATATGAAGTGTATTATTTAAGTCGCAAGATGAGGTACTGTAAAACTGAACGGAGTAGAACAGAAAAGTTTCTTCTTTAAAGTAGAGTCATGAATCAGCAGTTAATTTATGTTCGATAAAACAAAAGTATGGTAGGTAATCCAGATACTTCCTTCTCCTTAATTACAACGCTAACTCTACTCCTGCACTCATTTAGGTCACCTAAAGACCAGTCACTAGTAAGATAACCAGCATAGAAGATAATCTGATGAATAGAGGAGATTTAAAAAGAACTAAATTGTTAGAAATGATGTAGGCAATATGATCTAATGCTTTGATGATATTTCATTTATTGATCTTCTGACGTTGCAGCGCATACAGTCATTAGTGGGCTCTTATTCTATAAAACTGTCCATATCTTCTTGTAATAGGATTATTCGATAGTAAGTGAAACCAGTTCAAGGTTGCAAACATGAATCGTAGATGTGGTTGACTAGAAAAGGTAACATCAGTAATATCACTGACTAGTTACATCCTACTTTGCCCCACAAACATGTCTCGATTGAAGTTATTCGCCCACTGTCATGAATGCTTGTCAGATACACCACCTTCCCTCATTTTGTTATGTTTGGCTCTCTTACGTTAAGTGATAAGTTTTCAGTAATATTTTAGACTAAGCTCTATTGTTTTAACAGCTTGTAAGAATACAGGTTCTCTGGAAGCTACACGTTTCGAGCACAGCTTGTAACTTAACTGATGATATGATTTGTAAGATATGGGTTTTGTTACGCTCGTCTATAGATATGCTTCAACTATTACGAGTTCACCTTAATCGAATAACGAGAACAAAACAATGAACCAGCGTCCAGGTAGGCTACTGTGATCCCTTGACCGAATTGTATCAGAGAGAAATCTTGATATAGTGAAAAATTATATTCTACAAACATCCAGCCAGCACACAATAAATCCAAGCACTGAAGTTGCGGTTATTTATACTCTATTTGGACGTCCTTGGGGCAGTCACAAAAATAACACACTAAAATATCACAGTTATCAGTCACAGCCAAGGATTTTCCTGGTGGGAAATGTGATCTCAAGGTCAACTGATCGAAAATATAGGTATTTATCGAGCGAGTTCTTGGGATATAACATCCCCAACAAGTTTGTAAGTAGGTACTCTGAATACAGGGGGCTTAAGAAGCTGACAAAGGAAAATGAAAAAAATTTAGTGTGAACAGTTGACAAGTAGGATGATAAATAGTTAAGAAAACAAGGTGTTTGAATGGTAATGAAATGTGGAAATAAAAATTTACTAAACTGTTAATCCATGAACAAGGAGGAACTCACAACAATACAGGAAGTTTGAGTTCCTTGTGATCATCAGTAGTTCAGCAACATCTATAGGCCTTTCGGTTTAGCTATCTGCTAGAAATAAAAACCAAAATTACTTGGAAAGATCGTGTATTAATGCGACAGAAATTGGTAATCTGCTCGACAATGAACTGTATTTTGTTAAAAAGAAATTAAAGCGCAGTGACTGTTTGTGTTTTACTGTTTTTAATGTTTATTCTGTGTTTATAAGTCTGTTCTAAGGGTTAGGGTTCATAATTGGGCTGAATTTTACAAACAAGAGGCTGGATATTATTTGATAGAGTAGTATTAAGTGTGTTTTCAACCGACCGAGACATAGAGTTTTCTGTTAAAAGATGCTTGCCTCTATTCATGAAGTTAAGTGTATAGTTCCATCCTAACAGCCAACAAGTGAAGCTTTTTTGTACATTTCTACTTGTTTCTCGTCTAAAATATAAATATTTGCAAAGATAAATGAGCAGTATTCAAGTGCGGGCCTTTTGCCAATTTAGAAGAGTGTAAGCTTAGTCTCATTTGTCAAGCAGTTCCTAAATATAACTCCAATCATCTATCTAGATTTAGCGATAATAGTAGAGGCATGCTTTATAAAATTTAGACCTCTGTATTGATGAATACCCAGATCATGTGCTGATATGAATGTCTGAATCCTACATTTTTGTATTTAAAGTGGTATTTTACAGTGAAGCTTACTAAAATGCCTAATGCTACATTTTTTGTGGTTACAAGATAGAAGCCATGTTTCGCTTCAGGTAGATAAACTGTCAGTATCACTCTGAATCCTCGCTATATTTCTGTCCAAAACTTCAGGCTTATGGCTGTAGACTGTTTTGAGATCATCCACATCTAAGTATGATCTTTCAAATTGTATACTTTAACATATATGTTTTATGTACACAAGAAATGAGATTAAACTTAAAACATTTCCTTGAATACCTTTGTAATAATTTCGCAGATTATTACAAGGCTTTTAAACAGAAAATCATTCTCCCCAGCTCCCATCTGTTTTATTCAGATTGTAAAACATTGTATCGTAAAATATCACTCAATATCTATTTAATTTTCAAAGCTTACTCGAACATTTTTGAAATCGTGTGCCTAATACATGATTTCCTTATTATTCCTGCCTATAATTTTCTGTATTCTACTCTGTTCTACGTGAAAACGAGAAACGAACTAAAACGTGTTTATTAATTTTTACAGTTTCTACTTGATGTACAGTGTTACAGTATCATACAAAAACAATTTCTCATACAATTTGTCAAAATACTTATTAAACTTTCTAGTTTCCATTCAATTTGTTTCTTCGAACAGAATTTTACTCTTATGCTCAACCGCATCTTATGATTTATGGTATATTGTGTCTGAAATATTTCCAATCAATCTAACTTTCAAAAAAAATTTCCTTTTCAATATTCTACTATATGCAAAATCTTTTGCTGAGAAAGCTATTTTTCTAAAGTTTGAAATATTTTTAACATTAAGATGTTAACATGTAACTTGACGATTAATTTAGCCTCACTGATGTTTTCATATATTTACTTATTTATGAAAGTTATTCTGATGTTATTATTTAACTGGGTGGATGGAAACACTTTGTCAGACTATATTAATAAATCGTGATGACAATTGATTGACAGCCATTTTGAATGAGTATGAGGAATTTCCGACATGAAAATATATGCTGAATATTAATTGAACATGAACAGTTGCACGTTCAATGTGTAAAGGTAAATTACAGCCAAGTTAACCTACTCTCATACTGATTCGCCATCTTTGAGTTTCTCTCACCTATTATCTGCCTTGAGTAATTATAGTCCGAATCAATGTCAAACAGTAAGCTTTGCAATGCAATGAAGTCGATTCTGAGAATAATGGAGTATAACAAATTCTGTTGTATTGACTAAACCTTTAATGATTGGTATAATTATTGTTAGAATTTTCGAAAATTAATGGCGACGAACAGTAAGGCATGAATCGTTCATACCGAGCAGGCGAATCTTAGTATCAACATTGCGGCAGAGGTATCCGCTTTTTCTAATATTTTTCGTTTGTCATATTATATTACTTATTAATATTCAGTAACTAAAAGCATTGTTAATCAATTCGAAGAGTATGATGTGTGAAGTATACGGATTGATAGGCCAAATTGGTGATTATCTACATCAATCCACAACATCCAACCGAGTTTATATATTGTGTGAACATCAAGTCAGTAATCGTTGAACATCAAGTGAAGGTGTAGAAAATTTCCTTTTGAGAATTTCTGCTTAAAGAGCAAGAATGTGATAAATCATTGCATGAAGATTGTTGAAATTTTCTGCTTACTAATGCTGCCTTGTTTTCTTATCTTCCTTGCATATCAATGTTAAACTGTGAAATAAAGTCAGACTGAATGATTTCTTGAGTTGAATGCTTATCAGTTAAACTTCATATGCATCGGCCACTTGCTTATGATTGATGTAAATTACTGTTTACCTGCCCCATAAAATGTTTTAGAAATGCATGACAACAAATTTCCGCGTAAACGTTGCGTACATTTTGTAGAACCGAGCTCTTTCTTGAAAGGACTTGGTAGATTGCCTTGAGTTTTGAATTATGTGATCAAAAAGAACCCTTATTGGTATTGTTTGAAGCGTTGGACATCAACTTAGATACTTAATTTAATTCGTTCTCTAACGCTATAGCAGAATTCGCTGGCTACAAACTAAACTTGAAATCATCTTTTTCTTCTTGAATCGATCTGTTGTGGATGTTGGATCCTCAGAAGTCGCTTGATAAATATCTATATTTTCGATTTATTTCATGGACTAATCAGTTGACCTTGAGATCACATTTCCCACCAGGAAAATCCTACGCTGTGGTTGGTTACTGTGACATTTTAGTGTGTTATTTTTGTGACTATCCCAAGGACGTCTGTATAGAGTATAAATAACCGCAATTTGAGTGTTTGGATTCATTGTGTGCTGGCTGGGTGTCTGTAGAATACAAATTCCACATTATATCAAGACTTCTCACTGATATAATTTGGTCAAGGGATCATTGTAGCCTACCTGGACGCTGGTTCATTGTTTTGTTCTTGTTATTCGACGAAGGTGAACTCGTAATAGTTATAGCACACCTAAAGACCAACGTATCACGATCGACAACGAATAAAGTTTTTGAAAATAATTAATTATCAGTCGATCACTAAATTTCTGTAGTCATGATGAACAAACAGGTAGTATCAACGACTTCGCTACCTCATATTCTTAAGCAACATCTCCATTTCTTCTTATAACTGAAATTTACTTTAGGATATTTGTGAGTCCAAGATGTTTCAGAAAATTCTTCCTGGGGCCTTTTTGATGATACATATACTTTATAGGAGACCGAAAAGGTCATTAGATTTGGTGCACAGTTGAAATTATGACAGTCGTAGACGATGTTAACAAGGAAAAGTAACATAAATATCACTGATTTGTTATATCCTGCTATATCATAAGTAGTCGTAAGCAAACAAAATATTCTGCCCTTCGGACATGGGTAAACTGAGGTTATTCCCTCACCGTCATGAATGTTCGTCAGATACACCACGTTCCCTCATTTTTTGATGTTCAGCACTTTTACGTTCAATGGTAGGTTTGAAATAATGATTTTTAGTCTGAGCCCTATTCTTTGTACAGCTTGTAGGAATAAATTTTCTCGATTATCTCCAGTTTGCAAGCAAATTATACAACACTGGCGTCTCTTTGTTGTATTAAATATACATGTTACTTATCATATCCGTCTCTTAGAAATAAAAACTAAACGTGCTCTAAAAGATAAGAATGAAATGATGCGAATTGGAACTTTAGGAAAATTCCGAATGTTACTGACGGCATGTTAACAAAACTGATTTACTGCTGTTAGTAGGATGTGCGTGGATTTGTCTATCGTTTCATGATACTTGTACGGATGGTAATGATGTGTTTATAGCCTCTGGGATTAGTTCAAATATTAGATGGAACATGAAAGAGTGCCTGGAGATTTGATGTGATCATTGAAAATAGTTAATAAATCTATTTAGAGTCTCACAACATCGGTACTAGTTACCTTAACTTATTGATTGTGTCACAGATAAGGATAGAAATGAGAGATTTTTTTCTAATATAAACCGTTTCGTGTTTCAAAGGAGATCCAAATCTGTTTGTGATAAGTTTAAAGGGTTAGACGTAAAACACGTTCAAGGTTCCTGACCTGATTCAAAGACGTGATTCACATGAAATAGTTAATACCAATGTTTTATAACAATTTATAAAACGGATAAATTGTCTTGAAATAGATATGACTTACACCTCTGACAATGATTTACACCAGTATCTTTGTGACGTGTTGTGCTCTCGAGTGAATCTGTGTGCTTTTCTTTTAAACTTGTTCGTAACAACAATTTTCATTTATTATTGAGAGTTTGGATAATAGAACGAAATTCGTAGTTTGAAAGACGCAAATAAGGTTGGATATCGGTAATTGTACATATAATAGGAAGTTTTTCTGAGATTTTGGCTGATACACTCAAGACTTCGTTGGAAACCGTTTTGATATTCTCGCGTTCGTTATCTAACTATCCTGACGGATGTAATTAGCGTTGAGAAGCACTGCTATGTCCAAACAGGTTAAGAAACGTGAATGAGCGCTACCACCTTAATAAATCGTGGAACACGTGATGATCTTGGTATATTTGTTCAAGGTGAAGTATCATTGATCTGGAGATCTGGAGATACATACAAGTCAGAGACAATTTGATTGTTGTCTTTACAGAAATCGCAGCGATAAGATTAAAACGATCTCATGAAAATCAGCTACATCGAGAGATTGTTGATATGGACGTATCTGTAGAACAGTTGATCAAAAACTAGGTCAACCATGAAATGAATTTTTTCCCTCAGAATGTATAAAGTCCGTCGTAAAATCAATACAAGATATAAACCTATCCAAAGCTATAATGCTCGAAACTATGCTTTCCCAAAGAATAATATCACTTTTTCACAGTGATCCTAATAACTGACCGATCCCAATGATTATCTGATTTATTTGGTGGACGAATTGTTTTCATAGATTGATTCGATGTTTAGAAAATTAGATTTTCGGTCTCTTAAATGAACGATTAACCTCTGCACCACTGAGGCGTCATCCATCGATATCACTGTCAAACGTCAACCAATCCAAGAAACTGACCAATATCAAACATTGTTTTCTGCAGTTAAGTGTTTCACACTGGGCTGGATTTAATTTATCGTTGATGGTTTGAATATAGCTGGTTCTCTTCAGGTTTATACAAGACATTAATACATTGGTAAGATTGTCCAGGCTAATGCAACATAAGAAATGCTGACGAATTAGACTATGAGCTTTAAACTATCAAAGTCAACTTTCAAAGGACCTATTTTATTGTATTGTATTGCATGATGTGCAAGCTAAGTGAACTGATGCCGATTCATTTGAAGCGTTTGTTCAATACAAATTTATTACAGTTCAAATTTTAGACTTTTGAGCATAACATACTAATAGTAGTAAAACATAAAAATATTAGCGCTGAAAAAGAGATTCAATTATTCTCACTTACATATGTTTGAAACACAAACGCATGATCATATTGAAAGTGTTTTCTGTATAAACATTTGTCAAGTATAACTAGACGTTCAATAATTGGTTATGAACATACGATAATAACTTCTCATCTTCTACAAAATGACAGTCTATGAATCCTATGAAGTATAAAAAACGAAAGACTACATTTCTGACATCAGTTTGTTAGTAGGCTAAATAGCACGTTTCAAATATTAATGAGAAATATTATAGCACATGAAAAAGATGAGTGCATCATGTGCTCAGAGCTTTACTGTTCAACTTTTCCATAGCGTATCAGTTATTAAGTTTACGTTTCAATTGAATTTTTTGTTAGAAAACTAAGTAAAAAGCAATCAGCTTATCTGTTTTGCATAACATTCAAATACAACCTGTCAGGTCAAGCAAGTTCAATTTAAGACCAGACAAAAAAATGTTTTGTTTCAGGGTTTTAGACCGAATGAAAGTGTCGCGAGGAAAGCTAAGAGCAGTACATAAAGAAATAGTATTATTGGTCATAAAATAATGCAGGCAAAAACGTATGATCTGAGGTGAAAAGTTCGATTGGTTCTTGAATGACTAGAACAAATACAATATTGACTGCACCCGATTTCATGTGTGCGTTCAATATTCAGACAAGTAATAGTCAACTGATTTTTTTTGTTTTGGTCAACTCTAGATTTTCTAATATTCAATGTCCTTTTCACAAGCTATTATAAACCGATTCCATTCTTTGCGCTAGATTCTTGTTCTTTCGTTACGGTTCTAGGTGTTTGGTATTGTCCAATTAATGGGGGTCAGTTTGCAATCGGTTGTGAGTTTCTGTCGTGATCGTCTACCGACTTTAATCTGCCTCGATCTAGGTGTTTCGGCAGATACACTCATTCATTCAATCACAAACACAGGACTTGTGGACAAGTTACTGGATACACGCAAAGTTAATACTTGGACGGCCAAGGGTAAAGTTACAATTCTGGAATACTTTCAGATTCTATCCAGCTTACTTATATTATATACTGATAAATTCTTGTTTCCTAAATTTCTATTTCGTGTATTTCGTGTCCTAATTATGTCGGCTTCCAACTTCAAATCTCTCTGGTGCCATGTTTAGTAATCGGGTCCTCAGCACAACTTACAATAAAACAACCAAGAAAACTGGAATAGGTATGAACTTCGGGGTTAGTAGTGAGTCGAGAATTCGATTCTCGTGCGACCGAATTGTGATGAACTCAATCCGTCACTTGAAAGCATACATCTCTGTGTCAAGACTTTGGATCACTCAACTCAGATACCACAACATCTCAAACTGTGGAATGAAGACATCATTCCTCCGAATCCTATTCCTAAAATGACCGTTATAAAGGCTAATGATAGGAGAAAAAGACGTCTCAAGGCTCAGTCCACACAGTCTGTCGTCCGAAAACCGCATAAGGATGACTGTTTCGCCTGCTCATTGTCAGTCGAAATCAGGGACTCTGCATTTGAATGCAATTTCTGCAGTATATGGGTCCACTGTCACTGCGACACTACAGTACCTAAAGACTACTATGGATTCGTGCTGTCTCCTCTGCCGTGGTTATTGTAAATCTGCCAACTGTGTAGAGTATCTTAGGGATTGGCGAAGCCATAGGTGCCACCCAAAATGAGCTCTAAAGTGCTTACGACCCAACCAAATGCACCTGGCACTGAACTAGTAAAACAAGTGACCAAGGCAACCAAAAGACTAACTAACACCCCGAAAATCTACCGGTTGTTGATGATCCTCCGGTATCTGTTAGCAATACAGAACAGTGGGTGAACGTAAAGAAGAGGAATAACAACATCCGAACTCACAAGCGGCTACCACTCAAGGACAGGGATGACAGAATAAATTCACTTATTTTACTTAATATTCCAGTATCGGAAGGAAGCATGCTAGAAGCTAGGGCTGCATTTGACAAAGAGCAGTGGGACAAATACTGCCCAACCCTTGGAATGTGCAACATCCCAGCCAAAAAATGCCGCTTTTTCATAGGCCAGACTGTCTCGAAAGGAAAACCCCTCCAGTGAGGGTAAATCTTGACTTGACACGACTTCCTGAAGACATCATCCCTTCATCCTCGTCAGGTATGACAAGCCGTGGTCGGCATACCTGAACTCACTGACGGCAGCCTGGAGGTAGCTCACTTGCACGATATACGACAGTGGCTATGGCTTTCGCGTATCCTATCACTTCACACCATGATGGTTGACCATCGCGTCACACCTAACGTCCATCAAGTCACTATGTCTGATGGTTGTGACGTTCAGGAACCCGGAAGACCGGACTGAAGCACTCCCAGGTTGACTTTCTGCACAGGCAAAATACCTGCAGAGGCCAGTTCCCACAGAACTGGCCAACTCGGTTTGAATAACTTGTTTAAAAACCCAACAGCGGCTGTTTCTGCAGAGGTGCACCAGGTGCTGAGAAAAACTACCAAAAACCTCTGTAGCGACGTAAGTGGACTAAGGAGTAAGCTGTTATAAATCAGCAATATGTGCTCTCAGATGAATCTGAAGATCACAATCCTATCTGAAACATGGATATCCTCTGACATTGCAGACGACGAAGTGAGCTGGCAAGGCATGACACTCTTCCGAAGCACTTATGTGCACCAAACAGGAGACAGAGTGGAAATATATATACACAGCCACTTAAAAACCAAGTGGCTGTACGACACCTAACTAACTAAGTTGACAGAATAATGTTGGTGTTGTTTCCACACAAGTCGCACGAAATACTTGTTAGAGGGGATTTACTGACATCTCTCGCGTACTAAGGCCCAGAGAAGCAAAATGATTGAATCAATACTGCAACTGCCGCTCGTGGGGTTTAATCAAATACTCTTTGCTGCAGATTTCAATATCCCATCTCTAAATCTCAGCAGAGTATAACTCCCACTGGTTGGTTCCAAAGACGACTTGGAGCAGCCATTAGAAGCTCATGGCTGACTGAGCACGTATGCAGTGCCACTAGATGGACTAAGGAAGGAAAGTCCCCAAATCTGGATTATATGTTAACACATGATCAGCTCCTGGTTGAGGATATTCACGTCCATACTGCAAAAGGAAGTAGTGACCATTACACAGTCTTGTTTAACATGGTCATAAACGAAACACACAGGACGAAAACGAGCCCTATGTTTCCTACACTAGGTCAAATTATACGCGTATTAGAGAGACCCTCCTACATGCCCCATGGTCACGGAAGTGGTGGAGGCTGACAGTAGATGATCACTGGCAAACAGTAAGATATATCATCCAAAAGGCTGTCGTAGACAAAGTACCGCAGTCAAATCACACACCTGTGAATTTAAGAAAATGGGTTAGGCGTGGCACTGAACGCTTGCTACAGGCGAAGAGAAGAGTTACGCAGAATTTGAAGGTTTCTTTGTAGGATTCTGATCATGGTTCTTGCTTGGCAATGAGAAGCAGATGCAGTACCGAAATTCGAAGTGATAGGAAACAATATCAGATAGGGCTAGCTGCCAATATACATGCGAACCCGAAGCATCTGTTTAGGTTCATGAATAAAAAGAAAACCATATAAAAAACCCCCACAGACCGAACGGGGAAGACCTCAACAACCTATAGATGGCTGAGATCTTCAATACTAACTTTACCTACCAGTTAATCCAAGCTTCCACATTTTCAGAATACTGCGCAAACCCAGTTCCAGCTGACGGCTTAGGGAACATCCGTATCACCCCTGACTTAGTATTAGGAAAACTAAAATCCTTACGTCCAGGTAAGTCACAAGGTTGTGACAATATTCGCCCCATTATATTGAAACAATGTGCAGAAGTCCTCTGTTCACCTATATGTGACCTGTTCAGGCATTCACTGAAGTCGCATCAACTCCCAGCTGAATGGAAACAAGCTACTCTCTCTCCAATATTCAATGGAGGAGATAGAAAGGACCCAGCCTGTTACAGACCAGTCGCACTACTTCCAAAATTATCAAAGTTTATGGAAGGGCTAGTGGACGAACAAATGAGGGAGTACGTGGATAAGAATAAAATAATCCGTGGGTTTCGGAAAGGCATCGTCGTGTACATCTAATCTTCCCACTGCATGGGACAGTTGAGTAACCAGTATGGACCGTAAAATACCGGTGCACGTAATATTTCTCGACTTTTCAAAATCCTTAGACACAGTACCCAAAGACAAACTATCCCACAGTGAGTATCTGACCGATGCATCACCGAAACTCCTCGAGGGTATCCTCAAAACACGATGCGCATCAAACAGCAAATACTCAGGTTCGTGGACACTTTTTCTCATTGTGAGTCGTCGCAACTTGAAATGCTCCCACAGTCTAGGCGACCTCAGGACCCTCAGTGGACAGCTTTGAAGAGAGACTTAATAATCACGTTCTCACATACAGATTACCATCTGACTCTTAGACAAGCTGTTCATGATGCATATCTTGAGACCTGTTAGTTGTTATCACTGCCATCTCCTCAGAACACTCAATTAATATATCTCGCATATTATCTCTGTTTCTGCTCCCTTGCTTACACTTCAGGCCTGTCTCACAATCTTACCTGCCAATCAATAAGCCAAACTATCTATATCACAAAAAAATCAACGGGTTTACACCAGCTCATGTCATTGTAAACCATAGTTGTGTTTAAAAGGCTGAAGGTTAGTTAGCAGTGTTTGAGGGTATTTAAATCTGAGGGTCATGCAGGAGGCAGCAGTTTGTCCTAAAGGTGTGTTGATTGTAAGAATATTCCAATTATCTTCTACTTAAGGTACCCTGAGAGGACGGAGAGCAGTTACGTCTTCTGAATGTATCGTTCTATTTGGAAATTTGTTTGCTTCTTGTTCATACTTACCAACTGCAACCTAAATTTTATATTCCAACACGGAACGCCAAATTTAGCCTATGCAAATGTTCTTGTTTCTGTTCCTCAACTATCGGTAAACTATTCCATAAATTTTATATCATAATAGGTTATCACTGATATTAGATCTCATGCTTTGTACTTGACAATTCACTTGAATTCCAGCTCGTCACCTCAAATATGTTTCAAATCCATCGTAAAAATCAGAGTATGTGATGAAGTTTTACTTTCTATTCAGTGTTGGAGTACATAGGTTTGTGTTTCTTTGAATGGATAATACTTCTTTGTATCCGATATGTCATTTGTCCTAAAATTGGATATTCAGAAACATTCTAAAATGAAATCAGAATGGATATTCGCTAGCGTTCTCTGATTGACGTCATAAGGAATTTTCAGTCAGATAATGTGAAATGTACAAGATAAATTATTGTTGACCTAATGAATGCTCTGTTCATGCTTCACATTTATCACGATGCTATTACACTGTAAATATTTTGTTTCGAACTTGGATTACCGACTTATGTGGTTGAAAATGAAATGCATTAGATATGTTTGTGTTTTTGCATATTAACAGGATGATGATTAAGAATACATGGCCTTATTATTTTCTAATACTGTCTTAGAAATAATGAGAAAACATGTAGTTTATAAGGAAAAGTGAAGCTGTACACATTTTACACATTTGGTTACCCATTTTCTATCGTATTTGTTTCAAACTTCATTTTCAATCAGTATAGATTACTTATTGAATATGCGTTTTGTGCCTTATTGTTTTATTAGGATTATGTTAGGCAAATTCGTTCAAATTACGAGTCCAAAATAAAACATGAGATTCTGTACGGTGTTGGTTTCGGATTCGATTTCTTCAAGAATATCAATCCTGATTTCAAACATCGTGGAGTGGAAAACTATGAGTATCGTGAGAGATCCGGAGGTCTTGGTAATTTGCCTAACACAGGTGAGTTGAGTGTAACGTGCTCATTGATAGCCGGAATTCATGATCAGAATGTAAATTAGTGAACTAGTCATCTTGTAAGCTATTCGACTAATTTTCTTAGCTGTTGTAAGTGACTGCTAGATGCATCTAACATTTATGCAGTCAGTTGACACCTAACCAAAATAGATTGGTTAGATTTTGCAATATTTTATTCAGTAACGGGATGTTTGTAACCAATTCTGTTAAATAACTATTTTATTGGTGTTATAGGTGGTGATATATTTGTCCATGCAAAGTGTGATGATCGTGGCATGTTGTTTGAATTGGCGAAGTTGATTATCTTTGGTATGCCACCTGAATGTGTGATGGAATTTGAAGATATTTACGGTTGGCATTATCGTGATAATCGTGATTTGAGTGGATTCATTGACAGTAGGTCATTAAACGGATAATATTTTTGCGTTTTTTTATTGTATGGTTTTTTTTGATTTTATATGAAAAAAGGCGTAACTTAAAACTGATTAGAAGATTTATTTCCTATGACGATAACATTATCATTGACAGTCATCAGGAATTAGTTGTAAATTCATCATGTTCAATAATTCAGTTTCTATTTTACGTCATCACGAGCATTCACTAAATATTTGTCTCTATAGGAAGTGTGTTTTGTTCAAAAGGCATTCATTCAGTTACTCGAAATCGTAGCAAATCTATTAGATAGTGTTTGATATTTTTCTCACAAGTGAAAACATCGTTGAACAATTCTATTTAGTAAAGATGCAAATCGCTTGAAAGAAGGTAATTATACCTCATTCATTTTGTCGGATGGCATGAAACGCAGGGTTTTTTAATCGAACATGTGTTTTAATATGTTTATTTGTGTTTGTTCAATTCGATTGTGTTGGAAAACTTTGATAAATGTCCGCGTAATGGGTATTTGTTTGTTTTAGATTTTTCTGTGTATAATTATTGTATACTCTGCAAAAAACTGATTATTGTTGATTGTTTGAAATTACTGAGGTATTACGAAATGAATAACTTCCAGTTTACTTGAACGTACGTTTTAATTATAGAGTATAAATGTCAAGATTTCATGAAGTACAATTAAGTCAATGGAACACTTCATTTACTGAAGTGATGAATTCGATTACATTGTATTATATCATGATCAAGACATTTATAATGATGAAAAGTTTAAGGTCAATTTTTCACACAATACGTATCATAAAAGTCAGATACGATGTAATAAAAACCTAACATTTTTAATACTGATCTTATTTTCTGACAAGATACGGAAAATCCTAAAAAATTAAAAGAACGAGTTGACGTAGCTGTCAATAAACGAACAGGTGGAAGTTACGCTGTTGCTCAGAGATGGGTACACAATATGAGTTTACTCCATAAGACCAGACGTAAGTGATATAACTTCATATAATTAATAAATATCTTTGATTGATAAATTGAAGTTTTCGAGTTTTAAATGTACATTGAATGAACTGTTCTAAGTGTGTATTCCTACATATTTTTGCTTAGCTGAATAACTGATGATGAGATACCTCGATACATGTTGATGACAAGATCCACGAAAGATCTTCTGTTGGCTAGGTTTGTTTTAAGAATAATTATTCCGACATTATCATTGACAGGTGTATTGAAGGAAACACAGGCCATAAAATGTATTTTAATTGATGTGTGTTGTAACGGTAGCTTAAATGATTCCTAGCTAAATCCTTTTGCTTAGTATTCTCTGACCACAATACACTGGACAAGTTCCCAAGAATCAAAAACACGGTTGAACAGGAAAAGATTATATTCCAAATAGCAAGGTTAAATGGAATAAGAGCCGAAGGTGAAGTCAAAAACGGCGAAAACAGATACAACGTTAGTTTCTTTATAGCATTTACATGAGAAGCTTCTGGATAGAAATTCACGTGATCGACTGGATTAGATTTAGCCAATCAGCGCGCAGCTAACAGTACGAGAATCTTCTACCCTGTTCTGCAAGAATCTATCAGGCACTGATTGGATAGGAAATTAGCCAATCAGCGCGCACCAACGTAGTCGTGTTTTAATTCCATCTACGTCCCACTAACAATGTTAATCAGTCACAAAATTCAATAGTTATTCAGACAATTTTATATTTGATTTATAGATGAAACCTTGGAACAATGGATCGGTCGAACAATCAAAGATAGTGTTGAACTATCAAATAAATCGGATACATCACATGTTGCTAGAATGGTTGGATGTAAGTTAGAAATGTCTGAGTTACATTGTGTGTGTGTGTGTGTGTTAAGTTTGCTTTTTTGGTAATGATTATTCATTGAAGTAGTACATTGATATAGTTACTTGAAAATCTGTTGACTTTTACGTTTCATTTAGTGTACTTTCATTCAGTTTTTCATATATTTTAAGGTGTATTTATTAATAGGTTAACATTTCCTCATAAATGTATCAATTCTTGTTGAAGTGGGTAGAAATTTGTTAGTATATTACTAATTTTGTCGCCTAATATTGAACACCTACCTATTCATCTCTCGTTTCAACTTAGCGTAATCACTATTCTCAACCATATTCAACATTTGACTTACGTTTATTTTGTCCGCGAGTTATTTTTCTCAATAGTTTTCAACATCATGAAGATTGAGGTTGTATATTCAGACTAAACATATATATGTTCTCATCTAACACTGAGGTTGCCAACCTGCGTCACCTATGACGTTCCGACCGAAGCTGCTACCTTGACGTGGTGGTCGGGCTTGCCTATCGTGATGACCCAACCGAGCTATGTTGACTGGAACATATGTTCCTGAAGGCTCTACCATGCCAGGCAGGTCGATTGGAGAGCGATGAGACTAAAAGCAGCTACTCAAGGTCTGAGGGCGAAGTCGTACTACTGACTGCAGAGGGATGTGACAGCAGTAAAGTGTTTCCCTTGGACAACCAGCATCTGCAGCGATGCTGCCTTCTCACAAGGAAGGAAGGGCTAGAAAAGGTCGACCCTAAAAATGTCACACCTCACCCTACCTCACGGATTTCCGTCTCCGGCGGTAAGGGTGCCCACTAAGGGCTTTCGAGTGCGGAGCTAACACTCAAAAAACTTCCCATAAAAAGGCCGTGCGTGACGGGCCTCAAGCAGTTGTCCCTTGGGCTCTGCGGTCACGCTCGCAGGTCTCTAAGACCAACACTAATCTATCTTCCTCTTCAGGTGCCTCAAGAAACAACCTTCCACGGTGTGGGCAGCCTGGAAGTGACAACCGCCCTCATACCCCTAACAGCACATGAGACCGATTTGGTCAAAATCAAATCATTCCTACACCCCTTAATACCTCTTTTATCTTCACGACTAACTCTTCTCACACTCCTTTATCACAGTGCACAGCTAATGCAAACGATACGAGTTCGCGAAACGTCGTTCCCGGTCTCCTTAAACCCCGTTCTAAACTACATGTTGGAGCATATAATGTACGTACATTACGTCAAATAGGGCAACAGGCATCACCAGCTAGGACTTTAGAATCTCGTGCCGTCGATGTATGCTGCGTCTCGGAAACGCGCATACAGGATCCGAATAGCGTCATTCACTTGACCTCACCATGTCAAGATAAAGAGGCAGCTCGATTTACCCTTCGTGTATCCGGTAGCCCTGATGCTGCTTCCCGGGGTCTCGCTGGTGTAGGTATAGTATTTAGTCGTAGGGCAGAACAATCTTTCCTTGAATGGACCCCTGTAGATAGTCGTTTGTGCGCCGTCCGACTAAACGGGACAGTAGGGATTCGAAAGGATAGGGACAATCGTCGTTGCCTCTTCGTCATATCAGCCTACGCCCCCACTGACTGCAGTCCAGACGATGTGAAAGATGAGTTTTACAGAAAGCTTTCGGACCTCCTCCAAAAAGCTAGGCGCTCTGATATAGTATTATTGGCTGGCGACTTTAATGCTCAAGTAGGTAGACTAAGTGAAAATGAAAGACACGTAGGTGGATGTTATGGCGTCGCGGCTCACAGAACAGACAATGGCGGCCGTCTGTTGCAACTGTGCTCAAAAAACCAACTATTTCTAGCAAACACTAATTTTAAGCATCAGGAAAAACATCTTTTGACCTGGTGACCCTCGAATTCGTTTCAACTTTGGACTCAACTAGATCATATCGTCATCAGCCACCGATGGAAGGGTTCGATAGAGGACTGCCGCTCGATGGAAAAGGCAGCGGCGATAGGCAACACCAGACAACTTTTCCGCCTTATCAAAGAAACCGGTATTAGGAACCCGAATGTGAGTGAGACTATCTCGGAAAAGGATGGTCTTATTATCCATTCTCAACAAAGGAGACTGGACCGATGGGCAGAACACTTTAGGGACCAGTTAAACTAGACTTCATCCACGCTTCGGTTGCCCACGATCCTCAGTCATCCCTAATGGCAAGTCGATTTAAGTCCTCCCAGTCTACATGAAGTTGAGAAAGCTATAGGAAATCTAAGGAGAGGTAGAGCGGCAGGTCCCGATAGGCTTACCCTTGAGATGTTTAAGGATGGTGGTCCAGTTTTAACGGTTAAACTGACCGAGATCCTAGGTAGAATCTGGGAACTGGACGTAATCCCATCTGACTGGTATCAGTCGCTAGTTGTCCCAATCTCTAAGAAAGGACAGAAGTCCTCTTGTGACAATCACAGGGGAATAAGTCTAACTAATATAGTTTCTTAATTGTTAGCCTCGATTATACTTAGACGTCTAACTAGAGCTCGTGAAGAGCAGACTAGAGAAAACCAGGCTGGTTTTCGACCTGGACGTGGTTGTATAGACGACATCTTCACACTACGACAGGTCCTGGAACACAGACGTACATTTAGACGTCCGACAATAGTCGTGTTCCTTGACCTGAAAGCGGCATTTGACTCTGTGGATCGTGAGGTTCTGTGTCAGTGTCTGTCATTGAAAGGTGGACCAAAGAAGTACATTAACCTTATACAAGCTCTGTACTCGAACACTACTGGTCGAGTGAGAGCATATGGCGAACTGTCATCGGAATTCTCTACATCAAGTGGTGTCCGTCAGGGATGTCCACCCTCTCCATTCTTGTTTAATTTTATCACAGACATGGTCTTGGAAATAACCTTATCGTCGTCTGAAATTTCGGGAGTAGACCTATTACCAGGAGGCTCACTGACTGACTTAGAATATGCCTATGACATTGTCCTACTTGGTGAAGACGCTGACAAAATGCAGAGTTTTCTGACCACCCTAAGCAACAATGTAAGCATGTTCAGGATGCGATTTCCCCACCACCCGAAATACAAAATGTCGCTTTGAGACTGGGTTGCATCGGCACGTGAACTAGTGATAGGGAGTGAAGTAGTCGAGCGTGTAGACCGCTTCACTTATCTGGGGAGTCTCATCAGCACCGATGGCCTGGTGACTGACGAAACCTGAGCACATGGCCGTTAAGAGTAGATGTTCGTAGGTTACTTGTATTCGATCATCGATATTTAAGAAGCATTGCTCGTATATTGTGGGACAACCGAGTAATCAATGCTGTCGTTAGGAAACGAGAACTAGGTAATGATGGTAGATCAATAGATGAAGTGGCGAAACTTCATCAGTTGAGGTGGTCGGGTTGGGACATGTGTTACGTATGGCTAACCACCGACCGCCTCGACGAGCTGTGTTTTGTGGTGTAGGAGAAGGTTGGAACAAAGTTAGGGGCGGCCAGACCAAAACATGGCAGAAATCCATGAAGTTACTGACAGACAAGTGGACTGAGTGATGTCGGTAGATGTAGACTACCTGGTTGGTGTCCGCAAGACGATAGTCAGCAATGGTTAGAAGAGACCTTGAACGACATGGCTCAAAATCGTTTGCAATGGTGCAAGTGCATCCATTCTTTGAGCTCTCTCAAATCCTAATCTTCTGGATTCGTCAGCAGCTCTACCTTTGTCTTTCTAACCTTATCTCACTGAATTATACTTCTTGAATAATATCTTCAAACCCTAGTCTTCTTCATTACCATTAATACCTCCACTATCTTTATTACTATGGGATTTGATTTGACATTTGCATCTCTGTGCTTATTTGGTGTGTCAACATGAACTTATGTACATACGTACGAAGTTCCACGTTGCAACTGACTGACTAACTAACACTGAGAATTGCAAATTGTTCGGGTAGTTGATGTATAATTGTCAATGTTTCTATTTTTTTGTATTTCTTCTTCTTATTATTAACAGCTGCACAGTTTGATGCGGAAGAGAAGTATCAAATTGTTCGACAATCTCAACCTTATGGTACTTTATCAAGAGAAGCTGGTCTGTTTTTCATTGCTTATGCAGAAGATGTCAAGAATTTCAATTTTATGTTAGATCGTATGACCGGGTATGGTGATGATGAGAAAAATGATAATTTAATGAAGTTTACACGTTGTGCAACAGGAAATTATTTCTATTTTCCTGATCTTATTGAATTAAATCGTTTGATTCGTAATAATTGAAAAAGAATTTCTTTGTAATGCGGATGATGGTGATGACGATGAGATCAACTGACGCATATACAAACTGAGAAATAATGCATTATTTTATCGCTATGATTGTAAATTAATTAACTTGAGACGTTTTCTTTTTATCTTTGAGCGTGAAATATGAATATAAACTGTAATGTTTGATTTGTTTTACTTCGTAATAATTTAAGGTATGGTGCCTATGTAAAGTTGTTGATCGAAATGTATATTACAGTGATTGTATATAATGTTGATGCTGGTTAAAATGGCATGTTTTCGTAATGACACTAAGGTTTAATTGAAATTAGATATGGTAATGTAAGCTTGTAATTGAAATTCCATATCGTTTCGTGAGAAAGTATCTAAGTAAACTTGCACGTACGTTAAGACTGTTATTCAGACCACGGAAAATGCCTTCTGGAACCGAACCGATAACTGTCAGTCTTGTGTAGGAACGACTTATCTGTTGATCTTCGAGTTGGCATCTAAAGATGTGAATGTTTAACTTCGATGAATCCACGATTTCGCGGACTTCGTCTTGACTGAGCAACAGCTACAAACACTACTCAACTGCATTCCACTGGTCACAGCTTCTCACTACAACTCTAAGAATTCCATCACGGATCTAGTCAATCACTAGTGAGCATAAGCTGATTGTTATCGTAGGGTTGTGGTTTCTAAATCACACATGTTGCATACTTTTGAGACAAAAATATCTGTAAACGATAGATTTGATTGAATTGATGTAAGTCAGGAGTGATGATGAAGAGGCATAATTTTGTTGTTTGGAGTCACCATTGATATGCGAAATAGAGTGGTTGTTATTTCGATGTCATGAATCGATCTATATATGTTCGATCATTGTAGTAGACGTGTAAGGAGTGCACAGTTGTCTCGTACCTGTATGGGACTTATCAGCAGCATCCTATTGAAGAAACACTCACTGAACATTCTGTCATCTTAATAAACGATTTACATAAGTATCTTAGTGACATGTTGCTCTCGAGTGAATGAGCGTGCTTTTCTATTAAACTTGTCCGTAAGAACAATCTTCATTTAATCCCCTAACAGACGAAGTTATAATTTCTTTAGAGTTTGAAGAGTGCGAGTGAAGTTAGATATCAGTTATTTTACATGTGATAGTATGTTAAACCGAGAATTCGGTTGATACACTCAAGACTTCATTTGAAAAAGGTTTGATATTTCCACGTTCGTTATTGTTGAGTTAAGATTTAGCAACTGACGGTATGGTATTTTCAAATTTGAAGACGACTTATCGATCATTCGTCAATCTATTTCTTTATCACTAGAAAAGTCTATTTCATTTTGTTTGAAAACATTCAACAAACAAAGTTTACCGACAGCCATTTTAATCACTTTGTCGGTGAATACTTCGACAATGATAAGTGAAATATCATCAAGGAATAATTGTACAATTCATAACAATAACATTTATGTAAAGTTTCACATCGTTAGGGGAATTCTTGTAGCATATGTCAATGATATGTATCGTGCGCTCAAAGTTTTAGTGCTCAACGTTTCAATAACACACCCGGCAATAATAAGTATACGTTTCAATTGATTTTGTTGTTAGAAAAATAAGTATAGTGCAATCAGTTTATCTGTTGTGCACAACATTCAAATACAACCTGTTAGGTCAAACTAGTTCAATATAAGATCAGGCAAAAAAATGTATTGTTTCAAGGTTTTAGACCAAATGAATGTGTCACGAGGAAAGCTTAGATTAGTATACGTATTAACAGTTCTATTGGTCATAAAATAATGCAGACAGAAAAGATGATTTGAGATGAGAAGTTCGATTGGTGCAAGAACGACTAGAACAAACACACAACATTGACTGTACCCAATTTCATATGTACGTTCAACATTCAGATAAATTGTAGGCAAGTGGTTTGCTTTGTTTCAGTCACCTCTAGATTTTCTATTATTCAATGTCCTTTTCACAAGCTATCATAAACAAATTCCATTCTTTGCGCTCGATTCTTTACTTTCGGTACGGTCCCATGTGTTTGGTATTGTCCAATGAATGGAGGTCTAGCCACTCGACTGTCTAATTTTTGTCAGTTTGCAATTAGTTGTGAGTTTGTTTGTCCCATAATGTGAATGAAAACGTTTCTTTCATTATGCCTGATGTAATCAAATACTAATACGAGTTCACCTTATACAATAAACAGGAATAAACCATCGATACAGTGAGACGATAGACCCGGCCACCCTGATCCAATGGTCATGATAAGGCGTAGAAAGTGTAGCCTACAAGCATCAAGAAAATGCGAGGTTGACCAGCACGCTAATCGAGCTTATTTATACATGATAGAAACGCATTTGGTAAAGCCATAAAACAGCGTACGAAAATAATCCATCAACCAATGAAAGTCACGGTTTTTCCGGGATGGAAGTGTTAGCTGTAGGTTGACTAACAGAACACAATGAAATTCGACATTTCAGAATAAGATTACAATCATTATTTTCATATCTTCATAGCAGTTTTAGTTTTTATTTCTAGTAGACAGACAAATTGACAAGCCTGTAGATGCTGATCAACTACTGTCAATTACAAGGAACTCAAACACCATGTATAATTGTGAGTATCTTCTTATTTACGTATTAACAGTTTAACTAATTTTTATTTTGCCAATTCATTAACATCCAAACACCTTGCCTGCTTACCAACTTATCGCTTTACTCATTAATTTTTAACATTATTTCAACTCTTTTTTCTCCTTCTCCTCGTTCCAGCTCCCTGTCCTTCCTATTTCCAAACTACCTATTGACTGACTCATCTTACAAATCATACCATTCGTTTACTTAAAATCAGTGTGATATGCTTCGTGGATATTTTCTCTGGCGAAGTTATCTGGATGGCTTGTAATATGGAGCTAGTAGAGAAAGTGAATTCCGATAAGGTTTACAAAAAAAAATTAGAGTAGACTAGAGACCATTATTTACAATCAACCATTAAACGTAAGAGAGCCTAACATCACAAAAGGAGGGAGGGTGGAGTTTCTGACCAGCATTCATGACGGTGGGGCGATAACCTCAATCTACCCATGTCTGTGTGGCAGAACATTTTGTTTGCTTACGGCTCCTTACGATATGGCAGGATGTAACAAATCAGTGATATTGATGTTACTTTTCCTTGTTAACCTCGTCTACAACTCATGTCTGTAACCTTGCACTGGTTTTTACTTCCTACCGAGAAATCCTATTACAAGCTGGTCTGGATAACTATACTAAAAAAGAGCTCATTCATAATTTCTTGAGCTGCAGAGTTAAAAATAAAAAGAATATATAAAACAAAAAATTATATCACTGAGCCTCTTTATTATATTTTGTAAATCAACATTATTACTAACAACTTGGTACTTCTGAATTTCCTCTATTCTTTCGACTAACTTCCCAATAGTTATCTCACCAATAATTTGTCTTCATTAACCTACATAAGTGCAGGTGTACAGTAATGACATTAAAAAAGTCTGAGTAAACATACCTTTGTTTTATCTATAAACGTATTTTCTGTTCCGCTCCTCGTCCCGTTTTCTTTATTCCTCTTTTTTCAGAACCTTATTCCACTCCTCATATATTAGTCTGGATATTTGCAGTAGACTTGGTTACCCTACCCAAGAACATGTAAAATCATTAGCTGATGAATATCAACCAGACCTTTGTACATTTGCCGCATCAATTCTTGTTATATGCAAACCTATCTCTACCATGAATCGTTTCTCAGTCCATAAGATGATTGTCGTAACGCAACCTTCGTACCTTGCGCCAATTATTCGCATTGAACATTCCATCTTTAAGAACACAATGAATCTTGTGAAATGTTTCAGTAAATGTATACCGTTTTAAAAGAAATATGTTGTTAATCTTAACATTTTGATCTTGCCTGTAAATTGGCATGTCTCTTGTAACATGTTTGTTATTTGAGAATAAATTATTATTATTATTAACTGTTTGCAAATGAGGTTTTGTGATCCAAAGTCACCACTACACCTCCATTTTTATCAGCGTACATTCTCTGGTCGACTGGTATCCTAACTTCTGTTCACCGCTCTTTCAGAGAGACTTCTTTCCGGAACGTAGATCAGCTTATTTTTAGTTTCATCTTGAAGTGGGGATGCCAGTGAAGTAAATTTATCTAGCCGGATGTCATGGCGAAGATTTACTCCTGCTTATAGGCAATGCAGGAATAGCCATTTGCGTATCTGTTGTGAACATCTACCAACTTTAACCCCTACTTGTACATGTCACGGTCAACACTGCTGACCATTCGCGCCCCTGTTCATTAACCATCGGATCAGTTTGTAGTCACGAGCAAACATAGGACATCTCATTTCACACGTGAATTATTTTTCAGACTTAGCCTGTACTGATGTCGGTGCATTACTCGCATGAATCAAGCAATGGATCGTTTCCAGTCTTATTCCCTACAGGATTACTGCTGAACACTTCTGCTTCAGTTACGCTTCATATGCTGTTGTTCGATAAATGCACAAAGTTATGACGCATCAGCTGGCCTCCCCTCCTCTTTTGACTCAATCAATGCATATGTGTTTCAGCTTGCCCATTCAACTACGGATAGTATGGTGATGATTGTATGTGCTCGATGGCTAGCCGTTGATAGAAAGCATGGAATTAGGTGGAGATAAATTACGGTTTCTTAGATGGCCAACCGTTGGTGACACAGCTCATCTTCATCTTGATGGAGTAATCCCTGGAAGAGTTTCGTACGTCTGTCGCAGACACCGTCAGTGCCCGTATTGCGGTTGTCAGATTGCTATTATATACTAATAAATTCTTGTTTCTTAAATTCATATTTCGTGTATCTCGTGTCTGAATTATCCCGACTTTCACCTCTCAATCTCACTGGTGTCATGTTTAGTAGTAGGGTTCTCAGCACATCTTACACTATAACAACTAAGAAAACTCAATGAGGTATGAAGATCGGGGTTAATAGTGGTTCGAAAATCACAGTCTCATGCTACCGGGTTGTGAAGAACTCAAACGGTCACTTGAAAGCACACCTCTCAGTGTCCATACTTTTGATCACTCAACCCAGATACCACAAGGTCCCAAACTGTGAAATAAAGACATCATTCCTCCGAATCCTATTCCCAAAATGACCAGTATACTAGCTAATAATAGGAGAAAAAGGCGTCTCAAGGCTCAGTCAACACAGTCTGTCTTCCGAAAACCGCATAAGGATGACTGCTTCGCCTGCTCCTTGCCAGTCTGAAGAAGGGACTCCGCTTTCGAATGCAATTTCTTCAGTACATGGATCCATTGTCACTGCGACACTACAGTACCCAAAGTGTACTATGTATTCATACTGAGTCTCCTCTTACCGTGGTTCTTGTATATCTGTTAACGGTGTAGCGTATCTGAGGCATCGGCAAAGACACAGGCCCCACCCAAAATCAGCTCAAAATTCCTAAGTACCAAACCAACGCACTAAACCATAGCAACACCCTAACTCACAAGCGGCTGCCACCCAAGGACACGGATGACAGAATAAATTCACTTATTTTATTTAATGTCCCAGTATCGGAAGGAAGCTTGTTAGAATGTATTGCTGCATTTGACAAAGAGCAGTGGGATAAATACTGCACAACCCTCGGAATGTGCAACGTCCCAGCCAAAATATGCCGCCATCTCAAAGGCTAGACTGTCTCGAAAGGAAAACCCACTAAAATGAGGGTAACTCTTGACTCGGCCCGACCTCCTGAAGACATCATCCTTTCATCACAAAGACCACCGGTCAAATTGTCCTTGCGGATTCGCGTCAGCTACGCACAGGCGAAAATCCTGCAGAGGCCAGTTCCCACATAATTGGTCAACTAGGTTTGAACAACTTGTTTAAAAACCCAAAAGCGACTGTTTCTGCAGAGGTGTACCAAGTGCTGGGAAAAACTACCAGGTGCCTCTATAGCAACGTAAGTGCACTAACAGGTAAGCTGTTAGAAATCAGGAACATGTACTCTCAGATGGATCTGAAGATAATAATCCTAACTGAAACATGTCAATACCCTGACTCTGAAAACGACGAAGTGAGCTTGCAAGGCATAAAACTCTTCCGAAGCGATCGGGTACGGAAACAGGAGGCAGAGAGGCAACATATATAAACATTCACTTAAAAACCGAGTGGCTATACGACACCCAACTAAGTGAGTTGACAGAATCATGTTGGTGCTGTCTCCACACGAATGACATGAAATACTTGCTCGAGGGGATTTACTGACCTCCCTCGAGTACTAATGCCCAGAAAGACAAATTGACCGAGGCAATGCTGTAGAATCGATTTTCAAGGCTTCGTTTTTGGGAAAATCCTTCCATGTATATATTTGTGTTATGATCTCGCTAACTCTCTCTATTCAATATTTTGATACCCTGTTTAGTCCCAATTTGAGAGGTTATTATTTGTATTTTGTTATAGTTTCTATTTTCTGTACTTCTATTGGAGTTTATATGTTTCCTTCTGAACTGTAAATGCGTTTTTTATACTGATACCTAATATGGCTAAAGACTTGTCGGATTTGATGCCTTTACGGTAACTTCGTATTCCTCACTGGAAGGTTGTACTTGTCTGTATTCCTTTTTTGATTAATAATAGAACAGTTCCTACCCCGAAACTTACATTTTGAATTTGGAGTGGGCAAGGCGCGTATATGATTCATACTGTTTCCGAAATCAAGGTTCATTGAAGTGAAATTTTCAGTAATACTACAACTGCCACTCCTGGGGTTTATTCAAATACTCTTAACTGGAGATTTCGATACCACATCTCTTAACCTCAGCAATCAGATAACAACTCCCACTGGTTGGTTCCAAAGACAACTTGGAGCAGCCATTAGAAGCGTATTAGAGAGACCGTCCTACATGCTTTATGGCTACGGGAATGGTGGAGGCTGACAGTAGACGATCACTGGCAAACAGTGAGAGATATCATCCAAAATGCTGTCGTAGACAATGTACCGAAGTCACACCACTCAACTGAGAATTGAAGAACAGGGGTTGGGCGTGGCACTGAACGCTTGCCACAGGCGAAGAGGGGAGCGTGGTAAAAGCGGGCGGTCTCCTTGAAGGATTATGATCGTAGTTCTTACTTGGCATTGTAGAATCCTTTTTGAATGTTTTGTTTTTTGGAAAATCCCTCCATGTTTACATATTTTTGCTATGACATGACGGACTTTTTCTGTTGACATTTTTGGTATTTTATTTGATTCCAATTTGAGGCTTTATCATTGTATATTGTTATTCTTTCTATATTTTGTACTTATATTGAAGTTTTTGTGTTTGCTTCTGAACTGTACATATGTTGTTTAAATTTGATATACTATGGCTACCGCCACATTTTTGGACTGACGCAGTGGCCGCTGGACTTAGCGTCACTATTTTGTTACTGTGTCTGATACTCTGCGGAGTAACTGAACCCTGGAAGAAGCACTATTTCCGTAATGCTTTGTATTTCCATTTTTTAACTAATACAGAGACGCTTTCTCCTAGAAATTTGTCCTTTTTGAATTGGTTGGGACCCGGAACTGGGAAAAGCGTACAGGAGTGCCTCTATTGGAACCCATTGGGACGGCCACTGTAGAAATATATTTACAGTCTGGAAATACTTCTATCAACGATATATCCTGGAATTATCGATTACGATTACAGTTGGATTATTAAGAATTATAAAGAAACATTTGGAATTTTAATCGTTTATCACACTAGACTTCTCCAGCAGGTTAACCTGCGACGACGAAAAGTAAAATGAAGTCAAAAAATTTCGTCTTTCCCCCAGTTCTTTAGAGTTTTGGGAACTATGACGTTATACTTTCTCTTCCCACTGTTCACCCAATACTCCCACATAGTTAATTTTATTAATTGATCGAATGCACACTGTTGACAAACACATTAGAATCACAGAAACTGAAAAAGAATTTGGTTTGTAAGAGAGCAATCAATAGATGCAGCGAGATCTATCACATAGTCGTCCAACATCGGTACAAACATGGTTATTGAATCCGTTATTTTTACTGCCTAATCGTTGAGGAAGACAAAGTTTGTTTCCTTGGAATTATCTGAGTTTACCAGTGTGGTAGTGAAAAACTAGATCGTCCCCGGCTAACAGTGAGAGATGGGACTCGGAATAAACTTTGCCAACAATATGCTTGATTCTATTATCATTATTATTTTGTTGTTATGTTTTTTGTAATTGACTATTTTCTAAAGCAATTTTCGTTTGATGTACGCTAAAACCAAAATTTTCCTCAGTTGTGTTTTTCACACCTCAGATAGCAATCTCGGTCCACTGACAACAGAAAACCACTTGAAACTTCATGTGCGGTACAGCCAAGGCTAAGACAGTTCATCACTTTACGCAAATGCAACGAGGTGTTTTCACCGCACAATTGTTCTTATCTCTCTTCAACTCTTGTATACTTATAATGCAACACATCTTACATATTTCGAACTCTGGGCAAATGCTTTCTGACTGATATATGTTTTTCATATTTACTTTCAAGTGATCTGAAACTGGAATTATTACCTCAAGTCTTCAATAAATATGAGTCAATTTTATCACCTCCCAGATTAGTACTGCATGAAATACTGTTTTTGGATTTCATCTCCAAATAACTTCATACTCATTTATTTAGATGTTTATACTACTGGTGAAAAACTTTGTAAATTAAACTCTCTCATTAATCACTGGTATTCACTCATTTTTATTCTATCCCCACTGTTACGTTCTATTACAAATGCAACCGAAGGTAAACTACCAAACACCTGGAACCGTACCAAGAGAACAAATATCGAGCGCAAATAAATCAATTGGTTAATACTAGCTCCTGAAAAAGATATTGCATAAAATGACTTGAAATTATTCTACTGCATATGCCATTTAAACACAGAATTAATTGTGTAAAATTCTCTTTCTATACAGTAAAACTTCAAGCTGTCACTGGCCAGGTTCGAGTAGCCAATAGTTGGAAAGTGTTTTACTTACTCAAATAAACTTGTGCTTCTCATCAAACAATTACGAAATCAAGGGCATGAGGTATATGTCACTACTTTTTAGAGGTAAATGATCTTTAAACTTCATCTGTTACTGTTTCAGGACTTCGCACTGTACCAAGAAAAACACCAATTACAGGGTGCTTCGTTGTAGGAGGAAGTCTGCTAGCTTCTTTCACCGTTTATACAAACAAGGAACGTTTGACCAGAATACCATATTTAACTGCTGCATGTGCTACTAGAATTGCTCCTCAAGGATCAGTAAACTTTCTATTCTGCTAATATTTATTTTACATAGGTTGTTAGTGAAACGAAGTCTCATGCTCTCTTTCTGACCATTCACCTTAATCCTGAAGCATCACCACAGGATTGCTTGAAGTCTATCGGACGAATCAAGGTATGGTTTAATATTATGCTCTTTTTAAAATTATAAGCTCAAAATGGTTGTACTTTATAGTGGTTGGTTTTAAATTTAGCTTTTGAATTTAAGCAATTAGTTAATAATACTACAACTATTCATAAAAAATAACTCTCATTTGACAGGTCGAGTATAAAATACCTATTTTTCCAGCAGGAAAACTTGTCCGAGTTTTATTAGCAGGATTTAAAACTTTGCAAGAATGATACTAATAGAGTTTTTAGGGTAAATCATAGTCTTTGTGGGCTCTCAATTCATAATTATTTCTTTTCTTATTTTCTAACATTAGAGGGGAAATGACCGATAGAAATTTGTATTCTTGTCTCATTTAAAGTGTTATTATATGTTCACGTGTTAAATACAGTATTCATCTTTGGTTTATATGACTTGCTTTGCAGTTAAGTGAGAATATTATCTCAAAACTTCTGGTCTCATGAATGAAGCTCATAAACCCATTATTGTTTCATTTCGATACAGTTTATTGAAGAAGTTTAGATGAATTTTTTTGCAAGACATTGTTCACCTGTTATTTATCGCCATCATAGATGAGGTGAGGTGCTACTAAGTAAATACTTTCATTAGATTTGTGATTCTGCACCACACAAACTTGGTCAAACTTAGCTAATTTTTGAAGCCATATGGTAGATGAAGTGAAACTCAATAAAATCTCCATTTCTTTGTCTTTATTAGGTACTTTCTGAACAATGACATCTTTCGAAGTTTTGTTTGCTAATTTAACTCTTAGAATTTTATTTTTATTTATTAAGCAATATGTTAATGTATGCATGACATAGAGAAATTGAGAAACGAATTACTGCTTAACAAAACTTTGTGGTTAGTAAAATACTTGCATCCAAACTGATTATGATTCAAAAGTGTATTACTTCCATTCTACATAAATTTAACAGTGTTCATATTGTCATGGGAAATAATTATTGATATGCATTATGGCGAAAATAAGAAGTGACTTTTAGCATTGGCTCGTGGAAATTTTTGTTTCATTTCAATCATGAACTTATTAATACTGAGACAACAGTGGGATTTAACACTAGCGTACATTCATGACCCCTAAATGTATCTAGTGTAATCCTTAGCCTAAACAGGAGTTGAAAAATATAGTTTCACACATATGTTTCCCATATATAAAATGGTTCACAAACGTGTCTTTTTTAAGATATTAATCATATGTTATGATAGTTTTAGTATGTGTTATGTCGACTTGAAATTTTCTCATCATGGTGGAGAAGATTTATAGCTCAGGTGGGTGATTGTGGTGGTGGTGTTTGATTCTCTGAGCCGGGTGTTTTGGTTGTGGAGCTTTCATTGTTCTTCTTTTGAACAACATCATCAGCACAAACTCTAGATAGAAGTGAAGCATTCGAGTTTCTCCACGTTTCACCTGAAGCTTGTTCTGCTAACCTCGATCTTGATTGGTTGCTGTTGACCTTAAACCTGTCGTTGTGGAGAAATTCAAATGCTTCACTTCTATCTGATGTTTGTACTGATGATGTTGTTCAGAAGAACAGTGAAAGCTCCACAACCAAAACACCCAACTCAGAGAACCAAATACCACCACCACAATTTTCTCATCATGTCTTACCCTCAAGACTATATGACTAAACTTCAGGTCATAAAGCAGTCTATCGATTTTTGTTCACAACAAATATAATCAAGAATGTACTGTTCTTTCAACCTCATTGTTTTTACAAATGATGTATTCAATTTCAAGAAAACATACTTTCAGTAGCATAAGCTTATAATTCCAGGTAGAACGTGTTGTCTTATGCCTTTTTTTTCCACAAAAGAGTTGAAGAAATTTGACCTATTAGTTTCTTATCATTAGGCTCTAATAGTCTGATGCTCAGTCTTGCAATCAATTCTTCCTTTACATGCATATGTTTTCGTGATTAACAATAGTCTCTTTCTGATTATGATCTTTTAGCTTGAATCCCTTTTTGTAAATGAGGGTTTTTTTATGTACACAAGCTTTTATGTAAAATTCAATGAGTCTGTGTTTTTACAAGTGATATTTCATCATCATCGAAGATAGATGATGACAATTAAACGATGAAAGTTTTATTCTAGACGATTTCGTTTAATTAAGCTGTAAAATTGTATTTATCGTTGATTTTATGTGCTAAAATAGGTAGTTTGTAATGGAAAAAAATGGTGTGAAGTTGTAGTGATAATAATAATAATAAAGACAGCTTGAAGTACTGTCGTGTCATGAATATTTTTAAAAAAAAGTAAATAGTGTAAGGAATTTATGTATTAATCAGTTAATAGAAAGTATTAAGGTGAAGATGATAATTGTACATTCGATATATATTCGGAACAAACTAAACAAAAACGTTGTAATAATGGCCAGTAAGTGAATAGTTGCAAAAGTTAGTGAAATAAATTAGGATTGATAATGTTTAAAAAGGTCTAACAAATAAAGAAATAGGTACTAGGTAGAGGTGGCAGATCAAGGGATGAAGTAGTGAAACTTCATCGGTTGAGACGGTTGGGACATGTGATGCGTATGCCTAACCACCGACTGCCTCGACGAGCTATGTTTCGTAATGTAGGAATAGGTTGGAAAAAAGTTAGGGGTGGCTTCACCAAAGCATAGCACAAATCAATGAAGTCACTGACAAGTGAACTGAGTCATGTTGATAGGTGTCGAATACTTGTTTGGGGCTCGCGAGATGATAGTGATCGATGGTTAGGGGCCCTGAATGACATTGCTGAAATAGTTTGTTGTGGTTCAGATGCGTTCATTATTTGTCTACTAATAAGTCCTAATCTTCCTAATTCCTCATCACCTTTCCCTTTTTAAGTTTATTCTACTGGATTCTACTTCTTGAACAAAATCCTTGAATCATAACCTCTCCGATTACTACTAATATTTCTACTACTATTGGATTTATAGTGACCATGGCGTCTCCGTGCTTAAGTGGTATTGCAGCTTGAACTGATGCACGTACGTACAAAGTTCTTCATTGTAACTGACTGATTGACTGACTGAATCAAGAAAAAAACCATATATTATGGAAGAATGCAAAGAAAGTTTAAGACCATGAAAGAATAAGTGACCGAGCACACACTGTGCTGGCATGCAAAAGTTAAACTTCAACTGGTTGGTGTCAATCAGTCAATAGCAACGTAAAAACTACGTATGTACGTACATCAGTTCATGTTGCCATTACCATATTAGCACAGAGATGTAAGTGTCAATTCGAATCCCGTAGTAGTAGAGGTAGTAAAGCTTTTAGCAGTAATTGGTGAGATTAGGATTAGAAGAAGTTATTCAAGAAGTAGGATCTAGTGAAATAAACTTAAAAAGAAAAATAATGATGATGAGGAACTATGAAGGTTAGGATTTCAGAGAACACAAAGAATGAATGCATCTGTGCTATTGCAGACGGTTCTAAGCCATGTCATTCAGGGTCTCTAACCATCGATTATGATCATCTCGCGGACTCAAACCACGTAGTCGACAACTACTGACATGACTCAGTTCACTTGTCAGTAACTTCATGAATTTCTGCTATGTTTTGGTCTGGCCACCCCTAGCTTTCGTCCAACCTATTTCTGCACTGCAAAATATGGCTCGTCGAGGCAGTCGGTGGTTAGGCATACGCAAAACATGTCCCAACCATCTCAAATGATGACGTTTCAGCACTTCATCTATTGATTTGCCATCCTTACCTAGCACCCGTTTCCTAATAACAGTGTTGCTCACTCGGTTGTCCCAGGATATACGAGCAATGCTTCGAAGACAGCTGTGATCGAAAACCAGTGACGTACAAATATCTTCTACTCTGACTGGCCATGTTTCAGAGCCATAAAGTAGGAAGAAGTGAACTACTGAGCAGTACACTCGTCCTTGAGTCAGCAAACGGATATCTCGCCTACGCCATAAGTGACGCAGTTTGGCAAAAGCCAATCGAGCTTTCTGTATCCGTGCTGAGACTTCGTCAGTCACCAGGGACTGATGAGACTCCCAAGGTAAGTGAAGCGGTCAGCACGCACAACTACTTCACTCCCTATCACTAGTTCAGGTACCGATGCTGCCCGATCTTGAAGCAACATTTTGCATTTTGAGGGGGAACCCGAATCCCGAACACGCATTGTTGCCTAGGGTGGTTAGAAGACTCTGCATTTTGTCAGCGTCTTTACCAAATAGAACTATGTCATTGGCATATTCTAAGTCAATAAGCGAGCCTCCTGGTAAAAGATCTACGAGGATAAGGTTATATCTAGGAGCATGATTATGACAAAATTGAACCAGAATGGAGAAAGTGGACATCCCTGACGGACACCCCTTGAAGTAAAGAATTCTGATGAAAGTTCGCCATAAGCTCTCAGTCAACCAGTGGTGTTCGGGGAGAGAGCTTGTGTAAGGCTAATGTACTTCTTTGGTACACCTTTCAATGACAGACACTGCCACAGAACCTCACGATCAAAAGAGTCATATGCCATCTTAAGGTCCTGGAAGGCAACTATTATAGGACGCCTAAATATGTTTCTGTGTTCCAGGACCTGTCGTAGAATGAAAATGTGGTCTATACAGTCACGTCCAGGTCTGAAACCAGCCTGGTTTTCTTCAGTCTGATCTACACGAGCTATAGTTAGGCGTCTAAGTATAATCGAGTCTAGCAATTTAGGAACTAGATTAGTTAGACTTATTCCACTGTGATTGTCACAAGAAGACTTTTGCCTTTTCTTATAAATTGGGACAATCAGGGATTGAGACTGATTGGTGTATAGTAGTAGCGTCTGCTGTACATATGTTCATTAAGTTAGTATTCCTTTTTGCGCCAACGCTTTGACTGTATGTGACAACCAGTTAGAATTGATTATTATAGTTGTGTCCGAAAAAAATTGATGCTTTTGACTGAATTCTAAAATCTAACATCACTTTACTAATTCCTTGACTAATAGTCTGAACTATATTAATCAATTTAAATTGTCTAGTATTAAATTTGTGCATCGAACACAATCCCTGAGTAACATGACCCACAATCTATCACAGTAATTTTAGTAGCGTTTTTTCTATGTATTGAGTTGAAGTGTTGCTTAGAAATCCCTTGCTTTTCATGATGACCCGACCGGGCTATATCGGCTGGACCATATGTTCTTGTAGGTCCTACCATGCCATACAGGTTTATTGGAGAACAGTGAGACTAAAAGCTGCCACTCAAAGTATGAGGATGAAGTCGTACTGCGGATAGTAGAGAGGTGTGGCAGCTGTTAGCCGTTTCCCTTCGGGCAATCAGCATCTTCAGCGATGCTGACCTCACACAAAGAAGGAAGGAGTTAGAAAAAGTCGATCCGAAAAATGTCACACCTCACCTTACTTCATGAACTTCCATCTCCGGTGGTTAGGGCTTTTAAACAAGAGTGGAGCTAACACTTCAATAACTTTTCATAAAAAGGTCAAGCGTGACCAGCCTCAAGCAGTCGTCTCAGGCTTTGCGGTCACACTGTGGTGCGAGCTACTTATAAGTAGTATATGACGTGAGTGTAAACGTAATGTCTGGCAGCAGAAGAGAAGATGGGAGAAGATCAAGAAAGGAAGAGTGGGGGGAACACAATGGAATTTGTGTATGAAACGCATGAATAGTGACAATGGATTGATGTTTTGCAACAGGAACAGTCCAGTTCGATATGATGAACTGATATTTTGCAAATTGACGATTTACGATATGGTTTTCCGATTTTACTGAGTAACTCTGTAGTTTTCGTTATATACACTCCGGTTGCCCCACCTGTGTTCTCCTTCACTACAACACTTCCAGGTCTCTCTGACCAGCTCTAACCTACCTTTTAATTTTCTTCAAGAACCACTCTTATACGGTGCAGGCAGCCAATAAGTGACATCCGCCTTCATACCCCGTAATAACACACGAGACCAAGTTGATCACAATCAAATCCATACAACTGTAGTGAACGAGAACACAGGTGGGGCAACCGGATTGTATTTAACGAAAATTACAGAGTTAGTTATTCAGTAAAATCGGAAAACCATATCGTAAATGATTAATTTGCAAAATATCAATCAGTTCATCATATCGAACTGGACTGTTCCTGTTGCAAAAAAAACATCAATCCATTGTCACTATTAATGCGTTTCATACACAAATTCCATTGTGTTCCCCCCACTCTTCCTTTCTTGTTGATCTTCCCCCATCCTCTTCTGCTGCCAGACATTACGTTTACACTCACGTCATATACTACTTATAAGTAGCTCGCACCACACTACTACTTAACTTTTACGATTATTTTTTTCTGTTTGTTGTTGTTGTTAATTTTATTATTAAAACTAAATTGTTTTGATTGCTTTGTTGTTGTTATTATTATGATTATTGTTATGACTGTCGTGGTCACGTGATGCATGTTTTTTGTTTTACCAAGTTCTATATTATTGATCATTGATTAGATTCACCCATTCAATGTTCATTCAAGTTGTTTTTGCGCTACATTAATCCTTTTTTTTAACATCGCATTCATCAATTTTGTTTGTTTTGGCACATTCTAAAGAAATATGTTGATACAATTTGTCCACCGGATTCACGTGGAGAAGAAGATGAAATTTTATATGGTGTTGGTTTCGGTATGGGATTTCTTCAAAAAATCAATCCAGATTATCAATCACGTGGTATACATAATTATGAATATCGTGAAAGATCAGGCAATCTTGGTAAATTACCTAAAACAGGTAAGGTCTAAATGAAATTGTGGATTTTCAGCAAGCATTGGTTGATTGATCTTTTATTTACCCTCTCTCCCCGTGTCTCTCTCAGACTCTCTCTGTATTGTTAGCACTAATAGGATGTGACATATTGAGAGTTAATTGTACTTACTTACGCCTGTTAACCCCAATGGAGCATAGGCCACCCACCAATTTTCTCCAACCTACTCTGTCCTGAGCGCTTCCCTTACCAGTTCTGTCCAATGCTTGTTCATTCTTCTCATATCTTCCTCTATTTCTCGGCGTAATGTGTTGTTTGGTCTTCCTCTTTTCTTTTTGTCTTGAGAGTTCCATGTGAGGGCTTGTCTTGTGACGCAGTTAGGTGCTTTTCATAGTGTGTGTCCTGTCCACTTCCACCGATTCTTCCTGATTTCCCCCTCCATTGGAATCTGTCTGGTTTATTTTCTCCCACAGTAGGTTGTTGCTGATAGTGTCTGACCAGCGAATCTAAAGTATTTTGCGTAGACAACTGTCATTGGACATTGAAACAAAAATATCAAAATTGTCACAGTTTCATGTATTTTGTGATTTATACTGAACCAACAATAAGCATATTACATGAACAGTGATTTACAGAAGCGTTAGATTAAATAGTTAGTTTGTGTAGTGTCTGCGTTAAGTTAGAAGTTGGGCTCTGTATTACTTTAGTGGTCCATGATTTGACGTCAATATTTTTTACGGACGATTGAATGTGCTATGTGAAATAAATCAAACCCTTTAGTTTTCTTCTATTGTCGTACTTAGACGAATCCCGTCTGTCTTGACTACACTAATGAAAAGTTAAATACGAGTTCTGTTAGTTGAGTTTACTTCACAGATATTCATATGAGCAGACAGACATGAGAATGAAATGCATACAAGCAAAGAGAAGCGAAATGGTGAGGAGGCCGGCGAACCAAAACCCTCAAGCGATGAAGCATGACAAAGTAGTTGTTCAATGTCACAGAAAAATAAAGCCAGACACATACAATAAACGAAGTAGTAAGCAGTACACGCACAACCAAAATATAAGCGATCGATTAACAAGGTCAAATAACGAGTGAATAATAAGCCCTTGTGGACTCCACATCATCAAAGGTGACACATTCAACAAGTTGTTAGCTAATTATGTAGATTAGGGAAACATTATAACGGACAGTTATTGTATCAGTTATCTTGATGTGGATATTTTCATTAAATTACAAGTGTTAATAATAGAGATGGAGGTGTAATTCAGGCTGCGTGTGGTTTCCACTGATCAATTCAAATCTTAAATATATCACTGAGTTGATTCAAACAACTAATGTAAACAATTGAATCTTGAACTGAATTACTAAATCGCTAATCCGATGGTGTTTGAACTCAACTCTAGGACAAATTTCAAACACCCATATACCCAAATTCTAATACTCACCATTATTCATGTGTGCCAGTGAAAACAATCAACGGTATTCAATGGTCATTTAGGTTTTGTGACATATATTGAACAAAGTAAATATTTAAATTTTTATTTTGTTTTAGTTGGCTCTTGTTGAAATTGTTACTCTTCTATTTTTTTTTCAAATGTTACATCTAGGCGGTGATATATTTATTCATGCCAAATGTCATGAATATGGCAAATTGTTTGAATTAACACAAGCGATTATTAATAATTTACCACAAGGTTCAATAGCAAAATTTGAAGATATCTATGGATGGGTTTATCGTAGTGGACGAGATTTAAGTGGTTTTATTGATGGTAATTTATTCATAATGTGTACAATTTGTATTATTTTGTGTTGTGGATTCATGTTTATTGTTAATGAAAGGTGTCAAATGAGAAATCTGTTAGTACTAGACAACTGTTTCGTACCACCATACTGAGAGCTGGAATTTGAACTCAGGTCCCCTCGAGTTCGTGCACGAACTTTTGATCGCTAGATCACTGAGCTTGCATTTAGTGGTGTTCATGTCTAACTTTGATCAGTCCATGGTATTGTCCGACAACCAATAATTGACTGCAGTTCATAACTATCTCCTATCCAAAACAGACCGAAATTCACTAGTCACGATTTCTCAGCGGAACTCCAATGATTTACCTCTATGTCAGGTATTGTAGTGAAGGAGAACACAGGTGAGGACAACCAAATTGTGTTTTACGAAAATTACAGAGTTACTCAGTAAAATAGGAAAACCATATCGTAAACCGTTGTTAATTTGCAAATCTTCAATACATCATCAATCGATTGTCTGACATTTCACTATTCATGCGTTTCATACAAATTCTATTGTGTTCTCACTCTTCCTTTCTTGATCTTCCCCCATCCTCTTCTGCTGCCAGACATTACGTTTTTACTCGCGTCATATACTACTTATAAGTAGCGCGCACCACAGTATTATTTAACACAAGATTGTTATGAAGGAAGGGGTTATTTTGTGTTGATTGTAGTGTTCTCTTAGTTGAAATCATTATTGAAGAGTTCCATCCTAGGAGAAAAGTGACTGTTAAGTGCTTCCAGATCTTTAATATTAGTCTAGTTAAGATGAGGTTGTAATTTTGACTATGAACTAATCACCACAAACTCCTTTCATTAATGTCAAGTAAGATTTGATTTTATTTGTGATTGGAATGTCGGACCAAAGGTTCAGTGATTATCATGAGAAAATATAACAGTGAGTCTATTCAGTGTAAACGTTAGATTTCTACATTTATTCTGTTAATTTAACAAAAAAGACACCCGTGTAAGATAAGATATAAGTAGATTATCTCTTGGAAAAGTTGTCTATGTGTGGTATTTTCGCATTCTTAGTCATATCAAGGCATCCGGAGAGTTCTACTTAACACTACTACTATCCGCGAGACGATAGTAACCGATGGTTAGAGACCTTGAATGGCGCAGGTGCATCCACTCTTTGTGTTCTCTCAAATCCTAATCTTCTGGATTCATCAACACCTCTGTCTTTGTCTTTCTAAAGTTATCTCACTGAATCATACTTGTTAAATCATATGTTGGAACCCTAATCTTCGCAATTACCAGTAGTACTCCTGCTATCTCCACCTCTATGGGATTTGAATTGACAATTGTATCTCTCTGTGCTAATATGGTATAGCAACTAGAACTGCTGTACTTACGTACGAAGTTTTACGTTGTATCTAACTAACTAACTGACTGAGAAAAAGGAAAACGGTTGAACTACACGTCTTTAGTTTACTTACACAATGTACAATTAATTTTTTTCATGTGATCAATGTGTATTTCTGATTTAAGTGTTAACAATTTAAAAATAATTATTTAAATGACCTCAAATAATTTGACACAATTTTTAAAAGTTTTACCAATCTGTTACCCTGCTTTATTCTAAACTCGGGACCAGTTTTAACCCTAGAAAAGGTCACAGGTAGAGTTCATGCGTTAATAGTTTTGATATGACAAAACTGCTTGTCATTCTACTTTAATGAACAAAGATGTCAGTAGCAAATAGATCAGACGATTTATTTTCATTTCTTGAAACCATGAAACGATCAATGTTAGACCACCATTAGAAACCTGGAAGCACTGGACAGCCGTTTCGTCCTGGTATGGGACTCATCAGAGGCAGTGCGCATCCACTTTACCGAAGGTCCTGGGTTTGAATCCTGCGAGCTGTAGGAGTCGTGGATGCGCACTGCTGAGCAGTCCCATACCAGGACGAAACGGCCGTCCAGTGCTTCCAGGTTTCTAATGGTGGTCTAACATTGATCGATTCATGGTTTCAAAAAATGTGTAACTTAACAACAATCTTCACAACCCCGTAATGCAGATTTATTTCCAGTAAGAAAATGTGTTTACTCCTTATCTTCTAACTTTCATTTGCAAAATAAGCCGATTATTATCTATCTTCTGCAACATATACACTACCTACTACTTATAAGCCATTTTGTGAGTAGTATACATCACACAATTCGGTTTTGCCAAATCTCAAGATCAATTCAACGTGTTTTGAACATTCATACAACATTATTACTAGATATCAATTATAATAACAGGGAAATTCACATAATAGTTTATTAATTACAAGATAAAACTTCCATCCAACATGGTGTGGATAGTATTACTTATTGTCTTATAAATTATGTAGATCAATGAGTTGAGTAAATCAATCAGTCAGTAAGTCAGTCAGTGAGGTGCAACGTAGAACTTTGTTCGTAAGTACATCAGTTCATGTCGCCATACCACATTAGCACACAGAGATGTAATTGTCAATTCAAATCCAATAGTAGTAGAAGAGATAGTTAAGGTATTAGAAGTAATCGGAGATGTTAGGATCAGAAGATATTATTCAAGAAGAATGATTCAGTGAGAAAAGTTTAGAAAGTCAAAACAAGAGGAGTTGAAGTATCCAGAAGATTAGGATTTGAGAGAATACAATGAATAAATGCACCGACCGTAGTTTCTACCTTGACGTGGTGGTCGGTCTTGTCTATCGTGATGACTTGACCGAGCTATACTGGCTGGAACATATGTTCCTGCAGGTCCTACCATGCCAGGCTGGTTGACTGGAGAACGATGAGACTAAAAGCAGCTACCCCAGGTCTGAGGACGAAGTCGTACTGATGACTGCAGAGGCGTGTGACAATAGTAAGGTGTTTCCCTCGGACAACAAGCAGCATCTGCAGCGATGCTGCCTTCTCACAAGGAAGGAAATGTTAGAAAAGGTCGTCCCTAAAAATGTCACACCTCACTCTACCTCACGGATTTCCGTCTCCTTGGGTAAGGGTGCCCACTAAGGGCCTTTAAGAGCGGAGCTAATCCTCAAAAAAACCTTTCATAAAAAGGCCGTGCGTGACCGGCCTCAAGCAGTTGTCCCTTGGACTCTGCGGTCATGCTCCCAGGTCTCCAAGACCAACACTAATCTATCTTCCTTTTCGGGTACCTCAAGAAAACAACCTTCCACGGTGTGGGCAGCCGGGAAGTGACAACAGCCCTCATAACCGTAACACCACGAAATCAATCATTCACTTATCATTATCCCTTCTTAACCGAATCTAAACATCTTTCCGATGTTTCCTGTTTCCTGTTTTTTTTAATCAGGCACAGAGAATCCAGCGGATCCAGACGAACGTGCTGAAGTGGCAATCAATCCGAAAACTGGTGGAAGTTATGCTGTTGTTCAAAAATGGATACACAATATGAATGTGATTCAATCAACCAATGGTAAGAATAACTGTTGAATCTAAATGCAAAAAATTTAATTTGTAAATTACTTACTTACTTATTTACTCCTGTTACCCCCAATGGAGCATAGGCCGTCCACCAGTTTTTTCCAACCAGCTCTGTCCTTGGCTTCCCTTTCCAGTTCTGTCCAATGTTTGTTCATTCCTCTCATATCTTTCTCTATTTCTCGGCGTAATGTGTTCCTTGGCCTACCTCTTTTCCTTTTGCCTTGAGGGTTCCATGTGAGGGCCTGTCTCGTGACGCAGTTACGTGCTTTCCGCAATATGTGTCCTTCTCTTGCATTTGTTGTTGCGTGTACGATAGAAGAGGCAGGTCATCTGTGAAGTTCAGATTGTCAAGCTGCGTCCTAACTGTCCCGTTGATAACGTGCTTCCCTCCAGCTGTTGACGTTTTCATAATCCAGTCGATCACCAGGAGAAAGAGAAAGGGTGAAAGTAAGCAACCTTGCCTGACACCGGCCTTCACCTTGAAAGAGTCTGTTAGTTGTCCTTCGTGTACGATTTTGCAGTTGAATCCATCATAAGAATTCCGTATGATTTTAACTATTTTCTCAGGCACACCGTAGTGTCGAAGAAGCCTCCACAGTGTTTTCCTATCCACGCTATCAAATGCTTTCTCGTAGTCGATGAAGTTGATGTAGAGTGGTGAGTTCCATTCAATTGATTGTTCCACAATGATCCGTAATGTAGCAATTTGGTCAGTACACGATCGATCCTTACGAAATCCGGCCTGTTGATCTCGAAGTTGGGCGTCTACAAAGTCCTAGTAAAATTACATAGTGAATAAAATTTCCAAACCTGATAAACAGATGGCATCTGGTTATATTCGAGACTTGTCAATTGGATGTAGACTTGTGTCGCACCACAGAGATGATATTCACTATGAGACTCCAACGCTTAATTGAGTTTAAATAGTGGAGTTTTGAACCATCATTAGGAAGATACAAACCACCAGTACAATTGAATTTTTTTATTTATAGTATTAACGAGATCGTTGTTTTACATTGAGGTTGCATAAAAATCCTTAGATTGATCAGAGTTAGGAATTAGCACTGTTGAATGTCGGTCAGCTTAGTGGTCTATAATTTAAGCGTCCGAGAGTTAGTTTGAAAGGCACTGGGTTCAATTTCCACTTTCAGGGATGATGGATGCTCACTGATGACGATGATGATGAATCCTACAGTTTGAACGACATGAGTCAGAATCGGTTGCAATGGCGCAAGTGCATTCATTCATTGTGTTCTCTCATATTCCAACCTACTCTATATTTCTCTCTCTAAAATTATCTCACTGAATTATATTCCTCGAATCATATCTTCTTCGAAGGCAGCGATGCTGACTTCTCACAAGGAAGGAAGGGTTAGAAACGTTCGACACTGAAAATGTCACACCTCACCCTAACTCACGGATTTCCGTCTCCGTTGGTAAGGGTGCCCTCTAAGGGCCTTTAAGAGCGGAGCTAATACTCAAACAACCTTTCTTTAAAAGGCCGTGCGTGACCGGCCTCAAGCAGTTGTCCCTTGGACTCTGCGTTAACGCTCCCATGTCTCCAAGACCAACACTAATCTGTCTTCGTTTACAGGTCCCTCAAGAAATAACCTTCGACGGTGTGGGCAGCCGGGAAGTGACAACCGCCCTCATACCCGTAACAGCACACGAGATCAAATTGGTCGAAATCATATCCTTACTACACTCCCTAACACCTCTCTTCTATCCACTATCGGATTTGAACTGACAAATGCGTTTCTATGTTGATGAGGTACGGCAACCTGAACTCATGTACTCATGTATGGAGTTCTACGTTGTAACTGACTGACTGAATCCTATAGTAGGATGAGATGGCTATCCGATGCTTTGAAGTTTTCATCGCTAATCTAACATTGATCAATGGGTGATTTGAGTTTATAAGTTATGGCAAAGTCATCATTTTTAACTGAATCGTTATTTTTTTTAATTGTATTGCGGTTTTTGTTTTACGTAATCGATTGCGTAATTCGATTTCACTCATAAGTGATAATTACTCACTGAATTGTTAAATAATTACAAATTATTGAAATCTCCACTCACTATTACGCAATCGATCTTATGAGTTGGCTGAGTTTTGATCAATACAGCCTTATTATTTCCTTTTGTGTTTTCTGTATGTCTACCTCAGAACAGTTTTTGCGCAAGCTGTAACGATTCTGATTGGCTTTTGCCAACTTGCTTCACCTATGGCGCAGATGAGATATCCGTTTGCTAACCAAAGGACGAGTCAATTGCGCAGTAGCTTGCTCCGTTCTACTATATGTATGCGATACATGACCCGAAAGAGTAGAAGACATCCGTAGGTTATTAGTGTTCGATTATAGATGTCTCCGAAGTATTGCTCGTATATACTGGGACAACCGCGTGAGCAGTGCTGTTGTTAAGAAACGCATGCAAGGTGTAGGAAAGGCAGATCAGTTGCTGGAGTAGTGAAACTTCATCATTTGAGGTAGTTGGGACACGTGTTACGTATGACCAACCACCGTCTGCCTCGACGAGCGATGCTCTGTGGTTTAGAATAGAAGATGTTCGTAGGTTACTAGTATTCGATCATAGATGTTTAAGAAACATTCCTCGTATATCGTGGGACAACCGAGTAAGCAATGCTGTCGTTAGGAAACGAGT